>JAWLST010000008.1:0-683130 GCA_037043885.1 Penicillium goetzii | reverse complement strand
AGCTCCCCTTCTCCTAGCTCCCCTTCTCCTAGCTCCCCTTCTCCTAGCTCCCCTTCTCCTAGCTCCCCTTCTCCTAGCTCCCCTTCTCCTAGCTCCCCTTCTCCTAGCTCCCCTCCTAGGCTCTATTTTAGTTACTTTTTCTTACTTTTCTCTAAATAAACCTAGATAGCGTAGTATATTAGTTACGTAATATTAATATATTAAAGGTCTTTATATATTATTCTAACTATAGCGGAATACTATATTTTCCTTCTACTCTAGCTTTTTTTAAGGGTATAGATTTAAACCCGCTAGGCGTCTCTACGTATATTATCTATATTTCTATTTTAAATATATATATCTAATTTAATTAAATAGATACTATATACTATATATATTCCTAATAATCTATCTCTTCTATTCTACTATCTTTCGCTACTAGTCTTTACTCTAATAATCTTTTCGCTAGCTATCTATCTATATCCTTTATATAGGCTCTCTTATTATACCTAGTAGCCTACCTAGCCTATATCTTTTTAATCTAACTATAAGTAATCGATTCTACTTTATATTAGCTTTATTCTATAAAGGAACTTAGTTAAAAATTACTTATCTTTCTCCTTTAGCCTAAGCTCTAACTCCTTCTAGTAGTATTAGCTTATATAGTAAATAAGGTTATACTCTATTTTCCCTATAATAGCTTCGATTCTCTTAATCTTTTAGATAGCCTTTATATATATCTTTATAGTACTATCTTTAGTACCTTTATCGTTATTCTATATTAATATAAGAATATTATAGATTTCTTTGTTTAATAATTTAAGGTCTTTAAGTTATATAGTAACTTAGGGGTATATTATTCTAAGAGAAAATAAAGAGTTAATTAAGAAAGAAGAAGATTCCTTACGCGAAGTTAGATCTTTAAACTAATAAATTATATACTATTTTAGTATCTATTCTCTTATAATTATTTATCTTCTATTATATATTATAAATTATAAATTTAGAGTATAATAGTTATATACCTTATTAGCGTTGTTTCTTACTTATAAACTTCTTCTAACTTATATAACTTAACTCTCTTTATAACTATCTCTCTCTCTTTTTATCTATCTTACTACTTTAATATTAATATAGATTCGATTATAGATTTATTCTATAATTACTATACCGCTCTAGTACTATTTAGGGGTCTTCCTAATAATAACTAGAGAATATAAAGTGTCCGCTATTTAGCCTATACTATTACTATTTACGTTAGGTAGAGTTAATAGCGTAATTCTAACCGCTACTATATATCTTACGCTATAGCTATATCTTTTACTAGCTACTATACTAAGTATAATAACTATTAAATATTAAAATATAATATACTACTACTTACGCTAGCTACTACTATTTAATACTATAAGGTCTACTCTAACTAATTATCTTCCTATAAGTAAAATTACTATATCTATTATTAGTATTACTAGGCCTAGATCCTTTATTAAGCCTACTAGTTATCTATTAATCCCCTTAGAACGCTCTCTTAGTAGTCTCCCCTTAGGGTAGTCTCCTTCTTTATATCCTCTACCTAGCCCCTCCTTAGGGCGTTCTCTACCCCTATAGCTATACTCCTCTAGATACTCTTTTTAGCTAGTAGCTACTTACTTATATCTTTACTCTTTACGCCCTTTAGCTAGGCCTCTCCTAGGATAATCTCTATCCTTACTATTCTATCCCTAGATATACTCTTCTTAGCTAGTAGGTACCCTCTTATACTATTCTCTCTAGCGCTATTCCTATACCCTTATTCCCTAGCTATTTAATCCTCTACTACTTATTAGTACTACTATTATAGTATTATTCTACTAATATACCTTTAATACTATTACTACTATAGCCTATATCGTATAAATAACCGCTAGGTTTATAATAGTAATTATCTTCTATAGATATTTTAGTCTAATCCTATACTATCTCTTAGCGTAAAGAGCCTTATATAAGACGGTAAGGTAGTAGTACGCTATTTAGGTATAGAATATACTAAAGTAAAGAATATAGTATATTCTACAGCAGAATAGTAGGAGAAGAAGGGTAGTAAGGTAGTAACGATAGTATTAATATCTAGTAGTCTAGCTAAGGAAAGATAATAATATTTATATCTATAATAATATAAGACTAGATAGGATAAAAAGGATATAATAGGGTAGTAAGAGTATTAAGGAAATCCTATAGACCCTAAGGGTTTTATCTAATTATTAATATTAGATAGTATTAGTATAGGATAGGAAGAGTACTATCCTAGTAAATATAAAGGATTAGAATAATCTCTAATAATTATATTAAAGATTATATAACCTATAAGTTTAAGTATACTTATATAGGTATAGTAGGTTATATAATAGAGGAAGAATAATACGGATACCCTACGATCTTAAGGGCACTCGTAGGAAGGAATAATATAAGTAAGGATACCTTAGGAATTAGGCAGAAATATAGAACGAGATAGAAATATAGAAGGAACAGATAATCCTCGGCCTAATAAGTCTAAGGGTATATATATACTAAATATATACTAATAATATATATACTAAATATATACTAAATATATACTAAATATATACTAATAATATATATACTAAATATATACTAAATATATACTAATAATATACTAATAATATATATACTAAATATATACTAATAATATATATACTAAATATATACTAATATACCTCCTTAGCTCTTTAGATAAAATCGAATAGAGAGCTAGATATAAGATAAAAATAAGTAAATTATAAGAGATAGGCGGCTATAGGATCGTTCTTTATACCTAATTATCGGATAAAAGTATTATACTTTTTACCTAGAAGAGGTTTAGTTAGGCTATTCGTAGGTATATTAGTAGATTTTACCTATTTAATCGTTAGCTAGCCGGATTAAACCTCCTAATATACCTATAGCTAATAAATATCTATATAATATATTTTAGTCTAAAAAATAGATTATTCCTAATTAATAATATTAATAGTCTAAAGATTATTATATTAGATAATTTTAGGGTATTTAGGGTCGAATTAGATAAAGGAGAATAAGTATTTTATCTAATAGAGTTACTTAGCTATATAACTAAGTATAAAGAGCTCTACTTTAGTAGTAGAAGTAGTAATAGTCTACTACTTAAAAGCCTTTTACTTAATTAGCTTACTAAATAGGTAAAAGATAAATCTCTTAGAGCTCTTTTAGTCTAGATTATTAATAAAGCTTATATCTAATATAATAGTAAAGATAGTAGAGATCTCTTTAGTATTATTATAGTAAAAGGCTAGATCTTTAGTCCTATAGAGATATATAATTAGATAATTAATAGCTTTAAGATAGCTATTAGAGTATCTTATTAGTAATTTAATAAGAGCCTAATTAGTAAATATAATATTAAGATAGGTCTAGATAGTTAAAAAAAGGATTAATCTATATTTTTATTAGTATAGATAGATAATCTTCGGATTAGTAAGGCTATTAATAGGATTAATAGAATAGTTTAATAAGAGAGAGATATAAGAGGGCTTATAATTAAATATATAGAATTTAGTAATAATCTTCTTAATATAGACTACTTAACTAAGCTATATCTTATAATTTATTTAATCCCTAATAATTTAGATACTAATAAATTAGGTAAGCTTATTATTATACTTTATTTTAAATTATACTTATAGTAGATCTTTATCTAAAGAGTATACTTAATTTTAAATAAATAATAAGCTATAAAAAAATCGTTAATAAAAATTATAATAATTATATAACTATTAGTATAAAGAGTAGGATCTTTAGGATAAAGGTAGAAGCCTAATAATATAAGTATTAATCTAATATTATTCTTCTAGCGCTTACTAGCGATATATAAGCTATATATTACTCTTAGTAAATATAGATTCTTACTCTTTAGTCCTATATTTAGTAAGTATTAATAATATATCTCTTTATAAAAAGTACTATTAAGAAAAGTATTAACTATATCTATCTAATAAGTATTAAGATTAAACTTAGTAATAATTATAATAAAGGTTTAGAAGGTCTTAGTAGCTAGAGTATTAGTATAAGTATCTTACTAATTAGGTATTTATATATTATTATTATATATATAATTATACTTTAAATTAGGTAATAAAGCTATTTTTATTTAATTTATAATTAAATATCTAGTATATTAGGATAATCTAATAATAAGAGTAATAGTCCTAATTTTAAAGATAAGAGTATTAGACTTTATAGATATCTAATATAGAATAGGCGCTAATAGGTTTAAACGCTTTTATTTAAAGAAGCTTAGAGAATTCTATATATATAGCCTATATAAAATTAGATTAAAAAGGATAGTTAAATAGCTTACTATAATTAGAAGATAGTAGTAGGATAGATAAGATTATAAGCTTTTAGGGTTAATAAATCTAATATATAGTAAAAGCTTAGATAAATATATTTAGGCTAATTTATAGGTATTTATTATTATAGTTAAATAATAGAGAATTAGATCTTCTATATTTACTAATTATAGGGATTATAAGGAAAAGATTATAATAGCTAGAGAGATTAAAACTAATATTATTAATTAGGATAATAGACTAATTATCTATAAGTATATTATTATAGATAGAAGGATAGTAATTAGAAGTAGAAAGATTAAAGAAATAAGTATTATTATTAATATTAGAAAAGGATTAATCTAATTTAGACTTAGGTAAAGAAATAATAAGTAGATTACTAAAAATTAGGTTATTATTTTAACCTATAAATTTAAGTATATTTATATAGATATCTAACGATTTAGTTAGATTAGTCTAATAATTATAGGGATAATACTAAGTAATTAGATTTATCTTAGTAATAGTATTCTTACTCTTTAGATTAGATTACTTAAGATTAGTTATCTTAAGTATATTAATTTTATTAATTATCTAGGTAATTTTATTATAATTAAGATAAGTAATAAATAAGGAATTATTAATAATAAGAACGCGTTTTAAACTAATATTATCTAATATATAGAATTCTATCTTATTAAATTCTATATTATAGGTATAGATAATCTTTTATCTAAAGGATATCTAGATCCTCTAGATATTAGATAATTTATAGCTAATAAGATAGCTAATAATAATATAAGATACTATTTTAGCTAAGTAAATAATATTAGTAATATAGTAATAGGCCTTATACCTATAGATATAAAGATTAGATAAATCTAGCTTAGCCTTTAGCTAATAAGATATATAGATACTAAATTAGGTAAGATAATCTATAAAGGCTTTAGATAGAGATTTCTATTTAATAATATAATAAAGAATATAATTTTAGATAAAAATAGTAGCTTTAGTAGCTTTATTCTATAAATAATTAAGTAGATTTATATTAATTATTATCTAATATACTATAGCGAATATTATCTTATTATACCTTTTAGTATAAGGATTTTAGTCTAGTTAGTAAAATAGTATAAGTTTAAATTATATACTCTCTAAATTTAAGTACTCTTAAAAGCTTTTATTAAGTATAGTATTACTATTATAATAAATAGTAAATATCTTTAGACTAAATTAGGTAAAAATAAATATAATCTAATTATAAATTAAATCTAATAAGTAGATTTTTAATATAATATTATTCTTAATCTAGTATTTAGTAATAAGATTAACTAAATAGAAGAGATATTAGATTTAATCTAATAATAAATTATAGAATATTAGGTCTTAGTAAAAAGATTTAAATAATCTAGTATATTTTATTAAGATTTAGCTAATCTAGCCCTTTAGCTTATTAAGCTTATATATCTAGTATATTTTAGTAAGTATAGTACTTATATTTATAGTAATATTAGATAAATAGGCTTCTAAATATAATAGGATATTATAATTTATATAATCTAGGTATTAATACTATTAGTTTATAGAGCTCTTTAGCTACTTAGGCTTATAAGAGAAAGAGAGAGTAACTAGTAGATTAGTATAGTTAATTAGATAGAGAGAGTTATATAATTAGGCTTAAGATAAGATAGAATAATAGGATTAGTAATAATAGGGATTATATAATTAGCTATATAACTAAGAGGATTATTATTAAGAAGGCTTTTATCCTATTATAAGAGATAGATCCTAGATCTATTATTAAGCTAGTATATAGGGATTTTATTTAATTCTTCTAAGTAATATTCTTTTCTATTAAGATATATATCTATATTAGTAGCTTTCTTTATAGATATTAGATTAAGATAGAAATCTAATATATAGGCTATATTAATAAGTAATAAAGAGATTCTATCTAGGCTATTAATTAGATAAATAATAATAAATCTAAAACTAAAGATAATAGTTTTTATATTATTTATCTATACTAATAAGATAATAAACTAATAATTAAATAAGAGAGTATAATTATTATATATATAGATAATAGCTCTAGTATTATAGTACTAAATATTATTTTTTACTATAAGCCTTAATTAAATAAATAATATTAAGGACTAATAGATTATTAAACTAGTATAGTAGAGTATTAATATATCTCTTTAGGATAAAGATAAAGAATCTTACTTACTTTTAGGTAAGGTTTAAATCCTCTTTAGGCTAATTTCTTTTAATAGTCTTTTTATAAGTAGTCTTAAATATAATTAATTACTATATAGCTTAGGTAAATTACTTTACTATCTCTAGATTAGGCTTTTAGGTAGTAGATTAGATAGAAGAATTAATATATAGATATTTATTAAATTAGTATTTACTATCTTTTAGCCCTTTATTATATAGATAGGTCTTTTAGCGTAGTTTAGGTATAGCTAAGGCTATAGTTAGTAATATATTAGATACTTAATTAGTAGCCTAATTACTATTAGCGGAATAGCCCTAGAAGGTAATATAGGCTATCTTAGTAAAATAATATAATAGATTTATCTAAATTAATTTAATATAATAATTAATAAAAGTAGCGAAATTAGGTATATTATCCTTATTATTATAGATTTAATTCTACTAGTATTTATAGAAGATTAGAGAGATAGGATTTATAGCTTCTAGGAACTTATAAAGTATATAATTACTCTAATTAAATTCTATTATCTTATTTTCGATAGCCTCTATATAGTATATTAGCTATTTTTAGACCTATTACTCTAGGTTAGATTTTAGAGGATTTTAATAATAAAGATTAGACTAATTCTTACTAATTAATTATTATTAGGAGGAATCGGTAGATATATATATACGCTTAAAGAGGATAAGTACTTCTTAGACTAATTTATCTATTATAATCTATTAATTATTAAATAAAATAGATAATTAGATACTATACTTTATATACTCTATTACTTATATATATAGATAGTATATAGTAAGAGTATAATTATATTTATATAATATAGTAGTATACCTACTTAGATTATTACTATTAAGGTCTATAATAGATATAGCTATAGGATTTACTATAGTAAGTATAGGCTCTCTAGGCCTAGTAAGTAGAGTAATAAGCTATATAACCTCTAGATTAATATAATCCTATAAGTCCTATATAATAACCTAATTTTTAATAATAGTTTATTATTAAATCTAGTAGATATTATTTTTAAGCTAGAAGTATAACTAGGAAGCTTTAAGATTAGATAAATTATTATCTATAATAAAGGTAACTAGCTAATAAGACTAAAATAAAAGAGAGATAAGATAAATAAGCTTAGTAGAGGCTTAGGCTTATAACTCTTAGTATAGAGAGTCTTATATAAGATAGATAGTAAGATAGTAGTATACTATTTAGGTATAGAATATACTAAAGTAAAGAATATAGTATATTTTATAGTAGAATAGTAGAAAAAGAAGGGTAGTAAGGTATTAATAATAATATTAAAGTCTAGTAATCTAGCTAAGGAAAGATAGTAATATTTATACTTATAATAATATAAGGCTAGATAGGATAAAAAGAATATAATAGAGTAGTAAGGGTATTAGGGGAATCCTATAGACTCTAAGAGTCTTATCTAATTATTAATATTAGATAGTATTAGTATAGGGTAAGAGAGGGTTACTACCCTTATAAAGGGAAATAGTAGAAGGATATTTTAAGCTTCCTTTATTTTATTATAATTAGCTTATCCTTTAAGAACTATAGAAGCTCTAGTATTTCCTTATCTTTTTAGTAGTATCCCTAAACCTTTTATTAAAGATATTATATAAATCTTCTTCCTTTATTAAGGATATTAGTAGTACTCTCTCTTTCTAATAAATAAATTCCCTTTAGAAGGGCTTCTTAGGAATACTACTACCTAGTAAAAGACTAATATTAATTATATTATATATCTAGAAATCTTAAGGATAAAAGGCTTTAGAATAATAGCCTTAGTAAAATCCTTAAGATTTAGTTAATATATAAATATATATATAAAAGTAATCTTTACTACTTTAATTTATTACTCTTAGTAACTCCCTTAAATCTCTATTATATTTATATTATCTTCTCTATCTAGCCTTAGGTCTAATTATTATTACTAACTACTTTATTATTAATATTAGGCCTTTCTCCTTATAACTTCTAAATCTTCTCTATAATTATCTAGAGAAAGATAGCTAAACTATCCTCTCCTAGAACTATATATCTACTCTCTCCTAGGGTAATAGAACCTATTACTATTAAAGATTAAACTCTAAATCTTTCTTCTTTAACTTCTTTAGAGTAAGTTAATAACTCCTTATTAATTACTTAGACTTAACCCCCTTAGAATCTAATACCTTCTTCTATTATTCTTATAGATAAAAATATTATAACTTATTTAATAGTTATAGAAAAAATCTAAAAGCTTAAGAACTATAAGATTAATTAGTAAAGAATACTATATATAACTAAATTATTTATAAAAATTCTCTTCTTATTTAATAAGCTTTATAGAGTAAATTATCTCTATATTCTAAGTAAAAAGACCTTAATACGAAAGTATTTCTAAATATACCTACTTTTACTTATAAGTTCTCGTTTTAAGATAGAAAAGATTAGTTTAATAATCTTAAGGTTATTCTTAATAGCTCTCTAAACTAATACTTTAATAATAAATATAAAATTCTAGTGTTAATTATATAAATAAATAACGCTTACTACTAAGATTAATTATAATATATTAATAACTTATCTACTAATAAAAGGCGAAAAGAGGCCTAGACTATATAGTTAATTTTCGAAGAATAGATAATAACTCTTATTACTTATACTTATTAGAGAAAGACTAATATTAAAACTAAGTTAGAGAACCTTTATTACTAGCCTAACTAATATCCTAGGAACTTCGCCTATAAAATAGGTATTCTAGAAGATTACTTCTTATATAGAGATAAGGAAGAATAAGCTTTAGATTATTTTAAAAAGCTCTTAGAAAGCCTTTAAGAAAGTATCTTTTTATATAGTTATAATCTACCTAAGAATTATAAAGAAATAATTAATCTTATAGTATACTTTTAGGATTATAAGTAAGCTTAAGAGAGAAAGAAGTTAGGATAGAATAAGTCTAAAAAGCGAAAGACTTATAATAGTAATAAGAAAGAGAAACCTTACTAATAAGGAAAGTCTTATACCCCTTATAGGAAATCCTCTAAAACTAATAAGAATAAGAAACTATACCTAAATCCCCTTAGAATAGATAGAAAATATATTACCTATAATATCTATAAAAGCAAAAATTATTAGGTACCTAATTACCTTAATAAAAAATCTAAGAATAGCTCGAAAACTTAGAAAGCTACTATAGTCTAGAACCTCGAAACTACTATAAATAATTTAGAAAAAGATAATAAGCTAGAGTAGCCCCTATTACTTTCGCTTAATAGCTAGAAATAAGGACTACCTACTAACTTTATATTCTAGCTATTATAAAAGGATCTCTTAAAACCTATATAAACCTTAATAATAGTACTAGCTATAATTATATTAGTTTAGAGTTTATAAAATATTATTATTTTTAATAAGCTAAGAAAACGCTACTAATACTCTAGGTAGTTAGAAAGTTTACTATTCTAACTTATAATATTTAGTCTATACTAATTACTTTTACTAACTACTAAGGTATTATAAAAATATTTACTTAATCCTATATTATAATTAATTATAATCTAAGGGATAATAGAAACCCTATCCTTTTATCTATAATAACTTTTAAAGATTACCTTATCTATTTAGTACTACTATTAGATAGCTTCTAGTTTAATATAAGAGTAAATTAAATTAATATTATTAATCTATATAAGTTCGCTAAAAAGAGCTATAATATTACTTTAATCTTCGCTCTTATTAAAGTATCTCTATAACTTTAGTTACTAGAGAAT
The DNA here is from genome assembly GCA_037043885.1 of Penicillium goetzii. Lineage (NCBI taxonomy): Eukaryota > Fungi > Ascomycota > Eurotiomycetes > Eurotiales > Aspergillaceae > Penicillium > Penicillium goetzii. Next base: position 672,817 of record JAWLST010000008.1, on the reverse strand, counting down.
AAAGATCCTAAATTAATAGTAAAAGGAGAGAAAACCTAAATCCCTATTAAAATTAAAGAACTTACTAATATATTTAATTATAAATATACTAGGATTATTCTATCTTATAGTCCTTTAGATTATATAATTAATATAGAGCTAGATAAAGAACTATCTTTTAGTCCTATTTACTTACTCTCTAAGTATAAATTAAAAATACTAAAGGATTACCTAAGAGAGAATAAAAAAGCTAGTTAAATCCGACTATCTAAGAGCTTAGCTAAAGCTCTAATTCTATTTACTCCTAAGTTAGATAGAGATCTATATCTTTATATAGACTACTATAGACTTAACTATATAATAACTAAGAATTATTATTCCTTATCTCTTATTTTAGAAATCCTTAATCGAATTTAAGGAGCTAAATTCTTTTCTAAACTTAATATTAAGAATACTTACTATCGTATTAGGATTAGAGAAAGTAATAAGTAGAAGACTACTTTCTAAACTTATTATAGCTATTATAAGTATCTAGTAATACTATTTAGTTTAACTAACGCTTTAGCTACCTTTTAAAACTATATCTATAATATACTTTATAATCTCCTTAATATTATTTATATAGTATATCTTAATAATATCTTAATCTTTTCTAAGATATAAGAGAAATATACTAAATATCTTAAATAAGTCCTCTTATATTTATATAAGATAAAATTATATATAAAATCTTCTAAGTATATCTTTTATTAATCTAAAGTTAGTTTTCTTAGGTTTATTTTTAGAGTTAATAGTATTTCGATAGATCCTTATAGAGTTAAGGTAATCTATAATTAGAAATATCTAGAGACTTTTTATAAAATCTAGGTATTTCTAGGTTTTTATAATTTTTATTATTATTTTATTCCTTATTATTCCTTAATTACTTACCCTTTTACTAATCTTTTAAAAGGAAGTATAAAAAAGAGAAAACCTAGTTATATCTAATTAAATATCTCCGAAAGAATTACTTTTAAGTATCTTATTACTACCTTTTAGGTAATAACCTTACTTTATTATTTTAACCTCTTACTACTAATTTACCTTAAAACTAATATTTTAGATTATAGAATAATAGGAATTCTTTCTTAACCTAATAAGTAAGAATAATAGTATCTAATTACTTTCTAGTTAAGAAAATTCTCTAGTACTAAATTATATTATAGTACTCTAGACTAGGAGCTTTTTACTATCATTAAGTCGTTTAAGTATTAGTAATACTATTTAGATAGTTTACGATATCTAATTAAGGTTTTATTAGATTACTAAAATCTCTAAATCTTTATAAGATAGTAGTGTCTAAATAAAAGGTAAGTAAGATAGTATTTATATCTAATACTCTTTAATTTTATAATTAAGTATTATCCTAGTAAGACTAATCCTACTAATAGCCTATCTCGATAGATTAATCCTACTCTTAGGGACGCCTAAGATAAGGAACTTTTATTATCTATTCGTAAGCGCTTTACGCCTAAATCTATATTATTATAGAATATTATTAAGTCTATACTATTCTCCTTAGATCTTCCTAAGCTAATAGACTTTAATATTGTAAATAAGGCGTATAATAAATTTACTACTAATATATCTATTAATTTTTACCCTAGGTTTTCTATTACTAATTAGTTACTCGATTCTAACTTTAATCTTTCTAAAGATAATAGCTTAGGATCTTCTCTTAATAAGGGACTTAATATAAGAGCTAATTATTATACTTTAGAATTATTAACTTATAACTAATAAATCTCTACTAAAGTAGTATAGTCTATATACTACTAGGAGTAAGTATATACTCCTAAGACTAATTCTAACCTATATTAACTAATTCTAGATATTTAGATTAGGGATAAAGAGTATAGTTATAGAAAAGCTATTAATCTACTACCTAAGTATTAGGCTATTAATCTAGAAGAGGCTCTTTAGTATAAAGATTATTTATTTATTTCTACTAGTAAGAATCTTCGCTATAGAATCCTTTCTCTCTATTATAAAGACCTATTAATAGGCTATTTTAGTAAGAATTATATAAAGAAGCTTCTTAAGTAAAAATTCTATTAGGTTAATATATATAAGGATATATAAGATTTTATTACTACTTATAGTATATACTAGCGTACTACTATACTATAGTATTACTCCTATAGTAAGTTAATCTCTCTTTTAATTCCTAAAAGACCCTAGAGCGAATTATTAATAGACTTTATTATAAGCTTACCTAAAGTAATTTATAAAGGTTAATTTATTAATACTATTCTAGTTATTATTAACTATTTTATAAAGATAGCTTACTTTTTCCTAGTCTTAATAGAGATTAATACTATAGAGCTTATAGAGCTTATTTATACTAAAATTAAGTTAAAATATAGCTTACCTAATAGTATTATTTTAGATTAAGGACTAGTATTTATAAGTAAGTTTTAGGGAGAACTTTATTATCTCTACTATACTAAGCTCTATCTTTTAACTATATTTTATACTTAAACTAATAGCTAAATAGAGAGAATAAACTAGATTCTAGAATAATATTTTTATAGGTTTATTAATAAAGAATAAGTCTTATAGCTAAAATTACTAGCTATAGTAGAATATACTTATAATAATACTCTAAACGCTACTATTAGTATCTCTTCTTTTAAATACCTTATAGAATATTCTCCTAACTTTTATATTTAATCTAAGGATAAATTACCTCTAGAAAAGGTCCTAGTAGCTTTAAATTATATAAAAAAATTATAATAGCTTTAGGAAAAGCTAATAAAAAATTAGTAATATACTATTAAATCGTAAGCTAAGTACTATAATTCTAAATATAAGCTAATAGAGTTTAAGTATAAGAACTTAGTTTTATTATCTATAAAGAATTTAAAATTAAAGCTATCTTTATATAAGCTTACTCCTAAGTTTATTAGACTCTTCTAAGTACTTTAGAAAGTTAGTACTTAAGCCTATTAACTTACTCTCTCTCTTAGTAATATTTATAAATTTATAATATCTTTTATATCTTTCTCCTAGAGCCTTAGGCTTTAAAGAAAGGTAAAGATAATATTAATTTAATACTAATACTAGATTTAGAAGATAAGGATAAATAGGAAGTTAAAGAGATTAAAGCTAAGAAAACCCTTTATAATACTATTTACTTCTTACTAAAATAGAAAGACTAACCCTCTAAATATAACTAATAGATACCTAAAGAGAATATAGAGAATATAAAAGATATAATTAATAAATTTCGAAAAACTTAATAAAAGAAAATAAAACGAAAGGGAAAGATAACGAAGTAATACTAAACTCCTTTAAATTCTCCTACTCGCTATAGGGAAATTAGTACTAATTTAGGTATTAATTATTATAATTAGTTTTACTCCTAAAATTACTAGTATAATCTTATTATAAAACTTCCGCTTCTTTTACTCCTATATAAAAAACCCTTAGTCCTTAGGCTCTAGTTATAATAAATATATACTAAAAGTATCTCTAGGATTCGCCTAAATTATATCTTATTATTTTTCTAATAATACCTTAAAATATTTAGTAAAGTAGTCTTTATCTTTTATATTTAATAGTATAGGTAGCCTATATTCCTTCTAATAAGTACTAATTACTATCTTTATAATAGAGAAGAGATATTAAGTCTCGATTACTAGGAAATTCTAGAATACTATATTAAGAGTAAAAGAGTATTATATATTATTAATTTTCTTAACCTATTCTATAATCTTTATAAGATTATATAAGTCTCCTATTATTATTTATAGTATCTATATTATAAGTTAGCTTTAAACTTATTCTAATTTAGTATTAATCTTACCTAAATATATAATTTTCCTCTTTTAGTTATATAGAACTTATACTTTATTATAGTATCCTTATCTTCGCTATAAATCTTACCTATTATTATAGCTTAGGGCTTATAATTAGGTAAGATAATAGTTATATCTATTAGTATTATAGCTATATTAGCTACTTTATTTAAGTATAGTATATATACCTAGAAAATAGTATCGAGAGGATCCCTTAATAGCGCTATATAAGGAGATTAAGAAACTAGTAATATAACTCCTAGTAGAGGAACTTCTACTCCTATACTACTAGTAGTAGCTATTCTAAATTTAAATTACTTTAAGGTCTTAAATTATTTAAAATAAGAGTATTTAGTTTTACTTTTCTATTAAAATAAGATCGTTTCTCTACTATTTTATACCCTCTTATAAGGATATTTCTATTTTAATAATCTTAATACTATTTTAGATCTTCTTTATTATATTTTATTTTTCTTTCTTTAAAAAGTTATATACTTTATTACTATCTATTTTATATTTCTTTATAAACGAACTTATTAATTACGATTATATTATAAAGTACCCTCTAAATAGTTTTATATTAATCTCTTTTTAGCTTTATTAGCTTATAGACTAAGATAGTCCCTTTAGAAGAGAGAGATTAATTATAAAGGGAAATAGTAAAAAGATATTTTAAGCTTCCTTTATTTTATTATAGTTAGTCTATCCTTTAGGAACTATAGAAGCTCTAGTATTTCTCTACCTTTTTAGTAGTATCCCTAAACCTTTTATTAAAGATATTATATAAACCTTCTTCTTTTATTAAGAATATTAGTAGTACTCTCTCCTTCTAATAAATAGGTTCCCTTTAGAAGAGCTTCTTAGGAATACTACTACCTAGTAAAAGACTAATATTAATTATATTATATATCTAGAAATCTTAAGGATAAAAGGCTTTAGAATAATAGCCTTAGTAAAATCCTTAAGATTTAGTTAATATATAAATATATATATAAAAGTGATCTTTACTACTTTGATTCGTTACCCTTAGTAACTCCCTTAAACCTCTATTATACTCGTGTTATCTTCTCTACCTAGCCTTAGGTCTAATTATTATTACTAACTACTTTATTATTAATATTAGGCCTTTCTCCTTATAACCCTAGCGGATATAAAGGATTAGGATAATCTCTAATAATTATATTAAAGATTATATAACCTATAAATTTAAGTATACTTATATAGGTATAGTAGGTTATATAACAAAGGAAGGATAATATAGATACCCTATAATCTTAAGGGTACTTATAGGAAGGAATAATATAAGTAGGGATACCTTAGGAATTAGGTAGAAATATAGAATAAGATAGAAATATAGAAGGAACGGATAATCCTCGGCCCGATAAGCCCGAGGGTATATATATACTAATAAAGATTAACTAAATAAAAGAGATACTAGATTTAATCTAATAATATATTATATAATATTAACTCCTAGTAAAGAGCCTTAAATAATCTAGTATAATATATAAAGATTTAGCTAATCTAGTACTTTATCTTACTAAGCTTATATATTTAATATATTTTAATAAATATAGTACTTATATTTATAGTAATATTAAATAAATAGGCTTCTAGATATAATAAAATATTATAATTTATATTATCTAAGTATTAATACTATTAGTTTATAAAGCTCTTTAGCTACTTAGGCTTATAAAGGAAAGAGAGAGTAACTAGTAAATTAGTATAATTAGTTTAGATAAGAAAGATTATATAATTATACTTAATAAAAATAGTAAGAATAAGGATTATATAATTAGGCTTAGGATAGGATAGAATAATAAGATTAATAATAAGAATTATATAATTAGTTATATAGCTAAGAAGATTATTATTAAGAAAGCTCTTATCTTATTATATAAGATAGATCTTAGATCTATTATTAAGTTAATATATAAAGATTCTATTTAATTCTTCTAAGTAGTATTCTTTTTTATTAAAATAGATATCTATATTAATAGCTTTCTTTATAGAGATTAGACTAAGATAAAAACTAAATATATAAGCTATATTAATAAGTTATAAAGAGATTCTATCTAGACTATTAATTAGATAAATAATAATAAATCTAAAGCTAGGAATAATAATTTCTATATTACTTATTTATATTAATAGACTAATAATTAGATAAAAAGATCTAGTTATTATATATATAAATAATAGCTCTAGTATTATAATACTAAATATTATTTTTTATTATAGGTCTTAAATAAATAATATTAAGGACTAATAAACTATTAGACTAATATAATAAAGTATTAATATAACTTTTTTAGGATAAAGATAGAGAATCTTACTTATTTTTAAGTAAGATTTAAATCTTCTTTAGACTAATATCTTTTAATAGCCTTTTTATAGATAATTTTAAATAGAATTAATTATTATATAATTTAAGTAAATTACTTTATTACTTTTAGATTAAGCTTCTAAGTAGTAGATTAAATAAAAAGATTAATATATAGATATTTCTTAAATTAGTATTTACTATCTTTTAGTCTTTTATAGTATAGATAATTCTTTTAATATAGCTTAGATATAACTAAGATTATAGTTAATAATATATTATATACTTAATTAGTAGCTTAATAATTATTAGTAAAATAATTATAGAAAGTAATATAGATTATTCTAGTAAAATATTATAATAGATTTATCTAAATTAATTTAATATAATAATTAATAAGAATTATAAAATTAGGTATATTATTCTTATTATTATAGATTTAATTTTACTAAATCTTATAGAATATTAGTAATATTAGATTAATAAATTTTAGGGATTTATAAAGTATATAATTACTTTTATTAAATTCTATTATTCTACTTTTAGTAGTCTCTATATAGTATATTAGCTATATTTAGACTTATTATTTTAGGTTAGATTTTAGAGGATTTTAATAATAAAGATTAGACTAATTTTTACTAATTAATTACTATTAAGAGGAATTAGTAAATATATATATCTCCTAAAAATAATAATTATTTCTTAGACTAATTTACCTATAATAATTCGCTAATTATTAAATAAAATAGATTATTAAATATCTTACTTTATATACTCTATTAATTATATATATAAGTAATAAGTAGTAAGAATATAATTATATTTATATAATATAGTAGTATAATTATTTAGGTTATCTTTACTAAGATCTATAATAAATATAACTATAGAATTTACTATAATAGATATAGACTCTCTAGGCTTAGTAAATAATAAGATAAACTATAAAGCTTCTAGATTAATATATTCCTATAAATCTTATATAATAGTCTAATCTTTAATAATAATATACTATTAGATCTAATAAGTATTATTTTTAAGTTAGAAATATAACTAAGAGACTTTAAGATTAAATAAATTATTATCTATAATATAAGTAACTAGCTAATAAGACTAAAGTAAAAGAAAAATAAGATAAATAAGCTTAATAAAGATTTAGGCTTATAATTCTTAGCGTAGAGAGTCTTATATAAGATAGTAAGATAATAATATACTATTAAATATAGAATATATTAAGATAAGAAATATAATATATCCTATAATATAATAATAAAAAAGGAAAGATAGTAAGATAGTAATAATAATATTAAAGTCTAGTAATCTAGCTAAGGAAAAATAGTAATATTTATACCTATAATAGTATAAGGCTAGATAGGATAAAAAGAATATAATAGGGTAGTAGAGATATTAGGGGAATCCTATAGATCCTAAGGGTCTTATCTAATTATTAATATTAGATAGTATTAATATAGGGTAGGGAGGGTACTACCCTAGTAGATATAAAGGATTAGGATAATCTCTAATAATTATATTAAAGATTATATAACCTATAGTATACTTATATAGGTATAGTAGGTTATATAATAAAGGAAAGATAATACGGATACTCTACGATCTTAAGGGTACTCGTAGGAAGGAATAATATAAGTAAGGATACCTTAGGAATTAGGTAGAAATATAGAATAAGATAGAAATATAGAAGGAATAGATAATCCTTAGCTTAATAGGCCTAAGGATATATATATACTAATATTAGTATATATTTAGTATATATATATCCTCGGACCTATCGGGCCGAGGATTATCCGTTCCTTCTATATTTCTACCTTATTCTATATTTCTACCTAATTCCTAAGGTATCCTTACTTATATTATTCCTTCCTACGAGTACCCTTAAGATCGTAAGGTATCTATATTATTCTTCCTCTATTATATAACCTACTATACTTATATAAGTATACTTAAATTTATAGGTTATATAATCTTTAATATAATTATTAGAGATTATCCTAATCCTTTATATCTACTAGGGTAATACCTCTCTTACCCTATACTAATACTATCTAATATTAATAATTAGATAAGACCTTTAGGGTCTATAGGATTCCCCTAATACCCTTACTATCTTATTATATTCTTTTTACCCTATTTAGCCTTATACTATTATAGGTATAAATACTACTATTTTTCCTTAGCTAGATTACTAGACTTTAATACTATTATTACTACCTTACTACCTTTCCTTTCCTACTATTCTACTATATAATATACTATATTCCTTACCTTAGTATATTCTATATCTATATAGTATACTACTATCTTACTACCTTATATAAGACTCTCTACGCTAAGAGTTATAAATCTAAGTCTCTACTAAGCTTACTTATCTTATCTTTCTTTTACTTTAGTCTTATTAGCTAGTTACCTATATTATAGATAATAATTTATCTAATCTTAAAGCCTTATAGCTATACTTTTAACTTAAAATAATATTTATTAGATCTAATAATATACTATTATTAAAGATTAGGCTATTATATAGGACCTATAGGAATATATTAATCTAGAAACTCTATAGTCTACTCTATCCTTTACTAGACCTAGAGAGCCTATACTTATTATAGTAAATCTTATAGTAAAGATAACCTAAGTAAATATACTATTATATTATATAAATATAATTATACTCTTACTATTTATTATTTATATATATAATTAATAGAGTATATAAAGTAAGAGATTAAATAATCTATTTTATTTAATAATTAGTAAATTATTATAGGTAAATTAGTCTAAGAGATAATTATTATCTTTAAGCGAATATATATATCTATTAATTCCTTCTAATAATAATTAATTAGTAAAAATTAGTCTAATCTCTACTATTAAAATCCTCCGAAATCTAACCTAGAGTAATAAATCTAAAAGTAGCTAATATACTATATAAAGGCTACTAAAAGTAGGATAATAGAATTTAATAAGAGTAATTATATACTTTATAAATTCCTAGAATTTATTAATCTAATATCGCTAGTATTTTATAAGATATAATAGAATTAAATCTATAATAATAAGAATAATACGCTTAATTTTATTACTCTTATTAATCGCTATATTAAATTAATTTAGATAAATCTACTATAATATCCTACTAAGATAATCTATAATATCTTCTAGGGCTATTCTACTAATAATAATTAGGCTAATAATTAGGTATCTAATATACTATTAGCTATAGTCTTAGCTATACCTAAGCTATACTAAAAGAATTACTTATACTATAAAGGGCTAAAAGATAATAAATACTAATTTAATAAATATCTATATATTAATCCTTTTATCTAATTTATTACCTAGAAGCCTAATCTAGAAGTAATAGAGTAATTTACCTAAGCTATATAGTAATTAATTATATTTAAAATTATCTATAAAAAGGCTATTAAAAGATATTAGTCTAAAGAGGATTTAAACTCTACCTAAAAGTAATTAAGATTCTCTATCTTTATCCTAAAGAGTTATATTAATACTCTATTATACTAGCTTAATAATCTACTAGTTATTAATACTATTTATCTAAGACCTATAATAAAAAATAATATTTAGTATTATAATATAGAGCTACTATCTATATATATAATAATTATACTCTCTTATTTAATTATTAGTCTACTATCTTATTAATATAGGTAAATAATATAGAAACTACTATTCTTAGCTTTAGATCTATTACTATTTATCTAACTAATAGCCTAGATAGAATCTTCTTATTATTTATTAATATAGCTTATATATCTAGTTTCTATCTTAACCTAATCTCTATAGAGAAAGCTACTAATATAAGTATCTATCTTAATATAAAAGAATACTACTTAGAAGAATTAAATAAGATCCTTATATACTAGCTTAATAATAGATCTAGGATCTATCTCTTATAATAAGATAAAAGCCTTCCTAATAGTAATCCCTTTAGCTATATAGCTAATTATATAATCCTTATTATTAATCTTATTACTCTATCCTATCCTAAGCCTAATTATATAACTCTCTTTATCTAAACTAACTATATTAATCTACTAGTTACTCTCTCTTTCTCCTATAAGCCTAAGTAGCTAAAGGGCTTTATAAACTAATAGTATTAATACCTAGATTATATAAATTATAATATCCTATTATATCTAGAAGCTTATTTATCTAATATTATTATAGATATAGATACTATATTTACTAAAATATACTAAATATATAAGCTTAGTAAGATAAAACGCTAGATTAGCTAAATCCCTATATATTATATTAGACTATTTAAGGTCCTCTACTAGAATCTAATATTTTATAATATAGTATTAGATTAAATCTAGTATCTCTTTTATTTAGTTAATCCTATTACTAAATACTAAATTAAGATTAATATATTATCTAAAACCTATTTACTAGGTTCTATTATTAACTAAACTATATTTATCTATACCTAATTTAGCCTAAAAGTACTTACTATTTATTATAATAGAGATACTACTCTTAATAGAGATTTCTAAGTATACTTAAATTTAGAGAGTATATAATTTAAATCTACGCTACTTTATTAACTAGACTAAAATCCCTTTACTAAAAGATATAGTAGAATAGTATCTACTATAATATATTAGATAATTATCGATACTAATCTACCTAAATCCTATAGTATAAAGCTACTAAAACTACTATTTTTATCTAAAATTATATTCTTTATTATATTATTAGGTAGAAATCTCTATCTAAAGCCCTTATAGACTATCTTACTTAATCTAGTATCTAAATTAGGATAAAATTACTTAGGCTATTAATAAAATTAATCTACTTAAGATAACTAATCCTAAGTAATCTAATCTAAAGAGTAAAAATACTACTACTAAGGTAAATCTAATTACTTAGTACTATCCCTATAATTATTAGACTAATTCTACTAATTTACTAAGTACCTATATAAGTATACTTAAATTTATAGGTTAAAATAATAACTAAATCCTTAGTAATCTATCTACTACTCCTTCGCTTAAGCCTAAATTAAATTAATCCTCTACTAATACTAATAATAATACTTATTCCTCTAACTATCCTACTTCTAACTATCTTTCTAATTACTATTCTACTATCTATAATAATAATATACCTATAGATAATTAACTTATTATCCTAATTAATAATACTAGTTTTAATCTCTCTAGCTACTATAATCTTTTTCTTATAATTCCTATAATTAGTAAATAAGAAAGATCTAATTCTTTACTACTAGACTATAATAATAAATACTTATAAATTAGTCTAAATATATTTATCTAAGCTTTTACTATATATTAGATCTATTAACCCTAAAAGCTTATAATCTTATCTATTTTATTATTACCTTCTAATTATAGTAAACTATTTAACTATCCTTTTCGATCTAATTTTATATAGGCTATATATATAGTATTTAATTATAAATTAGATAAGAATAACTTTATTACCTAATTTAAAGCGTAATTATATATATATAGTAATATATAGGTACCTAATTAGTAGGATATCTATATTAGTATCTTAGCTATTAGGATCTTCTAAACCCTTATTATAATTATTACTAAGTTTAATCTTAATATTTATTAGATAGATATAGTTAATACTTTCCTTAATAGTACTTTATATAAAAAGGTCTATTATTAATATTTACTAAATATAGGACTAAAAAGTAAATATCTCTACTTACTAAGAGTAGTATATAATCTATATATTACTAGTAAGCACTAGAAGAATAATATTAGATTAATACTTATATTATTAAGCTTCTATCTCTATCCTAAGGATCCTACTCTCTATATTAATAGTTATATAATTATTATAATTTTTATTAATAATTTCCTTATAGCGTACTATCTAAATTCTCTAGATATTAGATAATTTATAGCTAATAAGATAGCTAATAACTATATAGAGTACTATCTTAGCTAAGTAAGTAATATTAATAATATAGTAGTAGATCTTATAGCTATAGATATAGAGATTAGATAAATCTAGCTTAGTCTCTAGTTAATAAGGGATATAGATAAGTAATAAATTTAGAATTATTAATAATAGGAATATATTTTAAACTAGGATTATCTAATATATAGAATTCTATCTTATTAAATTCTATATTATAGATATAGATAATCTTTTACTTAGGTAGTATCTATCTAAAGCTAAGTATACTCTTTAGATAAAAGGTCTACTATAAGCGTAATTTAAAACAAAATATAATAATAAGCTTACTTCGTTTATTAATATCTAAATTATTAGAGATTAGATAAATTATAAAATATAGCTTAGTTAAGTAGTCTATATTAAGAAGATTACTACTAACTTCTATATACTTAATTATAAGTCTCCTTATATCTCTCTCTTATTAAATTATTCTATTAATCTTATTAATAGTCTTACTAATCTAAAGATTATCTATCTATACTAATAAAAGTATAGATTAATCTTTTTTCTAGCTATCTAGACCTATTTTAATACTATATTTACTAATTAGGTCTTTACTAAATTACTAATAAGATACTCTAATAGCTATCTTAAAGCTATTAATTATCTAATTATATATCTTTATAAGACTAAAGATCTAGCTCTTTACTATAATAATTCTAAAGAGATCTTTACTACTTTTACTATTATATTAGATATAAGCTTTACTAATAATCTAGACTAAAAGAGCTTTAAAGGATTTATCTTTTACCTATTTAGTAAGTTAATTAAGTAGAAAGCTTAAAAATAATAAACTATATTATTTTTATTACTAAAGTAAAGCTTCTTATACTTAGTTATATAGCTAAGTAACTTTATTAAATAAAACGCCTTTTCTTCTTTATCTAATTTAACTCTAAGTACCCTAAAATTATTTAATATAATAATCTTTAGATTATTAATATTATTAATTAGGAATAATCTATCTTTTAGACTAAAATATATTATATAGATATCTATTAGTTTTAGGTATATTAAGAGATTTAATCTAGCTAGCTAATAATTAAATAGGTAAAATCTATTAATATATTTATAGATAGTCTAACTAAATCCCTTCTAGATAAAAAGTATAATACTTTTATTTAATAATTAGGTATAGAGAATAATCCTATAACTATCTACCTCTTATAATTCTCTTATTTTTATCTTATATTTAGCTCTTTATTCTATTTTATCTAAAGAGCTAAGGGGATATATTAGTATATATATATCTTTAGGCTTATTAGGCTAAGGATTATCTATTCCTTTTATATTTCTATCTTATTCTATATTTCTACCTAATTCCTAAGGTATCCTTACTTATATTATTCTTTCCTATAAGTACCCTTAAGATTATAGGGTATTTATATTATTCTTTCTCTATTATATAATCTACTATATCTATATAAATATACTTAAATTTATAGGTTATATAATCTTTAATATAATTATTAGAGATTATCTAATCCTTTATATCTACTAGAGTAGTACCTCTTTTACCCTATATTAATACTATCTAATATTAATAATTAGATAAGATCCTTAGGGTCTATAGGATTCCCTTAATACTCTTACTACCTTATTATATTCTTTTTACTCTATCTAGCCTTATACTATTATAGATATAAATACTACTATCCTTCCTTAGCTAGACTATTAGACTTTAATACTATTATTACTACCTTACTACCTTTCCTTTCCTACTATTCTACTATAGAATATACTATATTCCTTACCTTAGTATATTCTATACCTATATAATATACTACTACCTTACTATCTTATATAAGGCTCTCTACGCTAAGATATCCTTAATAGGTTAGAAATATTAATATTAGATCCCTCTCTACTCTAGATACTTTATTTTAGTATATCTCTCTTACTACTATCTAATAATTAGGTAATTAAGGTTAAAATCTAATAAAAGGCCTAGAATATTATTAATAAATATATTACTAAGTATAGATATATCCTCTTTATTAAAAATTCTAGCTCTAGAGAGATTACTCTATAATATAATAGGAGTAGTCTCCTATCTAATTATAAGAAGCTATATATAACTAATAAGGTTATTATCTCTTAGTATTATAGTTATTACTTCTTTATCTACCTAAATTAAGCTAAAAAGGGCTAGAAGCTCTTTATTATAGAGAGCTCTTATAGTAGATATATAATCTTTATTCTAGCTATTTATCTTATTTATTTTTATTATTAGCTAAATAAAAGTAAAGACTAAGTTCTTTATTATTTTATTCTCTTATATATCTTTATAAAGATTATTTATATCCTTTAATAAAAGAATATAATTATAAATATCCTAAAGGATCTAACTAAGTTTATATTATCTAATCCTATAAATTTTATTAATAATATAAATCCTATTAATTATAATATATATCTTAATAAAAAAGACCTTTTAATCTTTATTACTACTTAAGGAGATAGTTTCTTAATAATTATATTATTACTAAGACTCTTTTTAGAGATATATAAGAATAAGAGGTCTCCTAAAAGAAGATAGTTAATAATAATTATTAAATTAAATATATCTTTTATATATTAAATATTAGACTTTAGCTCCTTATTTAATTCTCTTTATTAATCTAGATTAATATTATATATAAGACTAATTACTATAATATATCTATAATAAATATTATTAGTAAAACTATTACTAAAAGTATCTTTTATATAATATATATCTTTATTTTAAATAAAAAAGAGGCTTTATATTAGTAGATTTTTAAGAGTCTAAGAGATTTACTATATAAGAACTAAATATCTCTCTCTGTAGTTTTATTCTTTAATAATATATAAAGCTTATTAATTATTATAGTAATAGTATTCCTAAATATAATTACTTTATTTTATATATAGTATATTTAGAAGAATATTAAAAAGAGATTAAGATTAATAATTATCTAGTATTTTCTAATTTCCTAAAAGAAGAAAAAAGATATTAGAGATAATATCTTTAAGTACTAAAGTAATATAAAAAAGTTCTTTAATTAAATTATCTTCATATTTATAATAGCTAAAATAGAGACTTATTAGGAGAGCTTTAAGAAAGAATATAAGTATATTATATTTACTAAAGTAGTAAAGATATCTCTAATTAATAGATAAAGAATAAAATAAAAAAATACTTTCTTTATTATTATATTAATTAATCTCTTTATTTTAGAGAAATCTTATTCTCTTTAATAAAAAATATCTATTTTTATCTTAAGTAATTTATTAAATCTCTTAGTAGAGATTTACTAATAATAATATAGTTAATTAATATTATAGTAATTTATTACTATATTAAGACTAAATTTAATCTTACTAATAATTATAATTATAAGCCTAGGAGCCTTCTCTAGCTACTTTATAAGATAAGTCTTAGCTAAATAGTTAATTAAGCCCTAAAGTAGATTAATAAATAATAATAAATCTATTAAAATAATATACTTAAGATTATAGATTATATCTATTATTATTAAGAATTACTTAGTATATTCTATATTTATAAAATCCTAGAGTAGATTAAAGTAGATCTATCTCTCTAAAAGGATTAATTCTTATTAATCCTTATATAGCTATAGAGTATATAGAATAGGCTAATTAGAGTAACGGAATTAAAAAGGAGGGAAAAAAATATTAATTTATTAATAATAATAATTCTAAAGAAGAAAAGAATATAGGATAAGGGCTTAGGGGACTATTAAAATACTCCTAAGCTAATATAAAAACTAGGTTTACTAGAACTTATAATTCTATATAGTCTAATTAAAACTAATTTAGTTAGGGAACTCTATATAAATATATTATAGTATAGTAATACTTACTTATTATAATAATACCCTAATATAATAATACTTAGACTATTATTTTAGATTAATATATCCCTTTAGTAAGGTCTTATTAAGAAGCTTATTAGCTAAAGTTAACTAGTTATTAACTAATCCTTCTAAATAATAGTTAATATTCTCTATTCTAAGTATTTATATAAATTTAATATACTTTTACTAAGAGAGAAAGCTACTATCTCTAATATCTTTACTTATTCTATTAAGATTCTTTTAGCTTATATCTCTTAATAGAGCTAATAATAGTAAATATTAATATATCTTAGTTTTATTTATAGTTAAGATAATTTATTAGTTAAAAGAGAGAGAGTCTACTAATTATTATATTATAAGATAATAAAGTGATAAGGATTAAAATAAATAATATTAAAAAGGCGCTTTTATATAAATAATAATTTATCTATCTCTAATAAAGTAAATAGCTTAGCTTTTATTATACTAATTATTATAGTCTTTTATTCTAATACTTTTTCATAAATAGGCCTTTTAAAGATTATATAAATATAGCTAATAGAGCTCTTCTTATTTCTATATAGAATATTACTTATAAATTAGATTATAAGGTATATTATCTACTTTTAGTAGTATATTATAAGATTCTTTATATTATAGAGATAGATAATAATCTAATTACTAATATAAAGATACTTTAGTAATAAATTAGTAAAGAAATAGATAAAATATAATATAATTTTTATTATATTTAGTCTAGTAATAATAATAAAGAACTAAACAAAGCTTACTTTATTTATATACTCTTAGTAATTACTATTAATAGCTATATTAATATAAGATTTAAGATTTATAATATCTAATAAAAGAATTTTAAGATAATAATATTATATTAAATAATAATAATATACTATTAAAAAAATATAAGAATCTTAATATAACTATAATAAGCTTTATAAGTAATCTTAGAGTATTTAGATTCCTAAGAATTATTTAGTATTATTTATTATTTATAATTTTTATATCTTATTAAGTCTTCTTAAAATAATAATAGCTTTCTCTATAGTACTTTAAAGATTAAAGATAAGAATATTATTAATATAAAAGATAATAATAATCTCTTCTTTAATAAATATATATAGATCTTTCTAAATAATCTTAAAGCTTAAAGATATTAGTATTCTTAATATTTCTTTTTATTATAGCCTTAAAGATTTTTATAAGCTATATAAAGCTCTTAGAAGCTTTTAGTATTACTTATTTTTTAAATATATACTAAAAGAAAGCTTAATATAAATCTTATTATTATTATCTAAAATACTATTTAGGAAGATATTAATTATATTATATTAATATATCTTAAGATTAAAATTAGTAATAAAAATAAAAAAGGCTTAGATAATCTTAATAGTTAAAGTAATAGAATATTTTTCTTTAGTAATAATTTTCTAAAGATCTTTATAGATATAGATTCTAGCTTTATATTTAACTAGAAATTTATCTTTATTAAATTTATATATAAAAGTCTATATTAATAATAAGATTTAGAGATTCTTTATTAAAGGATCTATCTATTTCCTTAAATATATCTTTATTATTAAAAGCTTTTACTTTTATTATAATTATATTAATAAATCTTTTAAAATAAAGTACTTTAGTATTTTAGACTAGTTTCTTAATAATAATAATAAATCTTTATAATAAGGCTTTTTCTATATTAATCTTATAATAAATATTATTAAAAGATCTTTATAAAATTCTTTTAGTTCTTTCTTTATTACTTTATTATAATAAGATAAGCCTTATTACTATAAATATAGCCTTTTTCTATAATATTATTAGCTAAAATTAGTTCTTTAATATTCTTAGATATAAGCTTATCTTTTAGGTAATACTCTAATAATAAATTTAATAATATTAATAATAATAATAAAGAATAATAATAAAGAGTACTTAATAATTTAGCTTAAAGCTATTAATCTAGATTATTTATAGACTCTTTTACTCTTTTAGCTTTAGAGTAATTAATTAGGAATATACTAAGTAAATTTATAAATCTTATTAAAGTAGGTATTAATATTAATAAAGATATTATTATAGATAAAAAAGTAGTATTTATATAGTTCTTTAGTATTTATATTATAATCTAATTATTTATTATTATAGTTTCTTCTTAAGGTATCCTTATTAGCGCTATTTTATTTATTATTCAGAATATTATTACCTTAATTTTAAATCTAATATTATTAAGATTATATAAAGAATATTCTAGTATAGAATCCTTATATTTAAGATTCTATATTATATTATTAAATATATTTTAGTAGATTAGTAAATTAGTATTAGTAATATTAGAATAAATATTCTTATTAAATATTATATTATAGACTTCTTAAACTTAATCTATCTTAAGGAACTATATTTTTTATATATTAAATACTATAAAACTAACTAAGTATTTAATCTCTACTCTTAGTACTATCTTATTAAATTATATAATACTATAAAGATATATATATACTCTATATCTATATAACTAAAGATTTATAAAATTTAGATATAACTAAATAAAAGGATCTTTATAAACTATTACTTCTATCTAAAGAATAATATATTAACTATCTAGTATCTTTATAGATATTTAATTAACTAAATATATTATTATAAAAGTAATAAGAGTATTAATATAGCTATTCCTTTTTTTTCTAGATTTAGGTAAAATATAACTAAATATTCTTTATATATAGATAAAAGAGCTATTAGTACTTATTATATTTATTTTTAATATAGACTAGATTAAAGTATAATCTACTAAATCTCCTATAAATATACTCTTAGTTAGCTAGTCTATATAAGATCTATCTCTTTATTTTACTTATTATATATATTTTATATCTTTTTAGGCTTATTATAGTATTATTATTAATATTAAGCTTAATTTTTATATTATTAACTATCTCTACTAATATTTCTATATATAAAGTATAGATATATCTAAGTCTTCTATACTAAATATATAATAATATAATAGAAATTAATAGCTTTATTAACTTCTTTAGTATAGTAAATACTAAAAGAGTAATTATTAAGTCCTTTTCTAATAAATATAGACTATATTATTCTATATAGCTTATTACTACTCTTATTATATTTATAATCTATAAGTCTTTATTATTAAAAAAATACTTATTCTTCTTAATTTTAAATACTAAAATAATATTAATTTAGAAGCCTAATATATATTAGATATTTTATATTATTATCTAAATTTCTCTAGACCTAGAGTAATTAATAATAACTTTTATAGTTTTTTATCTTAGTATAGTAGATCTACTAGATTTTAGTATTATAAATTATTAGTTAAGTATAAAGGAATTAAAATAATTATAATTATTATAAATATATATATTAGTACCTAAATTAATAATCTAGTATATTAAGAGTAGATAGATTAGGATAATATTAAATATATATAATAAGATAGCTATAATAAAGAAAATAACTATATTAGTAGGAATATTATTATTATAGGTAATTATTAATTAGGTAGTTTTCTTAGATATTATATTAGTAATATTATTCTTTATTATTTAGGCTATTTTTTATTATTTCTCTTTATATTAAGCTTTTTTAGATTCTCTTTAATATATCTTTTAGTAAAGTTATATAAGACTTATCTTAAGAGCCTTAAAGAGAGATTTATAATAAAATACTCCTTCTAGATATATCTCTTTATACTATATATATAACCTTTTTAAGATCTAGATAAATTCTAAGGATTCCTAAATATATTCTAATAGCTACCTAGAATAGCTATAAATACTATATTACTAATATTTTAGTAAGTAATCCCTTTAGTATTCTAATAATTTTAGTATACTAATAATATATTATAAAAAGTAATCTTCTTTATAGGTTAATCTACTAAATCTTTCCTCTATATATATATAAATATATTATTAATTACTTTAATAATCTATAAGAAATTATAGATAGTATCCTTATCTTTAGGATTACTATTTTTATTCTTATAAGTAAAATCTAGAATCTTTAGCGTTTTATCTTTTTTATATAAATTTAATTATATAGTAAGCTATTTATTTATTAAGATACTCTTAATAAGCTATTTTACTAAGTCTCTTTATATATTTTAGATTTATAGTAATAATTATCTTTTTTTAGTATAAATTATTAGACTAATTAGATAAGCTTAGTATATAAGATATTTTTACTTTTAAGGATATAGTAAAACTCTAAAGTAATATTCTTTTATAAAAGAGTATTAATCTTATTAATTTTAGTATAAATCTATTTATTAAAAGAATATTCCTTATTAAATTTAGTAATTAACTATTAATATTTAATCTATTTTTTTTTACTAAGCTTTATAGAGAATATTATCTTAGTATTAATCTTAGAAAATAGTAGAAAAGTATCTCTTAAGTCTATAGATACTTTTTATATACCTTCTTTAGGAAGATTAAGATTTATATAGTACTAAACCTCCTCTTTCGTTACTAAGGATTTAATATAGCTAATCTATAATCTTTACTAAATATCTAAATAAAGACGCTTATCCTAGAGGATTTTTATTATAGTCTAGCTTAAGGAATTAATTAGAGCTAATATATTTTATAGAATAAGGTATAGTAAGCTATATAATAGGAAAAAGAGATTACTAGTAAGATTAATCTTAGCGTAGAGAGCCTTATAGAAGACGGTAAGGTAGTAGTACGCTATATAGATATAGAATAAACTAAAGTAAAGAATATAGTATATTCCACAGTAGAATAGTAGGAGAAGAAGGGTAGTAAGGTAGTAACGATAGCATTAAAGTCTAGTAGTCTAGCTAAGGAAAGATAGTAGTATTTACACCTACGATAGTATAAGGCTAGATAGGATAAAAAGAACACAATAGGGTAGTAGGGATATTAGGGGAATCCTATAAACCCTAAGGGTCTTATCCGATTATTAATATTAGATAGTATCGATATAGGGTAGAGAGAGGTACTACCCTAGCGGATATAAAGGATTAGGATAATCTCTAATAATTATATTAAAGATTATATAACCTATAGTATACTTATATAGGTATAGTAGGTTATATAACGGAGAAAAAATAATATAGATACCCTATAATCTTAAGGGTACTCGCAGGAAGGAATAATATAAGTAAGGATACCTTAGGAATTAGGTAGAAACATAGAACGAGACAGAAACATAGAAGGAACGGATAATCCTCAGCCTGATAGGTCCGAGGGCATACATATACTAAACACATACTAATAATTAATATATTAATATTATATATACTCTAATTACTAGTAGGCTATTAGGCTTATAACTATTAATAATTATAAGGTTTACTAGCTATATATAGCGTAGCCTCTTCCCTTATTAGAATAGATTAGCGCCTAAGCTAGGTATAGAATTAGGAAAATATTAGTTTTTCCTCGGTATTTCCCTTACTATAGCTTATCTAAACTTACTAATTAAATATAGAGCGATAAAAATTTCTAGTAGAACTATATTATTAGCGTAACCTACTGCCTAGAGATCGTTATATATAAACTATAGGCTATTAGCTAATAGCCGTATATAAGTAAATAAAGCTATATATATATAATTATTATAAATATATAAATATATAAAGATAAATATTAATAATTAAAGGTAAAACTATTAATTCGTAAATAATTTAGGGTAGTAAAAAAAAAGCTAGGATCTATTTATATAAAGACTACTAACCTATCTCTTATTCAATACCCTAGCTACTTATACCTTCTTAAAGTATTATTACTTTTATTTATAAGAAACTAATAGTTAGTATAATTATCTAGATTTATAGTACTTTTATAGGACTTCTTCTTTAACTTCTACTTAAGTAATAAAGAGAGCGAAAGAGATTTTTTATACTTTTATAGAATAGCTAATACTAATATAGTTAAACTATAGTTATTAACGCTCTTATTAAATAAAGAATTATCTAGTCTTATTTTATTTACTAAAAGGGAAGCCTTAAGTAAAAATAATATACTCAATTAGACTAAAGAGAAATATAAATAAGTAATAGGGAAAAGAGAGAGAGATTTATATATAAAAGCTTTAAGGGTAGATAACTCTAAGAGAATTATTAAATTACTCTTAAGTAAAAAGATTTTAGTTATTTTTTTATTTAATATTTAGTAATACTTATTAAGTACTACTAAAATAATAAAAAAAGAACTAGACTTAGCGCTAGAAGCTATATTACTAGGTATAAAGAATAAAGAAGATATAACTATATAAAGATACTTCTTATCTTAAATAATATAATAAATAATCTACCTAATTACCTAAAATCTAAAAATAGTAATTTATAGCTAAGATAAGGAATCTTACTTCTTAGTATAGAGAGCCTTATATAATAGTATAAGGCTAGATAGGATAAAAAGAATATAATAGGGTAGTAGGGATATTAGAGGAATCCTATAGACCCTAAGGATCTTATCTAATTATTAATATTAAATAGTATTAGTATAAGATAGGGGGGTATTACCCTAGCGGATATAAAAGATTAGGATAATCTCTAATAATTATATTAAAGATTATATAACCTATAAATTTAAGTATATTTATATAGGTATAGTATAGATTATATAATAGAGGAAGAATAATATAGATACCCTATAATCTTAAGGATACTTATAGGAAGGAATAATATAAGTAAGGATATCTTAGGAATTAGGTAGAGATATAGAATAAGATAAAAATATAGAAAGAATAGATAATCCTTAGCCTAATAGGCCTAAGGATATATATATACTAATATACTCTCTTAGCTCTTTAGATAAAATAGAATAGAGAGCTAAATATAAGATAAAAATAAGAGAATTATTAAAGGTAGATAGCTATAGGATTATTCTCTATATCTAATTATTAGATAAAAGTATTATACTTTTCTCCTAAAAGGGGTTTAGTTAGGCTATCTATAAGTTATTAGTAGATTTTACTTATTTAATTATTAGCTAGCTAGATTAAACCTTTTACTATATCTAGAGCTAATATATATCTATATAATATATTTTAGTCTAAAAGATAGACTATTCCTAATTAATAATATTAATAGTCTAAAGATTATTATATTAGATAATTTTAGGATACTTAGGATTAAATTAGATAAAAAAAAATAGGCGTTTTATCTAATAAAGTTACTTAGCTATATAACTAAATATAAGAAGCTTTACTTTAGTAATAGAAGTAATAATAATCTATTACTTATAAGTCTTCTATAAATAAGTAAAAGATAAATCTCTTAAAGCTCTTTTAGTCTAGATTATTAGTAAAGCTTATATCTAATATAGTAATAAAAGTAATAAAGATCTTTTTAGAACTATTATAGTAAAAAGCTAAGTCTTTAGTTCTATAGAGATATATAATTAGATAATTAATAGCTTTAAGATAGTTATTAGAGTATTTTATTAATAATTTAGTAAGAGCCTAATTAGTAAATATAATTCTTAGTATAGAGAGCCTTATATAAGATAGTAAGATAATAGTATACTATATAGATATAGAATATACTAAGATAAAGAATATAGTATATTCTATAGTAGAATAATAGGAGAAGAAGGATAGTAAGATAATAATAATAGTATTAAAGTCTAATTATCTAGCTAAGGAAGGATAGTAATATTTATACTTATAATAGTATAAGGCTAGATAGAATAAAAAGAATATAATAGGATAGTAGAGATATTAGGGGAATCCTATAGATCCTAAGGGTCTTATCTAATTATTAATATTAGATAATATTAGTATAGAGTAGGAGAGATACTACTCTAGCGAATATAAAGGATTAGGATAATCTCTAATAATTATATTAAAGATTATATAACCTATAAATCTAAGTATACTTATATAGGTATAGTAGGTTATATAATAGAGAAAGGATAATATAGATACCTTATAATCTTAAGGATACTTATAGGAAAGAATAATATAAATAAAGATATCTTAGGAATTAGGTAAAAATATAAAATAAGATAGAAATATAGAAGGAATAAATAATCCTTAGCCTAATAGGCCTAAGAGTATATATATTAATATACTCTCTTAGCTCTTTAGATAAAATAGAATAGAGAGCTAAATATAAGATAAAAATAAGTAAATTAGAAGAGATAGATAGCTATAGGATTATTCTCTATACCTAATTATTAGATAAAAGTATTATACTTTTTACCTAGAAGAGGTTTAGTTAAGCTATCTATAGATATATTAGTAGATTTTATCTATTTAATTATTAACTAGCTAGATTAAATCTCTTAATATACCTATAGCTAATAGATATTTATATAATATATTTTAGTCTAAAAGATAGACTATTCCTAATTAATAATATTAATAATCTAAAGATTATTATATTAGATAATTTAGGATACTTAGAGTTAAATTAGATAAAGAAGAATAAGTATTTTATCTAATAGAGTTACTTAGCTATATAACTAAGTATAAGAAGCTTTACTTTAGTAATAAAGATAGTAATAGTCTATTACTTATAAGTCTTCTACTTAATTAGCCTACTAAATAAATAAAAGATAAATCTCTTAGAGCTCTTTTAATCTAGATTATTAATAAAGCTTATATCTAATATATATAGATTACTTATATTATTAAATATAAAAGATAAAAACTATTTTACTAAATATTTTAAGATATTATTAAAAAGATAATAAAATATAATTTAGATAAATCCTAAAGATACTTTTAGTATATATTTATTATAATTAGAGTTTAGAGATTAAGGATTTTTTATATAAGAGTAAGAGAAGTAAAAGTTTTATAATAAGATTATATTAATAATTTTAGGAGTAGAACTAACTATAATAATTAATACTTAAATTAGTACTAATTTCTTTATAATAAATAAAAGAATCTAAAGAATTTTAGTATTACTTTATTATTTTTCTCTTTTATTTTATTTTCTTTTATTAAGTTTTTTAAAATTTATTAATTATATCTTTTAAATTCTTTATATTCTTTTTAGGTATTTATTAATTATATTTAGAGAACTAATTTTTTTATTTTAATAAAAAATAAATAATATTATAAAGGGTTTTCTTAGCTTTAATTTTTTAAACTTTTTATTTATTCTTATTTTTTAAATCTAATATTAATATTAAATTAGTATTATCTTTACTTTTCTTTAAAGCTTAAGACTCTAGAAGAGAGATATAAAAGATATTATAAATTTATAAATATTACTAAAAGAGAGTAAATTAATAAGCTTAAGTACTAATTTTCTAAAATACTTAAAAAGATCTAATAAACTTAAAAGTAAACTTATATAAAAGTAGCTTTAATTTTAAATTCTTTATAAATAATAAGACTAAATTCTTATATTTAAACTTTATTAATTTATATTTAAAGTTATAATACTTAGCTTATAATTTAATAATATATTACTAATTTTTTATTAGCTTTTCTTAAAGCTATTATAATTTCTTTATATAGTTTAAAGTTATTAAGATCTCTTTTAGAGATAATTTATTTTTAAATTAAATATAAAAATTAGAAAAATATCTTATAAGATATTTAAAAAAAGAGATATTAATAATAATTTTTAAAGTATTATTATAAATATATTTTATTATAATTAATAATTTTAGTTATAAGACTTATTCTTTATTAATAAATCTATAAAAATATTATTCTAGAATTTAATTTATTCTCTCTATTTAGCTATTAGTTTAAATATAAAATATAATTAAAAGATAGAGCTTAATATAATAAAGATAATAAAGTTCTCTTTAAAATTTACTTAAAAATATTAATTCTTAATCTAAAATAATATTATTAGATAAGCTATATTTTAACTTAATTTTAGTATAAATAAGCTTTATAAGCTTTATAATATTAATTCTTATTAAAATTAAGAAAAAGTAAACTATTTTTATAAAATAATTAAGAATAACTAAAATAATATTAATAAATTAATCTTTATAAATTATTTTAGGTAAGCTTATAATAAAATTTATTAAGATTTTACTTTAAGATCTTTTAGGAATTAGAAAAGAGATTAACTTAGTATAAAAGTAATACTAAGATATAATAATATATTAATATATATTATAAATAATAATAAAATCTTATATATCTTTATATATATTAATTTAATAGAATTTTTACTTAAGAAGCTTCTTTATATAATTCTTACTAAAATAGTTTATTAATAAATTATTATAATAAAAAGAAAGGATTCTATAATAAAGATTCTTATTAATAAAAATAAATAAATAATCTTTATACTAAAAAGCCTCTTCTAGATTAATAATTTAATATTTAGATAATAAATTAATAGCTTTTCTATAATTATATTTTTTATTCTTAATCTAAATATCTAGAATTAGTTAATATAAATTAGAATTAGTCTTAGAAATATATATTTATTTTTAATAATATATAAATTATATTACTTTAGTAAAGATTTATTAATTATAAGTTAATAATTCTAAAGTATAATAATTAGTTCTTATATTAGGTCTTTTATTAAGAGAAGATCCTAAATTATTATTTTTAGAAAGATTAAAGTTAGAATTAAATAATTAATTAATAATAGAAAATCTAGAATAAAAATTAATAAATATATTAATAATAAATTTATTATATATCTTATCTATAATATTAAAGTTTATTAACTTATAAAGATCTAAGAAGAATAATATAGACTTAATAATATTCTATAATAATATAGATTTAGGTATAAAGTATTTATAAATAAATAATAAAAGTTCTTTATCTTAGGTATCTTTAAAAATAAGATTAATTTATTAAGATAGATTATTAATAAGATTAGTCTTATTAAGATAATACTTAATTATAAAATTAAAGAGTATTAGAACTAAATATTATTTTATTTATTTTTTATTTAGATATTATTACTTTATAAAAATTTAGAGATTTTAGTAATCTAATAAAATCTTAACTAAATATTATAAATTATCTAAATAGTATTATTAATACTTAAATAACTTAATAATAGTAAAAAGCTCTTAGTCTAAAATATTATAATATAATTTAGTATTAAAGAATTTTCTTAATTAAAAAATAATTAAATATTATTATTCTTATTTATTAAGTTAAGAGAGAATTCTTATTATTCTATAATCTAAAGTATTAGTTTTAAGTTAGATTAATAATAAAAGATTAAAATAATAAAGTAAGATTATTATCTAAAAAATAATAATAAGATATTTAAAAGTAATTCTTATAAAGATATTTAATTAAATATAACTAGGTTTTCTTTTTTTTATACTTCCTTTTAAAAGATTAATAAAAAGATAAATAATTAAGAAATAATAAAAAATAAAATAATAATAAAAATTATAAAAACCTAGAAATACCTAAATCTTATAAAAAGTCTTTAGGTATTTCTAATTATAAATTATCTTAATTTTATAAAAGTTTATTAAAATATTATTAACTTTAATAATAAATCTAAAGAAACTAACTTTAGATTAATAAAAGATATACTTAAAAGATTTTATATATAATTTTATTTTATATAAATATAAAAAGACTTATTTAAGATATTTAATATATTCTTTTTATATCTTAGAAAAGATTAAGATATTATTAAAATATACTATATAAATAATATTAAGAAGATTATAAAGTATATTATAGATATAATTTTAAAAAATAGCTAAAGTATTAGTTAAATTAAATATTATTACTAAATATTTATAATAATTATAATAAATTTAGAAAATAATCTTTTATTTATTATTTTTCTTAATCTTAATATAATAATAAATATCCTTAATATTAAATTTAAAAAAGAATTTAGCTTTTTAAATTTAATTAAGAATCTCTAAAATTTAAGATAAAGAATAATAATTCTTAGTTATTATATAATTAAGTTTATAATAATTTATATAAAGATATAGATCTTTATCTAATTTAGAAATAAATAAAATTAAAGCTTTAGCTAAGTTTTTAGATAATTAGATTTAATTAGTTTTTTTATTCTTTTTTAAGTAATCTTTTAGTACTTTTAATTTATATTTAAAAAGTAAATAAATAAAATTAAAAGATAGTTCTTTATTTAACTTTATATTAATTATATAATTTAAAGAGCTATAAGATAGAATAATCTTAGTATATTAATAATTAAATATATTAATAAGTCCTTTAATTTTAATAAGAATTTAGGTTTTCTCTTCTTTTATTATTAATTTAGGATTATTATTCTTTAGTATTTAAAATTATAAAGATACTTTAATAAAAGTAAAGATTAAAGTAATATTATAACTTTTTTTAGTAAACTTATATAAATTAATAATATTAATTTAATATATCTTTATATTAAACTAGAAACTATTTAATAATAATATTAAATAAATAAAGTAATCCTTAAAAGTTACTATAAATAAAAGAATAAGGCTTTTATTATTCTATAAATTATAATTAATTATAATATAAGATTAAGTAAATATTTTTATAATATCTTAGTAATTAGTAAAAATAATTAATATAAACTAAATATTATAAGTTAAAATAATAAACTTTCTAATTACTTAAAGTATTAATAATATTTTCTTAGCTTATTAAAAATAATAATATTTTATAAACTCTAAGCTAATATAATTATAATAAATATTATTATTAAGATTTATATAAATTTTAAAAGACTCTTTTATAATAACTAAAATATAAAGTTAATAAATAATTTTTACTTCTTACTATTAAATAAAAGTAATAAAGATTATTTTAGCTTATTATCTTTTTTTAAATTATTTATAATAATTTTAAGATTCTAAATTATAATAACTTTCTAAGCTTTTAAGCTATTCTTAGATTTTTTATTAGAATAATTAAGTACTTAATAATTTTTACTTTAATAAATATTATAAGTAGTATATTTTTTATTTATTCTAAAAGGATTTAAGTATAGTTTCTTATTTTTATTAATTTTAAAGAATTTTCTATAAAAGATATAAGACTTTCTTTATTAATAAGATTTCTCTTTTTTATTATTATTATAAATCTTTTATTTTTTTAATTTATTCTATCTTAACTTCTTTCTCTTTTAAGCTTATTTATAATCCTAAAAATATATTATAAGATTAATTATTTTTTTATAATTCTTAGATAAATTATAAGTATATAAAGAGATACTTTCTTAAAAACTTAGTAAAAGCTTTTTAAAGTAATCTAAAGCTTATTTTTTCTTATTTTTATATAAGAAATAATCTTCTAAAATATCTATTTTATAAATAAAATTCTTAAAATACTAATTAGATTAATAATAAAGATTCTTTAATTTAGTTTTAATATTAATCTTTTTTTAATAAATATAAATAATAAGAGTTATTATCTATTTTTTTAAAAATTAATTATATAATTTAGGCCTTTTTTTATCTTTATTAATAGATAAATTATTAATATATTATAATTAATCTTAGTAATAAGTATTATTTATTTATATAATTAATACTAAAATTTTATATTTATTATTAAAGTATTAATTTAGAGAGTTATTAAAAATAATCTTAAGATTATTAAATTAATCTTTTTTATCTTAAAATAAGAATTTATAAATAAAAGTAAATATATTTAGAAATATTTTTATATTAAGATCTTTTTACTTAGAATATAAAGATAATTTATTTTATAAAATTTATTAAATAAGAAGAGAATTTTTATAAATAATTTAGTTATATATAATATTCTTTATTAATTAATTTTATAATTACTTCTTAAGCTTTTAGATTTTTTCTATAACTATTAAATAAATTCTAATATTTTTATCTATAAAAATAATAAAAGAAGATATTAGATTTTAAGAGAGTTAAATCTAAATAATTAATAAGAAGTTATTAATTTATTTTAAGAAAGTTAAAGAAGAAGGATTTAGAGTTTAATTTTTAATAATAATAAATTTTATTATTCTAAGAAAAAATAAATATATAATTTTAGGAGAGAATAATTTAGCTATCTTTCTTTAAATAATTATAAAGAAGATTTAAAAATTATAAAAAGAAAGACCTAATATTAATAAAGAAATAATAAATAATAATAATTAGACCTAAAGCTAGATAAAGAAAATAATATAAATATAATAAAGATTAAAGAGAGTTACTAAAAATAATAAATTAAAGTAGTAAAGATTACTTTTATATATATATTTATATATTAACTAAATCTTAAGGATTTTACTAAGGCTATTATTCTAAAGCCTTTTATCCTTAAGATCTTTAGATATATAATATAATTAATATTAGTCTTTTATTAGATAATAGTATTCCTAATAAGCCCTTTTAAAGAGAAACTATTTATTAGAAAAAGAGAGTACTACTAATATTCTTAATAAAGAAAGAAGGTTTATAATATCTTTAATAAAAGGTTTAGGAATATTACTAAAAAGATAGAGAAATACTAGAGCTTCCTTAATTCCTAAAGGATAGACTAACTATAATAAAATAAAGGAAGCTTAAAATATCCCTCTACTATTTCCCTTTATAAAGAGATAAGGATACTTAGAAGTAGGGATACTAGAGGATAGAATAGGGATAGAGATAGAATAGGGATAGCTAGGTACTAAGGGATAAGATAGGAGTAGGATAAGGATAGGATAGAGATAGAATAGGGATAGAATAAAGATAGAGGTAGGATAGGAATAAGGATAGGATAGGAATAAGGATAGAATAGGGATAGCTAGGTACTAGGATAGCTAGGTACGAAGGAATAGATACTAAGGGGTAGGATAGGATAGAGATAGGATAGGGATAGCTAGGTATTAGGATAGCTAGGTACTAAGAGATAGAGATACTAAGAGATAGATACTAGGCTTAGCGTACTAGAGGGTAGAATAGGGATAAGAGTAAAATAAAGATAGCTAAGTATTAAGATAGCTAGATACTAAGATAGGATTAAATAACTTACTTATTACTAATCTCTATCTACTTACTCCTCTAGGGGAGATATTATACTATAAAAAAGTAGCCCTTAGAATAGTAATACTTAGGATATAAATCCTTAGGTATTATTATTATTAGTATATAGTTATAAGAGAAACGCTTTCTATATATATAATAACTATTATAGTCCTTTATATAAATAGTATTTAGATTAGTATTACTATAAGAGCTATAAATTATAAATATTAAGATAATCTTAAATAACTTAAGATCTTTATTAGGATCTAAAAGCTTAATATAAATAATCTTATTAATCTAATAAGAATTAGAGAATTATTAATTATTACCTAGCTATACTAAGAGATAGGTATATAATAGACTATACTTTTAATACTTAATTATAAATACTATTATATATAAGGATCTAAAGATTTCGTTCTTTTTAATATCAATAACTATTTTATAGAGTTTTATATAAAAGATATAGATAGTTAGATTAGGCTAAAACTATATATCCTAGATTAGAATACCTATATTATCCTTTATTAACTTATATTAAATCTCTTTTTACTTAGAGTTAGTAATAAAGATAATAAATAGGATTAGCTTCCTAAATTATTATATTAAAGTAATAAAATCTTAGAAGATATTTATCTAGCTTTAGGAGCTACCTTTAAATAATAAAGATAAAATAATTAGGTAATTAATATTATTAGTAATAATACTTTAGATAGCTACTATTATATTAAGATATATAATGTTAGAGTATATATTAATATAGAATTACTTCTAGTTCTTAGGTTTCTAGATAAAATCTAATTAGTACTTCTTAACTATAAGATATAGATTAATAAGTAGCTATTAGAATAAACTATTACTCTAATAAATAATATTAAAGAAATTAGTATAAAAGTAAAGTATATACTATATTTATATCTAGAGAGTAATATTTATTTATTAGTATTCCTCTTTATACTATAGAAGAAAAATATTAGTAAAGGAGGCTAGAGTAGATTAGGATAGTAGAAGAGTAAGGATATTAAGAAGAATAAAGATACTAAAGAAGTAGTAGTACTAGAGGAGTAGCTACTAGAGAGTAAGAATACTAAGGAGATAGCTACTAGAGAATAAGGATACTAGAGAGATAGTTACTCGGGGATAGCTATTAGGAAAGAATAGATACTAAGGGATAGAGATATTAAGAGGATAGGGGTACTAGAAGGATAAGGGCACTAAAGGATAGAGATACTAAAGAGATAGCTACTAAAGGATAGTATTAATAATTATATAGCTATAGAGTATATAAAATAGGCTAATTAGAGTAATAGAAATAAAAAAGGAGGGAATATAATATAAATTAATAATAATAATAATTCTAAAGAAGAAAGAAATATAGGATAAGGGCTTAGAGGGCTATTAAAATACTCCTAAGCTAATATAAAAACTAGGTCTACTAGATATTATAATTCTATATAATCTAATTAAAACTAATTTAGTTAGGGAACTTTATATAAATATATTATAGTATAGTTTTATATATTTATTATAATAATATCCTAATATAATAGTACTTAGACTACTATTTTAGGTTAATATATCTTCTTAATAAGGTTTTATTAGGAAGCTTACTAGCTAAAATTAACTAATTATTAACTAATCCTTCTAAGAGATAGCTAATATTCTCTATCCTAAGTATTTATAAGAATTTAATATACTTTTACTATAGAAGAAGCTTTATAAGATATTAGCTATTATCTCTAATATCTTTATCTATTTTACTAGAATCCTTCTAGCTTATATCTTTTAATAGAGCTAATAATAATAAATATTAATATATCTTAGCTTTATTTATAGCTAAGATAATTCCTTAGTTAAAAGAGAGAGAGTTTACTAATTATTATATTATAGGATAATAGGATAACTAAGATTAAAATAAATAATATTAAAAAAGCGCTTCTATATAGATAATAATTTATCTATCTTTAATAGAGTAAGTAACTTAGCTTTTATTATACTAATTATTATAGTCTTTTATTTTAATACTTTCTAATTAATAAGCTCTCTAAAGATTATATAAATATAGCTAATAAAGCTCTTTTAATTATAATTATTCTTATATAAAGTATTACTTATAAATTAGATTATAGAGTATATTATCTACTTTTAATAATATATTATAAGATACTTTATACTATAAAAATAAATAATAATCTAATTAATAGTATAAAGATACTTTAGTAATAAATTAGTAAGAAATTAGGTAAAATATAATATAGCTTCTACTATATTTAGTCTAATAATAATAATAAAGAATTAGGTAAAGTCTACTTTATTTATATACTCTTAGTAATTACTATTAGTAACTATATTAATATAAGATTTAAGATTTATAATATTTAGTAAGAGGATTTTAAGGTAATAATATTATATTAAATAATAATAATATATTATTAAGAAAATATAAGAATCTTAATATAGCTATAATAAGCCTTATAAATAATCTTAGAGTATTTAGATTCCTAAGAATTATTAGGTATTATCTATTATTTATAATTATTATATCTTACTAAGTCTTCTTAAAATAATAATAGCTTTCTTTATAATACTCTAAGGATTAAAGATAGGAATATTATTAATATAAAGAATAATAATAATCTCTTCTTTAATAAATATATAAAGATCTTTCTAGATAATTTTAAAGCTTAAGGATATTAATACTCTTAATATCTCTTTTTATTATAGTCTAAATAATTTCTATAAATTATATAAAGCTCTTAGGAGCTTTTAGTATTATTTATCTTTTAGATATATACTAAAGAGAAGCTTAATATAAATCTTATTATTATTAGCTAAAATACTATTTAGGAAGATATTAATAATATTATATTAATATATTTTAAGATTAAAATTAGTAATAAAAGTAAAAAGAGCTTAAATAATCTTAATAATTAAAATAGTAGAATATTTCTTCTTAATAATAATTTTCTAGAGATCTTTATAAATATAGATTCTAGCTTTATACTTAACTAGAAATCTATCTTTATTAAATTTATATATAAATACCTATATTAGTAATAAGATTTAAAGTCCTTTATTAGAGGATCTATCTACTTCCTTAAATATATCCTTATTATTAAGAGCTTTTATCTTTATTATAACTATATAAATAAATCTCTTATTATAAAAGTACTTTAGTATTTTAGATTAATTTCTTAGTAATAATAATAAATCTTTATAATAAGGTTTTTTATATATTAATCTTATAGTAAATACTATTAAAAGGCCTTTATAAAATTCTTTTAGTTTCTCTTTTATAGCCTTTATTATAGTAAAATAAGCCTTATTACTATAAATATAGCCTCTTTCTATAATATTATTAACTAAAATTAATCTTTTAATATTCTTAGGTATAAGCTTACCTCTTAAGTAATACTTTAATAATAAATCTAATAATATTAATAATAATAATAAAGAATAATAATAAAGAGTATCTAATAATTTAGTATAAAGTTATTAATCTAGATTATTTATAGATTCTCTTATTCTTTTAGCTTTAAGGTAATTAGCTAAAAATATACTAAATAAATCTATAAACCTTATTAGAATAAGTATTAATATTAATAAAAGTATTATTATAGGTAAAGGAATAGTCTTTATATAGTCTTTTAGTATCTATATTATAACTTAGTTATTTATTATTATAGGTTCTTCTTTAGGTATTCTTATTAGTACTAATTTATTTACTATTAAAAATATTATTAACTTAGTTTATAATATAATATTATTAAGATTATATAAAGGATATTTTAGTATAGAATCCTTATACTAAAGGTCTTATATTATATTGTTAAGTATATTTTAGCGAATTAGTAAATTAGTATTAGTAGTATTATAGTAAATATTCTTATTAAATATTATATTATAGGCCTCTTAAACTTAATCTATCTTAGAGAATTATATTTTCTATATATTAAATATTATATAACTAACTAAGTATCCGATCTCTATCTTTAATACTATTTTATTAGACTATATAATACTATAAAGATATATATATATCTTATACTTATATAACTAAAGATTTATAAGATTTAGGTAAAGCTTAATAAAAGGACCTCTATAAGCTATTACTTCTATTTAGAGGATAATATATTAATTATTTATAATATTCTAGTAAATATCTAATTAATTAAATATATTATTATATTTACTATCTTTAGCTATAGCTTCTTTAGTAGGCCTAAATTAGCTATTAAGGCCTTTATTATAATAATAATAATAATATCTTTTACTTTTTTAATAAGGCTATTTTACTTAGGAATATCTACTATACTAAATTCTATAATAATACTCTTCTATAGATAATATTAGTAAAATATACTATAAAGAGTAGGCTCTTTATCGCTTTTAAGTACCTAAATATCTATCTTAAATTAACTATAATATATTATTATAAAAGTAATAAGAGTATTAATATAATTATTCTTCTTTTTATAAGTTTAAGAGAGATATAATTAAATATCCTTTATATAAAAGTAAGAGAGCTATTAATATTTATTATATCTATCTTTAATATAAACTAGATTAAAGTATAATCTACTAAGTCTCTTATAAATATAGACTCTTTTTACTAGCTTATATAAGACTTATTTTTTTATTTTAGTTATTTTATATATTTTATATCTCTCTAGGCTTATTATAATATTTTTACTAGTATTAGGCTTAATCTTTATATTATTAATTATCTCTAATAATATTTCTATATATAGAGTATTAATATAACTAAGTCTTTTATACTAAATATATAGTAATATAATAAAAATTAATAGCTTCGCTAATTTCTTAAGAATAATAAATACTAAAGATATAATTATTAGATCTTTTTTTAATAAGTATAGATTATATTATTCTATATAGCTTATTATTATTTCTATTTTATTAGTAATCTATAAGTCTTTATTATTAAAGAAATATCTATTTTTCTTAATCTTAGATACTAAGATAATATTAGTTTAGAATCTTAATATATATTATATATTTTATATTATTATCTAAGTATTTCCTAATCTAAAGTAATTAATATTAATTTTTATAATTCCTTATCCTAGAGTAATAAATTTACTAGATCTTAGTATTATAAATTATTAATTAGATATAAAGGAATAAAAGCGTTTATAATTATTATAAATATATATATTAATATCTAAATTAATAATCTAGTATATTAAGAGTAGATAAATTAAGGTAATATTAAATATATAAAGAGAGATAGTTATAATAAAGAAAGTAATTATATTAATAAAGATATTATTATTATAAATAATTATTAACTAAGTAGTTTTCTTAGATATTATATTAGTAATATTATTTTTTATTACTTTAGCTATCTTTTATTATTTCTCTATACTAAGCTTTTTTATATTTTCTTTAATATATTTTCTAGTAGATTTATATAAGATCTATCCTAAGAGTCTTAAAGAGAGATTTATAGTAAAATACTACTTCTAAGTATATCTTTTTACTTTATATATATAACTATTTTAAGATCTAGATAAGTTCTAAGAGTTCTTAAATATATTCTAATATCTATCTAAAATAGCTATAAATATTATATTATTAGTATTTTAATAAATAATCTTTTTAGTATTTTAATAGTTTTAGTATACTAATAATATATTATAGAAAGTAATCTTCTTTATAGGCTAATTTACTAAATTCTTCCTTTATATATATATATAAATATATTATAATTACTTTAATAGCTTATAGGAAATCGTAGATAGTATCTTTATCTTTAGGATTATTATTTTTATCTTTATAAGTAATATCTAGAATCTTTAGTATCTTATTTTCTTTATATAAATTTAACTATATAATAAGCTATTTATCTATTATAATACTCTTAATAGATCTTTTTACTAGATTTCTCTATATATTTTAGGTTTATTAGTAATAATTATCTCTCTTTAGAATAAATTATTAAACTAATTAGATAAGCTTAATATATAGAATATTTTTACCTTTAAAAATATAGTAAAACTCTAGAGTAATATTCCTTTATAGTAAAGTATTAATCTTATTAATTTTAGTATAAATCTACTTAGTAAAAAATTATTTTTTATTAAATTTAGTAATTAACTATTAATATTTAGTTTATTACTTCTTATTTAGTTCTATAGAGAATATTATTATAAGATTAATTTTAGAAAATAAAAGGAAAGTATCTTTTAAGTTTATTAGCGCTTTTTATATATCTTCTTTAAGAAGATTAAGATTTATATAGTACTAAACCCTCTCCTTTATTACTAGAGATCTAATATAGCTAATCTATAATCTTTACTAAGTATTAAAATAGAGATACTTATCCTAGAGGGTTTCTATTATAGTCTAGCTTAAAGAATTAATTAGAGCTAATATCTTCTAGGGAATAAGGTATAGTAAGCTAGATAATAAAAAGAAGAGATTACTAATAAGATTAATATACTAATATTATATATACTCTAATTACTAATAGGCTATTAAGCTTATAACTATTAATAATTATATAGCTATAGAGTATATAAAATAGACTAATTAGAGTAATAGAATTAAAAAAGGAGAGAATATAATATAAATTAATAATAATAATAATTCTAAAGAAGAAAGGAATATAGGATAAGGGCTTAGGGAATTATTAAAATACCCCTAAGCTAATATAAAAACTAGGTCTACTAGATATTATAATTCTATATAGTCTAATTAAAACTAATTTAGTTAGGGAACTCTATATAAATATATTATAGTATAGTTTCGCGTACTTATTATAATAATACCCTAATATAATAGTACTCGGACTACTATTTTAGGTTAATAGATAGCTATTAGAGAGGAATAAGTATTAAGAGATAGGGGTACTAAAGAGATAGAGGTACTAAAAAGATAGGAGTACTAAGAAAGTAGGAGTACTAAGAAAGAATGAATACTAAAAAAGAATAAGTACGAGAGAGGAATAGGCGCTAAAGAAGAATAGATACTAGAGAGGAATAAATACTAAGAGTTAGAGAATAGAGATACTAAAGGAAGTATTACTATAGAGAGAAAATAATATACTTATATTAAACTTAAAAAGTATAATACTTAATAATACCTAATCTCGCTCTTAGAGAAAAATAGTATATAATATAATATAATATAAAGTAGGTAGGAGTAATTAATACTTAATAAGTACTAGAGCTGCTTATTACGCTTATATAGCTTTTATACTAACTTAATAATACCTAAAAACTACGCCTTAATTTACTTATTAGGGCGCTCCTATAAATAAAGGTAAATATTATAATAAGATAAATTATCCTACTTATACTTAATTTATTATATATTATTAGTTTTAGGGAAAAATCTACTAATCTTAGTAGCTAAAGTAAGTATATTAAATTATTAACTACCCTAGATATTAGGAATAATCTAAAGTAAGGCTATAATCTAGAGCTTAGTATAGTTATTATTCTAAAGGATAGTCTAGACGTATTTAAAGATTTATATAAAGTTATTATTCTAAGTAATCTAGTAGCTAATAGAGCTTATTAACTAGTAGCTAGTAGTCTAAAGCTAAAGATTATTATTAAACTAAATATTATTAGCTTTATTTAGATTAATTAAGTAAAGAGCTATATAAAGAGGAGATTTACCTAGAGTATTATAAGAATAAACTAAACTAATAACTAAAATAATAATATATTTATCTCTAGTATATCTTATAATAGGCTACTAAAATAAATATTTAACTTATAAATAAAGTATATTAAAGTTATCTAGCTTCTTATAAGATAATTATTAGGCTTAGTAGATATTAATCTTACTAAAGATTTTTATACTTATAAGATAATTAAGGATCTCTAAAATAAGTAATAAAGAATACTAATTCTTTACTAAGATCTTATTAAGATCTTAGTAATTTATATAAAATTATAAATCTTTATAGCTTTTAGAATAAATAGGATTAGGACCTTAGTAAGGCTCTTTAATTTCTAGAAATATTTATTTTTCTTATTTTTATTAATATATTATTATAGCTCTACTAGTTCCTTTTATAAAAAATAGTAAATTAGAGTATAAAGTATCTAAATATTAAGAATAAGATTAATTATATAATTATAAGTCCCTAAAGAGAGTAAGATCTTTAAATTTTTAGAAAAAAAGATATTATAAATCTTCTTTAATTTAGGAGATAATAAATAATTATCTATAAAGATTTTAGTAGCTTCTTAATAAATTAATAACTATATTTCTTTAGGTATCTTAACTACTATAAAGATATAAGCCTATATTTAGATAATCTTTATAAATTACTTAAATATAAATAGCTTAATAATAGATAATTTAAATTATTAATAATAAAAGTAGCTTATTATATAAATATTATAGTTATAGATTATTATTATAAATAAGAGTACTAAGCTTCTAATAAGATAAGAATCTTAGTTAATAGCTATATATAAATAATTAAATTAGTAAATAGTCCCCTAAGAATTAGTTACTTTTATAAGGATAATCTATATACTATAAATAAAGATTTTATATCTATTTATTATAAAGATAAGAGGCTTAATAAGCTTAGCTTATTAAAGCTTATATTTCTTAATAAAATTAAAGCTAATAAGATTAATTTTAGCTCTATTATTAAGATCTATATAGATTTTAAGATTATTTTAGATAATAATTAAGATATAAAAGTAAGTCCTAGTTCTTATTATAATTTCCTAAGATAAGATTATAGAATCTACTTTATCTTATTATTATTTCTTTAAGTAATAATCTAGATAATAATCTTACTTTAGGTTTTTTTATAATTTAAAGAGTATAAATATTTATTAGAATAGTACTTATTATTATTATAATTAAAGTATATATTATATTTCTTATTCTTTCTAATAAGATTTAAGTTACCTTTTAGAGTAGATTTCTTTAATCTTTAATTATTCCTTAGCTCTCTTTTCTATATTTTTAAAAAGGATATTATTAATAAGATATATTTCTTTAGGATATTTATAGATTTATTAGTATTCTTTTACTTATAGTTTATTAAGTAATTTATTAGTTTCTAAAAGTAATATATAATATTAATTATATTCTCTTAGTTCTTAAGAAGTTTAAATATATATTATTAGATTTTATCCTAAAAATTATATTAAAGCTTTATATAATAGAAAAGGACTCTCTTCTTTTTACCTTAATATAGAAAATATTATTTATAGATATCTAATTAAGTATAAAATTCTTAGTATAGAGAGCCTTATATAAGATAGTAAGGTAGTAATATACTATATAGGTATAGAATAAACTAAAGTAAAGAATATAGTATATTCTATAATAGAATAGTAGGAGAAGAAGAGTAGTAAGGTAGTAATAATAGTATTAAAGTCTAGTAATCTAGCTAAGGAAAGATAATAATATTTATACCTATAATAGTATAAGGCTAGATAAGATAAAAAGAATATAATAGGATAGTAGAGGTATTAGAGGAATCCTATAGACCCTAAGAGTCTTATCTAATTATTAATATTAGATAGTATTAATATAGAGTAGGGAAGAGTATTACTTTAGTAGATATAAAGGATTAGGATAATCTCTAATAATTATATTAAAGATTATATAATCTATAGTATATTTATATAGGTATAGTAGGTTATATAATAAAGGAAAAATAATATAGATACTCTATAATCTTAAGGGTATTTATAGGAAAGAATAATATAAGTAAGGATACCTTAGGAATTAGGTAGAAATATAGAATAAGATAGAAATATAGAAGGAATAAATAATCCTTAATCTAATAGGTCTAAGAGTATATATATATTAAATATATATTAATATACCCTCTTAGCTCTTTAGATAAGATAAAATAAAGAGCTAAATATAAGATAAAAATAAGATAATTAAAAGATAGATAGCTATAGGATTATTTTTTATACCTAATTATTAAATAAAAATATTATATTTTTTACCTAGAAGAGATTTAGTTAGGTTATTTATAAGTATATTAGTAGATTTTACTTATTTAATTATTAGCTAGCTAAATTAAATCTTTTACTATATCTAGAGTTAATAGATATTTATATAATATATTTTAGTCTAAAAGATAGACTATTCCTAATTAATAATATTAATAATCTAAAGATTATTATATTAGATAATTTTAAGGTACTTAAGATTAAATTAAATAAAGAAAAATAGATATTTTATTTAATAGAGTTACTTAGTTATATAACTAAGCGTAAGAAGCTCTATTTTAGTAATAAAAGTAATAATAATCTATTATTTATATATCTTCTACTTAATTAGTTTACTAAATAAATAAAAGATAAATCTTTTAGAGCTCTTTCGATCTAGATTATTAGTAAAGCTTATATTTAATATAGTAGTAAAGATAATAAAGATCTCTTTAGAACTATTATAGTAAAAGGCTAGATCTTTAGTCCTATAAAAATATATAATTAGATAATTAATAGCTTTAAGATAGCTATTAAAATATCTTATTAGCGATTTAGTAAAGGCCTAATTAGTAAATATAATATTAGAATAAGTCTAAATAGCTAGAAAAAGGATTAATTTATACTTCTATTAATATAGATAAATAATCTTTAGATTAGTAAGGCTATTAATAGGATTAATAGAATAGTTTAATAAGAGAGAGATATAAAAAGGCTTATAATTAAGTATATAAAATTTAGTAATAATCTTCTTAATATAAGCTACTTAACTAAGTTATATTTTATAATTTATCTAATCTTTAGTAATCTAAATACTAATAAATTAGATAAGCTTATTATTATACTTTATTTTAAATTATACTTATAATAAATCTTTTATCTAATTAGTATACTTAGCTTTAGATAGATAGTAGATTATAAGAAAATTATTAATAAAAATTATAATAATTATATAATTATTAGTATAAAGAGTAGGATCTTTAAGATATAGATAGAAGCCTAATAATATAAGTATTAATCTAATATTATTCTTTTAGTACTTATTAGTAATATATAAATTATATATTACTCTTAGTAAGTATAGATATTTATTCTTTAGTCCTATACCTAGTAAGTATTAATAATAAATCTCTTTATATAAAATACTATTAAGAAAAGTATTAACTATATCTATCTAATAAGTATTAAGATTAAACTTAGTAATAATAATAATAAGGATTTAGAAGATCTTAATAACTAAAGTACTAATATAGGTATCTTACTAATTAAGTATCTATATATTACTATATATATATAATTATACTTTAAATTAAGTAATAAAGCTATTCTTATCTAATTTATAATTAAATATCTAATATATTAGGATAATCTAATAATAAGAGTAATAGCTCTAGCTTTAAAAATAAAAGTATTAGGCTTTATAAGTATCTAATATAGAGTATATATTAATAGGCTTAAACGCTTTTATCTAAAGAAGCTTAAAGAATTCTATATATATAGTTTATATAAAATTAGATTAAAAAAGATAGTTAAATAGCTTACTATAATTAGAAGATAGTAATAAGATAGATAAGATTATAAGCTTCTAGGGTTAGTAGATCTAATATATAGTAAAAGCTTAGATAAATATATTTAGGCTAATTTAAGGATATTTATTATTATAGTTAAGTAATAGAGAATTAGATCTTCTATACTTACTAATTATAAAGATTATAGAGAAAAGATTATAATAACTAGAGAGATTAAAACTAATATTATTAATTAAGATAATAAACTAATTATCTATAAGTATATTATTATAGATAAAAGGATAGTAATTAGAAATAGAAAGATTAGAGGAATAAGTATTATTATTAGTATTAGAAGAGGATTAATCTAATTTAAGCTTAGATAGAGAAATAATAAATAAATTACTAAGAATTAGATTATTATTTTAACTATAAGTATCTAGTAAATTAGTAGAATTAGTCTAATAATTATAGAGATAGTACTAAGTAATTAGATTTATCTTAGTAATAATAGTATTCTTACTCTCTAGATTAGATTACTTAGGATTAGTTATTTTAAATATATTAATTTTATTAATTACCTAGATAATCTTATTATAATTAAAGTAGATAATAAATAAGGAATTATTAATAATAGAAATATATTTTAAACTAATATTATCTAATATATAGAATTCTATTTTATTAAATTCTATATTATAAGTATAAATAATCTTTTATCTAGAGAGTATCTAGATCCTCTAGATATTAGATAATTTATAGCTAATAAGATAACTAATAATAATATAAGATATTATTTTAGCTAAGTAAGTAATATTAGTAATATAGTAATAGGCCTTATAACTATAGATATAGAGATTAGATAAATCTAGCTTAGTCTTTAGCTAATAAGATATATAAATACTAGATTAAATAAGATAATTTATAAGAGCTTTAGATAAAGATTTCTATCTAATAATATAATAGAGAATATAATTTTAGATAAAAATAATAGCTTTAGCGACTTTATTCTATAAGTAATTAAATAGATTAGTATTAATTATTATTTAATATATTATAGTAGATATTATCCTATTATATCTTTTATTATAAGGATTTTAGTCTAGTTAGTAAAGTAATATAAATTTAAATTATATACTTTCTAAATTTAGATATACTTAAAAGCTTTTATTAAGTATAGTATTACTATTATAATAAATAATAAGTATCTTTAGACTAAATTAGATTAAGATAAATATAATCTTATTATAAATTAAGCTTAGTAAGTAGGTCTTTAATATAATATTATTCCTAATCTAGTATTTAGTAATAAGATTAACTAAATAAGAGAGATACTAGATTTAATCTAATAATAAATTATAGAATATTAAGTCTTAATAAAGAGATTTAAATAGTCTAGTATATTTTATTAGGATTTAGCTAATCTAGTACTTTATCTTACTAAGCTTATATATCTAATATACTTTAATAAATATAGTTCCTATATTTATAGTAATATTAGATAAATAAGCTTTTAAATATAATAGGATATTATAATTTATATAATCTAGGTATTAATATTATTAGTTTATAAAGCTCTTTAGCTATTTAGGCTTATAGAAGAAAGAGAGAGTAACTAGTAGATTAATATAGTTAATTTAGATAAGAAGGATTATATAATTAGGTTTAGGATAAGATAGAATAATAAGATTAATAATAATAGAGATTATATAATTAGCTATATAGCTAAAAGGATTATTATTAAGAAGACTTTTATTCTATTATAAGAGATAAATCTTAGATTTATTATTAAGCTAGTATATAAAGATTCTATTTAATTCTTCTAAGTAGTATTCTTTTTTACTAAGATAGATATCTATATTAATAGCTTTTTTTATAGATATTAAGTTAAGATAGAAACTAGATA
Source organism: Penicillium goetzii (assembly GCA_037043885.1). Lineage (NCBI taxonomy): Eukaryota > Fungi > Ascomycota > Eurotiomycetes > Eurotiales > Aspergillaceae > Penicillium > Penicillium goetzii. The sequence continues at coordinate 628,591 of JAWLST010000008.1, read as the reverse complement.
TATAGATTATATTAATAAGTAATAGAGAGGTTCTATTTAGGCTATTAGTTAGATAAATAGTAATAAATCTAAAGCTAAAGATAGTAGTTTCTATATTATCTATTTATACTAATAAGATAGTAGACTAATAATTAGATAAGAGAGTATAATTATTATATATATAAATAGTAGTTTTAGTATTATAATACTAAATATTATTTTTTACTATAGGCCTTAAATAAATAGTATTAAGGGCTAATAAACTATTAGGCTAATATAGTAAGATATTAATATACCTCTTTAGGATAAAGATAAAGAATCTTACTTACTTTTAGATAAGGTTTAAATCTCTTTTAGGCTAATTTCTTTTAATAGCCTTTTTATAGATAATCTTAAATATAATTAATTATTATATAGCTTAGATAAATTACTTTACTACCTCTAGATTAGACTTCTAGGTAATAAATTAGATAAAAGGATTAATATATAGGTATTTATTAAATTAATATTTACTATCTTTTAGTCCTTTATTATATAGGTAGATCTTTTAGTATAGCTTAGGTATAGCTATAGCTATAGCTAATAGTATATTAGATACCTAATTAATAGTCTAATTATTATTAGTAGAATAGCCTTAGAAGATAGTATAAGTTATCCTAGTAAAATAATATAATAGATTTATCCGAATTAATTCGATATAATAATTAATAAGAGTAATAAAATTAGGTATATTATCCTTATTATTATAGATTTAATTTTACTAGTATTTATAGAAGATTAGAGAGATAGGATTAATAGCTTCTAGGAATTTATAGAATATATAATTACTCTAATTAAATTCTATTATCCTATTCTTAATAGTCTTTATATAATATATTAGCTATTTTTAGACCTATTACTCTAGGTTAGATTTTAGAGGATTTTAATAATAAAGATTAGACTAATTCTTACTAATTAATTATTATTAGGAGAAATTAGTAAATATATATATATACTTAAAGAGAATAAGTATTTCTTAGACTAATTTATCTATTATAATCTATTAATTATTAAATAAAATAGATAGTTAGATACTATATTTTATATACTCTATTAATTATATATATAGGTAATATATAGTAAGGATATAATTATATTTACGTAATATAGTAGTATACTTATTTAGGTTATTACTACTAAGATCTATAATAGATATAGCTATAGGATTTACTATAGTAGATATAGATTCTCTAGGCCTAGTAAGTAGAGTAGTAGACTATATAACCTTTAGGTTAATATAATCCTATAGGTCTTATATAATAGCCTAATCTTTAATAGTAATATACTATTAGATCTAGTAAATATTATTTTTAAGCTAGAAGTATAGCTAGGAAGCTTTAAGACTAGATAAATTATTATCTATAATAAAGATAACTAGCTAATAAGGCTAAAGTAGAGAGAAGATAAGATAAATAAGCTTAATAAAGGCTTAGACTTATAACTCTTAGTATAGAGAGTCTTATATAAGATAGTAAGGTAGTAGTACGCTATATAGGTATAAAATAAACTAAAGTAAAGAATATAGTATATTCTATAGTAGAATAGTAAAAGAAGAAAGGTAGTAAAGTAGTAATAATAGTATTAAAGTCTAGTAGTCTAGCTAAGGAAAGATAGTAATATTTATACCTATAATAATATAAGGCTAGATAGAATAAAAAGAATATAATAAGATAGTAAGGGTATTAAAGGAATCCTATAGATCCTAAGGATCTTATCTAATTATTAATATTAGATAGTATTAATATAAGATAGGAGAGATACTACCCTAGCGGATATAAAGGATTAGGATAATCTCTAATAATTATATTAAAGATTATATAACCTATAGTATACTTATATAGATATAGTAGATTATATAATAGAGGAAAGATAATACGAATACCTTATAATCTTAAGGGTACTTATAGGAAGGAATAATATAAGTAAGGATACCTTAGGAATTAGGTAGAAATATAGAATAAGATAGAAATATAAAAGGAACGGATAATCCTTAGCCTAATAGGTCCGAGGGTATATATATACTAAATATATACTAATATATAGCTATAAGATTTACTATAGTAAATATAGGCTCTCTAGGTCTAATAGATAGAGTAATAAACTATATAATCTTTAGATTAATATAATCTTATAAGTCCTATATAATAGTCTAATCTTTAATAACGGTATATTATTAGATCTAGTAGATATTATTTTTAAGCTAGAAGTATAGCTAAGAAGCTTTAAGATTAAATAAATTATTATTTATAATAAAAGTAACTAGCTAATAAGACTAAAGTAAAAAAGAAAATAAGATAAATAAGCTTAGTAAAGGCTTAGGCTTATAATTCTTAGCGTAGAGAGTCTTATATAAAATAATAAGATAGTAGTATACTATATAAATATAGAATAAACTAAAATAAAGAATATAGTATATTTTATAGTAAAATAGTAAGAGAAGAAGAGTAAGAAGATAATAATAGTAGTATTAAAGTTTAGTAATCTAGCTAAAGAAAGATAGTAGTATTTATATCTATGATAGTATAAGGCTAGATAGGATAAAAAAAATATAATAAGATAATAAGGATATTAAAGGAATCCTATAGATCCTAAAAGTCTTATCTAATTATTAATATTAAATAGTATTAATATAAAATAAGAGAGATACTACCCTAGTAAATATAAAGGATTAAGATAATCTCTAATAATTATATTAAAGATTATATAACTTATAGTATATTTATATAGATATAGTAGATTATATAGGATTAGGTTAATAGCACTATAAGAACGTTCGTGATACTATACACTAACCCCTTTAGGAAATCATATGCCCTACTACTAAAAGGTATATTCGACCTAGGTATAAACCTTACTAAGGCCTTATATATATATATCTCTATATATAAGCGCTTTTCGCGGTTATACCTAAGGTTACTTTAACCTCGAGTATATAACTACGTAACGGTTAGTAATTAGATAATCTTAGCGGCTATAATAAACTATCCTCTATAGTAACGCCCCTAGCCCCCTATATACCTACGCCCTTATATACTATCTACCTATCTCTTTAGTAACGCCTATTATTTACTATCTACCCCTTCTAATATATTATTTTACTACCTAATTCCCTAGTACTAGGGCTACTATATCTTTAGGGCCTATACCTATACCTATCCTACTATTCTTTCTACTATCTTTCCTACTATCTAGGCCCTTATAGCTATCCCTAAATTACTTAAATCTATAGAGATTTTAAATTAGCTACTTTTACCTAATCGAGATAGCTCTCCTATTACCCCCGAATAACTAGCTAATCCTAGTTCTAACTAGCTAGAAAGCCTATACTATTCTTAATAATTTCGCTACTTAGTAGAGATATACTATTACTATTAAGAATTTAAATAATTAGTCTACTTATCTATACTATAATTATAGTAGCTAGCCCTAAAGCTATACTAACTTTCTAACTAGTAAGCGATCCTATATCTCTTGCTAATATAGCTACTACTTCTCTATCTATCTAGCTAGGGTCGAAGGGGGGTAGCTCTTTACTCTAAAGAAAGGTATATATAGTAGGTATATAGTCTCTAAACTAGCTAGGTATCTAGTATACTATTATTACTAGTTAATAGAGCTTAAAGATTAAGTACTTTACCTATTTATACTACGCTATATTAACCTAGAGGTTATTAATATATTATATAAGGAGGAAGCTTATAGTAAAGGAGCTAATAGTAAGTCTAGTACTAATATTATAGACCTATATTACGCTTAGATTCGCCTTAATAGAAAAGACCTCTATAATCTTTATTATTATATATAGAGATAGTTTCTTAAGGGTTACTTACTTACTTTAGCTCTTTTTATAGGTCTATTAGGTTAGGAAATCCTTTAGAGAGAGAAAGTAGGAGTTTTATAATAGGTTTAGTATATCTTTTATATATCTTATTCTAGCCTTAACCTTCTTACTTAATATCCTTCTTTACTATAGATTAATATTACTTATAAGACTAATTACTTTAAGATACCTATAGTTAATATTATAAGTAGGATAGTAAATAAGGATACCTTTTATATAGTATATATATTTATATTTAATAAGTAGGAGGATTTATACTAATAGGTATTAAAAGTCCTATAGAATATCCTATATTTCTATTAGATATCTTTTTCTACTACTATATTCTCTAATAATATAGAAAGCTTATTAGCTACTATAGCTACTATTATACCTAATATAAAGGCTTTACTATATATATAGTATATTTAGAAGAATATTAAGAAAAGATTATAGCTAATAATTACTTAGTATCTTCTTATCTATCTTAAGTTAAAGAGTAATATCTAAGATAAAATAAATATACACTAGAAGTCTATAAAGAAGCTCTTTAATTAAGTTATCTTTATACCTATAATAGCTAAGATAGAGGCTTTATAGAAGAGCTTTAAAAAGGAATTTAAATATAAGATTTTTATAGAAGTAATTTAATATATAACTAATTAATAAATATAAGATAGTATAAAGTAACGCTTCCTTTATTACTATACTAACTAAAATCTCTATTTCGAAGAAACCTCCTTATTATAAGTAGAGGATACCTATATTTATATTAAAAGATTTACTAGAGTCTTAGTTAGCGATTTATTAACTATTATATATATAATTTAAACTATAGTAGTAATCTACTATATTATAATTAACTAATTAATTATAAAGGATTACTAAAAGCTTTTAGATAATCTTCTTATATCCTTATTTTAGTTAGTACTTAGATAGATAGCTCTATAAGCCCTATAGCTTATTACTAGGTAACTAGCTATATACTAAAAGGAACTAAAGGTAGTAGATTATACTTATTACTATTAGTAGGTACTTAGATTACTATATATCTATAAGATTCTAGTAGTAGTTAAAGACGATTAGCCTCTTATAAGAGATTAGTTCTACTAATAGTAGTAGCTACTTATATCTATCAAAGATAATTACTAGCTACTTTACCTAGAGGATATACTTCTAATTAATAATCCTAAGAACACTATAGTAGCTAAGCGCCCTAGTAGATAAGCTAATTATACTTAAAAGGACCCTAAAGTAGTAGCTATAAAGAAGACTATTAATACTATTACCTAGTAAGTACCTATAGCCCGCTAATTAACCTAATTATCCTAATCTATAAAGTAGGATCCCTCTAGATTCGAGATTATAAGGAAGTATATTAATTATATTAGCCGCGGAGTAAGGAAGGATACTATAAAGAAGGATACTACGAAGAAGGATACTATAAAGAAGGGTACTATAAGGAAGGGAGGGTAGAAGGGCTAATAAAATTAATCTATATTATAGTATCTTAGCTTTCTAATTAGGAAATTATACCTATTTTAAAATCTCGACGGATTTAAGCGATTTAGGTAGAGAAAAGGATAGTAAAAAAGATAGGTACTAGATAGGGATATTCGAGGTTTTATAGAAGGATTTTAGTATATAAGAGGCGTTACTATAGAGGACGGTTTATTATAGCCGCTAAGATTATCTAATTACTAACTATTACGTTATTATATACTTAAGGTTAAAGTAACCTTAGGTATAACCGCGAAAAGCGCTTATATATAGAGATATATATATATAAGGACTTAGTAGTATTTATATAGGGGTTAAATATACCTTTTAGTAGTAGGCTATATAGTTTCCTAAAATAGTTAGTATATAGTATTATAAACGTTCTTGTAGTACTATTAACCTAATCTATTATATAATAGAGGAAAGATAATATAGATACTCTATAATCTTAAGGATACTTATAGGAAAGAATAATATAAATAAGGATATCTTAGGAATTAGGTAGAAATATAGAATAAGATAGAAATATAGAGAGAACGGATAATCCTTAGCCTAATAGGTCTAAGGATATATATATACTAAATATATACTAATAGTTATCCTATAGCTAAATAGCTAAAGAGTAAATAATCTCTTACTAAAATCTCTTTTTCTTAATAATCTAATATAAGCTAGAATAAAGCTATAAGGCTATAATCTTAGAATAGCTTTATCTTAGAAAATATTATAATAATTATCCTTCCTTTTAGGGTTATATATCCTAAGTAACCTAAAGAGGAAATATAATAAAATAATAAATAAAAGATATAAGTAGAAATTTAATAGCTAAAATAGGAAAAAAGATAAATAAAGAAAATTAGTAAAATATATAAATAAAAAGGTAATTTCTTTTTACTTAAAGAGATATTTTATTATTTCTTTTCTTCTATTCTCTTTTTTTTATCTTTCTTTTATTATTATAATAATATATATTATATTCTTTTAATATTCTTTTAATATTCTTTTTATAATTATTTTATTATAATATCTCTTTAAATTTATATTATTTTTATATTCCTTATTATCCCTAAATATTTTTAGTATATATATTATCTTTATATCTTAATAAAAAACTTTCCTTTAAGTACTAATATATTACTAAAGATAAACTATATTTTTAATATTAAGGCTTTAGTTATTTATTAATAATATTCTAGTTATACTTTAATATATATTTTTATAAGTTTTACTAACTCTTAATAATAATAATTTAATTAATTACTCTTAATCTTTAATTATAATACTAAATAATATCTATAATCTTATTAAGATCTTATCTTAGGCTAAATAAGTATTTTAGAATAATATAAAAGATTCTAATAGTAACTTTAGTATTATAATAAATTAGTCTTTCTTAGTAAAAATCTAGCTAAAGATTATTAAATTAATAATAAATATTTATTAATATTTTAATAATATAAAACTAGCTTACTAAAAGGAGTTTTCTTAGATTAATAATAAAAAGAGTAATAAGATATATTTTATATATTATAGATTTTAGTATTAATTAATTAGTATTTTAATAAAAAACTATTATTATTTATAATAATCTTTTTATAGCTTATTATTTTAAGTTAACTAGGATTCTTTTTTTACTTAAGATACTTTAGCTATAAAATAAAAGGATTTTTACTTAAAGAAGCTTCTATATTTATTACTAAGTAATAAAGATTTTATATTATAGATATAAAGAAAACTAGTTTTTATTATTAAGATTTTAGTAATAATTTATAAGACTTAAAAAAAACTTATAGATAAGATTAAAAAGATAAATAAAGAGATTTAGAAGAAATATAATATAATATTTAAAGACTTAGTAAAGGATCTTATAGATTTTTTTTTTTTTATCTCTAAAAAGATCTAAAGAAATTACTTTTTTATTTTAGTTATAATAAGCTTTCCTAGATTTTTTATTTTAGATTTACTAAAGATTTATTATCTATTAAAGATCTTAATAATAGTAATTTTCTTCTTTTATTTTTAATTTCTATAAACTTAGATTATATTTATAATATTTATTATATCTTTATAAGAAATTTATTAGTTATACTTAGATAGCTAGCCCTTTTATTTAACTAAGAAATATATTTTATTAATAATTATATATTTATTACGAATTTCTTTTATCTTATATTCTTTCTTATTCTTTAGTTTAAGTATTAATATTAATTTAGTAGTTAAATCTTAAGATTTTTACTAAGATTTAAGAAGTAAAATATAAAAGATATTATAGATTTAGCTATATTATTTAGATAAACTTAGATAATAAGCTTAAGAGTTAATAATCTTAGTTATGTAAAAAGATTTAATAAATTATAAAGATAATTTTTTACTTTTTTTTTAGCTTTAGGTTCTTTATTAATAAACTAACTAGAGCCTCTTTTTTAGTATTAAGGATTTATAATCTTTATTATAATATTTTATTATACTTTTAATAATATTTTATTAGTATTTTATTAAGTCTAACTAGAGTTTTTTAAGTTTCTTAATTTATATAAATATTATAAATATCTCTCTTAATAATATATTACTCTTAAAGCGTTAATAAAAATTAAGTAAGTATCTTAATAAAGACTAGAATAATAATACTCTAGTTATTATACTTATAATATTATTATAAATAAATTTAGCTAATTTTAATAATTTTAGCTAGATTAGCTATTTATTATTAATAAAGTATCTTAGATAGTATTCTAGGATTTAGTTAATCTATTCTATTTAGCTATTAATTTATAAGTAAAAGACTATTAAAAGCCTTAAGTATACTTAGGAGATATAATATAGCTTTAACTAAAATTTATTAATAAATATAAATCCTTAGTTTAGTATAATTCTTTCTAGAGGGCTAAAATATAATTTAACTTTATTATAAATAAGCTTTATAAGCTCTCTTATAATAATTATTATAGATATAAGAAAGAATAATAACTATTTTATAAATCTATTAATAACTATAAGAATAATATCTATTTTATTTTTATTATAGATTATAAATAAGAGCCTTATAATAAAGTCTATTAATATTTTAGTAAAGGGCTTAATAAGTATTAAGAGAGATTAGAGTTCCTTATAAGATTTATATCTTTATATAATAATATCTTAATAGATTTAGTAATTTATAATATATTTAATAGTATCTTATTATATATTTTACTAGTAATATTTCCTTTTTATTAGTTTAAGGGTTTTAGTTTACCTAAAATAGCTAGTAAAAGAATTATTATAATAAATACTTATTAGCTTATATTAAAGATTATTCCTTATAAAGATATATATATATTTCTTAAATTATAGTAAACTATTATATCTAATATCTTAGCTCTTAAACCCTAAGATTAATAATCTTATAGTAGCTTTTTAGTACTAAGTCTTAAGGTCTTTATCTTAAAGTTATTCTATAAGTTCCTTTAGATCCTTACCTATCTTAGCTAGATAAAGCCTTTTTATTATAGTGCGTAATATAGCCCTATTATAATATATACTATATATATTAGTCCTAGGTAGTATCTACTAAGTACGGATACTAGTAGTCTTTTATAGCCTTATTAGTTAGTATATTTACCTAGGGTATACTTATAATAAAGTATCTATACTTAATAGTCTAAGGGTCGATAGTTTAATCCGGGGGGCTAATAAGAAATATTAAGGATAGCTATAATAATAAGTTATCTCCCTATTCCCTAATATACGCTTAGGGACCTACGATATATATAGCTAATTCCACGCGCGGAGCGTAAAGAGGTTATTCGATTACCTAAGAAATCGATTATCCTATATACTAGAGATCCTAGGCGTAAGGATACGCCCTTAAGAAAGGAGGGTATAATTATTATAGCGTATAATATAGCCTTATTATAATATATACTATATATATTAGTCCTAGGTAGTATCCGCTAAGCGTAAATACTAGTGATCTTTTATAGCCTTATTAGTTAGTATATTCGCCTAGGATATACTTATAATACTTTTAGGAGTATATATTATCTAAACTTATATATAAAGAACTAGCTATATATAATCTAGCTCCTCCTAATTAATTTTTCTAATTAATTTATTCTATTTTTTATTTTTTTTTAAAGTAAGAGATACCTAAAGTAAGATTTTTTATAATTAATAGCTTTTTAGTAGCTAGTAACTAGATCCTAATAATATAATAATTAGTTATCTATAATTTACTAGCTATTTATTAGTATAATAATATAATTAAGTTAATCTTAGAGCCTTTAGGTAACTAATACCTATAAAGTCTATTTATAGGATTTATTTTTCTAGTATAATATTTTATTATAAAATTAAAGAGTATAAAAGATAGATACTATCTTACTTACTAATTATTTAGCTTTAGCTATTTTATAAAGATCTAAAGATTTATATAATCTAAAAATACTTTAATAAAATAGATACTTCCTTTAAAATAGTATTACTAGTATTTAAATAAGTATATAATAATATATAGCTCCTAATTTAGTATATCTTAATAAGTCTTTACTTTATTAAATTTTTTAGACTAAAATATTATAAAATACTAGATTCTATTCTTATCTTTTTAGGATAAAATCTTTATTATTATTTTATTAAATATATTAATTTTAATTTAGATAGGTTTTAAAGGATTAAAATATAAGAATAAAAGAGCTATTTAGAAGATAATAATAAGATAATAAAATACTAGCTTTTTATAAAAAGTTAGGTTTACTTTCTTTAGCTTCTTACTATTTATACTCTCTTTTATAAATATAATTAATAAAAAAGTAATTTTTAAATAATCCTAGATAAATTATTAATAAAAATTATAAAATCTAAAAAATACTTAGATATTTTAGTATATCTTAGAGATTTTTTATAAAATAATATTAATAATCTAGTAAGGATTTATTAAAATATCTCTAGAAAAGATAATAAAGCTAAGAAAGTTTATCTTTTTTTAGTAAAAGATATATTTACTAAGTTTAGTATATAGCTTAATCTTTTAGAGTTATTAAAGGATTTAGAGAAGATAGTTAGTATAAGAATCTTAATTTACTAAAAAGATTAAAATATTATTAAGATAAATAATTATAAAGATATTAAGAATATTATAAAGTACTATATATATATAATTCTAGAATATTATAAAAGTATTTATTAGGCTAAATAATATAATTATATACTTATAATAATTATAATATATATAAAAGATTATTTTCTACTTATCTTTATATTTAATATAAATATAGTAATAAGTATTTTAGATATTAATCTTATTAAAGATCTTTATATTTATAAGCTAGTTAAGGATCTTTAAAATAAGAGATAAAAAGTATTAATTTTTTACTAAGATCTTATTAAGATCTTAGTAATCTATATAAAGTTATAAATTTTTATTAGCTTTTAGAATAAATAAGATTAAGATCTTAGTAAGACTCTTTAATTTCTAGATATATTTATTCTTCTTATTTTTATTAATATATTATTATAGCTTTATTAATTTCTTTTATAAAAAAAGATAAATTAAGCTATAAAGTATCTAAGTATTAAGAATAAGATTAATTATATAATTATAGATCTCTAAAAAAAGTAAGATCTTTAAATTTTTAGAAAAAAAGATATTATAGATCTTCTTTAATTTAGAAAATAATAAATAATTATCTATAAAAATTTTAATAGCTTCTTAATTAACTAATAATTATATTTCTTTAAATATCTTAATTATTATAAAAATATAAATTTATACTTAAGTAATCTTTATAAATTACTTAAGTATAAATAACTTAATAATAAGTAATTTAAACTACTAATAATAAAAATAGCTTATTATATAAATATTATAGTTATAGATTATTATTATAAATAAAAGTACTAGGCTTTTAGTAAAATAAGAATCTTAATTAATAATTATATATAGATAATTAAATTAGTAGATATTCTTTTAAGAATTAATTATTTTTATAAAGATAATCTATATATTATAAATAAGAGTTTTATATTAATTTATTATAAAAATAAGAGACTTAATAAGCTTAGCTTACTAAAGCTTATATTTCTTAATAAAATTAAAGCTAATAAAATTAACTTTAGCTCTATTATTAAGATTTATATAAATTTTAAGATTATTTTAGATAATAATTAAGATATAGAAGTAAGTTCTAATTTTTATTATAATTTCCTAAAATAGAGTTATAGGATTTACTTTATTTTATTATTATTTCTCTAAATAATAATCTAAATAATAATCTTATCTTAGGTTTTTTTATAATTTAGAGAATATAAATATTTATTAGAATAATACTTATTATTATTATAATTAAAATATATATTATATTTCTTATTTTTTTAATAAGATTTAGATTATCTTTTAGGATAGATCTCTTTAATTCTTAATTATTTTTTAGCTCTTTTTTTTATATTTTTAAGAAGAATATTATTAATAAAATATATTTCTTTAAAATATTTATAAATTTATTAATATTCTTTTATTTATAATTTATTAGGTAATTTATTAATTCTTAGAAATAATATATAATATTAATTATATTCTTTTAGTTCTTAGGAAATTTAAGTATATATTATTAGATTTTATTCTAAAAATTATATTAAAGCTTTATATAATAAGAAAAAGCTCTCTTTTTTTTACTTTAGTATAAAAAATACTATTTATAAATATCTAATTAAATATAGAATTTTCTTAGATCTTTATTTTAGAGTTAATAAACTTTCTTCTTTTTCTTTATTATAGTAAATTTAAGATTAGCTATATTCTTAAAAAGAGTAAGAATCTATTTTTTAATTATTTTTAAGATTTTATTAATCTCTTAAAGCTTTTTTATTAATATATTAATATTATCTTTACTAATAAATTATATTTATATAGCTAATAGCTCTAAAGACTTTAGTTTATTTAGTATAAAGTTTTTTAAGAGCTTCTTTAAATATTTATTATAAATTAAGAAATTATTTTTATTATTTTTAGAGATTATAATTAAATAAGAATATAAAAATATTTTTAAACTTAATCTCTTATTTATAATTAGAGTAATTATTAGAGTATAATTAATAAATTAATTATAATTTATTAAGCTTTAATAAGATAATCTTAGCTTTTAAGATTATAGCTTTTTTTTTATAGTTTTTTATATTTTTATAATTTCTTAATAATTACTTTAATAGCTATAAGATTAGTATTAATATTATTAGAGAATTAGGTTTTTTTAATAATAATAATTTATAAGTTATTAGGAATTTAAGAGAGATTTAACTTTATTTTAATAAAGAGAGTAAAATAAGTATATAATAATATCTTTCTTAAGTAATTAAAAAAGAAGAAATAGAATATTAAGATATTATCTATTTATAAGATAGAAGATCTATTAATTAAGTAAGAATAAAAATTACTAAGTTAAACTAATAATAAGACTATTTCTTAAAAAGCCCTTAAATAGCTCTTTACTCTATATCTTTTATATATATAAATCCTCTATTAATTATAGAGGACTAAGGCTAAAGGGAAGATTAATATAATTAATTAATAAAAGAATAAGAGAAAACCTAGAAGGAGGATAAGATTAATATAACGCTAATAGGGCCTTCTTATATAAGGTTACTCTATAGCTAAGTAGCTAAAGGATAGACAATCCCTTACTAAAACCTCCTCTTCCTAATAACCTAACGTAAGCTAGAATAAGGCTATAAGGCTATAATCTCGGAATAGCTTTATCTTAGAAGATATTATAATAAATAGCCCTCCTAACCCTTAAGGGATACCCCCCTCTATAACTACTATAATATATATACTATTAGGACTATTATATTAGTAGGTCCTTATAGGAATAAAGAACTAGAGTAAAGAAATCTAAAGAGGTATATTTATATTAGGACTAGTCGCTAAAGAGCCTAAGTCCTACTACTATATATATAGGAAAACCCTAGTAGGGTCCGGTAGGCTAGGTAGGCTAACTATATAGGTTACTACGTAACCTAGCAGTCGGGCGGCCCGGGTAGACTATCTATATAGGTTACTACGTAACCTAGCAGTCGGGCGGCCCGAGTAGACTATCTATATAGGTCTGGCTAAGGACGGGCGGTTCCTGGTGGAGGCCGTAATATATACCCTATAGGCTAATTTAGCCCCCCTAATAAAACTTTACCCTTAGGAGGGGCGTAGTTAACTAGCAAAGACTACCGTATATTAGTTAGAGTTACTTCCTTTAGTTTATATATATATACTTTAATTCCAGAGCTTAGCACGTCCTTATACCCCTAGGAAGGTCACAGGACGACGGGCTTCGCCCGCTATCCGCCGGACGTTAATCAATATCATCATCATCATCATAGCCAGATATATAGTTCAGCATCGGTAATCTTGCTTCCCCAGCTTCCCCAGATTTCTTTACTTGCTGCGCATTCCCGGGTTATGGTACATAGCCCCACACACCCTCACTCGCCAAAAAGCGAGATCGGAAAAGCCGATGAGGACGAAATAATGATAAAGCAAAAAATACCATTAGACCCACTCAGCCCCCGCACATGATGCCGACACTGCGCCGACAAGATAACCAAGTCCAAGTCGACGCTCCCTGGTTGCTCTATCTCTCGAAACTGAAATGGATGCGGATAGCCCCCAACGTGCTCGATGGACTCCCCAGGCATGTCGCACATGGTAAGTTGCCGAGCCTAGGCTCTTTTCGGGTCCAATACTTAAATTTACTGACCTGGATTGGATTGGATACCTGCAGCCGCAGAAGGAAGACGAAATGCAACGGGGTCCGGCCGAGATGTCATCACTGCTACTCACGAGACATTCCATGTATCTGGCCGCCGTCAGCCACAGTGACCTCCCGTCCAGACAGCTCATCTGTTCTCCCTGGATGGTTCGCCCAGTCAGCAACGGAGTCTCAATTGACTGAGCGCCGAGCTCTGCGACGATGCATCGCTATCTTCTTCAAGCGGGATCTAGCGTGCACCTTCTGCTCGTTTATCCACAAGCCGGACCTCGAGAACATGTCCGCAGATAACATGTCATTTCTGGCGACGGCGATCATCTGCCTCTGCTCTCGATACCTATCTCCCAAAGAAGCCGAGGAAGACTTTGGCTTATCATCTGGCATCAAGGTGTGTCGCCGGTTTACGCCGGTAGCCAAAGCAATGGCTAGGGCAACATCGGATGAGCCGAGTGGTCAGTGCTCATCAGTCCTACACCCTCCACCAGGATTGGCTATCAGCTAGTTATCGGTTTCATCCCCGACTGACTAACACGCGAACCGCAGTTCACAACATCCAGGCAAATCTAGTGCTAGCATTATCGGAGCTCCTCGGCAATGCAGGATCCAGCCATTGGATGTACGCCGGGACGGCGATCCGCATGGCACAAGTGATGCGATTGAATCAGGACTACCACCAGAAGCACTCCTTGAAGGAGCAGGAGATCCGGCGCCGCACCTTCTGGGCCTGTCTCCTGGCCGACAAGCTGCTAGCGTATTTCCTCGCCAAGCCGTGCACGCTGTCACTGCTCAATGTTGACGTGGGGCTGCCCAGCACCGACGTCTCCTTCGCCTACCAGGAGGCGAGCCGTGGCCTGACACTAGCTAACTTGCCCTCATTTTCGGGTTATCCGTCGGAGATTGGCATACTCCCCTACTTCATCAAGACGATAACACTATGGAGCGACATCGTCGATATCAACGTCTGCCATTCCCGCTTCGCTGCGAAGTCCCCCGCCCCCACAGACCCGGCGAGCTTCTTCTCCCAGCGCCACCAGGACATGCGGGACTGGGACGCCGCCTTACCAAGCGGTTTGCAGTGGGGCAAACAGAACCATACCAACCTCTCCGGCCTGGGCCAGGGGCGGGAGTTTGTGGCGATGCACTTCCTGATTCGCAGCGCATTCTGCGTGGCCCACCAGGCCTACCTCCCGCAGCTGGACGGGTCGTCGTTTCTGATGGACGCTGTCGACGCCGCAGGGTGGTCGTTGCTGCACCGAGAGCCGGCGTTGCTTGCAACGTGTGTGACTAACGCATTGGCTGTCGGGAGGATGCTATCAGAGTTGGTGGCCGAGGGGCCCGAGACAATGACGGAGCTGCAGTCGGTATGGGTCGCACCGTCGCTGCTATCAGTTTCGAACACATTCCTCTGGATACAATATGCCAACGACCCAGAGTACGCCGACGAGGACACCATTGAGAAATCTCGGCGGTATTTCTCCCTTGTTACGAGCGTGTTATCGTCCTGGACGGCATCGTGGAAAGCCGCCCGCCAGTGGCTAAATGCCCTGACGGGGATGCTGGCCATGTACCGGGCGGCATATCTGGGCCAGATCGAGGAGTCCGTCCTAGATAATGAGGGTGCTACGACGTCGGCATCCGAAGACGACGACGAAGACGAGACAGTTATGCCCAGCTTCCGACCCAGATCGGGGGACGGCTACCCGCCCATCGCGGCGATACCGAACCTCTACGCGTCTCTCCGCTTCCTTGCGAGCGACACGTCCGCAGAGCCGAAGAAGTTGCAGTTGGTGTGGATGCGGTTTGCGAACGGCTGGCCCTACAATGACCCCGTCACGGACTATAGATCGTCCGAGCAGCAGCATCATCACCTGCCGCTGTTGCCGGCTTCCCCGTTGAGTAGTACGATGTCTTTGGGAAGCATGCTTCGAGGGGAGAATTGGCCATTTTAGAAATCAGATCTTGATATAATTATATCGACCTGTGACTCAGTTCTGAATAAAAAAAAGATTACAGATTGCAACGGTTCTTCTGTGCCAGGACCTGCGCGACTAACTCGAGCACCGTCTCCGCACAGCCGTACGATGCCTGATACCCATAACCACCATGCTCGTAGTTATGAACTACCCAGAACCCGCTGATCTTCTCTTTTTCAACCCGGGGGCCACCTTCGCGGAGCGGTCTCGGTCCTACTCCATGTCGAATCACGCTGAGACCCTCGATGCCCTGTCCCCGAGAAACTAAACCGGGACATAGCTCGATACAGCGCTTCATGATGCGGATTGCCAAGTTGGGATCAGGAATGGGATCCCAGTTGTCTATTTGGTATGACCCGCCAAGAATTGTGCCACGACCTTTTTGTGGCGGTAAAAGTCAGTTTTTCATCCGTTCGGCCATGACGTGGGGGAATACAAGATCTCACCAGCAGGCCGCGTCATGGTATATGTACCTTCTCCATCACCGTCATCCGTACCGGAGATCATGTGCATGGAGCCCGGATCGTTCCGCACCACGACAAGCTGGCCTCTGACGGGATGCAGGGTTTTGTCCTCTACACCACCCAACGTCAAAGAAGACAACCCTGTACAGTTGACGACCAGATCTGCCGCCTTTCCGGAATGGTGAGCGTTGGTAGCATCTACAACGTGGCTGACGATCGCTCGCTTGAACACCACGCCGGCCCTCCGGCATTGGCTCAGCAGCCAGGGCAGGTATACTGCCACATTGATGCAGACAGACGTGAAGTAGTTGGCATTGTCAACACCGGGGTCTAGCTGATGACTTGGAATGTTAGCAAACTGTTTAAGTCCAGGATAGTTAGCGTCGGATCAGAATGGAGGAAACTAGCGTCAGGCTTACATCGGGGACTACCGTTCGATACCAGGGACTTGGTTTGGTAAGTTCGGCCGTCCATTTCCCCGTCGTCGAATTTTCGTCTTTGTTTCGAACCCTAACGGTGGCACCTGTAGGATCACTCTTCAGTTACGTGATGATAGCAGTATCTGTCGGGCGGTTTCAATACCTTGAAACTCTATGCCCGCCTCTGGGCAGTTCTGTGCTAAAGACTGTAGGTGCGGCCAGGTAGCTCTTTCCCATTTGCCGAGTTTGCTGCCATCCGTGCCACATCTGTTAGGATTGTCAGTGTTTGGTCACTACTTAGCCAAAAGGAGGAGAGTGCAGAGGGCTTTACGGGAGGTAGTTTGCCCCGGCCCAAGGCGAACAGTATTCAATATCGACATCTCCTGGCATATGCTTCGCGATAACAGTGATTTGATTGGCGGGATCTTTGGAGAGCAGTAGAGCACTGGTGAGTCCAGAGACTCCGGCGCTAGCGAAATGTTAGTCCCCGTGAATGATATGCTAGGCGTGGTGGAGGGTTACCCGAGGACGACAATGATGTTAGCAGACATGGTTTGTTTGAACACTGAAGCCTTGCATTCGCCTTTGTTTTAAAGAGACTAGTATAATTTATCTTCACGGTGCGCATTGAATTGCAGTTCTACCTCATAAGGGATTATGCGATATTATCTGGTAAGCCTCGGCAGGAAGAGTTCATCTCCGCCGTCATCGGGAAATTGTCATCGGCTAAGCCGACCTGGTGTAGATCATTCACGCGACTCACTCGGCAACATACTCCCTATTCCTTCGGCAGATCCGATTCTCTTCCGATGGTCTGAGCAAAAGACGTAATTACCAAGTGCCGATGATACAGAAGGCAAGGCATAAATAGATGATGCCCCTTATATAACTTAAGAAAACTAATCAGGTCTTCGGTTTCCCCTCACTCAAGGCTTGTAGCAGCGTCACAACCAGTCAAGCTTACATACATCATGGGATCGAATTGCGACCTACCTAACCCGATTGACCCTCTCTTCCGTGGGCAAATGGACGATGATTTCATTGAGTACTACAACAAAAACCTCGCCATAGTCCCCCCAACACATGTGATCGATCTTGCAGATGTGCGGGCCAACCCGCAGAAATGGGCTTCTCCCTGGTGCAGAGACTACTCCGACCTCCCCTTCGTGAATGACATGAAGATAGCTTCTGGAGACGGACACCAGTTTCTCATGAGAATCTATCAGCCTGACGCTGAACGCTTTGGCTCAGGGCCGTTTCCAGTTCATGTCAACTTCCATGGTACACATTCATCACTCTCATCGATGACGCTTGCTGTATTCTTACTGAATATCTCACAGGCGGGGGCTACTGCTTCGGGGATTTGACGAGCGATGGAGCTCTCTGTATGAAGACAAGGTCTGAGGTTGGCCTTATTGTCGTGGACGTCGATTACCGCCTGGCACCAGGTGACTATCAATTCCGAGCATCCCATAGGTATCGCAATATGTCTGACTAGAAAAAGAACACGCTTCTGGCAAAGGCACCGAAAATGCGTGGGCAGCTGTCAAATGGGTGATTTGCCCTGTTCTCAATGTTTATTTTACACATCAGCGCCACTGACGGAGTCTAGGTCTATTCACACGCCCACGAAATCAACGGGCGATCAGACTCAATCTCAATCGGAGGCATTTCCGCTGGTGCATTTATGAGTTGCGTCGTACAACAGCTCGCTCGAGATGCCGAGTTGCCCCTGAAGCTAGGTATGTACTCGCCATTCCCAGAAACAGTATTTGTTTATTCTAGGTTATTTGCTAATATGTCCTCAGCCATCCTGTCCGTGCCCAGCACTTCCACTCGCAGGGGCATGACCAAGCCCGAGGACAGCCCCTTCCCCTCGATGGCGGAGAATGCGCTCGCCCCCTGCCTGAACTGGAAGCGGGTCAATTTCTTCGCCGCCGTGGCCGAGAAGAGTATGAAGGAGGGAGAATGGGAGGCACTTCCCCGCTTCTGGCGCAGTCCCATAGAAGCCGACTCTTTTTACGGCATCTGCGATACCTTTATCGCGACAGCAGGCTGCGACCCCCTACGTGATGAAGGCGAGGCATACGGCCAGAAACTGGTGGAGGCGGGGGTGAGAGTCACCATGAGGAGGTACACAGGCGTACCACACCCATGGATGCATATGGTTGGCATCAAGAAGGCTCAAATGTATATTAACGATATTTGTTTGGCCTTAAAATATGCCCATGGGTTATAGTTCGGGGGTACAAGTCTAGCGCTACTCTAATACATGTCAAATTTGGGGTATGATTTGCCAGCTCTCAACTTTTTTAAGATGCACACATGTTGCACCGATGATGGCCGTGTGGGGTTCAACTTGTTGGGAATCTGCTCTATGGCCGACACCTCATGCCACATTTGAATGGCATTGTTAGTGGTATACATATAGTCTAGTTCACACGAGCCACGTATGGCATTCCTCTCCTTGCTCCTTGGATGGCCCCTGTTCTACCTTGAATCATCTTCCATAGTAGAGCTTGAGCGAACTTCCTCGATAGAAAAAACAGCTATAGCCTGTCTGCTTTCTCGTCGCGCCTGCTCGATTTATAAAGAGTGTGCACTCGCCGCTTGTTCTTGCATACTTGGAGGTTGGCCCCAACCGGAAAAAATTCACCGCGCTCAGCGGGATAATCCAAAGCACGTTCACTCATACCAGATACTAACTCTTGATCTCACAATTATACAAGGAATATCCCCGCAACCTCTTGCGATCGCCTTCTCTATGCACACACGGTTTTGCCCAAGCAGAACATGTGCTGGCAATAGATAATGGACACCGACCCGATGGAAGATTGTTCAGAGACTTACTTTGTGATGCCAGTCACTCATTTGAGCACCGGTAGTAGAGCAAGACTGCGGGCATCGTTGGATCTGAGAGTCGAAGGCGGATGCTACGACTCCGTCTGGAGCCGAAAGCAAAGCACCCAAGATCAGAGTTGGGAGTAGATTCCTCATGGTGCTGAGACTCTGGCCAAGTACAACATGCTCTTTCGAAGGCATAGAACCCCATATTCATACTTCTTTTTCTGCAGGTACTACAAAGTATCGAGAGCTTCAGCAGGCTCCTAGGCACCATCTCGTGGGCACCGGCTCGTGAGTGTAACTCTGTGGCGTCTTCACCGGTCCCTTCATTTCGTTTATTAGAATTAAGCCACTAGGTAGGAGTGTCTGGTGTAAAGGTACAGATCCTGTGTAAGCTAGATTGTTAGTGGATTGGAACTCCCAGAGTACTAAAATAGAACTAAGATCAACGGAGAAGACAGAGCCGCTTAGTTCCCGGGGGTGACGAGGTATCGCCCCGGGGGCCATGCTAAGTTTATCAACCAGATTATATCTCGCTTAGAGTAACTACTCAATAATGTTTTATTAGACAAATCCGCTAATAAGTGAAGCTTTAGCTTTCTGGTACTAGTCTGGATGAGCGTTCTACTAACCAGAAAAGTTACTTAAGTTGGTCCAATGTTGGCTTGTTCGAAGGCGCAAATTAGGGCCATCGACTATTTACACACCATTATTCTATTCGCCACTAAAAGCGCCACACAATAAGCGGCCAAAGACTCTGATTGTGATTTCAACCACCTACCAACAAGATTTCTAATAGCGCTAGCATTTTGAAAGCACGCAATTTAATGCTGCCTAGCTCAGTGCAACGATACGATGTTGGCGGGGCGGCTTCGACTAGTATGGGTCTTAGGAATTACAAGCTTAACGGAGTAGTGCTACTCTGTAAGGCTTCTGATTTAATAAAAAATAGCTTGTTTAAAATATAATTCTGATTTATTAAGTCTCCGTCGTGGAAGTACAATAATCAATCACGTAATGTATCATCGTTAAATTCAAACTATGGAGATTGTTACACTACGGTCCCGAGAAAGACTATTTACCGCGAAAATAACGCCCTGGATAATGGGTGTCGGATAAGGGATGATAGTGATTCCATCAGGAGGAGACTTTGATTGCGTTGAACATCATAAAAATGTCAACTTGGCCTAATACACCACAACGTAGAATTACTAGGGTAGGGCAGCTAGCTAAGAGTCTTGATCTATGAATTTCTCAATCGCGATAGCTTGGCCTCTATAGAAGTACGAGACAGGCCCACAATAGCATTAGTGCCAAGTAAAGATAATCTAAGAACTGCCTAGACACGAGTCAAAAAATACAGATAGGCAGTCTTCTTCATATCATCAATCTTCTCACACTCAACAACCTTTTCGTCATTGAATAGTATCCACGACGGAGAGTCTTCGCCTGCCAAAGACTTGCGGATGAAAGCCACGTAATGACTACAGCATGTTAGAAAGTCAATTTTTCACTGAGTAATACGGGAGAAAACTTACCCTGCATGGACAGATGTGCCTTTATGACAGACAATAGATTGTAATTGATACCGAGCTGGCAAGGTATCATACCCGAACGGGCCTTGATGAGTTCGAGCGGCGCCATCGTCATGACTCTCCATCTCATCATCGTCATCAGGATGTGTGAACACCCAATCCACAGCTCGGTTGACATCGCCATCAGTCGCAGCAAGAGCCCGTCGAGCACGAGAGGGATCGATCCCCATCTCACCTAGCTGCGCAATTTTTGACTCATCCTGTTCCACAGCCTTTGCTCCGCCAGCAGATTGATCCAAGACTAGAGGTTCATCGATATCCGGATCCTCCATGTGGGCAAAGAGCCAGTTCATAGCAGCCTCCGGGTCAGAATTGCCAGTTGCATGGAGAGCCTTTTCACACCGAGGCGCGGGGAAACCCATACTCAGAAGTTGATCAAGAACCTCCGGGTTGGGTGAAAACGTTGCCTTTTCCTTAACCTCCGGAAGTAGCTCTTCATTAGGGTCATGCGCTCCAGCCAGATATGGACCAAAGTCAATTGGCTCATCGCTGACGATAACGGGGATGTCAAGCTTTGTTGGTACCCACTTGACCAGCTCAAAGCGACGAGCATTGACAGCAAGCTCTTGAGGTAGAGTCTTGAATGCCGTCCGCTTAGAAAACCCGGCTTGACTCTCGCATGCTGGACAAGTAAGTTCAACCATTTCCTCCGCAGTGAAGATGTCCAAGCACTCGGTCAATGTGACTGGTTCAAACTGGTCTGTTTCGCCTGAGATGCGGCGCGCGGGCACTGCAACGGAAACATTGTCCTGTTCATCCACTTTGTAACGGACTTTCTTACATTCAAGGCATTGGAGGCGCTGTTCGACCTCGAATCGGAAGCTTTCGACGGGGTTAACCTGCACATCATTGTGCTTCGAGAGGCTGACGGATTTGAATAGATGCAGCAAAAATTCAAATGCATCCTGTTGTCTCATTGTGGCAAACTCCGGGTGGCCTTGACCAATGAGATATTTGAACATAGCTGGCAACAACCCTTTTTGGTGAGGAGAGGACGAGGGAGCTTCTGACACGGCACCAGATACAATGACACGGGGGTCTGGGCGAGAATACCGGCCAGAGAGGAGGCCATCTGCAAGTTTCCTCAACTGCGTCTCTAGGTCCTGTGCTGGGACCTGGCAGACAGGCGGTTCTTCGGATGGGCGGTAGTATCGGCTCTGGAAGCCCTTGGTGGAGAAAATGCACTGCATCACACTCGAAAGATAGCAGCTGTTTCCGAGGTTAGCCAACCCAGTAAATCCAGGGCCATAAACTGGCACGAGCTCACGGCCATCCTCTGTGGTCATGGAGAACTCCCATTGCAAGTTGTGTTCAACCTGCATTTCCATCAAACTTTTCTCTGTCTTCTCGCGTCCGGCCAAATAGATTCCCCAATGAGCAAGGTGATTGGCAAGTTCTGGGTCCGTCCGTTCCTCGTTGCATTTGTAGCAATAGATATCAGCCGACCCTTCAGCCGTGATTGACCCTAGTTTGACAGCAACAGCGTGGGATGTGGCATCAGCGTGGGCAAGAGCATGAGAGTTTCCCCGAGCTCCTCCAAACTGGCTGCGCCCACACGCGGTATTACCGCATTCCAAGCAAAGCCAAAGGTTTTCTCCCAAGTCGCACGCCGTGCACTGACTAGAATCTGCAGAGTTCGATAAGTATCCTTCTATGTTTCAAGGTCAGAATGGGCGGTACCTTTAGATTCCGCGTCTGCAACATCTTCTTGGGCCAGACACAAAGTATGCTCGCAGGGTACGAATTCTTGCTCCCAAGCCTTGACTTCTTCTCGCTTCGAGAAAGTCATTGCGGTCATGATACCCTCGATGACCGCAGGTAGCTTTCCAGTTGTTTTGTCCACGTTTCCCTGAGGGCATGCATAGCACACTACCGAGGTCACAATATCATAACGGTCTTCTTCGGTCTCGGCAGCAATTGCAAGTTTCGAGATTTTAGGAGGAGGCTCGTCGCGCTGCAGCCGTAAAGTAAAAGGTTAGAAAGCCTTTTGTGGTGGGAGGCCAGGGTAGAAAGCCGGGATTGGACATTACCTGTACTCGCTTCGGGGTTCGTCGAATGTTCAGAGCCAGCGCGTGCCCATAGCGCTTGAAGTGAAGCAAAGCATGATCTCTGTCCCCAGCACAGCCTCCATTGAAGCAATAAAGGCAGACATTGAGACCGGCGTCATCGTCCTTGGAACCATTAGTACCAAACTGACTCCCCAGGCACGGGACCGAACTGCGGAGACCAAAGACACATACAATAGAATCAAAGCACTGAGTGCAATCCTCTCGATAAACAGCCTGGGTAGGCCCTGGTGGGCTGAGGTCTAGCTCTCATCATTAGCGAATTGCTCTTATGACGGTCTGCACTCCACCCGATCTCACCAACCTGAAGCGCCTGAATGGACACAGGCCATGTTGAAAGGCCGATGACCAAGACCCGGCAAGTCACGGATGTGGAAGAAGGTCGATATCCAGAGAGCGGAAATGGGGAAATAGAAAGAATGAAGGCGTACGTGCGACTAAAAGTGAAGCAAGACAGAGAGAGAGAGAGAGACAGAGAGGCAGGCAGGCAGGCAGGCAGGAGCTGCTGGCGTGGGGCAGATACTTACATAATGACGTGGGGTAGGTCCAACTGGGCTTCTGGAGGCGGCCAGCGGGAAGCTGGTGGCGGAAGGAAGCAGGGATCACGTGACTGGGCCACTTTACGCGTTATTTTCTGGCTTGCACTGGAACGCGTCGTGGATCACCCAACCTTCGACCAGGTACCTAACCCGCTGTGCATCCCTTTCCACACACCCTGTGACGCTCCCATCTGGTCTTTTGACTCACCTCTTGTGCCAGCAGAGCTTATCAGGACCTTGAACAGCAATCATGGCGTCGGATGCGGCTTCACAGGTCACCGTTGGGGCTCTCGGGTAAGTCCTTCGATTCAGCAAAAGATCACGGACCTACGGGCGCGTGAGCCTTGTTCTATCAAGCAAGAGCTAATCTCAGACAGGGCTATCTTTGATGAAACCAAGCCCCAGGTGCGTGAGCCGATCGTTCAGTGTGTACAAGTCAAGCCTCTCCCAGGGCAACCAGGCCACCCAGAACGTTATCGGGCTGTCTTCAGCGACATTGCTAACTATGTCCAAACCATGCTTGCCACCCGTAAGTCCACTTGTATCTGCCAACGAAGTAGTCGCGGCTTTTATTAACCTGTCGTGTCCCCGCACAGAAGCCAACCACGTGGTAACCGATGGATCTCTGCGAAAGGGATGTTTTGTTCGCCTCAAGTCCTTCCAAGCGAACTCGGTCAAGGGTAAAAAGTGAGCGTGATCCTGGCGGTAATTGAGGAAATATTCAGTCCGCTGACCGTCTGCAACTAGAATCCTGATTATCTTGGACTTGGAGGTCTTGAAGGAACTCGGCGAGGCAGAGAAGATCGGAGAGCCCAAGCCGCTGGAAATCAAGGCCGAGGACGACGAGAAGCCTCAGCCAACGACAATCTCCAGCAATGGGTTCTATGGATCCAAGCCTCCCAGCGCGCCCGCACAGCAACCTAGTCGAGCCCAACCCACGCGCGGTCCCTCTTCCTCTGCCCACGCCACCATCTACCCAATCGAGGCCATTTCTCCCTACTCCAACAAGTGGACGATCAAAGCTCGGTGCACGAGCAAGTCAAATATCAAGACTTGGCACAACAAGAATGGCGAGGGCAAACTGTTCAGTGTGAACTTGCTCGATGATAGTGGTGAAATTCGTGCTACCGGATTTAACGATCAGTGCGACATGTTGTACGATCTGTTTCAGGAAGGTGGTGTGTACTACATCTCCAGCCCTTGCCGAGTCCAGATTGCCAAGAAGCAGTTCACGAACCTCAACAATGACTATGAACTTACGTTCGAGAGGGACACGTTGGTAGAGAAGGTAAGAGCATAATACCGCTGAGCACTCAAGCAATACGAGATGGTATATCGGCTCACCCGTTTTCTTCAAATAGGCCGAGGACCAAAACGATGTGCCTCAAATTCGCTTCAACTTTACCACCATAGGTGATCTACAATCGGTGGAGAAGGATACCACCACCGATGTCATCGGAATTTTGAAGGATATTGGCGAGACATCTCAGATTGTGTCCAAGGGAACTGGCAAACCTTATGATAAGCGTGAGCTCAACTTGGTTGACAACACTGGATACTCTGTCCGCTTGACTATCTGGGGTGCGAGTGCAGTCAATTTCAATGTCGCTCCAGAGTCCGTTGTCGCCTTCAAAGGAGTCAAGGTCTCCGACTTCGGTGGGCGGAGTTTGAGCTTGCTGAGTTCCGGCTCAATGGCCGTTGACCCTGACATTGGAGAAGCCCATAAACTGAAGGGCTGGTATGATGCACAAGGGAGAACCGAGGCCTTTACTTCCCACGCATCACTGTCTGGTGCCACCAACTCCAACATGAAGTCGGATCCCTTCAAGACTATTGCACAAGTCCGTGAGGAACAGTTGGGCATGTCTGACCAGGTGGATTACTTCTCTCTCAAGGCAACGGTTGTCTTCATCCGGCAGGAATCTACTTGGTGCTACCCTGCCTGTCTCTCCGAAGGTTGCAATAAGAAGGTGACAGAGCTGGATGCTGGCCAGTGGCGATGTGAAATGTGCGACAAGACTCACCCCCGACCGGAGTATCGGTACATCATGCCGATCAGTGTGAGTGATCATACCGGCCAGCTCTGGCTCAGCTGTTTTGACGACACCGGACGACTGATCATGGGCACTTCTGCGGATAACCTCATGCAACTCCGCGAGGATGATAATGATGCATTCCAGGCAGTCTTCCACGAGGCTAACTGCCGGACATGGAGCTTCCGGTGCCGGGCTAAGATTGATACATTTGGTGAACAGCAACGGTAAGCAGACACACTAACCTACAATGACCAACCAAGCTGACAGTAAGCTAGGGTTCGATACCAGGTTTCGTCCGCCAAGGCCGTCAACTATTCCGAAGAAGCTTCTCGTTTGGCGGAGATTATCAACTCCTACAGCCTGGACTAGCAAGTCCATACAATCCGCACTCGTTGACTTGACATCATTATCTGGCTGAATTCTATTCCCCAACCAAAATGTTATCAGCGTGTGTTCGAGTGGGGCTCTGGTTTATTGTCATTATGCGAATCATGAAAATCTACTTTCCAGAAGTTATCATATTGTTTAGCAAAAGTATCTCTGGGTTATGCTGTTGGAAGTGCAGCCTTTGTAGCGGAGCTCTGAGCCTTAGCTCTTGGTAATAAACGTGAGTCGGCAGACATTTGACACATTCACTTCGCCTGTCATCATATGGAGCTTAGTTATTTATAAGAACACTGGGATTTTGTATGTACGGAATTTTAAAAATTGACATCGGTTTTCAAAAATATTGTCTGCTAGCAACGAGTGGGCTGACAAGTTGACTCCCTTCCATGACCTTGTCTTCTGAGAGTGTAGTATTCCTAATGAAGTTCTGGTGGTTCTGGTAGTTACAGGGCATCAAAAGCCTTGACTGCATTTTCCGCTGTCACATGGGCACTGGCCGGATTAGCCCCAGTAACAATTTGCCCATCCGAGATGGAGAAGGCGTCCCATGGGCCAGCAGGAGAGATATCTTGGTAGGTTAGAGTCAGTCATTAACCCGGAATGGCAAACTGGGAAAGACTCACAGGTTGCTCCACAGGAGGCCGCCGAAGCCTCAATGGTCTGTCGATTCCATCCCTTGATAACATCCAGGATGCCGTGTTCCTCCTCACCACGGTTTGTAAATCCAGTCACTCGGCGACCCGCGATAATAGATTTTCCAGTGGCGGGATCAATGATTCCCGGGAAGATAGCACCACCATGGCATCTGCAATAGACAACGTTAGTGCATGGCCGTTATTCATAATTCGGGATATCCATACACGGCAGACACAATACCACCATCGGTGAAGATCTTGGACGCAATGTTCTGCAATCCTTTAGCTTCCGGATAGTCAATCAGAGATGCATGTCCTGCCGAGGCAAAGAACAGTCCATACTAGATCCAAGGTGTCAGTAAGCCTTCCTTATAGAAAACGTATAGTTTTACTAACGTTGGCCGGGTTGATATCACTTGGTTTCAACAAGTTGTCCAATTTGGAACGGAATTCACTGGAGTGATCTTCCCAGACGGCTCGATCCGCATCGTTCAGCCAGTCCTTCTGCTCGGAAAGCCAATCCGGCTGATAGGTGCCAGTCTCAGAGACGAGATCGACCTCAAAGCCGGCCTTGCGAAAGACCTGGAATGGGTGCAGCGCCTCGGTGATGAACAGGCCTGTGGCAAATGTTAGTAATGACATAGTAGAGAAAGGAAAATCCAATCTACCTGTCTCTTTTCCATCCGGGTAGAGGGGGGCATGGGCAGAGGTGATTGCGATGAGAGCCTTGCGAGTGGGAGCCATGATGAATTGATTTCGTAGCAGTGAGTATGGAACACTTGTTCTTCAGATCTGTGTCGATGTTTGAGATCGATGATATTCTACAGCCATGTTTTCGAAGGGGGATGATCGTCCTTATATACTTGAGCCTCCCAGTACCGCGGATCTACAATATTAATGACACTTCATCCCCGTGAAGCAGCCAGTAACGTACTCCATCAATGAGTCGAACGGCCTAGAAGAACAAACGGAGGCGTTGATTAGTGGGCGCGAGACCAACTCCGACGGAGTTTGGCCCCACTTTGCTGAAAACGGACTGGTTCTTGGTTTCTAACTTTCTACATTGCAAGTGCTGTCAAGGTGAGGATTCGGTGTATCGACCAATTAAACGTTGTGTTATTGACGTGCAAGGATCCATTAACTCAGAGATCCCAAGGGTAATTAATCATCTAATATGTTACAACACCGTACTTGCCAGTTCATCCAGATTACAATACAAGATTGAAATGAAGTGCATCTTTTGAAATATGCCCGTGGACTTCCAGTTCTACCGATACCTGCAGGTATTATCAATACGTAAGGACTTTCCAACAAGAAAGGTAACTACACCATAACATGAGCCGCGGACGGTGAAACGACGCTGCACGTAGCAATATCGAAACCAGATGGAGAATGCAGTGCGCGTGGTCCGAATTCTGACAAATCGTGCCATTGAAAGTGTCCGATGCAATCATTCACATAGGACTGAGGATAATGTCGTCTCTAATGTTTAGTTGCGCCGAGCTCCACTGTTGCTGTATCAAGTTCTTGAAAAAGTCTCCGGGGGGCAATTGGACTCTACTCAATCCTGGAAACTGTAGGTGGGATTAAGGTTTTGATTACCAAGTCCGACGGAGATCCTGCCCCGCCGTTAAGTCAGGCCCCCGCTTGGTCCGGAAAGATTCTGACGGACTACTGTCTGCTACCATGGATTTGCATTTCTACCGATTTGAGGGAATTGATAAAGCTACAATAGCCTTTTTTTTAAGGGACACGGCAGTCACAAAATACCAGCGATGATCTGTTGTCGAGAAATCAGAGCGGTAACTTACCACAGTGACAGGATATATTTTCCCTTGTGTTTTGTATTGTAAATGGGTTGTCATGTTTGATTATCTTCGGCACGGGCTGAGCATAACTGAGGTATCATTCGAGCGGACAAGGTACTCATACAGGACCTAGCACCAACACTCGCTCCATTTTGCTCCTGTAATATATGGCTCCAAGATTGTGATATTTTTCTCAAAATAATTCACAGATAAGTGATTGCGTTTCTAGTCTAAAAATGGTTGCACATCCGGGTTGCTAGACCATAACCACAGCTGACTAGCATCAGCGAAGCTAGGATCAACAAAGTATGGGTTGCCTCCCGTCCACATCACTCCAGCCGTCGAATCCATCGAAAGCAAATCTAGTTCGGGACCGATTGAGAAGTTCGTTCCATCAAATGCCCCATCTCTGGTCTCCCTTGAAGTAGATATAGAGGGATCTATATTAATAGACAGGTAAAATTAATAAAGACAGATCAGAATAGAGTGTTCAAGGACCTATTTACCTTGAAAATCTGGAAACTCTTCCGGCAAAATCATGGTGTTGGCATGATCGAGCTGATTGTCTTCTGACTCGCCTAATTCGTGTGTATTTGTGTCTTGTCCGAGGGTTTGAATTTCCTCTTCACTCGTGGGGTGTGCAATAGATTGAGAGGCTATTGGATCATCGCCTCGTATAACACGGTGTTCGGAGCGCAGTAGGACAGTGACCAAATCTTCGAGTATTTTCACACTCTGCGCCGAAAGGAGGTGTTCATTCAAGATGGGGTCATGTTGGAAACGTAAAATGTTCATCACGCCATTCTTTGCAGCTTCACTGGTAGCTGAGAGGGGCTCTGAAATCGCAAAAGCGCACAGGACTACACCGGCAGTAAAAAGGCATATTCCGACATGCATGGCAGCATGGGTTTTCCCGCATGCGTGTAGCACGTGGCGATAGTCATTCAATTCCGATGTTCGAAGCGCGGACTCGAAAAGTTGCTTTCGGGACAGAGCGGACCTCGGTAGATAATCAGGCGAGCGATCTGTATTGGAGACTTGAGAACCCGATCCGAAGGCAAGGCTGCGATGGAGAATGATTTGGATGTTGTCATATGTCAACTGAAGAGCGAGTGCTTGCATCTGCAAAAGGGATGGGGCCTGCAGTGTACTTTTGTCCTTATACTTTTCTAGCCGTAAGTTCTCAGGCAATTGCCTCTGCCACGACATAAGTTGTGCATGGATGCTCTGGACCGATTCAAGCCGATTTGTTTGTTGTCTTCGCCCTAGAAATGGGCCCATGATACGATACAGTCTAAACTTCCATCGATGGTAGTCTAGTAGTGCTGCCTGTCGGGGCGGTTTCTCTATGTCGGTCTCGACGTCTGATACCGTATTCACATCGCTGTCCGTTTCGTCGATACTGCAAGGCCGTCCAAATGCGATTGCCGCATATCTAACAAAATCCTTGACGTAAGTAAGAGTTAGGTAGTTGTTAGGTGGATTAGTCAAAAACAGACTTATCGAAAACCTCCAGCGCCAACCATGAACGCCTACGGGATTCCAAACGAGTCGCCGAGATCCCCGTGAGCGCGCCTTCTCGATGCAACCGGAGAACCTGAGCAATTTTAATGCCACTTCCAAGGATTCCAAGTCCGGCGGTGGGACGACCATTGAAAAGGTAAAAGCTCCCCAGTAGAACGCATATTTGTACTGCCTCTTCATCTGCTGAGCTCATGATTCTCAAAAAATGTTGTTCAACCTGCTTGAGGATATCTCCAGAGAGCTGCTGCATGTGGGATTGCTCGTGAGGTTCTTTTCTTGCGAGTGATGAGTAATGAGCTCCGAGGCCCAGGACAAGTAATGTGATCCAAAGATCGTTGTTATCTTCCAGTGATGGTACATAGGTCGAGGCCATCAATTCTTCGTATCGTTGTCGGAAATTCTCTTCGTGAAAGACCTGGCCAAAGATACATCAACTTTGTACACTTTCTGTCATGACATAGATATCGAAGTACCATCATAAACCAGTCAACAGTCGAGAAAAAGATGTCCACTAGAGAGTCTAGAGACTGCTTTGAGGGCAAGGATATCCCAACAGCATCTCGCCACGGGATATTTTGGGGGAAAAATGAGGTTGGCACTTTCTTGCCTCCTGGTAAAGCCGAAGTGTCATATTCCACTCCGACAACTAATTTTTGCCCTGAGCACAACTAGAAACAGTTTAGATCGCTGCTTACTGTCACCATTTATAAGAAGATAAGGGGGAAAACTCCCCAAACTTACTCTCGTGCTCACATCCATGATACTGCTTTCAGGGAGGATGACCGGCTCCTCCTCTTGGCTTGGGATTTTCGGTGGATTGTACGTCCCGTTATTGCTATGACGCGGAAATGCCGTACCGGATCCATGTCGAGAGATACATGGCACTCCCGCGCGGTGGCATAAATGACATGGTCGGGTGGGATCACACTAGTGACCCCATGAGAGAGTTAGTATCTATCTGGGGCTTCTTCCCGTCTGATTGTAAAGATAACACACCCCTAGTTTCCGCTTGTGGCACCTCTCACAAGCCGATGATACTTTTTGGCGTTTCCGAGGGGCATACATCCTTCGTGGGTGGGAATTGGGGAATGCAAGTCCGTCGGAGTGGAGGAGTGGAGGAGAAAGTAGATGTCTTTGCGCGCCAGAAGGCGATCAGTGGGCCACTCCGTCGGGATTATTATATAATGCAAGTTGTTCAACGGAAGATCCGTAATTACGGGAATTAGTCAAGACACCCCAGTTTAACTAACTAGTTACTAAACACCATTGATTGATTGATTATTATTTAACGTCAATGGCGGGACATGGCACGTGACCCGCTACCGTCCCTTACAGATGGAGTCGAGAAGGCGGAGCTATCGGTGAGCAGAGGCATTACTTTTTTTTCCCTTTGAATTTTCCACTCCGCCCGCGGGTTTTCGCGTTTGGCAATTATTTTGGCACTCGAGAGAACTTCTCTTTCATTGCCCCAATAATTCTCTGGAAAGTATCATCTTTTGGAATTGAGTTCACCTACTTGCAATCTCCGTCGCCATGGCTAAAAGAAGCCACCTTGCCGAGTCAACAGAGCTGCGGCCAACGAAAAAGTCCAAGTCCGACGATAAGCACTCGGCAGGAAAGGAAAAGAAAGAGAAGAAGGAGAAGAAGGATAAGAAGGACAAGAAGAATGGAGACGACCAAGTGAACGCCAGCTCATCCGATGAGCAGCCCGGGTATTCGCAGGCTTCGGCGCTCACTGATCTGCCACAGTCTCAGATTGATCAGTTCCTCGAGGAAAAGGTCATCAAGATTACCGATTCGTCCACAGAGTCTGCGCCGTCGTTCCGTCCGATCATTTCGTTTGATTACCTCCCTCCCTGCAGTGAGGATCTGTACGCTCCATTGAAGGCATTCCCTGCCCCGTCGCCCATTCAAGCCGCTACCTGGCCCCTTCTTTTCGCCGGTCGTGATGTGATCGGTATTGCAGAGACTGGTAGTGGCAAGACCCTTGGCTTTGGCTTGCCCTGCCTCAAGAAGCTGTTGGATTCCAAGAAGAGCAGGAAGCCGTATCACCCTGCCGCCGTGATCATCTCGCCCACCCGCGAGCTTGCGATGCAAATCTATGACCAGCTCGTCAAATTTTCTCATGTCGCCAAGGCTGATGTGACATGTATCTTCGGTGGTGTGGGAAAGGATGAGCAACGAGTGGCACTCAAGACGGCCGCGATCGTGGTCGCAACCCCCGGTCGTCTGAAGGATCTCCAGAATGACGAGTCTGTCAACCTCAGCAAGGTCAAGTACCTCGTCTTGGACGAGGCTGACCGTATGCTGGACAAGGGTTTCGAGCAGGATATCAAGGATATCATCCAGCCCATGCCGGTCTCCAGGAGACAAACGGTCATGTTCACGGCGACATGGCCTCGATCGGTTCGCGACCTCGCTGCCACTTTCATGAACTCCCCGGTCACTGTGACCATTGGCGGTGACCCTTCTGCGGACCCCCGAGCCAACACCAGGATCAAGCAGGAGGTGGAGGTTCTGGACGGTCGGGAGAAGGAAAACCGTCTTATTCAATTACTCAACCGGTCCCAAAGAGGCCAGAACCCAGAGAAGGTCTTGGTCTTCTGTCTCTACAAGAAGGAGGCGATGCGGATCGAGCGATTGATCAAGATGAAGGGTTTCAAGGTGGCTGGAATTCACGGTGATCTGAACCAGTCTGATCGATTCCGCAACCTTGAGGCTTTCAAGAGCGGTTCTGCTACCGTCCTCGTTGCAACTGATGTGGCGGCCCGTGGTCTAGATATTCCTGCCGTGAAGTTGGTTATCAACGTTACCTTCCCTCTGACGGTGGAGGACTACGTGCATCGCATCGGACGAACTGGGCGAGCTGGAGCGGCTGGTCATGCTATCACATTGTTCACCGAACAAGATAAGGCACTTTCTGGCGGGTAAGTCACACATTCCAATGGAGAGAGAGAGAGAGAGATGACATCTATACGTTGTTTGTTTTTATTTCGAATCTGTTTACTGACTGGAACAGCCTGATCAATGTCCTGAAGGCTGCGAAGCAGGACGTGCCAGAATCCTTGTTGAAGTTTGGCACTACTGTCAAGAAGAAGCAGCACGACGCTTATGGTGCATTCTTCAAGGATATCGGCACCGACAAGAAGGCGACCAAGATCACATTCGATGATTAAGGGTGAATTTTGACAACTCGATTACAAGATCTATTCGGATTTCGTCCTTTTTGAGCGGGAAGATATGACTTGCCGCACCTTCGCCAACTGTTCTGCCACGTATTGTTTCTCCATATAGAGCCTGTTATTTGTTATGTTTGAGTACCCGGTGTCCAAAAGCGCAGGGCGGTTCGGTTTGACTTACACTAAAAGCCCATAGACAGCACTGAACAAAATTGCTGGCATGATACCCCCACTTGGTTCCAAAATTCCCTCCTTAGCCACGATCGTAGTTGCAATGGCTCCCACGATAAAAGTGATAGGGCGCATGCTCACTTCGCTGACACGTATGCCATCTCCATGTCGGTACAGATAGGTTCGAATGAAGCTATAGCTCCACAGAGTTCGGACAGCCATGTTGACAATATTGGCCAGGACAAGTCCATATGCACCCATAGAACCAAGTTCCAGGAACAAGTAGGCTGCCAGCGCGTAACAAGTCGAGAACGCACCCATCCAGATGGTCTGGTTCCGGATTTGTCGTGGGTTGGCTGCAGATGACACGAATGCTTCAGTGATGCCATTGAACGCCAAAAACGGAATATAATAACAATAGAGCGACAGCAGATCGCCCACTTTAGTCGAGGTCCACTGTCGACCGCCCAATATACGAAGCACCTGTGGCACCATCAAAGGGCCCAATGGGAAGATGAGAATCGAAAGGACTTGGTAAGCGCGGAGAATGTCGATCAAATGCTTCTTCGCGGCCCGGACTTGAGTCTCGTTCCGTTTGCCTTTGTCGTCGGGGCTGAGCAGGGTCGAGAACAGATTTCGACTGCTTTCTTCCAGGGGCTGGAATATGATACGGGCAACGAGGCCACCGTAGTTTGCTGCCAAGGAGTAGATTCCTTGATCTTCCAAGGTGGACATGGCGGCGAGCATCATTGCGTCACCTTGAGTGAGGAGATGCTTTACCAAAGATTGTACAAAGACACTAGCAGCTAGCGACATCAGGTGGCGGGGGAATAGCCCCCAGAGGTATTCCGAAGAGTCCCTGGGCATATTTAATAATGATTTCTTGACTTGCACATCTTGAACGCCCTTACCTGGATCGTATCTTCTTGAGAAGAAATGTGAACCGCCTCTCGTCGGCCTTTCTAAGCATAGTCCAGCAATAGCCACAAATAAGAGCAATGGAATAGCTCAGATGGCCTAGAGCAAAAGGCAGAGCACCAGCAGACTGGTTGATGCGAGAGGCACACAGGAAAGTCGAGCACGTTACAAGACTGCGAAGAAAAGCTGCCGGCATTTCCACAGCTGCTCGCTTTTCATACCACATGCGCTGCTGAATTACCGCAAAGAATGGCTCTATGCAAAGCTCAAAAAGTGAAGCCAGCCCCGTCACGACCACACTAGTCTGGAAAAAGGGGGTATCTGCTGCTTGCGTAGGGGCAAAATACTGATAAAGCGAGGTCACCAGTATCGTGAAGGGCAGTCCAAGACATAGACTCAAATAGGACACATTCACCACTGACTGGGATGAAACTGCCAAGTGTTCCAGAGAAGCGGTTGAATCTGTTTTCGAATTCTCCTTGGTCTCTGGTGATGATGCTGATACTGATGTCAGGGGCTGTCTTTGGATGGCTAGGCGGATGCTTTCCCTGGAGAAATACAAGATCGTGACTTGGTAGAGTTCCAATTGAGCAGCGATCCCCAGGACAATCGGTGACAGCGTTCGTAGTATCAACTGATTAGAGGCAAATGTGAAAATTCTTGACGCTAGTTGATTCATGATCAAGAACGTAGTGCCTGTGGCAGATGATGCCAGCATGTTGCCCATGCGGGCTTCGGTGGGTTGTGACATGACGGCCTGTCCACCGGGTCGCACTATATTTTTCGTGCAGGGCAAAAAAAGAGACGCCCCTCTTTCTTTCTATTTCCCTTTCTGTCTTTCTCACAGGGCGGGCGAGAGCTTAGATAGCTAGAGAGAGCTGTTTGTAACTAGTAGATGAAAGGTGGTTCAGTTGCTCCAGGGCGGTCAAAAGGTGCAGATCGAGGGGAAAGGAAAACATCATACCTCTCCCATCTTAATGTACATATCATTCGACAAATGGCGAGATATCTTATGATTCTGATATTGTAGGTAGAGTATTCTATGTTCAATCTTACCAACATGCTTGATAATAAAGGGCAAATACTACAAATCTACTGTTGGACGGAAGTTTCGGACTACACCCAACACCTCACATTGGACGGAGGGACTGTTGGGAATATATAAAAAGCTGTTATTGATCAAATTCAAAGGGCAAAAGAGGCTCCAGAGACAGGCAAGCCGTCTGTCTGAGCACATATAACATGCTCGTTGATCTACGGTGTACAATATGGAATACAGTTTGTCGCCGGCGACAAGAAGAGGTCTGAAGGCCATTGCTCGGGTTATGACTTCTCCTTGTCGAAACAAGAAGCCACTCCGGATCCCTGCTGTGCAACCCTGGTCTGCTTGGCCAAATGAAGAATTGCAAAAATGTGACCGATTGCCGGGAGAATCATTCCACTGTGAAAAGGCCCACGGAATTGTCCGAGTGGGGTTTAGAATGGTGGGAGGTAGAATGGATAGCCACCATTCTTGGTCTTGAACACACTGAGCAGGAAGCTGTACGTGCCGAACAGGACGCCAGCCCAGATCAAAACAGCCAATTGTTGTCCCTTGACATCCTCCATGCGCGGAACCTTCAATGCAAGAGCAATGGTTGCGAATGAGAGGACAGCATCTGTACAAAACTGAGGTTAGAAAATCAAGAGCATTATGTCGATCAATATAGACGGAAGAAAGACTTCAACTTACAGATGGCAGCCACAATCTGCGTCTCCAAGCCGAACTGGTTCTGGAATCCACCGGCAAAGTAGCTAATACCACCATTGCCATCTCCAGCCACATAAGGGACCTTCCGAATGTGATTGAACAT
Source organism: Penicillium goetzii (assembly GCA_037043885.1). Taxonomy (NCBI): domain Eukaryota; kingdom Fungi; phylum Ascomycota; class Eurotiomycetes; order Eurotiales; family Aspergillaceae; genus Penicillium; species Penicillium goetzii. The sequence goes on along the minus strand of JAWLST010000008.1, from coordinate 592,104 downwards.
CTGACCGCTGGTGAACAGAAGAATGGCGATCAAGCTGACGGCGGCCCAGAGGTTGCGGTTCTGAATGATGGGCAGCACGTAGGGCGAGAGTACCGTGAAGAGAGTGACGGCGCCCATGAGAATGGTAATTGCCGAGACAATGCGCATATAGTTGACGGGTCGAACCAATTGGGGCTTGGGGCCATCAGGCAGGTGGCGATTGATCCATGAATAGAGCTGGTCGGCAGAAATTGGTCTAATGTTGCGATGATAAATGAGTGGATAATTCCCAAATAATTGACCAGAGACTCTGACTTACCCCGTAAAGTCAAATCTCGCGGGCTCCGATTCCAACTTGGCGAAAGGTCCAACGGTGGGAGGGAAGAGAAGGATGACGGGGGCGGTCTGAAGCATGAGCTGTTTTGATTTATCGAGGGTTCAATTAGCCATTGGGTTCATAATTGGTCTTGTGGAGATGCCTCTTGACAGTATGACTTACCTTTTGGAAGACAGTCTTGCCCTGATCGAAGTCGAGAGTTCCAAAGACGACCTTCAGATCATCCGGCTTGTTGCCCTTGTTCCAGCTCTTGGCAATTAGATTCCATTCGGGATCAAATTCACGACACATAGCACAGCCATAGCGAGCATCCATGGCCGTCAAAATGACGGCCGCATAGTAATCTCGAGGGGCATTCGTCAGCTCCTCGAAGGCGGCATTGTCCAGATCAACTGGTCCCGAGCGTGAGAGGGACTGGTATTTTTGGAATGTGTCTTGTGCGGGTTTCGCGGCGAGGACGCCGGAAATGGCCGAGAAGGAGAGAAGTAGCGTGGACCAGAGCTTCATGTTGGCATGACAAGAGGTGTGTGGTGGGAGAAGATGGAAGCTTGGAGAGAGTCCACGCAGCTTGTCCCGATCCGCTCGGTCGACCTGAAAGGTGTCCCCATCCCGCAGGCTTACATAATGTCCCCGCCCAACCTTGGAAAACACCGACGCGTGTTCCCCGGTCGCCGGAGCGCGGCCGGTCTTGCGACTAGTGACGAGCTGTTGAATTTGATATATCCGTGGACTACTGGCGTTCTCGAATTTTGGACGCTCGAAACTCACCATGGCAGGCGCTTCAGAAGTGTCTCCGCTGGATGTATGTACTTGACCTTCTTTTATTTGCTCTTGAGACTGACCGAGCCAGTGCGAAATGTCCATCAAGACAGTGCGTCTTGAGAAGGAATATGAAAAGGCAATTGCGGACTCGGCGCGCCTTTTGGATACCGAGCGAGACCGTGTGCGACGGATGGAGTATTTGCTCCTCCAATTCGATCGCGATGCCCTACAGACGAAGCTCGACCAAGCCAACGACCGGATATCTGGATTGACACAGGCCGAGTCCGAGGCGCGTCTTCAATTGGATGAAGCTTTCCAGGAGATCGATCATTTAGATCAGTCCATCCGAGCTTCATCAAGCGAAATCCAGAAGCTAACGGTGAGTGCCGGCCCCGTGATGAGCCGTTGTAGAGAACTGTGCTAAATGTCTGATCTATAACAGGATGAGCTTTCAACACTTAATAATACATCAACCAGCTATAACACGCTGCGGACAGAGAAATCGCAGCTTTCCCGGGAATTGTCCAATGTCAAGTCCAAACTAGAGCAGTTACAAAGTCAGAATAGCTCCCACCAGTCAACAGTGGCCGAAAAACAGGCGATGGAGCGGCAACTCAACTCACTAGAACTTCAACTTGAAAATGAGAAACATTCTCATGAGCGAACGAGAGTGAAGAGCTCTGAACAAGCCACACAGATTACCAACCTCTCATCCAAGATCGAAGAGCTTCAGAATGAACTTGCAAAAGAGCAACGAGCAAATCAACAACGCGCACGAGACGATCGACAACAGGATGTGGGATGGGAAAAGGAGCGATCGGTATTGGAGGGAAAGATTGAAACGCTACGAAAGCAACTCCGGTCGACCAAAGAGAAGCTCCAGGAGGCGCAGCATGACTTGCAGCAAAGGCGCAGCAACGTCCGCGGCAACGAAACGGATAGTGCCGAAGCAGGATCGCGAAGGGTTCCCCTCCAGCGTCCGGGACCCAGCGCAGAATCGCTCGGCGGTGGTATGACCATTGCAACGCCAGGAGCTGTGCGGGTGCAGGAAAAGCCAAAGAGACAGTCGGCGCTACCGGGCGACAAGTCAGCGTTTTCCATTACCCCATTCCTGAACCGCACTGGCGCTGCGCCGCGTGATGCTCCGATGAGCTCTGATGTGGATGAAGATGAAGTCGAGCAAGCAATGAACAAAACTACTACTGCAGTGCGTAAAACCAGTGCCGCTCATGAATCGAATGATGGGAATTCGTCACCGAGCGAGCAGGCGGGTCCAGTCCAGCCGGTTCCTAAAACGAAATCGACCACAACAAAAGCCCCTGCGCGAGCGGGAAAATCCGCCAAATCGAAAGCGACACGAGAACCGAAACAGCAAGCTAGCGGTCCCGTCAGTAAGGCTTCCCTAGATGAACTCGAGGGACCACTGTATGACGGCCCCGCCGAGACAGGACAGACCAAGACCAAGAGGCGGAAACTCGGGGCCCAGCGAGATCGCAGTCTGTTTGAGGATGAGGATGAGGATGATATGCTTGACCTCCGCAAGCCTCGAAAGCTGGCTCTTGGTTCTGGGCGGCAGTCAGTGCTTGCGGCGCCTCTGTCCACTGCATCGGCCGGGGATCTGCTGAGCCGTGGTGGAGGGTTTGGTGGACCTAGGGCATTTTCACCTCTGAAACGAGACCGCATGCGATAGAGTCGGTCAGTGTCAGGTTCAGACTAAGAAATCAACATTCGTCTTGATCTTTAGTATACATGATGGACTGTGGACTCCTCTTGGCCTGTAATTGCACTATTTACTTCTCCTATTCACTTATACCAGCTTCAACCTGAGGGCATGATTCTCTTCGTGTGTAGGACGTACCTATCTGTCTATTTATCCAGATTGTGCACACACTTGATAAGAAGCTCAGTAATTGTACATTTGATAAATCTTTTTCTTGTGTTACGAATCTTGGCCTCTTTGCCCAAGGCAGTATGTTGCATTTTGGACGCGGAGTCGAGTGCCCGGGTGCCTCATGATTAGTCATCTTATATGCAGCCTTCAGTATTCATTTGGACTGAGACTGAAAAAAGAGGTTGCTTCAACTGTGAAGCGAACGGGTGACCCCGTAGTTCCACAGATCAGTTTTTCGAGATGGTTGCATAGACTTTCCTATATAGCACTCCTACAGTACCGAGCACGAGACCGCTATACGGAGAAATATTACTCCGATATGGTCAGACCACTAGGCGGAGTCGCGTTGTGTTCGCGTTCTGCCGGCAGAACACTTCCTTTTGCCTCGTCCGAGGTCCTTCTCCATGAGATCATCTTCCGACGTCAACGTCATGTTTGCATTCTTCTCCATCCGGCCTAGAGCCGCTGGGAGCTCCGGACTGTTTAATCAGATCCGACAAGCATCGTCCAAGCGCTGGCAGGCCCGCCAACAAAAGGATCAATTTACTAGAGAGGCCGCAGTGCAAGGCCTGAAAAGCCGAGCTGCGTTCAAGTTGTTACAGGTACGCAGCACTATGATATTCCCTATAATCATCATCCATAACATACATGCTGCAACCTGGAAGAAACAAGGCACTAACGAAAATAGATTGATGAAAAATACCGGATATTCCGCCGTGGACAAACCATTGTCGACTTGGTATGCTTCGTCCTCGCAGTCCGCAAAATTGGTCAGGGGAAAAGGACAAGACTGAGGCTAATATGTCAATTCAAATCAGGGCTACGCACCAGGATCATGGTCACAGGTAGGGCAACCAAGTTTTTACTCAATTCAAGTCTTCGAGTGTTTTAACTCAATCATCTAGGTAGCCGTAAGCCGAACACAGCCAAATGGCCGGGTCCTCGGCGTGGACATTATTCCCGCTCAACCACCAAAAGGAGTTTCCACCATTCAAGGCAACTTTCTTTCGCCTGAAATTCAAGAATACATCCAGGAGTTCTTGCGCAACCCAAACCGGGGTCGACCCCGTCAGCCTGGGGCCATCGATGACGCCAGTTCCAGCCTGCTCGAGCCAGCTAGCGATGCAGACGCCGATGCAGTAGGATCGAAGGATGGACTGGAAAGGACGGTGGATGTGGTTCTCAGCGATATGTCTGCTCCCTGGTACCAGACATCCGGTTTCTGGAAACGAAGTCTAAGTAATCCCTATCACAGGATGATGAACACCAGCGGAAATAACTTTAGAGATCACGCCGGAAGCATGGTAAGTTCCTCTTGACCAGGTGTCTGCTCATTATAGCAGACCTGTCAATCTTACGCAGGCCTTAAACTGACATTTGTTTCTTCGGAAAACAGGACCTTTGTAACGCTGCGTTAAGCTTCAGTTCGAAGGTCCTTAAAGCAGGCGGGCATTTTGTCTGTAAATTCTACCAGGGAGCAGAGGATAAGGAGTTGGAGAAGCAGCTCAAAGACATGTTTCAAAAGGTTCATCGACTTAAGCCTGAATCATCACGCAGCGTACGCCTGAATCCATTTCCCCCAAACTCCACCGACTGTCAGCTAAATCACAGGTAATTGATAGGAATCCAAAGAGGCCTTTTTCGTCGGCCTCGACCGCAGATCCTGAATCAAGCCGGTTTCATCCGCCCTCCACGACGCCAGAAAAGAATCGAAACAATGAATTCTGGATCTTCACAGCATTTCGATCTCGTCATTATCCGAGGCCTCGTCCCACTCGACGTCGGCCAAGGCTGCCTCGGCTTTCTCTTGGACCTGGTGATCTTTTGTTAGGAAATCGAAGAGAGGAGGATTTGGGCATTCCTCTATGGGGTCCACGCACCTCTTTGAGTCCGCTCAGTTCCTCCACGTACCCTCGCTCGTTAAGGGCCTTTCGCACAAAGTCCCAGCCTTGTTCTTGGTACGCCCCGGTGATCTTATCCGAACAAGCGCTACAGCACGAGTAACTCTGGCCGGTGACTGTGAGATTCTCAAATGTTGCGAGGAACCCTCGAATTTGATGCGGCACAAGCCCCAGAGGATGGTCTCCTCGATCATCACTGCGGGTCACTGGGGCTGGTGCTGCGGCGCCCTGAGGGTGCTGAAGGATCGAGACGAGCAGTTCCACCAGAAGTGCAGAGGCTATTGCGGCAACTCCTGGGCGAGTAACGGTACATTGTTGATCAAGCGTCTGATCTTTGATCGACTTTTCTGGGGGTTAGCGTGGCATCAGTGAAAGGGAAATCTGGATCGCATCTTACATTCGCAGGTGCTACAACATCATTACAGAAGTAGCATCCCAGATCCGCCGAAGCATCTCCAGTCTCGGAAATTCCGTGACGCATGACAACAAAGGAATCGAAACCCAATGCCGCATTCATTACAATTTTCCCGGCTGCTTTTCCCATCACCGTGGGTAGCCACCTTGATTCTCGAGTATCCATGAGAAGGAATATGGCATCATGCTCGTCAATAAGCTTTTGGAGAGCTTCGAATTCTGCGCGCGTTGCATCCTCATCCATAATCGGATGGCCAGCCATAGGCACCGAAAGAAGGTGTCCGGATGTCTCGACCCCCGGGTAAATTTCTTTCAAGGCCTCTGATGCCCGATGAGCTTTTGGTGCACCGCCATTCAAGCAGTCGGCGAATGTGAAGAGGGGCTGGCGGACGGGGTTAGAGAATGAAACAGTGCCCTTGTCCACAAAAGTGATCTTTTTCACTCCCCATCCCTAAAGTAGTCGTGGTCGTGGTCGTCAGTCTCGATATGTTGGAACAAACCAAGGAGGAAAACGATACATACCAACAAATTACGGGCGACATAGCTCCCGAGAGTACCGGCCCCGAGCAAAAGACATTTTGTCTGCTTGATCTTTTCGAGATTCAGCGACGGGCTAATGCGCCATTTCATGAGTTTGAGATTGAGGTCGACCGACTGGTCTGCCAGCCTATATGTCACGCAACAATGAAGATATCAGTACTTGAGAACAGAATTCTTACTCCAGAAGTAAAGACCGTACCTGGTGGGATCCATATATTCCGTTAGGTTGACGATCCTCCCCGCCAACTTTCCAGCAGGGTTACGCTCCCACCCAGTGATTTTGGGCATCTGAATGGGTGTTTGCTGCGATTTGGCAGTTGAGGTGGCATCGTCTCCGACAGGCTTCGATTCAAGACGAATAACCATGCTGCGACCCTGATCACGCTTTGATTGAACGTCGCGATACCGTAAAATCTGCACCTGATCTAGACCCCACCGTTGCTTTACAAGGACCAACAGATTTCGAAGCATCCAGCCGGGAGCGTTCTCATAATTGGAAGGATCGGCGAAGCAGACATACCGGTCCTCAGATGCTGCGCCTGTGAAAAAGTCCTTCTCGTATTCCGACAGCTCAGCGATTCGCCAGGAGCTCTGGGACGAGTTGCCAGACGTTGTGCGTAGCTTGCGGGCTAAGAAAAACCCACGCTGCCGACTGTCGACTCCATAGCTCCAGGTTTGCACTGCATCTACAAGAGCGGCGCTATCTTGAGAAGCGAGGTATTCGCCTGGGGGTGCGCTGGCGTCATGGGCCTGACGAGACTCGGCTGAAGCCACGGGAACCCAGGATGGATCAGAGTGGACGGCAGGGAACGCAAACCAGTAATAGAACTTATATTTCTTCAAGTCGGCAAAGGAAAGAATGATGAAGGACGATAGCAGGGACGGGCAGGAGTAGATGGTGCCATCGTTGATGGCATCCCAGATCTGCGTATTCGTGTGTAATTCATTAGCTGAGATCGCCCAGTGTCTGTTATGGTAGAGTTGGTCGGCACTCTCGTACCGTTTTGCCAGCCTGAAGGATCATCTGCGGCTTATTCATGTTACGATAATCCTCGATCGTGTTGACATTCTTGATCGTGCCTTCTGCACGGTAATAAGCCGCTGGTGCCCTGCGCGCGCCCGTCTCGTTAGCCCAGAGGAAGTCTATAATCTACTTGTGTCGCGTGGGACGTACTCGGTATTCACAAGAGCATTTCCATGGATCTGGATTCGACAACTCGCGTTGTCTGCATCGGCGGAGCGGATCTCATAGAGCCCCAGCACGGATCGGGCGGAGTCATCTAGCTTATCATGGTTGATCTTATGTGAGGCGAGCGCCGTGTAGAACGGCAGCTCGATATCGGACGCATACGGCGCGTACTGCATGGCTGGGAGAGGGGAGTAGTATGAGAGTTGCAGGCCCAAGGCCAACAGAAGGTAAAATCGTAAAGATCAGTATTGTGCTCTTCGCTGAAGCTGGTGCGGAGTATACAAGTCGAGTAGATTCGAAGTGGAGGAGTGGAGGAGGGGAAAGTGGGGGTGATGTAATAATAATCGGTCGCGCGTCCCAAAGAAAAAGGAAATAAGAAAATAAAACCGCGTGACCGGCCCTCGTGGAAACAAGTCAGGCACGAGTTCACCTCGACCTAACTCATCGGCCCTTTTGGCCCCTCTTCATTGTCTTCAACCTTCTCCGCCATTCTCAGTGATCTCCTGGTCTGCTGGTTAGGTAATTTGCAGAATGCTTATCGGCTTATGCGGAGGTCAGCAAAATACTCTCTCCTCTCCCCGCTCCGACACGTGAATTAACTCCCCGCTCTGAAGCCATCTGTGCTGGCAAGCATGCGATTGCCGAGTATTTGATCCAGCACGAAGGGTTCCAGCTTCTTGAGCTGACTACCAAACCCACGCAGCGGATTACTGATGAGCCCGATGATGGCCTCCGTTTACAAGCCTCCGAAATCAGAAAGAACCGAGACCGAAAAGACCGAGATGCCCAATCCGAACTGGTATTTGATGCTCCAGAGGCCTTGTTGGAATTTGTGACCAAAAGATGGCAAGAGAAGTGGGTGACCACCGATATTGCAGACGGCTTGACCCTCGACCGCTTCCTGCTGCGGCCCTTCTTCCTCTTGGTGAGCGTGGATGCTCCCGTCAGTCTTCGCTGGAAACGATTCTCGGACCGGTTCGTTGCCCAATCCCACTATGATATATGGTGACGAATGAGGGTGGTGGAAAACAGACAAACTCATGATGGTTATATGGTGCAGGTGCTGGCGAAGACAACTAGACCCTCCTGATCTAGAGAAGTTCGTGTTATGGAACGACCGCCACCTATATGCAAAGGACATTGGGCGAGTCTATCTCACGGATAGAGCCCAAGTGCGTCTTTTCAACTCCTCTTCGTCGCTAGAGGATCTCCACCGTGCTCTCAAAACTTTGGAGCTGGCCGATGAACAGCGTCTGCGGCCAAACTGGGATCAGTACTTCATGCAGCTTGCGTCCCTTGCCGCGCAGAGAAGCAACTGTATGAAACGCCGAGTGGGATGTGTACTCGTTCGAGAACGCCGAGTCATTAGCACTGGCTATAACGGGACACCTCGACACCTGCCCAATTGCAATGAAGGTGGATGTACGATAATTGACCCCCTTTCCAACAGGTAGACTGTGTCCCGCTGAACATTGACTAGGTCCCCGATGCAATCGTGGTGATGGCGGTGGAGTCGGTCTCTCCACTTGTCTTTGCCTCCATGCTGAGGAGAATGCTTTGCTGGAAGCTGGCCGAGAACGCATTCGCGAAGGTGCGATTCTCTATTGTGACACGTAAGGCCCCACCTAGCAGCGGTCTTCGATGATTCCCATTCCAATATCTTATGTATGAGCACAGGTGCCCATGCTTGACTTGCACGGTCAAGATTACCCAGGTCGGCATCTCCGAGGTTGTGTACTCGCAAGGCTACAATATGGACAAGGATGTAAGTCTACACCGACAGCAGTCGATCGGGCCAATGGTACTTGCTAACCCCATAATTTCTAGAGCGCTGCGATTCTCGAGGCGGCGGGTGTGCAGTTGCGACAATTTAGCCCTGTAAGATTATCATTTCAGTCTCGCACGATTAATGTTTGCATACTAATTACCCCTCCAGCCGTCAAACGGTCTTATTTACTTGTAGGGCTCTACTTGAGTCCTCAATCAAGTTTGGATCTTCCTGATGATAACGATAATGACGACGAGATGAGATAGAGAGTCATGGACAAAATGCATTTATGTCATGTTGGTGCACAGGAAGAAGGGGCATTAGTTGATGAGCGGATACTAAGCGATACATTGCATTGCTGTGAAACAAGTTGAAGATCGGAAGCACAGCTCGGAAAGAGAAGAGGCAGGAAATATCGAGATATTTATTACACAAACTGCATATTCTTGGGATGCGACCGAAACCTCGCCTGTGATTCATACTCCGAATTGGCGCTCGGTATTTCCAGCGAAATGTAGAGTGTTTCGTATGACTCAACATCCAGTAGATACGGAGATGCCAAGACGTGATCGCGGATCCCATGTGCAGGACCTGACTAACCTAAAGTAGTAAGTATTTCCCCACAACTCTCTGCACTTTCTGTCCGGCAGAAAAACGAAGGGCGTATGACTCAGCGGGGTAGATTTTGGAGGGGCTCTTGAATGACTCCGATCTTCCCCTCCAGCCTTAAAAACACACGAGACTCATCACTCATACACTGTACGTCGCCTTTGTGACTACAGATAATTCCTTCCAAAATGCCGACCGTTCACCTTTTGGACTACGTCGCGGGGAACATCCGCTCGTTGGTCAATGCGATCAACCAAGTCGGATACGAGGTGGAATGGGTCAAGACCCCCGAAGATGTGAAGAACGCCGATGTATGTGAATATCAGAAGCTATAATAGACAACTGACCGCGAATTGAACCCCAATTGCTCAATTGTTTGAGTGACCGGCGACTAACAATTCGATTGTTCATGGCAGAAATTGATCCTCCCCGGTGTCGGCCACTTCGGCCACTGCCTCTCGCAACTAGAGCAGGGCGGCTTCCTGGGCCCTATTCGCCAGCACATTGAAGCCGGAAAGCCTTTCATGGGAATCTGTGTCGGTCTGCAGGCTCTGTTCCAAGGCTCCGAAGAAGATCCCAACGTTCCTGGCCTGGGTGTCATTCCTATGCGCATTCAAAAGTTCGACGACAAGTCCAAGAGCGTGCCACACATTGGGTGGAACTCGGCCATGAACACGGAGATCGAGTCGAAGAAGCAGAGTTTCTATGGATTGAGGCCGACCAGCAAGTACTACTACGTTCACTCGTACGCCGCGCCTTACAACGCCGGAGTGCTCGAGGCAGATGGCTGGTCGGTTGCGACAGCCACATATGGCGAGGAGGAATTCATCGGCGCTATCAGCCGGGGCAATGTCTTTGGTGCTCAATTCCACCCTGAGAAGAGTGGAGTTGCTGGACTACGAGCGATTCGCGCTTTCTTGACCGGCGACCAATTCCAATCTCTTCCCCAGGAACTGGTTGCTGGTAAGGAGGATGGTCTGACGCGCCGAGTAATTGCCTGCCTCGATGTGCGGGCGAATGACAACGGAGATCTCGTCGTGACCAAGGGCGACCAATATGATGTGCGTGAGAAGAGTGGAGCGGATGCAGGCGGCCAGGTTCGCAACCTTGGAAAGCCCGTCGAGATGGCCAAGAAGTATTATGAGCAAGGAGCCGACGAAGTCACCTTCCTGAACATCACATCCTTCCGCAACTGCCCTGTGGCAGACACACCCATGCTGGAGATTCTCCGGAGGACATCAGAGACGGTCTTTGTGCCCTTGACCATTGGCGGAGGAATCAAAGACACCGTCGACACCGACGGCACCACCATTCCCGCGCTGGATGTTGCGACGATGTACTTCAAGTCCGGTGCAGACAAGGTCAGCATTGGTTCAGACGCGGTCTTTGCCGCCGAGGACTACTACAAATCCGGACTGAGCGGACGCACAGCCATCGAGACAATCTCAAATGCCTACGGTAAACAGGCCGTGGTGGTGAGCGTCGATCCCAAGCGGGTCTATGTGGATCGACCGGAAGACACCACTCACCACACTTTGAAGACCGCTTACCCTAACGCCGCCGGGCAGAGCTACTGCTGGTACCAGTGCACGGTGAAGGGTGGCCGGGAGACTCGTGATATGGATGTGCGCCAACTGGTACAGGCCGTGGAGGCGATGGGCGCTGGTGAAATCCTGCTCAACTGCATCGACAAGGACGGCAGCAACAGTGGCTTTGATCTGGAGCTGATCAACGACGTCAAGGCTGCCATTAAGATTCCCGTCATTGCTTCCAGCGGAGCTGGAGTACCGGACCACTTCGCAGAAGTCTTTAGCAAGACGACGACCGATGCGGCATTGGGTGCAGGCATGGTAAGTTGCAATGAACACTGTCACACTTTAGATACGTATGAAGGGACTGGCTAACATTTTTTGACATTATCTAGTTCCACCGCGGAGAGTATACTGTGAGCCAGGTAAAGGATCACCTCAAGACCGAGGGATTCCTGGTACGCCAGTTTGAGGCCGACCTCTGAGCGTAGGCATGACCTTGGCATGTTTCGTTACGGCGGCTTTCATATAGATAGACTTTTACGTTGAATGAACATATAGACCAGTCTCTGCGCGTGTACCTTACGTTAGTAGATTAGCTGAGACATCCGGAATCGGAAGCCGGGCAGACTGCCCCTCGATGACATAAGCAAGGCGGTAGAACCGGCGGCATCAGGTGAACTTTTCCGGTCGCCACTTCACCTCACCTCCTCACCTCTTCTCTCTCTCCGACCTCATCGACTTTCTCGCATCATCGACTTCACTAACGCCATCCCCTGGTTTATCTGGGCCCTTACAGTCTCTTCCACTTCAGATTCGTCGTATCTGTCGATGGCATCCATCTCCGAATAGCCCCCCGACACGCCGCGACTGACACCCGGAACTCCCTTTCTCAACGCGTCCCGTTGTGGTGAGATCGAACGTCCGCTTTCCAAGTGACGGAGGTGGCTGTTCAAGAGAGGACACGAAGGATTGAAATCGCTTTTCCCACTGGTGTCTCTTGCCTGGCGACAGTTTTCCTTGTGTTATGCCTTTTCTGTCTTCGACAATTGTATCCATCAGTGTTTGATCGTTATTTGTATGCAGAGTGACCGCTCACCTTTCAGCATTCAAGAGAAAGATTCATACTCAGTCTCTCCTATCGAACATTCCCGATAGACCTGGAGCCTATCGATCATCCACTTCTGCCCATAAAGAAAGAAAAGAACCAAACCCCCCGAGACACATCCTCTTTGTGTCTTCGCCCGTGGAGTTTCATCCCGGATACTGTCCATTGCTGCTTTATTTCCCCTCTTCTCCTTGACACCATTGCTCTCTATCCCCCCGTACTTGTTCTACTCCCCTTTCTCCCCTGCTTCTCCCCTGCTTCTCCCTCTTCTCCGAGCCTGTGCCTCTGTGATTGAGGGTTGCCCTTTCTAAGCTCAAAGGTTCAGTCTGAATACTAGAACCAGTCCCTGAAGTTTTCCCTTTTTTCCCCTTCCGTCTCCTTGCTTGCGTTCGCACACAGATTTCAATACAATGTCATCCTCAGTTCATTTCAAATTCAAGTCCCAGAAAGAACCCTCACGGGTTACTTTCGATGGCACTGGTATTTCTGTCTTCGAACTCAAGCGTGAGATCATCAACCAGAGTAGATTGGGCGATGGGTCTGACTTTGAACTGGAAATTTACATCGAGGATACTGGAGAAGGTAGGTGACACAAACCCCGGTCAAGTTCACACTGCACAAGACCTTGAATATCAAATCTAACCACTACCTATAGAGTACGACGATGATACCACGATCATTCCCCGGTCTACCTCCGTCATCGCCCGTCGACTGCCCGCAGCGCGCCCTGGCAAGGGTGGTGCAGCTCGATATGTCTCCGGTAAAATGCCCGTCAACGCTCGCAATGCCTCCCGGACCGAACCGTCGACAAACCGAGCTGTACCGGGGATGGGTGGGTCGGTGACCAACAATGTGTTGGAGCTTAACAATGCGCAGACAGAAGAGGAGAAGATCAATGCGCTCTTCAACCTGCAAGCTAGCCAGTGGAAGGAGCAGCAGCAGGAGATGGCCAAGTGAGTACATGCCCTATGGGACTACGAATGAAACGACCATGCTAACATCCGACCCAGTGCGACTCCCGTCCCGTTCGGCCGTGGCAGAGGAAAACCTGTCAACGTCCCTGATCACCCTCCTCCACCTGGATATTTATGCTACCGTTGCCGAGAGAAGGGTATGTTCCATTGATTCCTTGTCCCTACGCTTTGACACTTCTTGGCTCATCACTAACCAATTCCAACTAGGTCACTGGATCCAAGCATGCCCGACAAACAATGACCCCAAATTCGACGGCAAATATAGGGTCAAGCGATCCACGGGTATCCCCCGATCATTGCAGACCAAGGTTGACAAACCCGATTCCTTGGCGCCCGACGGGTCCAACGATGACTCAAGGAACACGGGAGTCATGGTGAATGCCGATGGAGACTTTGTCGTTGCGCGGCCAGATAAAGCAGCATGGGAGTTATACCAAGAAAAAGCAAAGGCTTCGGCAGCGGCCGCGGCCGAGGCAGCCGCGGCAGAGGAGAGCAAGGTGCTGCAGGCTCGAGGTCTGGAATGCCCGATTGACAAGAGGATGTTCTTAGAGCCTACACAGACCCCATGTTGTCACAGGACATATTGCAATGATTGTATCTCCAATGCCTTGATTGAAAGTGACTTTGTCTGCCCTGGTTGTTCTACGGAGGGAGTCTTACTTGATAACCTTACGCCCGACGATGAGGCAGCCTCCAAAATCAAAGCTTATGAGGCAGAGAAGGCCGAGGCTAAGAAAGAGAAGGAAAAGCAACCCACCACTAGCACGGCACAGAACGTTCCATCAGTGGACGGTACCGCTGCTGCTGCTGAGCAGGATCTCTCCAAGGATACAGAATTGAAGGAGCGTTCTCCATCCCAGCAAGGAGGAGATGATGCATCCCTGCAATCTAAGAAGAGGCCTGCTGAGGACGAACCAGTCCGTGAGACGACAGACAATGTCGACTCTGGTAATGCGTCCAAGAAGCAGAAAAGCGAGGACCAACCCGAAGCGACTGGTGCTGGCACCGGTCCCAACCCCACCACTACGAATAGCAATCCCAAAGAAACGCCAGCTAACCTCCCCAACCAAACGATGCCCTTCAACCCGCAAATGCCCTTTGGAGACTTTAACAACATGATGCCTCCCTTTTCCAACGGTGGCTTTGGCAACGACGCCATGCCCTTCATGAACCCGATGGGCATGCCGAACGGGTTCCCGAATGCGATGGGACCCGGCTGGAACCCGATGAACATGCCCTTCCCCCAAATGCAGGGCAACATGTATGGGAACCAGAACAACGGCTTCCCGAACATGTTCAACGGCGATCCCTCGATGATGTTCCCCATGGGTGGAATGGGTGGCGCGATGCCAAACCAGAACCCCGGCTTCCAAAATCCCGCGATGAACAACAACTTTGCCAATCAGCAACGAACTGCATTCAGCGGACCGTATAACCGCGAGGAGGACTCGCCTTATTTCCGGCAGCCGGTGAACCCACAACGACACCAGGCAAGGAATCGTCGGGTGCGACCGAGTGACTATCGCGAGTTGTGATGACGATGACGGTGGCCCGTCTCATGGGATAATAGCCTGGCGTTACGGATGGCTGTGGGTTCTTCCTATTCTTCTCTTGATGTATACACCCCCGCTTTTTATGTTTTCTTTTCAGCGATCTGCCTGACTGTTGTCTTTTTTTTTATTTGTTACCGCTCTACATATGGTCTCGCTGCTTTTATATTTCTTTTCGTCCGCATTATGCATGGCCTCGGCTGGGAGGATTGCATTTTCAGCATTATTCATGACATGTATTTCTAGTAGAATAGCCTCACTCATCATTGAATGCCTTTTTCTTTTCTTGTTGACTCCTCTGCTTCGAGTGTGGCTTACCTACTAGGATTTGTCATTTTATGGACACAGTTCCAATAGTTCCAATGCAAGTCAGTCTTTTTGCACTTATATCTATAATCTTTCAAAATCTATCCCGGTCCATCTTCAGAGTCAAAATCACAGTGTAGGTAATTATAGTAATACAACAAAGGAAATAATGAGTCACGAGAGATGAAATACCAAGCCAAGACAAGAAGTCAATTGTCGAGAGTTGAGCACGGTGCACGAGTCGCCCAGTGCCCAACCACCGGAGACGGTGAGGCCAGAATCAGGTGACTTGGGAGAACCCCCCCCCCGATGAATTCATCTTCCTCCGTCTCCTCGCCACTTTCTCACCCTCGTCCTCCATACTCCGTACATGTTCCACTACACAACCTACAACACAAGCCTCGTCTCCAAACTCGAATTCGAATTCGAAACTCAATCTAAATCCCAGTTTTTACAATCCGAACTCTTCCAATACCACTTTTCCATCAACCACTACGACCAAATCAGCCATGGCGAAATACATGAGTAACCACAGTAGTAATTACAATCAAATGTCCCGGTTTCTCGCTCAAGAGTCGACGGTCACCGCCAGCTGCTACACCGTCGAGTCTGCTAGCGCCAAGGTCCACGGCTTCCACTACTGCACTACTCTGGGCGCCGGTGAGTCAAATACATCATCTCTTTCCCCGCCAGTCCCCCGTCCATACTGACGACCCATTTTCTCTCTCTTATAGGAGCACAGTGGTATCCCTGAGGTCCCCTCAGGGTCTAAACAAACCACCCCAAGACCTCCCCTCGAGTATCCCGCGCCCAGCGGGACACTCAGCTGGACCGGGATTAACTGGCCCGAGTCTAAAGCCAAAGGGGAGGCGACGCACACCATTCCGGAAGAGTGTGAGAGGCTCTTCTGTGACACACTATCCGCGACCTTCCTTGGTGAGAGGATCGACGTCGGACAGGAGTCACTGGGAATGGGTACGTTCCAACAGACTCAGCCAAGTCAACACCACAGTCAACACCGTCTCGGGGACCACCATGGATCGATCCAGAAATGGATCGAGGTGTGGGACTACAGCGGCGATGCAATCTACCGCGGCTTCGTAGCGGGTGAGGGCGACGAGCGCACGTTGTTCGTTTTCCTCGAGGACGGCACCATCGGGCAGGGCCTGAAATCTGGGTATGAACCGACTCTTTCTTTATGATATGTCTGTATGCTTGGTCGCTAATATTTATCTTATGAACAGGTTAATTGCACTTTTCGAACTGGCCGGAACCGACGCCTTCGATTGCTCCCAGATAGTGGCCTGCGTCAACCGCTCCCAGCACGCCGATGAGATGGAGCTCGTCCGCAGCCTCGGATGGTGCGGCTTCAATCTGACTACCCTAGATCCGTGGATCAAGGGTACAGCAGGTACGGCAGGACCAGCACTTAGCACGGAATGGCTTTTCTTGGTTGCTGAAGTATAGTCGACGGGCTTCTCGGGCTGAGAATATGATATGTTCTGTCATATGGTCTTCAGACTCGGGTTGCCGGACTATTTGGAGGATACTGTTTCTTCCTTGATTTCTTCTTCTTTTCTGTCTCTCTCTATTAATTCTCTTGTTTCTGCTGCATCTGGAATGTTGTTGAGTCGAAGCATCGTATGATGATGAATGTGCCATGTTCATTTCTACCTAGGCGCTCAATTTCGGACTACGCTCATCATTACCAGTTGATTTGTTTCCCTTCTTGCTTTTAATTATTGTTGTTTTTGACAGCAGTCTAATAAATTGAAGTGGTTACATCTGACTGAGACCTTTTTGATCTTTGATATCCTCTCTATAGTCTCCAGCGTAGGGATACTCGGTATGGCCGCACCGGGCCCATCGATGAGCAGACAATCTCTTTCTGATCACCTCTTCTTCTCTTCTCGTACGTGTAACCTAGTTCCAATCTAGATGCTAATGCAGCTCAATCATATGACCCACATATGGGCCCATGAGATATGATGTAACTCGTACCCCATACTTTGTTATCAGTCCATTTACAGTATGTGCTTGGTGGATGTCTACTTCCCCGCTGATAAGATAAACCCGATGACCTCAGCACTGGTAGCTTCCATAACAACTATAAACCACAACATTCATCTCCATCCCTAGCTTCACCTTCCCCCCTCCCTTCCCTCCCTCCCCAAAACCAAACCCCAGGACTTTCATAAACCATGTCCAAAGACCAGTCCCGCCGCTCCCTCCTCTTCCCCAAGTTCCTCATCCCCTCCTTCCCCACCAAACACAACCCACCTCGCTCTCCCCCATCCAGCAACTCCCCCACCTCCACCACCAAATACCTAACCGGCCATATCTCCTACCTCCGCTGCACCAGCTGCGCCGCCCATCTCTGCCTAACCTCCCAAATAATCAGCAAAGGCTTCACAGGCCGCCACGGCCGTGCATACCTCGTCTCCGCCGAACCCGTCGCCAGCGCCGTATCAGTCAGCGCATCCTCCTCGCCCACCGCATCCCTCCCCAACACGATCCTCCAACACCCCGTGCCCCGACAGCTCGTCACAGGCGCGCATACAGTCAGCGATGTGAGCTGTGCGTTCTGCGGGAGCGTGTTGGGGTGGAAGTATGTTGCGGCGGAGGAGGAGTCGCAGCGGTATAAAGTGGGGAAGTTTATTTTGGAGACGAAGAAGATTACGGCGTCTTCTTGTTGGGAGGAGCCTGGTGATGGGGATGGGGTTAGGGCGGGATCTGGATCTGGGGATGAGAGTTCTGGTTCTCGGGAGGCGGAGTTTGATAGTCAGGACGAGGATGAGTGTGAGGATTTGTTTGCTGGGATTTGGAGTCCTGGATTGGCTAGTCGGCGGCGAAGTCGGAAGATTGATCGACGGCCTGCGACTGCGATGTTTGGGATTTCGTGATGTGTGAGACGAAAGGAGGAGGAAGGAGGACGAGATGAACGACCCTTTTCATGACTTACTTGATTAATGACTGCTTTTGGATTTGGATTTGGATTTGTTTAACTGCGGCGTGGGATACCCATTGTTGACCTTGATACTTAATATGCTTACACGTCTACTGCAATGATAATTTCGGGAATGAATATTCTTATGATCATGACTCATGCACGCAGCAATCAGCCAGATCTCAATGACGGGGTCCCATATTTTAAAAACTAAGTAAAAGGTCGAGGTTCGTGAGGAGCAAAAGGACATAAGGTAAAATACAGGGAAGTGTTCCAGCAACGCCGGAAAAGCAAATGAGAAGGAGGAATACAAGCATCGAAGCCGAGAGACTGCTCAGGCATCTTCAACCCGGGCGCGCTTCGACTCGCCATCTGCGGAACCGTCCTCCGCAGGCCGCTTAGATGATGTCTGTTGGGAGGATTGGGCAGCAGCAGGCTTGCGTCGGACTAGCGAGGACAGATCGGTAGCTTCTTTGCTGACAGCGTCGAGGCGGGCCTTTTGATCTGTGGCCGATTGACCGACGATTTGGCCGAGGATGCCCTTGAGCATGGCCTCGTTTTCTTGCTCCTTCTGCTCAATGGAGACTGGTGATCGGCGCAGATCGATAAGCTATAAAAAAAAGTTTAGCAAAAGATGGTTCAATATACCAAGCGCTTTCACAGGGAAAAATGGCGTCCTTACTCTTTGCTCCATGTCCGCGATGATCTCCTTAACATTAGAAATCTTTCGCTTCGCAGCCGTCACTTTGTCTTCGTCCATGTCTTTGTCGGCCTCTAGCTTCTTCTCCTCCGAAGCCATGCGAACCTTGCAGCTCTCAATCGCGCGCTCCATTTGAGTTGCAGCCTCTCCTCGCATCTCCTCGTCCACGGTCTTCTCCTGCCCGTCATCCTCTTCTCCCTGCTGCTGGACTGACGCAAACTCCAGAGCCAACGAAAGCTTGTAGTGGCACTCTGCGACGGAAGGATCCTCGAATGGGAACAGGGTATTGCGAAGGTCGAGGGCGGTGCGCAGGTCAGTCACGGCATCGGAGAACCTCTCGCCTTCCAGAGAGATTTCAGCCTGAAGATCATAGGTATCGGCAAGGCGCTCCTTGATGTGTTTCAAATCCGCGGGCAGATCTCCCGACTTGCCCTTGCCCTTGTCCGTGTTGCTTTCCTCCACAGCCTCCAGCTTTTTGAGATAGAGGATGCGCGCCAGATCGAGGACCTCAAAGGCATTCTCAAAGTCATCTTCTTCCTCTTCCTCGCCTTCCCCATTATCCTCTTCATCCTCGTCTTCGGAGTCGACAAAGTTTTCATCACCAGTGAATTGGAAGAAGGGCTTCGATGGCGCAGCTTCCAATTGGTCGTTGACATCTTTCATGGGTGTGGCAGCATTCTGGGTCACGGAGCTCGAGATGGCGTCCTTAACCAGGCTTCCGCCGGTAGCAGCGGACCCAGCAGACGTAGCTTTTGGCGCGGGGACATTGCTAGACGGCTGGGGCTCTCCAGCCACCTTGGACCCCAACACATCACTTTTGCTCACGGCAACATTGTAGAGAGATTTTCCGTACGCATAGAGCAGATCGGCGTTCTCGGGGGACATCTCGCCATTCAATTCGGCCTGAAGCTCAGTCGCCTGTGAGTAGAGCTCTGAGGCAGCATTGTGGTCTTTGGTCGCATCTTTGGCGGCCGCTCGTGTGATCAAATCGTCCAGCTGGGCGCGCTTGTCGGTGGTCGTGGGGGTTTCGATCTGATCGGCCGTCGTGGGCTGTTCGGCTTCAGCCATGGTGTAGAGTGTGTGAAGCGAGAGAGATGAGGAAGAGACGAAAGAGAGATAGAAAGGAAGGATGAAGAGAAAAGGTAGAGCAGGGCGTTGAAGAGCAGGGAAGTTGTGAAGATGTAAAGTTGTAAAGAGAGGGAGGAAAGCGATAGGGCGATAAGCTCAGCACTTTGCGGCGCGGTCGCGGCGCGTGTCACGCGTCGGCCTTTTCCAACTTGCCCTTTTGCGGTCTACAACCCTCCAAAGACTCGAATGATGTCCCCGCAATCACTTTATACTCGGGACTCTACTTGATACGCCATTTGGTAGCCATTTACTACATCTGCTCTATTTCATCCATTACGTTCAATTGATCCCAGTACCACCACCTCGAGCGAGGACCAGCCGACACGATGGATCCGACATCCACCCCGCGACATCCAGATCGCTTCAGAATGGGAGCTGGAGCTACAGATCCGATTCCCTCGTCTTCGCCAGCATTTGCAACACCGGCACGTCCATTCCGAATGCCCAGAGGCCATGCGCCTCCCACAAAGACTTCAATCCTACCTATCTTGCTTCCACCTGCGACTCTTCGACCAGTGGCATTCCGTACATTCACCCGCAAGCACAACCTCACGATCTCGTCATCGGCACTACAAACTCTTGCTGTCTTCATTGGCAAAAATTGTGGCTCAGGATGGCGCGAAGAAGGATTGGCGGAGAAGGCCCTAGACGAGGTGGCCAAGATCTGGAAACGAGCTGGAGGCGGCGTTATTGTGGAAGAAGGCAAGGGTGCCTCGCTGAAGGCCATCTTGCAAACACTTGAGAGCAGCATGAGCGGGGGGCGAGTGGTTGCAGGAAAAGGCAATTCCCAGGACGGAAAGTCTTCTGGCCTCGGCGTGGACGCTGGGAGGATGGACACGGGCAATGATCACTCACAGGGGTCTCTCACAATGAGGGCAGGGGAGATGGACGAAGACGAGTCAAAGTTGTCATTCCATCCGCGACACTGGCTCAAAGTAGTCGACGCCTTTGACCTTCCACGTTTAACCTACAATGTCGACAAGAAATACTTCGAGGCCCTCAAGTCGAAACCAACATTGTTCCCGCCTCCGTCGCACAAATCTGCGCTGTTTAGAGACCGCTATAACCTGGTATACCAGCGGCTTCTGCGAAACGAGTCTTTCCAGAGCTCTTTGGGAGTTGCCGGCATGCCATCCCTTCAGCGGTCATCGTCAAACCTTGGGATACAGCAATCATACAAGTTAACACCAATCGCTAACCTACTGGGACGAAGTGGCACATCACATCTCCTTCTCGGTCTACTTTCCATTTCGCCCACCGGAGACTTGTCCTTGGTGGATTTGACAGGAACTGTGGCATTGGACCTCAGTCATGCTCGGATGATTCCTGAAGATGGTGCATGGTTTGCGCCAGGGATGATTGTGCTTGTAGATGGTATCTATGAGGAGGAAGAGATGGTACAGGGCTCTCTCCTTGGCGGCAACAATGGAGTTGGAGGGGCGATTGGAGGCCACTTTGTTGGAGTATCAATCTGCGGGCCTCCTTGTGAGCGGAGAGATATCTCCCTTGGGACAGGTTCACGCCAGGCCAGCGGTGATGTAAGCTCCAGTGGTGGATTCGGATGGGTCGATTTCTTGGGCACTGGCAGTGAGCGCGCGCAGGGCGCACGTATGAGGAGACTTCAAGATAAATGCCTGCGCGGTGTACCAGAGTCTACGGAGTCTACAGCACGACTCAGGGTTGCCATCTTGAATGAGGTCAATCTCGACAACATGAAAACGCTGGATGCGCTGCGGAAGGTCTTCAGCACGTACAATGACCTCGCACTCTCCGAGCGCCCTCAGACGTTTGTCTTGATTGGCAACTTTGTGCAAAAAGCAATCATCAACGGCGGAGGCAGGGCTGGAAGTATTGAGTATAAGGAGTACTTTGACTCGCTCGCCGTGGTTCTCTCAGACTTCCCGGCGCTCCTTCAACATTCAACCTTTGTCTTTGTTCCCGGCGACAACGATCCATGGGCATCTTCGTTCTCGACCGGTGCAGCATCTACCATTCCACGACAGCCAATCCCAGAGCTATTCACATCTCGCATTCGACGCGCTTTCGCCACTGCCAATTCTGAGCTGGACAGGAGCCAGACCTCCGAGCCGGCAGGCGAAGCACTATGGACGTCAAATCCAGCACGTCTTTCCTGGTTCGGACCAGTCCACGACATTGCAGTCTTCCGTGACGACATCTCGGGCCGACTTCGACGCACAGCCATCAACATGCACTCAGACGAAGACGAGCCCAACGATCCAATGCAAGAAACCCTCGACACAGCCACAAACGACGCCGTCTCCGTCGCACCCGAACTCGAGCAACCAAACTGCGCCAAATCCAACGGCTCATCAGCCGCAGCATCAATGGCCCGCAAATTAGTCAAGACCATCCTAGATCAAGGCACCATGTCTCCCTTCCCACTCCAACTACGGCCCGTGCTGTGGGATCATTCGTCTGCAGTGCAATTATATCCATTACCAACGGCACTGGTCCTGGCTGATGCCGAGGCTGCTCCATTCTGCATGACTTATGAGGGCTGTCATGTGATGAATCCCGGGCGATTGTTGCCCCAGGGTGATGTACAGGCTGTGAAATGGGTTGAGTTTGATGTGTTGCGGAATCGTGGGCGGGTAAAGGAGGAGCGGTACTAAGTTTATGCTTGAGATGAACCTTAAACTTGGGGAATTAGGTGTCTGGGTTGATACGCTCCCGGGCTCACGTACTCATTCACGCATATAATCACTACAGTTGACGTCGCAGAAGTATGAGGTCGGTGAAATGAGAAATGTTGGTCATTTAATGATTCAATTCTGTCTCTCTAGTATTCATTAGCCGAATAGCCTTGTAGCAGCCTTACATATATTTGCCCAGAACATCTAGGTGAAGATTGGTCAACACGAATCGGTATATACTATATATTGGGGGTTACAGCCACTGGAACTACACTCCGAGCATGTAGGTAAAATTACATCTAATTCAGGAAGCCGTATAATATGCGTATCGCATTGAAAGGTCTAGGAATACATTGCGTGAAGGGCAAGCAGACATCCATCTGCTCCCAAGAGATCTAAAACGACAGGCCTTGCTAGGGTTAACGGGGGTGACAGACGCTCTCGCGGAGAGCAAATCCCTAGTTCATTCCATGCATAGCTATTAATCAATCGTGATGACATCGTTGTTCCCCACTGCCTTTTTCTTCTTCGGCGAGACTGTCTTGGGTCTAGCCGGTGCCGTGGGTGCAGGTTTCTCCTGTGAAGGCTTCGGGGCAGGTTTAGGCTGTGCAGCTTTCACATTCCCGTTTGTGCTCTCCAAGACAGGCTCGGGCACGGGCTGACATGTGCCCAGACACTCGTGCAGCTTAGAGAGAAGATCGCCAACACGGTGGGTAGATGCTCTGGCACCGTCTCCGAGGCCCTGCCAACCATCACCCTTGGCATTGTAGATCTTTTCGCTGACCACGGCCGAGACTTGGCTGGGCTCCACTGGGGGCGGCCGGTTGGCGTCCTCGAGTAGCCACTCGGTCCGGCCCTGTCGTAGATGAGCGGATAGTCGGAACCGATATCTTAGCTTGGGATAGTGAATCTGGAAGACGGTAGGACTGCGAACGGTCAGGTGCACCAGGGCGGTCTCCGACTGGGCTGGTTTCGTGGTCATTTGATCCAGGCTGCGCAGGAGAGGGAATGTATCTGCCATCAAGGCGAGAATAGGATCGATACCGACCTCGGCGAAGCGGTGATTAAGCACAACGCCGAGGGGCTCTTGGATACGACGGTGGGGACTGGGGCTGTCGAAGCTGAGCTTCAGACGGAGGCGGAAGATAGGAGTGGCCTGTGAGAGGAGCTGGGTAATATTGAGGTAGGTAGATGGTGAAGGTCCTGAGACGTCGATGCCGAGCCTGGCCTGCAGCTTTTTCTCTGGTCCGTAGAGGAACGTGAATTGAGACAGGGACATTGACCGCGGCTCCATACCCTTCTGAATAAGTTTTTGGAGGATATAGATCACGCAGTCGAGTCTTTGAAGGCGTTCGAGGAGGCCGACAACAGCGGATTGCCCTGCTGGCACAACCAGACGAAGCGCGAAACCGCCTCCCTTGTCCTGCACGAGAAACTCGGGGTCCACTTGGGAGACGAGCAGATGAAGGGACTTGATGCGCCGTTGCAATGTACCGGACGCCACCAAAATTGCAGAGTTGGTTTTGCGATCGACACCTTGGAACGAAAGACAGATGGTGCTTCCCAAGAAGGAGCCCTTTTGCAAATGCGAAGAGGGCAACGGGATTTGGAACGCCGCGGGGAGCGTGGATGGTTGGTAGTCAATGTAGAGATCTGGAACTTGCAAGTCTGATCCCAGCTCCAGTTTCTCCAGAGTTGGTTGGAAACGTACACCTGGCAAATCTGTCAAGCATCGAGCGTTGGCATAGATCGCCAGCATACCGGTCAGACCGTAAACTAGCTCTGCACATGCAGTGTAGTCAAAACGACGCCCCGTTCCCATGAGAGTGCTGCTAACAGCATGCGCCAGCGCAGGGCTCGAAGTGCCGTCAGTGACTCCATATGGCAGCGCCGAGCGCCGAGCCTCTGGCCGAAGTTGCACCAGCCACCATTGATCGCCATCCATGCTGCTCGTTGCAGCGGCGATCCAGCGACGATCCCACGTTTGATGCGTAAAGAAAGCCGAGCGAACGGTATTGGGCGGGAAGAGTTTGCGAATGTCTAGTCCCACTGCTCTGTGATTGACACTCTCTAGGCCAAGTGCCTTGGTGCCGGATTCGATTTCCTCCACGGCGGTAGCACAGCGAAGGCGAGCGATCCGAGTTAGTAGCTCATCTACGGCTGGCTTGCCCGGAGCTCGGTCGCCCTCCAACCGCTCCACCACACTCGGTGTACCGGAAAGCGTGATTGTTCCGGACTGAGGCTCGATGGAGACCCGCAGATGCCGAGTGGTCGTTAGCTGCAAGTCAAGATAGCAATCGCTTGGCTCTGACGAAGAAAGCTGACCCCGTAGCGATAGAACATGATTGGCGAACAGAAGATGCTTTCTCAAGGTGGTGTATGCAGAGGAAAGCACATGTGACGTATGTAGCGCGATCACACTTCGAAGGATGTGCTCCATGGAGAGTACATCCGTATCAAACTTGACATCAACGCTGTTCGCTTGTTGGCCATCGCGCATCCAGCGAAGATTAAGGTGTGGGACCTTAATATTCGAGTCTGGACTACTCCTCCGGATGCCGATCTCGATCCAGCTCTTGGGTCCTGCCCTCGATGGCCAGTACTGAACGACAAGTGTGCGATGAAGCAGCTCAATGCGCAATAAATCCGACCATAGCCCTCGTGCAAGCTCTTGGGCTTGTCTAAAGAGGGTGTTGACCTTATTTGTTAGGACCAAGCCATGCAGGAAATTGAAGCATGCAAGCAGGCCATCATTAAAAAGTATCCGGTTAACTTCCACCTCAAGTTCATTGAGAATGCGGCCTTTGGGAATCGGAGAAGAGGGGGTGAAAAGGAATCGAATGTCAACGAAGAAGAACTGAGAGGTCTTCGCTTCCTGCGCAACCGAAAGATCAAGCTCGAATTCTCCAGCTACTGTGAAGGTAACCCGACCGTCGTGGACGCGATACTGTCGCAAGGCATGTGGTACTTGATCTTGCAATATTAGCCTCGCACTGATGATACGATTGATCTTGTGCAACTTCTTGAGAGTCGCACGCGCAGACAGCGGTTTTGGGGGCTTGTAGCCAAACTGCGACAGCGACAATTAGCTCTATTCTGGGCTCCATCTGGAACAAAAGGGTCATATAATCCAAAACCTACATCTGGTAGAGAGGCTACTTTGCCCTTGGCAAGGACCTCGAGCGCCGTTTTCAGATCCGGGTTGGCCACCTGTGCTCTGACAAGATCCTGCTTCATTACACCCACGAAATTCATCGCATTGACATACGCCTGGTGCCTCGTGCGAATGAATCCTTGGATATCAATAAGCCGACTGACTTCCGCCGCTTGTCGGCTCCAATCTGAGAGGACAAGGAGTTTGATGAACTCCGCTCTCTTGGCATGTCCCCATTCCAAAATCTTGAGCTTCTTGTGCATATTTTGCGCAGACTGGTTCCCCGGGGATTTGCCGATTGCGCCATGTGCATTTGAGTGATCCGGGGGCACTTGAATGGTCGCTAATTCCGAGATCAACTCTGATAACTCATTCCAGCAGTTCTGCACGGCTCGATGGACGAGTGTTCCGAATGGGAAGAACCCTTGCGTGATATGAGGGATTTCGAAAGGTGTTGGAGCGAGCTCTTCCATGCGCTGCGTTGTCTTGGAAAGCTGGTTCGAGTTGTCGGCTTCACGTCCTGCGCCATTCACATGAACGGGCCCATTCGTAAGGGTCGGTCGTTGACCAAACTTTTCATTAGACCCCATAGAACTGTGTGCGCCGTTGGTAGCCTCATTGAGACCTGGCCTCCGCGCAGAACCCTCGACATTGGCATTATCCATGATGACGCCGGGCATGTCTGGCTAGGCACAGGTTAAGCAATTCGCCCGGGCAGGCTCGGTTCCCTAGGATTGCCTTTCCTTCCCGGACTTTCTGCACGGCACCGACCGAGCGACCGAACTGAGCCGCTGCTCAAAACCAGCCGGTACCGGTGAGAGGCAGAGAAGCGGAGGTTCAAGACCAGGTAAGAAGAAAGAGTTTCTCAACCCAGTGCCATGCGTATCACTGGCCGTCCAAAACAAGAGCCCCGGTCATAATCAAGGGGAGCCGGGCGCACGACCAGAGTCCGAATTGAATACTCGTGGATGGATGATAGCGAGAGACAGTCGTTCAAGTAGAAAGGCTGAGGTAGCGAAGGATGTCGAGTGGGAAAGTGACGCCTTGAAGGAGGGGAGGAGGCCGTTCGAATTGCGCCGATGATGGCTGCACAATCTCCGATGCGTATCGAAGGTGAAAGGAAGGTTGTGGAATTAGCGAAGTCGTTAAGGTTGTCGTCAAAACCACTAAAAATTGCGAAGGTCGTCAGGACAGAAGGGGTCGAGGCCGAGAGGTGAGATGAGGATATTCAAAGTGGTAAAAGCAGAGACGCCCAAAGCGATCGAGTGAAAGCGCGATGCGCACGCACCGCCGAGCCTTTGCTGCCTTGGTGCCTGGTATTGTCAGGGGTCGGTATCCCCTACGTTGTACCGCAGCCCTTCCGATCGCCTTGTTGGTAAGGTGACGCGGTAATTACGGATTATATACCGGGAATGTTCCCCCATGACCTCACCATCCCGCGATAGCTCTCCAAGCTTCCCCTCCCCAGGAACTCCACAGGTCTAGACCTCTAGGCCTACTGTTTCAACGATGAGCATGCACGAAGTGGAGGAGGGCGAGGCAGGTGAGGCTGAAGGCCTGCTTCCACACTATCTTGGTGATGATCCACGGCCAACAAGTAAGCGGGAGCTTGCGGGCTGGTATTGTTATGGCTGGGCAGCTGAGGTCTTCACCGTTTGTGCCATGGGTATGTACCGCTAATGAATGAATCGGCTCGACCGGGTTAGTCTGGCCATTTAATACTCATTCTGAATAGGCTCGTTTCTTCCGATTACACTCGAACAGCTAGCGCGGGATCGTGGCGTGCTCCTATCCGACAAGACAACCCCCTGTACCCCAACATGGAATCCTTCGAAGGAAATGTCCGGCCGCCAGGATGGATATCATGTCCAAGGACCCGATGCTGGCCAATGCATTATCTTCTTCCTGGGTGCCGAGATCAACACGGCCAGCTTCGCCCTGTATACCTTTTCACTCGGCGTCCTAGTCCAAGCGATTCTGATCATATCCATGTCTGGCGCTGCTGATCACGGAAGCTATCGCAAGAAGCTGCTAGTCACTTTTGCGTTCATCGGTGCGACTGCAACGATGTTGTTCCTTGCGGTGGTTCCCCGAGTCTATCTTCTCGGAGGACTCCTTGCTATCGTTGCTAATACCTGCTTTGGTGCGTCCTTTGTCCTTCTCAATTCGTTCTTACCGGTCCTTGTTCGCCACCATCCGTTAGTCTTGGAAAAGAGCCTGGATGTCCAAGATGCATTGGACGCTACTAGCCCGTCTAGAGAGAATGGTGGTTCATTGGAAGATGAAACTCTACGACGACCTGATGCCTCCACGCCGCTCCTTGAACCTGCTTCAGTGGATGGAGAAAGTCCACTGGACATTATGACCTCGGTGGAACTCCACGTGTCCACCAAGATCTCCTCTTATGGGATCGGAATAGGCTACGTCGGCGCCGTGATTCTACAGATGATGGCTATTCTAGTCGTGGTGGTCTTTCATCAAACCACCTTTTCCCTGCGGCTGGTATTGTTCCTGATCGGGCTGTGGTGGTTTGTCTTCACTATCCCGGCAATGTTTTGGCTTCGCGCCCGCCCTGGTCCGCCACTTCTAGCAGGTGATGGGAAGCCACTTGACTCCTGGGCGGCATACCTGACCTACTCATGGAAGTCCCTTGCAAAAACAGCCATGCGCGCACGACGCCTGAAGGACATTCTGATCTTTCTGGCGGCATGGTTCCTTCTCAGCGATGGTATCGCTACCGTCAGTGGTACGGCGGTGCTGTTTGCCAAAACCGAGCTTGACATGAAACCCGCGGCACTCGGACTGATCAATGTGATTGTCATGGTGGCCGGAGTGTTTGGTGCATTCTCATGGAGCTACGTGTCGGGCCTACTCGGTCTTCGGACGTCGCAGACCATCATTGCCTGCATTATCCTGTTTGAGATCATTCCGATCTATGGGATTCTCGGGTTTTTCCCATCCGTGCAGCGAATGGGGATTGGCCTTCAACAGCCCTGGGAGATGTACCCGCTTGGTGCAGTGTATGGGTTGGTGATGGGTGGCCTCTCCTCATACTGTCGAAGCTTCTTCGCCGAGCTGATCCCACCAGGCTACGAAGCAGCTTTCTACGCTTTGTATGCGATCACCGACAAGGGATCGAGCATCTTTGGACCGGCCATCGTTGGGGCAATCACCGACCGCTACGGGCAGATCCGACCAGCCTTTGTCTTTTTGGCTATTCTCATCTTCCTCCCACTGCCATTGATGCTGCTGGTTGATGTGGATCGCGGCAAGCGGGATGCGCTAGAGCTAGGTGCCGAACTGGACCGTCTCTCTGAAACAGCGGGATACGGGGACATCTCCGTTGACGCGGAGGAGGAGTCCGGAGTAGCGGGGCTTAGGGTGGCCGTGGTGCCTGCGGTGCCTGGATTGTAGAATTCGGTTTTGCTTTTGTGAGCGTCAACTAGCTTGGGGGAGTATAGATAACTATGAGTGTACGTGTAAAATCGAGTTCAGGGCCGGAGTCAGTAGATATTGGTCGGGTTGCTCATGCATGAAGATCATTGTAATTATTGATCGTCATGATCATCAGGAATAAGAATTATTACATGTACTCTATGTATTCACTACTCTCTATCTAGGCAGGGTATGCTATCAGTGATTCTTTCCCAATCTTCACCAGTTTATAGGGAAAAGGCCACGGTGTTGCTAATTGCTCAGAACCGACGTGTAACCCACGAGCGTCGTGCAGAAGTCGCGGGTAACGTGGCCAGAAGCAATTATATCAATAGTCTGGGCCTCGTATTGCCGTAATTGATCCGGGGGAGACGGGAAGTACCATGCACGTATCGAGGTACCTGTCGATCGAGGGGAAGATCGGGTACCTTGAATGTACAATGGACATGGGATCACGAGTATCATGATTCATGACTTTGTGGGAAGTATAGAAGAAGGTGGCTAGGACTAAGGTTATCCCTGCCGAGGTGTTTGTGGATGCACATACATACTACTGTAGGCAGGAGTTGACAGCCCATTGATCGTTGGTATGTGGCCTGAGGGAGCTGAGGGAGTACATCTCAGCTTCAAATTGGCAGGCCCAATAGGATAATCTATACGAGTATTGACCCCATCCAGAGTGTAATAAATTAGTTTATAATAGTTAGTGGTAATGCACCTCGTAACTGAACGACTGTACCAAGGATCGAAGAACTATAACCTACTGTATGGATAGCACATGCTATAGCCACCACAAATGGATACTACTTAGCCTATTTCATATTTACACACCTCAGGCAGGTTTAGTAAAAAGGACTTATGATAATAATACTCCGTAATAATAGCTAAGAAGCTAAGGGTGCTCCATAGTCCGTACTCTGTAACCCAAAGTACCCAAGACCTGGCGGGTACCCCCCAAAGGAGGGTCTTAATCCCCTTGCTTTTGGGCGCCCTGCATAGCGACTGAGGGGAGCTCCACTCTGCACCTCTGCAACTCTCCACTCCCGCAGCCGCAAAGAACAAACTGTCCTCTACGACCGGCCCCCATCCTCTCATCATTAAATACAATAACCCTACCTCTTACTCTCCCCAACCTTCCCATCCCATCCCTTCTTTGTATACCAAGCCGTTTGGGTAAGCTTCACCTCTCCTTTCAGCTTTACTTGCATCTCTCCCTAAATGTCCTTGACTGTTGTTCCTGAATAAGGATCGCTCTATTTACCCTCCCGATTCCCAAAACATCAGCTAACCCCGAAGCGCTTGACTCCACTAGGTGATCACGGCTCTTTGAAATACCATTTGAATCATCATGCGGTCCTTCGCCCCTCTCATTCTGAGCCTGCTGGGCGCTACTGCGGCCGTTTCGGCCTCAGAGCCCGCCGCCGCCGAAGCTGATGCGGACTTGAATGTCCTCGCGCTGACCGGTGAGACCTTCGACGAGTTCGTCAAGGAGCACCCGCTGGTCCTGGCCGAGTTCTACGCCCCCTGGTGCGGCCACTGCAAGGCCTTGGCCCCCAAGTACGAGGAGGCTGCCACCGAGCTGAAGAGCAAGAATATTCCCCTCGTGAAGGTGGACTGCACAGTTGAGGAGGACCTGTGCCGGACCTACGAGGTTGACGGCTACCCGACCCTGAAGGTCTTCCGTGGCCCCGACTCGCACAAGCCTTATGGCGGTGCCCGTCAGACTGACTCGTAAGTAGCTTGTGACTGCACCGCTGCATCTATTAGGATCATCTACTGACCGACTATGCTCTTCAGGATCGTCTCATACATGACCAAGCAGTCTATGCCCGCCGTTTCCATCCTGACCGAGGAGACCCTGGAGGAATTCAAGACCCTGGACAAGATCGTCATCGTCGGCTACATCGGTTCCGACGACAAGACCGCCAACAAGAGCTTCACCGCGTTCGCCGAGTCCCAGCGCGACAACTATCTCTTCGGTGCCTCCAACGACGCCGCTCTCGCCAAGACCGAGGGTGCCAAGCAGCCCTCGATCGTTCTCTACAAGGACTTCGACGAGAAGAAGGCTGTGTACGATGGCAAGCTCGATGAGGAGGCCATCCTGAAGTGGGTCAAGATTGCCAGCACTCCTCTCGTTGGTGAGCTCGGCCCCGAGACCTACTCCAAGTACATGGCCGCTGGTATCCCCCTGGCCTACATCTTCGCCGAGACCGCTGAGGAGCGTGAGCAGTTCGCCGAGGAGTTCCGCCCCATTGCTGAGAAGCACCGTGGTGAGATCAACATTGTCACTCTGGACGCCAAGGCTTTCGGTGCTCACGCCGGCAACCTGAACCTGGAGCCCGAGAAGTTCCCCGCCTTCGCCATCCAGGAGACCGACAAGAACGCCAAGTACCCCTACGACCAGTCCAAGAAGCTTGAGGCCAAGGAGGTCGCCAAGTTCATCAAGAACGTTCTGGACGGCAAGGTTGACCCCAGCGTCAAGTCCGAGCCCATCCCCGAGGAGCAGGAGGGCTCTGTCACCGTTGTTGTTGGCAAGAACTACCAGGAGGTTGTCATTGACAACGACAAGGATGTTCTGCTTGAGTTCTACGCCCCCTGGTGTGGACACTGCAAAGCTCTGGCTCCCAAGTACGAGGAGCTCGCTGCCCTGTACGCCGACGTTGCCGAGTTCAAGGACAAGGTTGTTGTCGCCAAGATTGACGCTACTGCCAACGATGTCCCCGACTCCATCACTGGCTTCCCTACCATCAAGCTGTTCCCCGCTGGCAAGAAGGACGAGCCCGTCGAGTACGCCGGCTCCCGCACCGTTGAGGACCTGGTCTCCTTCATCAAGGAGAACGGCAAGTACGAGATTGACGGTCTGGCTGGCGGCAAGAAGGCCACTGAGGGTGGCGATGTCACCGCTGCTCCCTCTGCTGCCTCCTCTACCGAGGCTGCTGAGACTCCCGCGGCCTCTGACAAGAAGGAGGAGATCCACGATGAGCTGTAAATGCGATCTCGTGTGGAATTTGAAACTTGATTTTCCTTTGCTATAGTTACTTGTATCATCACAATCTGAAATGGAAAACCCCTCGTGATGTCCATTGATCGAAGTCAGCTTTCGTAGACCTGCCCGGGATATACTAAACTAAGTACATCAAGTAACCCACTGAGTAGTTGTCAATAATCCACAAATAACTAATTATCATAACTACCATTTACCTTTTGAAACAATACATATAGTATTTGCTCGTATTCCTGCAGGAGAATGTGACAGCCCCAATCCATTTGGCCCCGTTTCGTAGTCCGCTTATCTTATCCAAGACGCGTTCCGTTTCGCGCAACGCGTCGATCCATGCGGCTCCCCGAACTTTCAGACCAGCCAACCGATCCTGGGGAATCTCGAGTCCCCTTTCACCCCCTTTTCTCTTCTATCGACCTTGTCAACCAGAAATTTGCATGCTCCCTATCCTCCGCCTCTCTCGCCGATATCCCCTTCCCCCACTCTTCGCCATGGTCAGTCCCGCCCTCAAACGCAACGCGGACCACCTCTCTGGCCCAGCAGCCGATACCAAGAAACCCAAGGGCGGAAGCATCACGTCTTTCTTCGGAGTCCCCAAGCCCAAGGCCCTCAGCACACAGACAAACAGCTCGGGAACAAATGGCACCGCTACAGCTACCGCGCCGCGGTCTAGCACTTTCAATAAAGAGAAATGGGTTGCTAGCCTAACGCCGGAGCAGAAGGAGCTGTTGCAGTTGGAGATTGACACTTTGGATGAGAGTTGGTTGGCGCATCTCAAGGATGAAGTTGTGACGACGGAGTTTTTGAATTTGAAGCGGTTTTTGAAGAAAGAGAAGGAGGCGAAGGTCAAGATTTTTCCTCCTGAGGAGGATGTGTATTCCTGGTAAGCCAGGGTCCATCACAACCCATTTGGATTTCCATTTTCAGTCCTAACAATCCACTTCAGGTCCCGACACACCCCCCTTCACACCGTCAAAGCCGTCATAATCGGCCAAGACCCCTACCACAACGACAACCAAGCCCACGGCCTCTGCTTCTCCGTCCGCCCACCCACCCGCGCACCCCCCTCGCTCGTCAACATCTACAAGGGCATCAAAAAGAACTACCCGGACTTCGTAGCACCCCCCAACAATGGGGGTCTACTCATTCCCTGGGCAGAGCGGGGCGTCCTTATGATCAACACTTGTCTAACTGTTCGCGCACACAACGCTAACAGCCACTCCGGCAAGGGGTGGGAGAAGTTCACGCAAAAGGCGATTGACCTTGTTGCGCGGGTGAGGAGCAATGGAGTTGTGTTTTTGGCGTGGGGGAAGCCTGCTGGGACGAGGGTTGCCAAGATTAATAAGTCGAAGCACTGTGTTTTGCAGTCGGTGCATCCGAGTCCGTTGAGTGCGCATGGTGGATTTGTAAGTTTTTCTTTTCTTTTTTTTGGAATGATATTATAGGGTTGTATGGCTAACGGTACTTTCTTACCACAGTTTGACAATGGTCATTTCAAGAAATGCAATGACTGGCTAGCGGAGCGGTACGGTGAAGATGGGATTATTGACTGGAGTCTCGTGCCTAGTAAAAAGGCAGTGTTGCCGCCGTCAGCCGACAAGGAGAACTCGGCTGCTTTGGCTAATGTGTCTTCATCGCCGGTGGAGAAAGGTGATGAGACAGTCAAGGGGGATTCGGTCAAGTCTGCTCCTGTAGAGGATGAGTTTGACGATGACGATGCTCTTGAGGCGCTCGTTGCGGCGGAGAAGGAGGAGGAGGAGGCTAAGAAGTCTGCATGAAGGGATACATTCGGCATTTTTGGATTACAACTACTTGTACTATGTAGCATTTCCTACTTGTATTCATTTGGTCATGTATGTGATGGCGTTGGGAGGTTGATATTTGGGAGTCTGATAGCTATTCAAAAGTAATTTCGAGGCATTTTCCACATTTATTGCGGTAGACGTTTCTGTATACTCTACGACTAATGAATATAAATCAATCAAAAGGTATAGAATGTAGTAACCAATAGGAGTAGTACATACATCGTTAGATACTTGCGATAGTACAGTGGACAGCTCCACCACCCGAACCGATAAACCCGCGTGCCGCCCGCAAGCTTTCCCTTCTCCACGGCCCGAAAGCTACTAAACTCAACCACCTCCGATTCCCGAATGGAGCTCACCTGGCTCGCCGATACACCGCAGTCGCGAAATCGGACTCGGGCTTTGAAAGCGTGTCCGGCCTGTCAGCGAAGCAAGGTAAGTCGACCTCACACTATATTACACCCACTAGGTAAACTCCCCAGTACGGAGACTAACAACATCCATAGAAACGATGCCGACACCTCACGGCAGGCTCGGAGGTTGAAGAGCATAGACCACCGCGGAAAATTCGGGGTGTAGCCACGACAGGTCAATCTTCTAGTAGCAATAGTCATGGCTTGAACTATTATGATCGTCCGCGATCATTTTCAAGTGATCCTACGCGGACGCAAACCGCAACCACAACTACATCCGCGTCTGTGGGCCCGTCGTTGCCGGCTTTATCAAGTACGGAGCGATTCGTGGGTGATTTGAATCCTGAAGCGGTTATTCGTGAACGACTTGATGAACCCATTGGTAATCCCCTGCGAGATCGAATTGGACTCTGGATTGGTTCGCCTGATAGTGCGGATGCCGCAAGGACGAAACGTCCATCCGCGAGTACGGACGCTCTTTCAACGGTGCCATCTGAACCTGGTGGTGCTCTTGATAGGCAGACTGTAGCTTCTGTGCTAAGCCAGCGATATACATCGGCGATGCAAGCATGTACTCGACTCCCCGCCTCGACGAGGGAACCTCTCACAGCTCTATATTTCTCCAAGGTCAACCAGGTCATACCCCTGGTAGACCAAACCTCCACCACAACATCCCCAACATCACCATTCCTCGAAAGAGCAATCTGCCTCATCGCAGCCAAACACCCCACCGCCCGTCCACACCTCCGCCTCACAGAGCACACCCCCATCCTACCACCCCGCCCCTTCTGCACAGAGCTCTACAAAGGCCTCCTCTCCGCCATGCACGCAAACCTCGAACCAGACCGGTACACGCGCATCCGCGTTCTAGCACTGATGTCACTGCATTGCGAGGGGTATGAAGGTGCAGAAGCGGCATCGTTGCATCTGTGTGAGGCGATCCACCAGGCTCAAACGGTGGGTTTACATTTGGACCGGCCGGGGAGGGGGGCGGGGGATTCGTTGGGGGAGTTGTTTTGGGGACTGTGGACGCTGGATAAGATGCATGCTTGTCTTGGGGGGAGGCCGGTTCTGGTGGCGGATTGGGATGTTGGAATTGAGAGGCCGGGATTGCGGGGGCAGATGCAGGGCCAGGGCCAGGGTCAGGGCCAGGGTCAAGGATCTGGGGCGTTTAGAGTGTGGTTGGCTGTTTCGGAGTTGCTGGCAACCGTTATATCCTTCTATCGACCCTCGGCAGGTGTAACCAGCGGATGGGAAGAAGGATTCCCTGCATTTGAGGATATTGTGGGTGAGGCTGGACAAGGGGATTTGGATTTTGCTACACTTGGTTTGTCTGGTCTGATCCAAATACTTCATTGCTGATGATCGAAACTAACCCACCATCCCTCTCTTTACAGGCTTCTTGGAATTATACTACCACTGCGTCGCAATCCTATCCTGCCGATACAAACTCTCCGATCCCCTAGACAGTACCAAACTCTCCTCAATACGCCAAGGACTCGCCGCAATCCGAATCCATTCTATCGTGGCAACCGAATGCGCGGGAAACCTTCCACCACTACCGATTGTGGCATATGCCATTTCGTTGTCGATGGGTGTGTCGTATCGACAATTACGCTCCAGCAAACTGATTACGCATTTTGATCGGGCCAAGGCTAGTTTGGAGGCTAGTTGTGCTTTATTGGAAGATCTTAGTGCGGATTGGTATTCTGCTGAGGCTATGGCTCGTCTGGGGCGGAAGGCGTTGCAGCAGATTGATTGTGAGCGTTCGAGACGGTCTACGCCAGAAGTTCCGCAGGCTCAGGTCGCAGCTAGCGGTGATGCTGTGGTTAGCAGTGGCAATTTGGAGTCTGTTAATATTGCACCGATGATCTCGGGGGCCGTGGAGACGGAGGCGCGTCAAAGCGCTATTGGAGTGCACTCGACGTTGGCACCAGTTGTAACGGGTGCCGAGGGTGAGGCAGGTATGGACAGTCCGTTGGCGGCGGTGAACAATATGAATGACCTGGATAATACGATGATGCATGGGTTTGCAGACATTGACACGTTATTTGGTGAATTTCTGGATATATCACTGCCTACGAATTTTTGGGATCCTATCTTTGCCGAGGATGATCTGAACGGTGGTCAATGAGAGAGTATGGAGATGAATAGCTGTCTATACATATTTTAAGCTAATAGTTTTTGTTCCATAGCCATCATGAAAGGAATTAGAATCAAAGAAAACAACCAGGTTAAGACTACAGTACAGTACTCGGAGATTAGGCGGTCCAGTGGGTCCCACCGATCGTCATGGTAATTATTCTTCCCGAAGTTCCCCTGGTCAAGAAGCCTAGAACACGGTCGGTTTTCCACTTTCTGCATTTTCTTGTTTCTTCAGTGGAGAGTGAATGTAATCACGATCGGCCCTATGACTTCCCAGAAACAGGTCCTTGGTCCTTTTCTCCAGCAGTATGTAGGACGAACTACATTCGTAGACTGGACTCGTGTGCAGTGGTCAGGGCTAGATCATCACTTTTCCTTTCTCTTTTCTTCTGCTAATTTCACCCAGTTAACTGCCGTTCCCGCTTTGGCCCGGTTGTCAAAACTCCTCTCCAATTAGAGTGAGTGGAAAGGAAAGCCATGGCCCATGGACAGGAGTAGTGACACGTTGGAAGCCGTCAAATCTCTCCCCCAAAGGCTCCACTTTGCCAGGTACTAACTTAGTAAATGTACTCCGTACTCCACTTACGGTAACAACTTACAACGCAACAAAGACTAGAACAAAAAATAAGTGAAAATGAGAAAAAGTCCCGAAATTGGCCCTCCGAACCGGCATCTTCTCCGATTTTAACTTGTCATTGATTACGGAGTATTCCCTCCCCCTTTGTTTCTTTCATCTACAGTCTACTACTGTACCTACTGCACGAAGTACTGTAGTTGCTCAATAGCAAGACATCCGCCCCCGCGTGTTTCTCTTGCCCGCCTCTCGACTATTCCTAACGAACCCTTTCACCCTGCAGGTCTCGTCTCACCCAAAAGTCTGAAATCTGAAATTAATCTATTCAATCTATTCAATCTGCCCTATCTACTGTATTAATCTACCCACCTCGTCTCATCTTGTGTCGTCTCTCTCCTCTCCCCGCCACCGGCCGGTCGCTAGTCCCTCACCTACAGTATGTCTTTCCCTTTCCTCCTCCCTCAAAGGGAAACCCCCTCCCTTCTAACAAATTTGAATAGACGGAAAAAATTAGCGAGAGTCCAGGAGAGTGCCGACACTATTGATTCATTGATTCATACTCCAGCCATCGCTTCCAGCCCGCCGAGTTCGCTTAAACGTTTCACATTCGAGAAACCTGCCCGATCCCGGAATTTACACCTAGCACCTGCATTTACACCTGCAACCTGCATCTGCAGTATGAAAAACGCCCCTTTCAGCTGAGCTGGGCCCGATCGCGATTTTATATTCGACTACTCCTCCCCTCCGATGGATGCTGGCATAAGTTTTGATTGGGAGGTTGTGCATTGGTGTTGAGTCAATTTGCCATTCAATTGCCATTGTTCAGTGTTCAATTGACCCGAAGTGTGGATCGGGGTATATCTGACAATTCTGTCATTCTGTCATTCTATATACTTGACATCTGTGGAAGTCAGCACGGATAGTCATTGATGGTTGCAATGGTGGAATCCCTGGGGAATGCCCCGCCTGCTGGTGCCAGTCTCCATCGCGATGAGCAGCCGGCATGCTCGACGAACACCGACACCGATACCGAAAAAAGACCATCTTCCTCGACCTCTTCTCCTCCAGTACATCCAATTTCTCAACTTCAGGGTCCCTTTGAAGAATCCATAGCCGAAGCTGTCCCTGGCTTGGCCAGTCAGTGGGTTGTTGAACTCGATGCGCAGACACGTCGGCGGGATCTCTTGGAGAATGATGAGTACGAGCGACTGTGTGGGAGGAAATGGAGACAGAGGGCTACTGAAAAGTGAGCAGCAGAGTGTCAATACTTTAATATGGTGGCACTGACTAACCAATCTATACAGATACCACCCATTCTGGAAGCTGGTCTCCCAGATGGTATTCGGTGTACATCTACTAGCCAAACGACAAGCCAAATCCCCCGCAGCAGTAATGCAAATTCTCCAAGGCCATGTCGACGAGCTAGATGGCTTCCTCCAACGAACGACCGAGGACTTTCTAATCATCCACCTGGATGTGCGCACGCGAATCCAATACCTCAGCCTCCCACTCGGCAACCTCGCCGTATTCGACGAAATGCTCGAGGACCGCAATTTCCGACTAGCGCTGGTATCCTACAATGACCAGATCGAGCATGCCGTCGAGCGATTCACACTGGCGATTACGGATGCGCTTAAGGATTTACGAAAGGGGAAGGAGGCTATGGGCGCCTTATGGCATTATCTGCAGCAATTGGGGAACGAGGGGTGTTTTGAGACTGATAGTCTTCGGGCTTTCTACCAGGCTATGATGGAGAATATGGAGGGTTGGGTTGTGGCACTGTCAAAGCTTCGTCGACGTGGAGCTGCACTGCAAAAGGCACTGGGCCAGCTCGCCTTTGCAGTCATTGAAATGCAGCGGCGTGTGGGTGTGGCCAGTCGGAAGGATGTGGTGAGTTTGATCAGATCAGACACAGATCGACGAGTTAAGACTAATTCCTGCAGCGCTCACTCGTCAAAACGGCCAACAGAGCCTCTACTCGGTCCATGTCAGTCCGACAAAGACTCTTCGCAAGAAGCCCCGGTCCAGGAACCCCCGGACGACGACCCATATCCGAAAAACCACTCCCTCGCGACCCATTATCAAAACCCAAGCCCCGACCCGCCTCACGCAATCTGGACGACACCCTCGTCGTAGAACAGGGCCATACCGATCCCAGCGGACCCAAGCACTCCAGACGGAACAGCATCATGCCCAAAGTCATCAATCGCGCCAAATCATGCAGCGCTCTCATAGGAGAAACCGGAAGCAGCACCACCGATCCATCCCCACCCCGTACCCCATCCAGACTCACCAGGAGACTCTCACGACCATTCCTCCCCAAACGCTCCGTCAGCGATAAAACAGACACCAACAACCGACCATCAACAGCACCAGCACAAACCCTGAAAACTAGAAGCGCCTCGATAGAACAACTCAAAGCACTATGGGCCAATGGCCGCCCACGAACCCAGCAGTTCATGGGTAAACCACCAGCACCACCATCTTCACGACCACAAACCTCCCAACAAAAAGACCCGCACCCAGATGGCCTCGACAACATGAAAGACCAAATCTCCCACTTCCTCAAGACGGACCGCGTCGTAGAAGCTTGGGATAATATCGCCAAAACGGCAAATTGCTGTGGCTCGACACTGGCAAAGACCAAAGAATGGCCTAGCAGCATCTTCCGCGCTAAATCTTCTGAGAACATTCACGCCCCCGGACACGGAGGACACGGAAGCGGAACTGGCCTGTCAGGCGCCGGCGCTAATCTCGAACGACAAATGTCCTGGGTGCAAGAACCGGAGTTCCTGAGTACGTACTCCTTCAAGCAACGGCCGGCGATATCGCCACGCATTCATGTGCTTTCTATTGCTGTTGATGAGGAGCTGGATAAGAGTTTTGGGGGACGGGGGAGGGGGAGTACGATTATGAATGAGGATGCTGGGGAGACGGGGTCGATTATTACTGCGTTGCCTGCTGTGCCTGTGCCTGTGCCTGCGGTGCCGGCTAGTATGACTTCTGTTGCGACTGGGCATAGACCGCGGACGGTTGGTGCTCAGGCATGAGGGGTCTTTTATATGATGGTCCAGCAATATATACCCACAGGACGAGAGAAGAGGAGGCTTGTTTGCTTGCGCATCTTGCTTTGACGAAGCAAATCTAACAGTCCTCAGAATCGGGTCCTAGGACTGGTTCCATGAGGATATACCACAATACCCCCTGCATCAGCAGCATTCGGGGAAGTCCAGCAATATAGAAATCACCGTCGACGCTGGCTCGTTACTCATCACACGCGTTCTACACAGTTTAGCTTATATACCCAATCCCGCACTACGCAATATCAATTCATTCCCTAACAGAGAGAGATCAAGCAATAAGCCCTCATAGCAGCGACGTAGCAGGATAAGGGATATTCAAAAACCAGAAGGAAAAACCTAGAAATCAATTTTCAGACTCATTTAACAATCGAGCCTCTGAAATCCGCATTTGTATTCGTACTCGTACTCAACTCAGAGAAAAGCCCCGGCAAGCGCCTAAGCAGTTAATAACGCCCAACATGATCAAGAGCCAAGCCAAAAGTTCAAAACTAAGCAAAAAAAGAAACAGCGGCATGGCCCACTTCGTAAACACATGAGCCCGTGGCCAAATGAGACACACCAAATAGGACGAAAGAGAAGAGGTGCCATCCAGATAAATGGAGGGAGGGGGAAAAGAAGAAGATAATGAAAGAGGCGTAGGGCATACATAAGTAGTACACTTAGACGTGAACTTATTTGCAGCGCTTCTCAACAATGTTCGCGCCATGCTCATCATACTCCTTCTTCGAAATCCACATCTGGTGGAAAGTACCCAGACTAGCCAAGATACTACCACCAATCCACGAGCCAAACCGACGCTCAGCGGTATTTCCAGGTGCAGAGATACGCACACGCGGACCGGGGAAGAGCTGCATAAGCTCGTGGTTCAAACGATCCGTGAATCCGTACAAAAGACTAGATCCGCCGGTAACGACGACATTGGCGAGCAGGTGAGGTCTGATATCGACGTCGACACCGCCCAGGGAAGCCTTGATCAACTCCGGGATGGTCTGGGCCTGTGTCGGGGCTGGGACGGGCGAGTCTGGATCCGGGATGGCAGCCTTGACGTCGAAGAGGGACTCGACGACGCGGAAGCGGTCGACGCCGAAGACTTGGTTGTAGCCGTCTGGGAACTCGAAGGGCCGACCGGGCGACGAGCGGGCCATTTCTTCGTTCGAGGCACCGGTGGGACCGGTGGCGGAGAGCTTGTTAGGTCCGGGCCAGACCTGGACGACGCATTCCTTGAATTCGGAGAGGGTGCGTTCCTCGAGGAGGGCTCGGTAGGTGGCGTCGGGGGCCTTGTCGGCGGCGAAAGTCTTGTACTTGGCCTGAGCGGGCTGGCCGGCTTCGACGGCGGTCTTGGAGCTGATCAGGTAGTGGGGGGTGATGGTGATGGGTTGCGGGGAGTTCTTTTTAAAGAGGGCACGGATTTGAGACGAGATGTAGTCGCCGCCAAGTGGGGAGTGCTGCACGCCTCGCTTGAGGACCATGCCGTCGTGCACTGGGGTGATGGAGATGTTGGAGGCGCCAATGTCGACGACCAGGGCGGAAGCTTTGCCGGACGCGAAGCTGTGTAATAAGATAGACGAGTTAGTTTAGGACCACGGTGACCTGCCAATTGCGAGGCAGCAGTATAAAATATCTGAAGGTGAATACGTACGCCGCAAGCACACCGTTACGCGCCAGATAGAAAGCAGGCGTGCCCCATTTCTCCATCGCAATTTCAATGGTCTTCTCACGAGCTTTGGCCGGGTTCCAGGCGGGCTCGGTCATGAGCAGCGGGCTATCCGCGAGGGGCTTGTCTTCCGATTCCACCTCCATCTCTGTAGGCAGCTCTTCGGCGGGAATATCGTTCAGACCATTGTGGAAGGGATTGCCGGGCTTCGCGCCCGTAAGTCGCGAGGTAAAGGAGTATTCCCAGACCTTCTCGGCCATATCCCAATCTTCAACAATGCCATCCTTGCCGATGGGGTTGTGGATGGACAGGCCGGGGCGCGGAGTCACGAAGATATCATCACCAAAGACGAGCTTGTCTTGACCGTCGGCGCTGTATTTGCCGTAGTATGTTGGAATCAGGGATTTGGGGGCATCTTCACCGGCGAAGCCAGCGCGAGTGGTGGAATAACCCGGGTCGAGGACAATGGCGGAGACTTCATCTATACGCGTCGACAAGACATGTTAGCATCTGTTGGAGGTAGACAGGACCTCCCAGGAATGAATTGAGGTCCTTATGAACAGCGCGAGGCGATTCGGGGTCAGTCGCATCGCGCAAAAAGCACATACCTCCACCATACTCGGCAGCTTGAGGCGGGTTGGAAGGATTCATGGTGATAGCGCGAAAGGTGTGAGATAAAATGTCACGGCAGGCCCGGGAGAATTGTTCAATCGGCCGGTGTTGACAATTCAAGACCAGACCATGCGCGTGGGATTAAAGAGGTGGTAAGGGGAGAGAAGGGCGGGTTTCTTTTTGGGTGCGGGAGAGACAAGCAGCTTTGGCTTTGGCTTTGGCATTTGGCGGAGAGAGAGAGAGAGACTGGCCGCCGCTTGGCAGATGACCTCACCTTGCGCTCTCTTCTTTCTTTTCTTTTCCTTTCACTCAACTCCCGACAGTTTCATTTACATTTACACAGTACAAACTATGGATACAGAAGTTGATATTGCACCTGAAAATCTCTTTCGCCCTGCGAAGCGACGCAAGTTCGCCCGAAGACGCCAAGATGACCCCGAAGAAACGACCAGCGCCGCCGAGTCAGTAACTGAGAGTACCGACAAAGCTCCTGGCGCACCTGAATCCAAGTGGTCAGACGATGCTGATGACTCGGCACATGCGACCGGTGTCGTGCGTCTACGCCGACCAAAGGCGATTCGGAAAGGAGGCATTGGATTCTCCGCCACACCGCGACCATCAGGCAAGGACGACAACCGCCAGACGGCGCTGAGCACGGTTGAAGACCAGGACAAGGAAACGATTCGGGCGATGGGCGACCGTTTCCAAATGTACACTGGGCAGGCGGAGGATGTGGACAGACACATGTACGAACTATATCCCCCTCTCGCAATGGTATTCCTGGAGCAATGCGGACTAACAAGATAAGGATGGCATACATAGACGCCGAGATGGCTAAGCGCTACAAACGTAGCCCGCTACCAGAGGGCTCATCGGCCGATCAACCAGTCTCACAGGCAACATCTGGCGCGCCATCTACACAGGGCCAGCAACACGAACGCCTACCAGCATCACTGGGCAAGTTGCATGAGATTGATCTCGGACAGGAGACGAAGCTACAAAATATTGCCCGCACCGAAGCCGCAACGCGCCGACTTGCTGGCGACGAAGATCCGCTCCAATCTGGTCAACCGGGTCTATCGACAGAGCGAGTTGATGCACCCGCGAAGTCATGGCGCAACCGCAAGCGCCGCACCAGCGCGGATGTCGAGCGCGACCGGCTAGTGGAAGAAATCTTACGAGAGAGCAAATGTAAGTCGTACCTAGCTATGATATATAACCAACCTTGTGACCATTCGCTAACCCTTCCATTTTTTAGTGGATGTCTATGACGAACCAGAAGAGGAACCGCAGGCCGATGACCAGGCTGCGGATGACCGCATTGCAGAGCAATTCCGACGAGACTTTTTGGATGCGATTCAGTCCCGCCGGAGGACACGCACTACGAAGACGGTTAGTAAGACTGAGGCGCCAAAGGGGCCCAAGTTGGGAGGAAGTCGCAGTGCAAGGGCAGCGATGCGGGAATCGCAAGCCCAGGCTGGAAAGAAGTGAGCAAGATCGAGAGTTGTTCGATGAATTTGTGTGTACTGGGCTGTTGAGGGTCTGTAGACACATGATATATATATCTCTTTCCTACATTGTTCATACTTGGCTCGGGTTACAGTAGACTGGCAAATAAGAGCGTCACCCATCACACACGGCTACCTGCATATTTCGACGAAAGTCAAGTGAACCAATAAAGTTTGAATAAAGACCAAGACAAAAAGAATAGATTCACACCCAGAATAATGATCTTCAAAAAGATTGTAGATGGGAAAACCCCAAAAAATGCTCACTGCCAGATTTGAACTAGCGACTTCGTGATTACTAGTCACGCACTCTACCAACTGAGTTAAGCGAGCTGGTGATTGATGTAATGTTGACGAAAGTTTTGCATTATGAGGCAGAACAATAATCATTGTCGCAATAAACGAGGTGATCTCGAGATCGTAGAGTTTTCATTCGAGGATTGTACCAGTCCATTTGTTTCGTTTAATCGGGAAACAGAGAAAATAGATAAATCGTCTGTGCCCGGGCTAGTATCTTTCAAAAAGACAGGCGGTGTGCACTCGAAATACAAAAGACCCTGGATTGAACGCAATACTTCCCCCGCATCCACCGACATTTTACGTTGTA
Organism: Penicillium goetzii; assembly: GCA_037043885.1. Classification (NCBI taxonomy): domain Eukaryota; kingdom Fungi; phylum Ascomycota; class Eurotiomycetes; order Eurotiales; family Aspergillaceae; genus Penicillium; species Penicillium goetzii. The sequence goes on along the minus strand of JAWLST010000008.1, from coordinate 547,827 downwards.
GTACTCACAATGGAAGAATCCATACAAAAGATCCGTGACCATATCCTGGATCAAATCCCAGAAACAATACACAACTTCCTCCGCACGATTGATTCAACACCAATCCGAATACTCGGCGATACTCCAAACAGCGTCCTCGATCATAGACACTATCTCGAGTCCATACGCCCATTTGTATCCAAGGTTGAAGAGTCCCTACCCGCGCAGTCTCCAGTCTTGATATCTCTTTTAATGCTAAGATCTTACCTTAAACATGATCCATGATCTATGTAATGTTTTTTTTTTTTAGTGGGTCGAAGATAGGCGGTTCTGCCCTAAAAACGGGCTTATCAAATATAGGTTCATTATTACTGTGGGATGTATGTAGTGTAGCAGTTTCATGACTTAGGAAGATGTAAGCTGAGAATTGGTATATTTTTGGAAGGTTTTTGCAGCGAGTGAGATCACATATGTACGCCACATTCCAGGTAACGGGAATGGGCTTATGACGGTGAACGGCTGACAAGCGCCCAGACAACCAGATAGACACATCACTACATGCTGTACTACATACATACTGTAACTGAAGGGTGGACATACTGCATAGAGTATGAGGTCACACATTATCTATAATTATAATTAATACAATACCTGTACGGAGTACGGAGTACTCTGTAGCGAGTAGCGAGTCACAAGTCGAGATATCGGTTGCCGACTGCCGTGAGACACTATGGAGTATGGAGGTTGTACGGTTGGCACTTGGCAGGAAGGAAGGAAAAGTCATATTAATAGCAACCCATCACATATTTTTCTTCGGCAAGGAAATTGACGGCGTTTGCCCGTGTCTCAGGTTGATAGCGCTTGGGGCCACTCTGAGGGGCGGAATGGTTAGGTTTTTTTTTCCAGTGGAAATTATTTCCTCGAGGAAACCACCCGGTCGGGGGTTACAAGTTACAACACTCCAGTACAATGATAATGTACTGGAGAACAAGAATAATGGGAGGGCAGGGAAAGGCCTCTCGCCCTACGAAGTCGATCGATCGCAAACATTCGAAAGAAAGAAGATCGCTCTGTTGCAAGGGTCTAGAACAAGGCTGATCGACGTGTCTTCGATGTCTAGACTGCAGATTGTGTGTGTGGCGAAATCCTGGGCAGGTCCTGCAGGGTGAGTTGATGCCGCGTGTCTCTGGTATGTATGTACGTAAATGGAGTACAGTATTGCGTGTTGCAATATGCGTTGTATGGTTGTCTCCAGTTTCAGTTTCAGGCTGCCCGAGAGATTGGGCCTTTGGGGGGGTTGGGGGCTTGGATGTGTGTTCCTGGGAGGCCTAGGCTGGTCATGCAGGTACTGTACGGAATACTGTACCTTGCGTTGGTTGGTGCTAAGTTTATCACCGTACTCCGTATACTCCGTACTCCGTACATAGTAAATAGTAATGTAATTATCTTTCGAGACACTTGGTATACAGACAACTTGTACTCCGTACAATCGTGTCGTCGCATTGGCCGGTGTGGCTGAGCGTGGCGTTAGACTGGAGACCTTTTTGCCCGTATTGAACATTATTAGTTAATAATAGTTAACCAATATAGGATTAGGAGTAGTTAAGGCGGCACACAACCGTGGGAGCTCGAGTCCGGCCCGCTCAGAGCTACTCCACTAGTCCAAACCAGGGTTTTGTTGTGGTTAGAATACGGAGTACTGTAGATACTACAGCTAGGAGACGGAGTTGAAGGGAAGTATTCTGGAATATGTCCATAGGAGAAAAAGTAATAGGTTGGCAAGATCGTCAAATATTAGGAATACTGATGTACTAGCGAATGTAAAATTAGAAGAGAAAAGAGGGAAGAGGGACTGGACAGGAGGAGTCTAGACTCTGAAACGAGCCGGGACCAATCAGCCCTGCTTCAGGGGCAACTTGGACCCCCTCCTCGGGCTCTATCTCGCTCACTCTCTTCTCTCACTCCGTACACACCACCTCAAACTGACACTCGCTTCTCTTCGGTCGAGACTCTTTTTTCTCCTCCTCCACTGCATCAATTGCTTGCGTCTAGACTCGTTTCCATTGCGTACAATTTCATTGTCCTTACCCTCGTTGGATCCGAAATCCAGTCTCTCGTTCGTCTCGACCTGATCCACCAACTTCTCTCGCTGCAACTCGTCCGTTTCAATTTTCTTCTCCCTTTCTCGCAGGTTGATCCTGCTGAGTCTTTCGTTCGACAAGAGCTTTTCATACCGGCTTCGATATCTCGAATACGCGCTTTAATCCACTCGCTTTTCCCCCCGTTCATGTACTCGCGCGCGATCCCAACCTAGATCGATCGCCCGGTAATTCGTGAGAACTCGGCCCTCTCCACATCGACTCTGGTCAGAAATGCGGTCGACCATCTGGGCCCTGCTGGGCCTGGGTGTTGTAGTGCCCCAGGCCCTGGCCGCCGATACGCTGAGCACCAAGGGTTATAATCTGTGCATGCAGGACTCGGCTATCAGCGTGCAGAAACTCGATGTCACCTATACTAAATCAAGCAAGCAAGTGGTCTTCGATTTGGCTGGTACCAACTCGAAGGAACAAAATGTTACTGCCACTCTGACGGTGACCGCTTATGGCAATCAAATCTATACGAAAACTTTCGAGCCCTGCGGAACTGAGGTCCATGTTGCGCAGCTGTGCCCTGGTAAGAAAAACCTCTTCCACCAATCGCCCCCCACAACGCTGTCAAGACCGCTCTCAGGATCAACTTTTACACAAAATCAATGTGCTAATCCCTTCCTTTCGCCAGTTCCATCGGGCGTATTCAAGGCCAGTGGTGATATCACCGTTCCCGACGAATATGCGAGCCAAATTCCCTCAATCGCCTTCAACATTCCCGATTTGGATGGCCAGGCTAAGCTGACTCTCACCTCGGACGGCAAGGATGTAGCATGTGTGGAGTCCAATCTTTCCAACGGTAAATCCGCCAGCGTCAAGGGTGTCGCGTGGGCGTCCGCTGGTATCGCAGCGGGTGCGATGGCCCTGAGTGGTCTGTCTGCTCTCGGTAGCGCTGGAAGCACCGGAGCACCATCCTCCAGCCCGTCAGCCGGTGATGTGATGGGATGGTTTGGCTCCATGGCTATGAATGGCATGCTGAGTGTCAACCACCCACCTGTCTACAAGAGTTTCACCAAGAACTTTGCCTGGAGCACTGGGTTGATCCCGTGGTCGAGCATGCAGAACTCGATCGACGACTTCCGAAAGGCTACCGGTGGAAATACGACCAATAACAGCTATATCTATCTCACCGGCCTGAGCACCGCGTCGTCGTCGAATGGAACCTCCTCGAAGCGAAGCCTGGATTTCGTGTATCGTGCAGCAGGCTTGTTGGCGCGGTCGCTGGAGGTGTCAGAATCGAGTACCTCCAACAGCAGCTCCAGCTCCAACTCCACCAGCAGCAGCTCCTCGGGTCTTACCGACTGTGGTTCCTTGAGTGTCTCCACCATCAAGTGTTATGGACAGGAAGTTATGATTCCCTCGGCAAACATCTTCATGACCGTTCTTCTCGTCTTCGCCATTGTTGTGGCTGTCGTTGTCGTTGGTATCCTTTTGCTCAAGGTTATTCTGGAATTGTGGGCGCTGTACGGCAGCTTCCCCAAGAAGCTCACCAACTTCCGGGACGACTACTGGGGAATCATGGCACGCACCATCACCAACATGATCCTCGTCCTCTACAGCATCTGGGTCTTGTACTGTGTGTACCAACTGCGGAATGGTGACTCGTGGGCTGCCAGGGTTTTGGCTGCCGTGACATTGTCCGTTTTCACTGCCCTTTTGGCATTCTTCGCCTGGCGCATCGTTTACTTGGCTCGCAAGTACAAGAAGGCAGAGGGTGACACCACCGGCCTGTACGAGAACAAGGAAACCTGGCGCAAGTACAGTCTGTTCTACGACAACTACAAGAAAGACCTGTGGTGGCTTTTCATCCCCGTAATCGTGTATGCCCTCGCCAAGGGTTGCATTATTGCCGGTGCTGAAGGACACGGGATGGTTCAGACCATTGGTCAGCTGGTTATTGAATGCTGCATGTTGGCGTTGCTGCTGTGGAACCGACCCTATGCCACCAAGTCCTCGATGGGCATCAACATGACGATTCAAATCGTGCGAGTCCTGTCCGTCGCCTGTGTGCTGATCTTTGTGGAGGAACTCGGAATGTCTCAGACTACCAAGACCGTGACCGGTATCGTGCTCATCGTCGTCCAATCCTGTCTGACCGGTATTCTTGCCATCCTCATCGCGATCAACGCTATTATCGTCTGCATTCGGGAAAACCCTCACGCCAAGAAGCTCCGCGAAGCCGGTATGTGCAGCCAGCCTGAACTACAAGCTCGAGTGCATCTGCTAACCCTCTCACCTTCTTAGAAAACGCCAACAAGGACCTCGATGATCTCACCCCGCTCGATGCTCGCGAGTCCCTTCTCATCGACCACCCGCCCAAGCGCGACCATACCGAGATGAGCAAGTTCAACTTCAATGCACCCTACGAGCCATACCGGGACCACCCCGTTCATCGATCCAACTCGAACGGTAGCAACGAACGTCTGGTGTATGCCGACTACGGCGTCGCACATGGCCGCAGCCACAGCCATGAATCCCGGTCTTCGATCGAGGGCCGGAAGCCAACTGCCCCCGGCTACGGCATGGCCTACTAACGTCACGACGCTGCGCCTTTTTTCAAACTTCTTTCTCCTTTTTCATTTTGTGCATCCCTTAAAAAGGCCAAGGGAAATACACACATTGCTTCTGTCTGATTTTATTTAGCGTGTTCCATGGCGGATGGTTGGGTATTCTTGTCTGATTGTGCTGCTTTGGTTTCTTGTGCCATAACACCTCATCTCACCGCACTGCACCATCTAGACTTGACCAACTTTTTCGCCCTGTCTTTGACATTTCAACCATATTCCCACTCTCTTACTCTCTTTCTGACTCGATGCTTTGACTCTTTCTTCCCTTCGTGTCCTCTATCTTGATCTTGCTCACCGACCTGACCTGACCCGACCCACCTTCTTTCCTCTCTGAATCACCTTTCAGCGACTCTTTTCTTGTCTGATTTCCAGCTTGGTGAAAAACGTTTTTCTATTTTTTCTTTTCTATTTGGTTCTTGTACATGTTATAGATTTTGATTATATGCATATTATCAATTGTCAATTATCCACTTTATCTTAACTTCTCTATACTATAATTAGCACTGTAGCCTTGTGATGCATGAAGATCTGTAGATCTATGTAGATCTCGATCTTCATGATGTCATTCAAACTCTTTCTATACTAACTACATACTGTAGGTAGCATTGCGAGTTAGGACAAAAGAACAATCTCCATTCCCACATAGCCCTAATTAGCAAGTAAGACCCACCCGAACACCACCAGACTCTCTCTGAATCAATTTATACACTTCATTCTACGATACGAAGCCAAAAGTTAGGTCGCATATATATGACAAACACCAAGCAAGTAACTACCTAAGAAGGTAAGAATAGAGATACATCCCATTAAAGAAAAAGAGAAAAAAAAGGAGGTAACCACCACCAACCACCATATTCCCGTAATTGCACGCATCTACGGAACGAAACGGGGGCACAAATAAGAATAAGAGAAACATAGAGATAGAAATAGAAGTCCAGATAGCCGCACCCCATATCTCTGGCCGGTCCTTTGACCAGAACAGGAGTAGGAATAGGAATAAGAACGAGGGCAGGAACAGGGGCATGTTAAAAGATAGCAGCAGCACAGCACAGCGCAGGAAGTTTTGGAAAGTCAAGGGCCTGGTTTGAAGATAGGGGTAATAATGGAACAGAATAAGGAAGCAGAAAGGGTTGAGGACTAGGTAGGAAGGATAGAAGACATAGCATAGAAGAGACATGAATGAAACCCTCGACCCGGGGCCCCCGGGGACCAGATTCAGATACAGATCACAAGCCCATAAACCAACCCCGTTTACCGAGAATAAGGATGGAATCCACGATGTCCACCACGGCCTCCGCCGCGGTAATTGGCGCCTGGCTTGCCGGCGTTACGGGGACCTGTGGGCGCGTTGGCGGGGGCTGCACTTTGGGGTTGAGGGGTTGCACCTGTGTATAAAAAGAAAGAAAAAAAGGGATATGTTAGTTAAAAAAAAAGTTGATGTGGAGGGAGAGTGACGCTGAATCGGGAGCAGGAGGGAAAAATCTTCATCACATACCACGACCCATACTACCACCACGAACCATACCCTGCGGACCGGTGGGGATATTCGGCTGAGGGACTTCGTCATACATACCCTCCCACGAAGTCGGGCCACCCTGCTGGTAAGGCGAGAAACCGCGGCTGGTATCCATAACGCGGCGGGCCTGCTGTTGCTCGTACTTTTGCTGTTCAAAGGCAATCTGTTCCTGGGCATTGTAGCCCGGGCCACCGGGTTGTTGGCGGTTATATCCCGCGCCAGGGCTGGCGCCTTCATTGCCTCCTGCACCTGGTCCACCGGGAGCCTGGCCTTGCTGGCCTCCCTGGGCCTGGCCCTGCATTTGCTGCATCATGGCCGCGTTCATCATATTGGGCATAGCCTGCTGCTGCTGGGCACCGGGGGAAGCTGGGTTGGGACTCATACCACCACCAGCACCCGCTTGCTGCTGCTGAGGCGCACCGGCACCAGCACCGCCCATTTGCGCAGCCATCTGCTTCATCTGCATCTGTTGCATTTGCTGAATCATAGCCGGGTTCATAGCTCCCATATTCATATTGCCTCCACCCATGGCCATCTGCTGCTGCATCATAGCAAAGTACTGCTGCATACGCTGCCAATACTGCGCCATCATTTGAGGCGTCATTCCACCCGCCATACCCTGCTGTCCCGCACCACCACCACCACCGCCGCCGCCACCTTGCTGGTGTCCCGAATCACCGCCGCCCTGGTTCATATCGCGGTAGTTATCGCGGCCGCCGCGGCCGCCGCGGTTCTCGTCACGCAGATTACCGCGCGGCTGGGCTTTCTTTACTTCGATGGGTTTACCGAGGATTTCCAGGGGTCGGGAGAGTGCATTTTCGACGGCGGCTTCGCTGTCGAATGTTACGAAGCCGAAACCACGGGGGCGGCCGGTGTCTTTGTCGATCATGAGGGTTGCGTCGATGACGCGGCCGAATTGGGTGAAGAATTGCTTGAAGTCTTGTTCGGTGGCTTCTTGGCTGACGCCGCCGACGAAGATTTTGCTTGTTTTCTCCTGTTCGTCGCGGGGGATGGCGCGCTTGGGATCGATCTTGGGTGACATTGTTAGTTCTGGTGGATATATGGATTGGAGAGCCATGATATGGCATGTTATGGGAGGTTTCTTTGTTCCCATCAACGAGAAGGGGAACAAAGAAAGGGGTCCTTTCTTGTTCTTTTTTGTTCCTCACAAAGAAATCTTCCAGGGTTGAACTTACAATTTTGCCATCGAGGTAGTGCTCCTTGACCATGACTGTGTTGACGGTCTTGGGATCGCGGAAAGTAAGGAAACCGAAGCCGCGAGAGCGACCAGTGGCGCTGTCACGCATCACGGTGCATTCCTGGACTTCGCCGAATTGCGAGAAGTAGTCGCGAAGAGATTCTGTATAGATGGACAACCCGCAAGGTTAGAAGCAGGTCTTTACTTCAGATAGATACTCAAAGGTATCATATATCATCAAACCAGGCTCTCCTGAAATTATGTGATACGTACGGTCAGTAGTCTCCCAGTTCAATCCGCCAATGAACATTTTCCTAACCAAGCCTGTATTAGCATTGTCTGCCAGTAGGAGAAGACTCTCGAGTAGCAAGCAACATGGAAGATAAATAGCGAAGAGCTCTGTGGGGCAATGTAGATGGAAGGGGAGAATGCGTGTGTTAATGTTAATGTCAATGTCAATGTCAATGTGTCTGAGTGCTCTGGCTAGGGAGCTGGGTGGCGCTAAGCTGCTATTCACGAATACAGCTAATGCTGAACTGTCTGGAGATGAGCCCTTCCAAGTCTGATGAAGCCTGAAGCTGAAGCCTCGAAACTGGTGCCTTCAAGTCCTTGTCCTGTCCACGGGAGTTCCCATTTTGTAGGTACACGGCGATTGCATAAACCACGTAGAGCTCCATGTAGCCCGATAATAGGTCCGCCCATTTGGTTTACATGAGCTCGGGGTCCGGGGTTGATCGCATATTCCATCTCTTGATCTGGGTATGTTTGTGGGATACTCGTGGGCCCCCGGAAGATATTGAACCAGACGGAAAGACTGCAGGTAGCGAGAAGTGTTTTCAGGCGAAGGAGTGAATTTGTCACTGTAATCTCTCTGTCTGTCTGTCTGTCTGTCTGTGTTCTGTCTGCTTTCTGTCTCTGACTTTGCTCGTCTAACAGAAAGTTCCACCCAAGTATAGAGCGTGGGTATGATAGCCCTCCATCAGACAGCGTTGCTACTTCTTGCTTTGCTCTATCAATTGTATCGACAAGAAGCTATATAGTATCCGCTGTACTATATGGTGGCTGGCAACAAAGGTCTGTGACAGAGACCGATCTGTCTCACGTAGTTCCTTCTTCTTTGTTTCTTTTGCAGCTTGTTTTGTTCTGCCTCAAGGCGAGGGCTCATTGACTCTGAAGCACCCCCCGAGACTGATCTCGTCTGGTCTCCATTGTCTGACAGAAACCATCGATGATGACTTGAGAAAAGATTGAAGAAAGAAAGAGAGTTCCCAGAAGGGATGCCGATGACCTCGGGGCAGGACGAGATATCCCACACGTCTGCCCGTCCACTGAGCGCATATGACTTGGCCGTTCAGTTCCCCTCGTCATAGATCTTGTGCACTTGCACTCTCCCAGCAACCCACCCTCCTCCCATGAGTTTGTAGAGGTAGTATCATAGCCATATGCAGCAACACTGAGCCCCCAGAAGCCGTATTGTGGGCCGTGAATAGCAACCAGCCACCCAGACATGTCCGTAGCGCGTATATCCAGCAGATATGCACCAGTAGTTGACGGGGAAAAACGCGAGGTGAATCAAGCATTGTAGGGGGTATTTTCACTTACCCATCTTCCTTGATTCCTGTTCCTGATCTGGGCTCTTCGTGGTCCGCATGGTGTGCCGCCGGGGGGTGGTGGGCGTGGCCATGATCCGCGCCATTATGAGCGCCCACACTGTAGTCCTGTTGAGGAGGAGCATATGTAGGGTATGTGTCCACGGGCGAAGGGTCGTAGCTTGGCACGGCGGTTTCTTGAGCAGGCTGCGCAGGGACTGCTGCCGGGGCAGGTTCAGTGGGCTTTGGAGCCTCGACTGCGGAAGTTGCACGGTTTGTCGATTCATCAGCGTCGTAACTGGACAACGTGAATTAGCCAAGCAGTCATCGAACTGAGAGACGAGTACGATTCATACAGATCCGCGAAGAGATCGTCCTCCAGGTCCGCGGGTTCAGCCATGGTGCTGAGGGATTAGCGATGTGGGTTGAGAAGCAATGGAATGGGAAACGAGTCAAGACCGATGTAGGCGGCGAGTGAGGAAGAAACGAGGGTCTTGGAAGCGTCCAGACTTTGTGAAGGAAAAGAAGAAGGCGACGTTCGTGAAAGAAGCGAAGAAGCGAAGGGAGGGAAGGCGGAGGAGTAAGTGGCTTACATACGCACGGCTTCGTTAAGGTTAGGTAGGTCCCGCGTCAAACGGCAGGCTTGGCTACTAAGTACTACAAGGAAGGTACACACATGTTATTTCGAATATGAAACTATTGCTCTGAAACTAATAATCCTTTTGGATCTCTGAAGCTATCAACAACAACCTTTCCATAGATAATTGGCGCTGCTGCTTCTCTCATAGCTGAAGAGACATGGATGTTTTAGGTAGGCGGAACCCAAGGCGGTCAGGGGCATATCTCGTATCCTGATGGAAGTGGCTGCGACAGATCCGAGCCAGTTGCAGCGTCAACACATCTACTATACCTCTCCGCATTTCGACTTCTCATTTTGAATCCTACACCTTGAATTTGGACCCATATTCTGTCTTGCAATGCGTTTCTCAATTTGACTTGCTATATGGCCCCGGCTGGAGGAGAAAACACGACAGATATCCTTGGGCCGCCCCGCATTTGAAACCCGCTGAGACCACTCCAGCAGTTCGACCATCACGGTAGCAGCAGCTATGGCGAACAAAAAGGGCCAGCAGGTAAGCAGATCCTAATATCCCCGAAGATATGTCGTTGAATTGAGGGTTAATTATGTTTCTAGGAAATGGTACAGGTTGGTGCGTATTGGCTTTCTCCCCCGCAATTGCCTTACTGTTTCTCCCATAGCTAACGCAAGCTTGTGAGCGCAGACAACTCCGAGTACGTATTCCATGACCTCCCCGCTTGTATAATCCTCTTTGTTAGCCATTGAAACCATACTGACCGTTCGTTAAAGACGCGCCGAGTCTCCTTTTTGGGCTGGTCGGAATGCATCCCTGAACCAGGGTTCGTCCAAGGTCTACGGCCAGAACACCGTTGTCGGCGCTTCATACTCCCACGCCAGCATTGTTCAGTTAGTATCATCACCGAGACCTTAACCCCACGCCAATTGATTTCTATTCTTGATCAATCAATATCTAACAGTTCATCCTTCTTATAGACCCGGGTCATCCCATCAACGAACCAAGACACCGCCCCGGCCGACGGGAAAAGCCCCGTACCCCGCGTCGCACCTGGCGAATCGATCGGGAAACGTGGTCGCCTCACCTCCCCGACAAGCATACCCCGGAATCATGACACAAGGCGTGAATGAATGGAGTCGAGATCCCACTCAAGAGGACGACGACGATGATGATGACGATGACGAAATTGTGTACGATGACGACGAAGATGAATTCGGCCTTCCAAGCCTCGCCAGCATGCGCAGAAAGAAGGCTGCAACTTTCAAATCCAAGAACCTCGATTCTGGAGGAGCAATGGGAGGGAACCCAACTTCTCTGGGATTCGGGTTGGCCGCTGCCAATAGACAGCGCGCCAATAGCTCCGATATCGCCGAAGAACGCGGAACCCCAATGTACCCAACGGCGCGCAAGGGTGAAGGCAAAATCCTTCGTCCACAGTATAAGGATATTCTGAAAGGTCAGTCATTTGAATGCTGTCTCCCAAGGACATGTTGAAATTCGCACGTCGTTCTGACACGGGGATTGCTAGATCCCGCAAACGCGTTGAATCTCATCAACCACTCGTCCCCGCCCACCAATGCCTCCCCGAAGGAGAGAGAAATACATTCCAGTCGCATTACGCGCATCAACAAGTTCAAGCGCATCCTACAGGCTAGCACCGTGTCCCTTACTGAGTTGCGGGACCTGGCATGGTCTGGAGTTCCTGAAGAGGTTCGGCCGATGACCTGGCAGCTACTACTTGGGTATCTCCCTACGAACAGCGAACGGCGCATATCAACGCTCGAGAGAAAGCGCAAGGAATACCTCGATGGAGTACGACAGGCCTTTGAACGTGGCAGTGGAACAGTTGCGAACCCCCCTGCCTCAAGTACGGGCCGTGGACGAGGATTGGACGAGGCCATCTGGCACCAAATCAGTATTGACGTTCCTCGCACCAGTCCTCATATTCCTCTCTATGGCTACGAAGCCACACAGCGATCCCTAGAACGCATCCTCTATGTGTGGGCTATTCGGCACCCGGCGAGTGGCTACGTGCAGGGTATCAACGACCTAGTCACCCCATTCTGGCAGGTCTTCCTAGGAGTGTACATTACCGATCTCAATGTTGAAGAGGGCATGGATCCGGGCCAATTACCTCGCAGTGTTCTGGACGCGGTGGAGGCTGACACGTTCTGGTGTCTGACAAAACTGCTCGACGGCATCCAGGACAATTACATTTACGCTCAGCCTGGAATTCACCGACAGGTTAGAGCGTTGCGGGATCTGACGAAGCGCATTGACTCGGCCTTGGCCAATCATTTGGAACAGGAGGGTGTGGAGTTTATGCAATTCAGTTTCCGATGGATGAACTGCTTGCTCATGCGGGAAATGAGCATAAGAAATACGATTCGCATGTGGGATACGTACATGGTATGTTCTTACTTCATGCTTTGCTTTTTTTTACAATACTGATACTGATACACGTTGCAGGCCGAGGAGCAGGGCTTCTCACGATTCCACCTTTATGTTTGTGCTGCATTCTTGGTTAAATGGACAGATCAGTTGGTCAAGATGGATTTCCAGGTAAGAATCGTTTTTTGCATTATTCAGAATTCACAACTCAGAAACTAATGTATGTACACAGGAGGTTATGATGTTTCTCCAAGCACTGCCAACAAAGGACTGGACCGAGAAAGATATCGAGCTCTTACTGAGCGAAGCTTTCATCTGGCAGAGCTTATTCCAGGACTCACGCGCTCATCTTCGACCGACTGGGAATGAGCCTCCTGAAAATGGTATCTTTTATTGATAGTAATCATAATTCATCATTCTATTCCGGACCTCCTTCAATTTTTGATGGCCCGGGGGTATTTGAGCGAGACACGAGGTTTTGCGATCAGTTGAAATGGATGCCCTTCTGGTTGAACGCCCATAGCAACTTCAAGAACTCGTTCTCGTCGCACATTCTGGCGCGCTTCTCAGCCAGACCGGTCTCATCCTCCAGAACCTGGCGGACCTTCTCACGGACCAACTCCGAAACCTTCCCGCGCTTCTTCCGCTGGGGCTTGCTGAGTGCTTGTTGAATGCGGGCATTGGCCTCTTCCTTGAAGAAATCGGGGACATCGTCATCGTCGTCCATTTCCATGACCTCATCAGCAGGCTCCTCCTCCTCGCCCTGTTCTTGCTCCTGACCCATATCCATCACATCGCCCTCGGCGTCCTCCGCGGGGCCATCCTCCACTGGAATATCGTGCTGCGCACACCATGTGCGGTAATTCTGCTCGAGCATGTTCATGATACTGGGCGTACCGATGAAACTGGCCCGTAGTGTCTTGTTCTTCCGCACAAAGGCAATGCGCAACAGGCCGTCCCATTCCTCATAGTTGATCTGTGGCCGCGGGACCTTGGGCACCATGCGGATGACGCTGGACTCGACCAATGGCGGGGGCTTGAAGTTGTTCTTGCCAACCTTCATGATGTGATCGATCTTGGCCCACATCTGGGCGTTGACGGAAAGTCGACTGTAAAGCTTGTCGCCGGGCTTGGCGAATAGACGCAGAGCGAATTCACGCTGGAACCTAGAGAGGGGGAGATGTATATTAGCATGTGCTAGATGAATAATTGACAACATCTGCGAGGATGAAATGGATATGTTTGGAACGTACATGAGAACACAAGTACGAGGAGCGGGTGTTGTTGCGAGGAGCTTGAATGTGAGAGGGGAAGAGATCTAGGAGGAGTTAGTATAGAACCAAAGCGATTCTGTGGTCTCTAGGAAGACTAGTCTATAGCTACGCTATAGTTCATGGTATAATAACTCACCTGATAAGGCGTGTTACTGATGCAGACATCAAAGTATGGAAGCTCCGTCTTCATCACATCGCCGAGAATAACCTCCAGGCGCTTCTGTGCCGGAGTACCCTGGAAACGCTTGGTGACTTCGGCAGCCATTCGAGGATCCAACTCCACCGCGATGACCTTCTTGGCCTTTTCCAGAATTTTGGCAGTCAAGTTACCAGTACCGGGACCGATTTCGAGGACGATCTAACAACATGAAAGTCAGCGCAGGTCTTTTTCGGCTTTTACCATCACTACTCACATCGCTCTGCTTGAGATCGGCCTTGTGGACAATTCTACGGAGGTTAAGTTAGCTCGAGTCCCTTCACACCAGACACAATGAAGACTTTACTTACTGCTCAGCGATACCGGGGTTCTTCAACACGTGCTGGCCGATATCTGTGTTCATCTTGAAGATGCTGTGGGCAGCCTTGGTCTTTGCAGCGGCGTCCGCATGCGCATTATTGCGCTTTCCCTTCTGGACCTTGGGCATTTTGAATGAATGAGCTGCAGTCAATAACAATTCACTAAAGAATCCGTCTGAAGCAGCAGAGTTTGGAAGGTCGCAAAAAGAAATTCCCAATTCCCCGCGGAATGCTGTTGAACTGTGGGCAACTTTTTTTCTGGCGATAAGATTATCGGCCTCGGGCCTACTTTTCTACGGGCGCGGCCCGCCTTCATCTATCTATCTCTCTTTCGCCTTTGAACTCCAACTTGCTTCGAAGCTTGAAGCTTGCTTTGCGTGCCTCAACATGGCGTCTGGTCGGAAGGATTTTCTCAGCCAGCAGGCGCCTGAGAACTATGTTGCCGGTCTGGGTCGTGGTGCGACCGGTTTCACCACTCGCTCTGATTTGGGACCCGCGCGCGAAGGTCCCACGCCGGAACAGATTCAAGCTGCGCTGACGAAACGAGCTGCGCTTCTCGGAGCTGCTGCGCCTACGGCCTACGGTGATAAATCTCGTGAGAAGGGTGGCAAAGAGGACAAGGCAGAGGAGGAGGATGAGCGGTTCCAGGATCCCGACAACGAGGTCGGTCTGTTTGCGTACGGACAGTTCGACCAGGAAGACGATGAGGCGGATCGCATTTACCAGGAGGTGGATGAGAAGATGGATCGGCGCCGCAAAATTCGAAGGTTAGTTATTTCTCCCCCTGCCCCGGCTCTGTTGTCCCAAAAAGCAACTTGTTCATCGGGCCAGTTCCCCGTTGTTTGGATAGATTACCGACTTGAATCGTTCGCCACCTACAGGGAAGCTCGAGAACAACAAGAACGCGAGGACTACGAACGGAAGAACCCGAAGATTCAGCAACAATTTGCCGATTTGAAGAGATCACTTGCCGCGGTCTCTGAGGAGGACTGGGCCAATCTCCCCGAAGTCGGTGACCTTACGGGCAAGAATCGACGAGCGAAACAGAACCTTCGTCAGCGATTCTATGCTGTTCCGGATAGCGTTATTGCAGGCGCAAGAGATTCCGCCCAGTTCGATACTACGATTGCCGACGATGGCGCCCCGGCCGATGGAGGTGAAGGAACTAGCGACGGGACGATGACGAATTTCGCCGACATTGGTGCCGCTCGTGACAAGGTCTTGAAGGTTCGACTGGATCAGGCCGCGCTGGGTTCATCATCTGAAGTCGCCTCCTCGGGAAGTGCGACCAGCATCGATCCCAAGGGATATCTCACCAGTTTGACTCAGTCCGAAATGAAGGCTGGCGAGGTTGAAGTTGGCGATATCAAACGAGTGAGGGTCCTGCTGGAGTCTGTCACAAAGACCAACCCCAAGCATGCACCTGGATGGATTGCCCTGGCGCGTCTGGAGGAGCTTGCAGGTCGAATTGTAGCTGCTCGAAACGTTATTGCTAAAGGTTGCGAGCTGTGCCCGAAGAGCGAGGACGGATGGCTGGAAAATATCCGTCTTAATGAAGGCCACAATGCCAAGATTATCGCAGCAAATGCCATCAAGAATAACGACCACTCGACCCGACTCTGGATCGAGGCCATGAAACTGGAAACCGATACCCGGGCGAAGAAGAACGTCCTCCGACAGGCTATCTTGCATATTCCCCAATCAGTGCAGATCTGGAAAGAGGCTGTCAACTTGGAAGACGATCCTGCAGATGCCCGTCTTCTTCTGGCCAAGGCTGTTGAAATGATTCCTCTCTCCGTGGAGCTGTGGCTGGCCCTGGCGCGCCTGGAGACTCCAGAGAATGCTCAGAAGGTTCTTAACGCAGCGCGCAAGGCTGTTCCTACTAGTCACGAAATCTGGATTGCCGCTGCTCGCCTGCAAGAACAGATGGGTACTTTCGAAAAGGTTAATGTCATGAAGCGTGCCATCCAGTCCCTCGCCAAGGAGAATGCCATGCTGAAGCGAGAGGAGTGGATTTCCGAAGCCGAGCGCTGCGAGGAAGAAGGTGCCATTCTTACCTGTGGTGCCATCATCCGCGAGACTCTTGGATGGGGTCTGGACGAAGACGACGACCGTAAGGATATTTGGATGGACGACGCCAGATCTAGTATTGGTCGCGGCAAATACGAAACCGCTCGTGCTATCTATGCGTATGCACTGCGGGTCTTTGTCAACCGCCGTTCTATTTGGATCGCAGCTGCGGACCTCGAGCGCAATCATGGCGACAAGGAAGCTCTGTGGCAGGTTCTGGAGAAAGCCGTTGAAGCATGCCCGCAGAGTGAGGAGCTCTGGCTGCAACTTGCCAAGGAAAAATGGCAGTCTGGTGAAATCGTCGATGCGCGACGAGTTCTTGGCCGTGCCTTCAACCAGAACCCCAACAACGAGGACATTTGGCTTGCTGCCGTCAAGCTCGAGGCAGATGCACAGCAAACAGACCAGGCCCGCGAGCTCCTGGCGACGGCGCGCCGCGAAGCCGGCACTGATCGTGTGTGGATCAAGAGTGTTGCTTTCGAGCGGCAATTAGGCAATATCGACGAAGCACTGGATCTCGTCAACCAAGGACTCCAGAAATACCCCAAGGCCGACAAGCTCTGGATGATGAAGGGCCAGATCTACGAGTCCCAGAACAAATTCCCACAAGCGCGCGAAGCATACGGTACCGGCACGCGGGCCTGTTCCAAATCCGTACCCCTCTGGCTGCTCGCATCACGACTCGAAGAAAAAGCCGGCGCTGTCGTCCGAGCCCGCTCCGTCCTCGACCGAGCCCGTCTCGCTGTCCCCAAGAGCCCCGAGCTATGGACCGAAAGTGTGCGCGTCGAACGCCGCGCGAACAACATCGCCCAGGCCAAGGTGCTTATGGCGCGAGCTTTGCAGGAAGTACCAGCCTCGGGTCTACTCTGGAGCGAGAGCATTTGGCACCTGGAGCCGCGTGCGTCCCGCAAGGCGCGCAGCTTGGAGGCGATCAAGAAGGTCGAGAACGATCCGATCTTGTTCATCACCGTGGCGCGGATTTTCTGGGGCGAGCGCCGGTTGGAGAAGGCCATGACTTGGTTCGAGAAGGCCATTGTAGCGGACAGCGATTATGGCGATGGGTGGGCGTGGTACTTCAAGTTCCTGCAGCAGCATGGCACAGAGGTGAGTTCTCGAAAACGCTACGTTATTTATGGGAATTGTCATGCTAACGTCTCCTTCTCTGGACAGGACAAACGCTCCGATGTGATTTCTAAGTGTGTCACAACGGAGCCGAAGCACGGTGAGGCATGGCAGGCTATCGCCAAGGATCCGGTTAACGCACACAAGTCGACGGAGGAGATTTTGAAGCTTGTTTCTGAGGCGGTTAACTGAGGAACTTTGCTTTGTCACGCATGATGTATCATTAACAGCACTTATGGGGGGGCGTTCTGGGATGGGTGTTTGAATATAAACCATTGCTTTGCCTTTGCCCGATGAATGGAGACTCTATTATGTACTGGATTTACTGGGAGTAGATGAGATGAGCTGGTCTGGTTCTACGCGTCTACAATGCATGGAATCAAGCTTTCCTAGAACCTATTTCCATAAGATTAATACATAACTTAAGCATGACACAAGCGTAATACAGTGCAAGAATCATATTCATGGGTATCGAACACGCGAGGCCTCTCCACGCCGGGCCAGGACCATCGCCATCGTTTCAAGTTTTTTTCTTTTAATATCGAAGCCAGATCGAACGCATCGTCTCCTTGCTCCCCAGCCTGGTACTGCTGTTGCATGCACGTCGCCCGCGTGGAAAAGAGAACAAAAAAGGGGTAAAATACTGTACATCGCACGGCTGACATGCACAGGCCGGGCGGGAGTCAAGAAAGAAGAATATGCCGAATAGGCATAGAAGCACAGGACTAAACCGTCAAGGCCCATCCTCCTGTGCGAGGTAGTCGATAAGTTCTTGCCAGATCTGAGTCTGAATCTTCCAGATCTTCAAGAGAGAAACTCCAGAACCAGATGCATAACGTAAAAGGGGCTGCCATGCTTGTAAAACAAGAGTAATTGCAATGGCAGCACCGATAATTCCCAGACGCCGTGATTGTCCCACCACCCAAGACCGGAGTCCATAACGCAAGTAAAACCGCAAAAGAAGGGGGTAACGGCGAAGCATAATGTGGCAGATGTGTGTGTATCAAGGCCGAAGGGGCAAATAAAAGGAAAGAAAAGAAGAAGGAAAGCAGTTGGTGGGGGTATGGGTATCAATCCCCAATTCCTCGGCCCTCAAGCAGCCATCGACAGACAATCGTCCAGCAAGCCGCTCAGTTGCTCACGATCAAGAGCCGTGCCTCCTTCCCAATCCGAAAGGGCAATATCATCGTCATCGTCCAAATCCATCTCGTCGTCATCATTGGCCTCAGCCTTGGTCTCAGGAGCCCCGCTCACACCATTCTCCAAGCGGTCTTGCTTCTCCGTCTCAAGCTCGTCTTCAAAGTATCCGCCCATGATTTGATCAATAATCAGTGGCATATGGCCCAGGACGCCCCGGCCCAGCTCCAACGAGAGCCGAAGATCCCTGACACCAAGTGACCGACGAGTCGCAGCCTCTTTAGCTTCCACGGGAAGCAATCCAGTGGCGGTATCTTTCACGATCTCGCCTCGGGTATATGCAAGTTCCTCGCGCTCCAATTGCTGGCGGTACTTGCGCATCATCATGCCATTGATGGTACCCGAGGGACCGTTGGAGCGCGTGCGTGAGAACACCGCGGATAGAACATCCTTGACAAAAGTCTCGGTGGCAATAGCCATGAATTCCGCGCATGGCAAGGCCGCGCCGCCGGGAAGTGATTCTTCGTAACACATGGGGACCATGCGGGCGTAGATGGATTCGGCATCGGGAAATTCGCCAGTGTCGCCGGCAAGAGGCTGCGCATATCGTTTTCGGATTTCCAATTCCCAATCTGAAGGTGAGGAGTCCGGTATTAGTAAAGATATTCCTTTAAACTGGATGCTGTGCGCGTGCGATGCGACCGCGCAGGTTATATCGGGGGTTGCAGGGTGAGCGGTATGAAGCGGTCTTACTTGTCTTGTTCAGTCCACCTGCGCTCGCGGGGACCTGACTGGGGAGTTTAATCTGTTTGGCCTGGTGGTATACCTCCAGCTCACTTGGAGCCGCATCGTTGGGATCTCGCTGTAAGTTGGGAAGGAGATCTCATGTCAGCAATCCTTGTCCTGTCTCGCGCCGGTATAGCCTCGGCCACCATTTTCCGCAAAGAGCATACCTCTTGAATAGCCTTGATTCTCCGACGATCCCTCGGGGGTAATTGCATAACCTCCGTCTTCAATCTTTGTTCGGCAGCGTCTCCGGAGATGGGCTTGGAGACCATGGACGGCTTATCGTTGGCCGAGACCCAAGTTGCGACGCCATGGTCGGGGAGGTCGCGAGTGAGGTTTGCGATGATCGCGCAAATGAAGTTATTATGTAAATGTTCAAGTTTCGTATCGGCGCACAAGAAGTGATCGACTCGCGACGCGTATTCATTTTGGTTGTAATGTCCTAGAAGCGGCAGGAGGTCAGGAGGTCAGCCACCAGAAGCGTCAATTCGACGCGGGGAGGGCGTTCAAGGGTAGATAATGCGACAACTTCACAGCCATGTTGAGACGAAAGTATGCGCCGGAGGGAAGTAAGTTCCATACCTAGTAGAAAGAACGCGGTGGACTCCTTGTACTCGGCCCATTTGTCTCCGATGGCGGCCTTCAGCTCCGTATAGGTCTGTTCCAGGTCCAGGCGCGGTACTGAAGGTAGAGTTCGTGATGACTTCGCCGTCGTCGAAGGGTTGGATGCCGCGCTCTTGGCCGCATTAGATGAGTCGGTGCGACTCAGGGCCGCCGGATCGATCTGCATGGTAGCTGAGGGACTGGCAGGAGCGCGACAAGGCGAGGCCGAAGGGCGGCTGGTTGATGGGGGCTACGCATTCATGAAGAGGCGCGGAGATCGATCAAGGGGGATGACGAGACGGGACGAGAAGAGAGGAATGGCGAAAATGATGGATTGATGATGGAAAGGCGATGAGATTGATGGAAGGAGGCTTTGGAAGGGTTGGGAGGTTGGAAATGAGGTTCCGAGAGTTGCGGTTTCCCCGCCAGAAACGGATGCCTCGTCTTCCCGGGAACAGTCACACTGCGACGAAGTATAGCCAGCGAAATTTAATTGACTAGATGATGATATGGGACAATAGCTGCCTATATAGGAGCTTAGATATTTCTTAAATATACAGAACTACAGTCTACTATATAATACAAAGAAACAATCAACATGAACAAGCGTATATTATACCTAATATCTACGCCATCTGCAGGACATCCTCACTCAGCACTCCAAACAGCTGCCCGATGTCTGCAAGAATCTCGCTAATCTCTTTGGACAATTGGCCAGTAACGAGGACTACACAGGGAAAGGTCAGTAAAAGAGCCTTAAGACATAGAATACCCTGGATACTTACTATATGCATACAACAATGAACTGTCTTCGTCCGTTGTCAGCAGCGAGACTTCCTGGTCCTGGCGATATCGGTAAATACGAGCCAGCAACCTGTCGCGCGCATGATCGATGCTGGGAAGCACATCGCTCAGGGGATATTCAAGTTTCATAGACGATGCCATGACTAGAAACATGTCAGGATCTCACGTCATTACCATAACGCAGCGCATTAAGAGTGAACCTACCAGTAAGAAGGTGGCTAATCCGAGCAGACAGCTGCTGTCGTTCCTGCGCGGTATACCGAAGGAGACTAATCTCACCATCGGTAGCAATCTCACTCTTCATCAGCTCCAAATTCATCGCATGGAACGCATTCACCATGCTCCGAGTACGGCGGATGATACTAGCATAAGTATCATCCGCAAACGCACTACGCAGCTCAAATTCCGATCGCGCCGAGACTAATAATGTCTCCAAGCGGGAGAGAAAGCGCTCGAGTTCAAGTTTCTCACGCGCAGTCATATACACGACAGAGCGCTTCGTTTTGACCATCGCCGATAAGGGGTCACGCTTCCAGACCAATCCCATCCTCAACCAGAGCATGCTGAGGCTATCTTTTAACCTGTTTCGCGCACTGATCGGCCAGATCATTCGGGTGATGATGATGCCCCAGATACAGCCGGAAAGTACTGCCACCACTCGATGAAGCGCGATCTCGCCGATGACAGGTTCTTGGCCACCCTCGTCTTTCGAGCCGTCCGCTTCTTTCTGGGTGAGCGAGTAGGCGTACAGCACGGACAGGTTATAAGTGAGCATGATGAACCGGCCCAAGGGCCCATTACCCTGGACGATCGTGATGTAGGAAATCCAAACAGCCATAACCCATCCAAAGATGGCCAGACCATAGGCATTGCCACTGGAAATGTACCAGGCTAAGATGGCACATGCCGCTCCCAAACAAGTGCCGAGGAATCGAGCATAGCCCGTGGTATTTGAAGCGCCAATAGTCATCGAGCAGACCAGCATGTACGACAACAAACCCCATTCACCACGCCAATGTTGATAGAAGGGTCTTGTGGATGGCAAAAACGCAGGCAAAGCATAGAGCGCCGCACCGGCACCGACCTTGATCGCATATCTAGTGTCATCCCGGCGGAGCCACTTGAGAGATTTCCAAAGTCTGTAGCCTAGACGTTGTTTAACCGTCGTTTCGGTGCGTGGATGTAGACGAGCTCGAACGGTGGGAGACACTCGAGCATCCGGCCTTGGTGGTGCCAGGAAGGTAGGTTCATCAGCAGCGCTGGTGTCTTTGACTCGCCAAAACTTGAGCCAGCTCCAAGACCGCCCGCCAGGTCGCTCCTCGGTCTCGAGTTGGAGCTGATCCAAGACCGCGAGCAACTCGTGCAGTTGCTCACCAAATTCCAAAAGTGAGAAACTGAAGTGGCCACAACTCGCAGACACCTCTTCCAGATCGGCCTCCGCCTCATGCGTCTTCAGCTTGATGGTTTCTATCTGCTGATAGAGCGATTTGAGAGTCTTCTCTCGCGATTCCTGGTATAGATCGAGAGCACGGTCGAGACTCGTGCGTAGTCGACTGTTTACCGAGACTTTATAGTGTGGCGCCGGGCCAAAGGGGATCTCGTTGAAGATCTCCTTCAAGGTGAAGGCTAGAGACCGCTGTGATAAGTTAGCTTCGTGTTCAAGCTTTCTCTAAATAGAGCTGGGCTTACCATAGCCGGGCCCAGATGGGAGATGAAGATTGTAAACACGTCAGCTGGAAGCAGAGGGTGTTTTGCGGACTCCATCTTGCCATCTGAGTTCGGGGTGCTGAAACCCCCACTCGGAGAAAGCTCTTCCTCGGGGCGCTCATCAATCGGCTCCAAGAAAGATCCATCAGGGAAAGACCAAGAGCGTTCCAATGATGCAAAATATTCCGTTGGGAAAGCGCCCTGCTGTCCACCAGATGTCTCAGACTCGCGAGCAAGTGTTTCGCGAATCAGACTGAACTGAAGAGAAGCAGCACTGCGCAAACCACCCATATTATGAGTGATGTCCTGCACCCAACGCACTAGTTTCTTCTCTAGTCGATATTCCCTTTCGGTACCTGCAAAGTAGTGCTCGAGCTTTGCCTCGCGTACCAGTTTGTCCAGCTGACCGTAGGCCTTTCGGTGCTTAGTTTCTGCCTCGATGAATTCCGCAGACTTGAGCTCGTCCTCAGACCCGCTGAGGAAGCTCTCTGTAATGATAGCCAGCATAACAGCCAGAGTATCCGTAGTTGTAACCAGGTTCGCGCGGAGCTTCTTCCGCGCAGAGATGGGGAATATCAAAAACGAGACAGCTCCCGCGAATATGACGCCCATGATAACCATTTTCAAGACCTGGATAATCTTGTTCAATGATAAATCGCCGCTCTGCACGGCGCCTTCTTTCGTCAAGACTGTGATAGTCGACAGCGCCGTGAGCGAGCAGGCCACATTCACCAACGGGTCACCGAGTCTTTGCTTAGTCCACCCGACGAAGCCCAGGCCACCACCACAGAAGACAATCAGCACCACGGCATGGCCCAGCGCAGGCAGATCCAGCGAGTCCTGGAAGAAATTCTCTACCAGCATACTGGTAATCGACAAGAAGGTCGAGTAGAAAAACGCAAGCAGCGCGCAGATCAAGGCGCGGTACATGCTACCCTGGGATCTCGCCGGATGGAAGTAAACAGTCACCGTCGCGACCATATGTTTCCCCTCCTGGTGGCCAAGAAACGCGGATAGAGCGGGGATGAACGTCGCCATGGATCCAAGCAGATAGGCCAGACTGCACTTCAAGACTCCAATGCCCTGCTCAGAGGTCACGAAGCGGTGCAAGCCTGCCCATATCTCCTGTGCCTGTTTAGACAGCCACGTCCCGTATCCATCATGATGTGTCTCGATCTCGCCCGACAGCAGACCTCGTCGCTCCTCGCGCGCTTCGTCACCGTCATCCGTCGTCAATCTTCGTGTGGGGTTACGCAGGCTCACGAGGCCTTTTAGGCGCTGACCGGTTCGTGGAAGGACAAAAGTTGCCTGCCGTAGCTGTAGTTGCTGTCAGCATGACTGCACTTGGGGGCGGTGGTTCATCTCTTCCGCTCTAGCTGCGTGTTGTTTACAGCGAGCTCAGATCGGGTACACACTTTGGGTCGCAACAAGCGGCGGGAGCTACTGGGAGCTCCTCCAGTCTCAGACGGCGCCATTCAGGGCGGCTCTCCCGCATTTGCTTTGGATAACTTCTCGGGGTCAGATTCACGTTGGAGGAGGGTGCGACTTCATCGTGCATGGGACAGGAAGAAGATCGCAGACGGGTTGCGATTGGAGATTGAGGTCATTACACCGTCTCTCAGTGCCTTTTTGTGGAGGTGCAGGGCCCAGCAGGTCTCCACACAAACTTGGAACAATACGCAGACTCTAGCCACATCCCTGCTACACTGGAGCCACGCACCTCTCTGCTTTGAGCCTTTGACTGCTTTGTTTCTTATACTTGGTACGAGTCGTTGTTGACATTATGCTCTTGTATCTCGATCTTTTTAATCATTGGACATGTTGTTTCAAGTAAAAGAGCGCCAAATTTCATTCAAGCTAGATACAGCCCCTCATACCACCCATGCAATACTCATTGCAGACCTTCCACTTTCCACACCTTCACAGCCGCATCGGCACCGGCAGATGCGATCTTCGAGCCACCGTCGATCCATGCCACACCATTGACGCCCTCCTTGTGTGCATTCTTGACCTCCAGCCAGTCACCCGGCTTGGCCAAGCTCCAGACAAAGATATTGGTGTCCAGGGAGCCACTAACAACGTGTGTACCGGCCTTGTTCCAGGCCAGCGAGGTGATACGCGCAGTGTGCGCAGTCCAGCGGTCCGTGACGAGACTGCCATCGGCCACCTTGTAGACCAAAACACGACCACGCAGATCTCCCACAGCCAAGACGGAGGCGTCGGGGGAGAAGGCCAGCATGGAAATCTGGTTGCGCGAGGCTTGAATGTCGGTCTGCGCGGACAGACTAGAGCCTGAAACCTTGCAGATCTGCACAGCTCCATTCTCGCCGCCGATAGCTGCAACATCCCCGTGCGCCGCCACAGTGGTCACCGAGAACTTGGTCTTGAAGTCGCCGGTCTTCTTGCCATCCTGGAAGATCTCGACCGCCTCTGCGGCACCGACCAGCACGGTTGTACCGGCGGCAGCAACGCCCTTGGGCTGCGCAGTGAGCTTCGACGAGCTGCCGGTGTAGGTCTTGGCAGCCACATCAATGGACCGGATCGTGTCGTCCCAGCCGACACTGTAAATACGTCCAGAGCCCTCCGCTGTTGAAGCCAGGCCGGCGATGTACCCGGGATGGCCCTCGCCCTCGATCTCTTCCGCGGAACCAGAGGCGACATCCCAGCTGGAGACGCGGCCCTCGAAGCTTCCAGTCCACAGAGTCTCCTTGCCATCCGAAGTGGACTGGCCGAGAGACGTGATGCTCTTCTGATGACCCTGAACCACCTGTCGGGGCTTCGGGTTACCCTCGACAAGATAGTTCAGATCGCCACTGAGAGACAAACTAATGAGCAGGTTGTCGCTGCGACCCGGGGGCCAGACGACGCCGACCTGGTGATCACGGACGGCGTTGGCACCCTCCTCGCCGAGAGTCCAGCTCTGCGTGGTCTTGCCCGCTTCGACATCCCAGATCTTTACCGTCCGGTCCGCGCTGGCAGTCACGAACTTCCGAGAGTCCTTGGACCATGACACGCTGAAGATACTACCCTTGTGCTCGCCCTCGCCGATCTGACCCTTGGTCTCGCCGGTCTTACCATCGTAGAGCCAGATCTTACGGTCCGCACCCACACTGACCAAGTGCGAGCCATCTGGGCTGAAGCCCACGCCATAGATATAGTTGGTGTGCTTGTCACCAATACCAGTGTTGAACTTGAAGGGTGCGCCGTGGTAGAAGACCAGCTTCTTATCGTCGCCTGCGGCCGCAGCCCGGAGGGGCCTCTGCTGCCTGATCGAGACGGAGTTGATCTGTTGCGTGTGGCCGTAAATTTCGCCAACAGTGTTTCCGCTATCCCAAGTAATGCAGTGTCCGTAACGTTGCTTTCCGTCACCAACGGCAATGATGCGCTGGGAGTCGCCGTCCCAAGCCAAGTCATTGATCCGGCCGTTCACAATGCTGTAGTCGCCCTTGGTGATACCCTCTCCAACACAATCCCACACCCTCACAGTACCAGTAGCATCACCACTAGCAACGTAGAATCCGGAAGGAGAGAATCGCGCGACGGTGGTCTGTGCCTTGTGTTCGGTGTACTGTCTGGCGATTGCGGGGTTGTCGATAGAGCGGATGAAGATGGATTTATTCGACTGTAGGATTGGGTTCGTTAGGAGTTGCTTGTAAAAATAGAGCAATCGTATGACTAGGACTTGAGAGTCATACAGCATATGCAAGTCGCTCGCCCTTGGCGTCGGACGAGAGCTGGGTAGGTGCACCTCGGGTCGTAGAGGGGCTGGCGGCCCAGATAGAGTCTGTAGAATAGGTCAATGGGCTGTTTGTGAATATAGTGGCAGACAAAGGAGTTTATTTACCGTTTGTGATTGACATCTAGGAAATGCGACTCGGTGCGCTCGAGTACAGAGGTGGTTTGAGGGGCGGATCAATGGCGGGGGGAGGGGAGAGTTGTTTATGTATGAACTGACGTACGCGGGCCAGGCGGCTCTGGTGGGGATCGGTTTCAGGGCCCGTTACAGCCACTCAGAAGGTTCACGCCGCAGTTGATTAGAGAAAGGAATAGATAGATCATTGGTCATAACATTTCTATTATTCTATTTTCCTCGCTTTCTCCTTGTCTTGATACTGGGAGTAACATGTGCCTTGTTGGATCCCATTCAAGGTTTGGAGGACGCATATATATCTCCAGAGTATAGGACCATACCCAGTACGGTTTGACATTGATGCCCTGTCTGTTTTGAAGAGCTTCACGCCCAAAAAGTTGCTGCCTCGTTCTCTACCCGATCTGACTCAGAATATGCTGATTCATACCAGCATTGTATACAGATATTGGCCAAGAAAATCAATCAATTTTGCGCTGAGAGTAATAATACATGAAGATGCGCCCACCCAATGGGCCGCTGGTCTGTACAAGAATACCATAACAGATCACCCAATGATCATACCGAATGAAAGATAGAACATGCCTTCTACCGGAAACCACCATCCATCTTCGCCTTCATCTCCGCGGCAAGGATCTCGGGGTGCCGGTGGACGGAGGGCATGAGACCGAGGCCCATGGCTCGACGAATGGCCTTGGCAATCTTGCGCTGGTTGACGGGCCGCAGACCGGTTTGTTCACGGTGCTTGATACGGCCGAGAGGGGAAACGTACTCGGACATGATGGAGAAGTTCTAGAATTGGACGAGGCATTGTTAGTGGTTGTGCCTATATGTGGCCTCCCGCCAAGAACAAGGGATTGACAGGGCAAGGAACAACGGCATGGCCATTCCATGCCACAGCCAAAAGTCACCAATACGTACCTTGTAAAGGTCCAACGGGTTCAGGTTCAGAGCGTCAAAGGCGTCGCGCGAAGGGCTCTTGCGCTTGCCCCATTTCTTCATCTCGGCCGGGCTGAGATCGTGAGGAGCGTAGATGTCACCAGCCTTCCAGTCGCGGGTCTGGAACTTCTCCAAAGCTCGGCTTTCACCCTGAGCTTTTTGTTCCTCGAGGAATCGCAGGCGATTTGGTAGTCGGCGCCGGATGGGGGCTCTGGGGGCTGTTGCAGAGTCAGTCTTCGCTCGAACTAAGGAGTATTCTTTGAACTCGTGGAAAGATGCAGAATCGTTTCAGCATAACATACTCTGGTTGTGAGAGGTGGCGCGCTGGGAGGTGAAGGCGCTCATGGCTGCGGTCGAACTCGAACTCCAACGGCAGGCGGACGGCAAAGCATTGGCGACGCTGCGCAGCAGCGATGAAGAAAAGAGACTCTGAGACATGGTGAACAGCTTCCAATGGCCGCAGTAATTGGAAGTTGTGGAATGTATCAGAGGGGAAACCGGACGTCGAATGGCGAATGTCGAAGAGTCGAGGCCAGGATCAACGCGGAGCCGACAAGCGGATCTTTTTTCGCGGTGCCAAGACCGCCCTCCGCCTATGCAGCTCCTCCGCGTCGCGAAACTCTACCAGCCTATGCCATCAATTCCAGCTCTCTGACGACGCCAAACCCGCCCTGCTCCGTCCGATCCGATCTTCCAGTCTAGTCAATTGAGCGCCAAGGCTCGCTCGCGTCAAGCCATGCAGTCTCATCTCACGAGACGGGTCTTCAGGGCCCTCATCAACAACGAGCCGCTGTCTTTTTCAAGATGCCGACGAACCCAATTGCTGCATACCATTTCCCCCGCCCGAGTTCGGTCAAGTCTCGCCAGTCTCCCTCACGTACAACGCCGGACCCTCTTCGCCTTTAACATGGACCCACGGGCTGCTTCAGGGGAAGGACTGCCTACGACCTTGACATCCGAGAAGGGCCTAAAGCCGATGACCGATTTGAAGCGATCCCTCGAGGATAAGAGCAGAGCTCCTCCGAACAATACTCTAGTCAATGCCTTTAAACTGTTTTTTGAAACACGAGTGGATTCTCCTGGAGTCATCAACTTGTTCCAGGCTCGGCTGTTGTCCATGACATGGAAGCACTTGAAGGCCCAGCAAGAAGAGTTGGATGATAATGACTGGAACAATGTTTTCTCCGTGGACAGCTTGGAACGGATTCTATTTGTGCTATCTGAAGCGCAGTGTCTACCTGAGTCGCGCGAGACAATCCTGAAGATTGCTCGCTACGCCTACCTCGAGCTTTGCGCTGATCATGGGTTTGGTCCCAACTCAATTAGCCGGCCCGCGCTCCTGGTTTACATCAATCTCCTGGCCATGAATGGGAATCCCGAGGATGCCCGGCAGGTTATCATCAACTTTGGAGGCCAACTGCGTGGTGCGAAGCCATCCCCCTGGCTCACCGTCTTGAAAGGATTTGCCCTCAAAGATGACCGGCGCCAGCTACGGAAAATCACCCAAGAACTAGAGAAATACGGGGTCAAATTCGACCAAGCTTCCCATGAGGAGCTTGTTGACATTCTTATTGCACAGGATTTGTTCAAAGCGGCGCAGACAGTCTATGAATGCCCAATGGCCGGGAACGCCCAGCCGTCTTTGGCTACCAAGAAGGCTGTGATCAACTATGCAATCCTGAAGTCAGAATCTGCTTGGGCAGAACCAATTTACCAGTCTATCTGTGAAGGCACCAGTCCTACACCGGAGACTCTCGGCGTTGCTTTGCTCTGGGAAGCTGCCCAGGGTGCCAGTGCATCTTCGCTAAGCGAAAAGGTCAAACTGTGGAGTGCGACAAACCCTCGGATCAAAGATGCGCTCACCATCACGGATATCAATAACCTTCTCCGGTATGCCAATGCAATCGAGAACCCGCAATTAGCTACAGCCTTCGCCAGCTTGGTAGAACAGTGGGGACTTGCTCCTGATGAGCAAACGCATTTGTTGCAGCTGGAGTCGGCCATCCAAGCTGGTGATGTCGAGGCCTCGCTTCACATCTTGGAGAACCAGGTGGACCCCACTTCTCTTCCCAATGCCGACCTCTCTCTTTCCAACCAGCTCATCACGATGCTTTGCTCGTCGGAAAAGAAGGATGAACTTTTCCAACAGATCTCGTCCCTCCTGGATCCACTATTCCAGGATGGAGTGCATTTGGAACCAACCACTGTCGCCGCATTGACTCGTATGCTTCTCTACCGGCATGACAACGAGGCCGTTTCCGAACTGCTTCGCCCGCGATTGGCTACCTACGACAGTCAAGGGAAGACCGTGATCCGTGCCGCGGTGACCGACTTCATCTTGGATCTCAATGAGAAGGACGCAGACGTGTGGGAGGTGTATGAGCTTTTCAAGCTTGCATTCCCCGAGACGGGGGTCAGCGTACGAACTGAAATCATGTGTACCTTCTTTGAGCGCAAGCGCAGTGACCTCGCAGTCCTCGTTTTCGGCCACATGCGCCAGGCAGAAGACCTGTCACGGCGGCCAAAACCGGACACCTATGCGCGATGCTTCCAGGGTCTCGCGCGGACCGCCGACGTGACCAACCTGGAGCTGGTACACAACATGCTTAAGCTTGACCTGGAGGTGGAGCTTACCACCCGGATCCTCAATGGCTTGATGCTGGCCTATGCCGCCTGCGACATGCCCGAGAAGAGCATGAACATCTTCCGGCAGATCTTACAGTCAGACGAAGGACCGTCAACTAAGACGATCGCCCTGTTCTTCAAGGTCTGCGAAAAGCACCACAACGGCGTGCAAGAGGCCGTCAAGATGATGAGCAAGGTCAAGAAACTTGAAATCGAGGTTGACCGTCGGTTATACTCATCGTATATCGAGGCGCTGGCTGCACAGTGTGAATTTGACCGGGCCACTGAGGCTATCAATAACATGCAAGCCGAGATTGGAGTTCCTGCCACGAGTACAACGTGAGTTTTTTCCCCCGTCAATTGGCTTTAGCCACATTTTGTTTTTGGTACGTTTTGCAATGCTAACTTTATGTGATAGGATCGGGCTGTTTTATAATGCTATTCCCTACCAGTACTGGAAGGACCAGGTAGAAGATTGGGCTCGCAAGACGTACCCCGAACTCTGGGAGCACCTGGAAAAGACGGCGCGCAGTGAGCACGAAGAAGGGCAAAAGTTTGATGGCATCTTGAACGAGGTCTGGGTCTAGATATCCATGGAATGTGTTTAGGATATGTTTTTTTTTTTGTATATATGTTGGTGTACGTACCGGATTTTATTAGGCCTTACATAGCGCATGAGACCGAATTTTCAGTGGTTTCAATAGTGCCCAATGAGTGAGTTTTCAAAACAACTTGATTGAATTCCGAGCTGTTCTTAGTTCAACGGTTGAAGGACCTTCATAGCACAAAGCCTGGATTATACGATACTATGTGATACACTAGAGACTAACAGAAGTGCTTCTGGACATCGCCATATAGCCTTTTTCGCACGAGCTTCCGTGGGTGATAATATAGATTGCTATTGTTTATCATGACATACTACGACTGTCTTAGAACGGCAATGCCGTGTGTTTCTTCATTGCAAGGGAGGAAATGTGTCGGCTATCGTCGGGAATAATGATTCAATCATGTCATCAGATTCAGATGGTTTATTCCTTCTGATCAGCTTGCTCGTTATTAGCTCAGCTCCCGATGATCTCGTGAGGATTATCTCTTAAACTCGCAGTTACACTACCTCAGAGAGCGGAAAGCTATGCCAGTCATACCGCCAGTCCTCGGAAATCTTCTCTGGCCAAACTCGGCGCCAGATAGGTTTAAGCCAGCCTTCCAGCGCTTTCGGTAGCGGTAACACCTGACTTGGATTTGGTTCCATCTGTTCCACCTGTATCTCATGTCGGCGATCACCACGAATGTTCCGGCTGATCCGCCATGGGCGACACAAATAGAAGAGCACAGATTCAAAATGTGGTGGGCAGTCCAGCACTCCAAGATTTTCATTCCCGGTAATCTCGACAGTCAATTCTTCCAAGGGAAGAGATATTTGAGGCTTGCCGGAGGAAATCGCGTCGAATATAGACCGAGCAAGTATCTTATCAAATGCACAATTGATCAGTTGCTCGCGCATAGCGCCGTTGTAAGCTTCTGATAAATCTTCACCAGCATTAAGCGAATCCAAGGGAACCTGTCTATCAAATTCGTCGTCGATCAAAGCATTGAACACGTTGCCGTCCATGTCTTCTTCAATGTCTATGGGTGAGTATGTTCTGGCAACATGGAGTTCAAGTGAGATTGACTGAAGCCTCGGAAGGGATCCAAGAGCCTTGTATAAGCCCGCTTCTGTCGAGTCTCCTTGTGAACGGCAAAGGCTCAGTGTGAAATCTCGAAGAGATGTGCAATGACTACCGAGTGTTTCCAGATCGTCAATGGTCAGGTCCTCACCAGTGTAACTGAGTACTTTTAACTCCGATAGACGTGGTCCATGGTGAGTAGCAAGTGCGTCTATCGAAATCCCGGGATACCAGTCATCCAAGGTCATAGACTTAAGCGGAGGAATGCTTCTCAAGAATTCATTGACTGCTTCTGCATGATCGTCTGAATCTTCTCGTTCTCTTCGAAGATTGCCGAGGACAAGCCTTTCCAAGCAGGGAAGCTGAAACTTCGCCGACAGATGTCTCAATAGGTCGGAGGTGAGATATGCATTAAACTCGAGGGCTTGCAATTTTGTGAAATCCATTTGTGTACTCCAGTAATCCAGTCTGTCTTGGGTAATACGCCGAAAGTGTTCAAATCGGAGGAATCGCAAATTTCCGCATGACTTCTTAGAATTTTCCCCGGCCTCTTGGCTGAATCCTTTCCACGACGGTGGAATATATTCCATCCCACCATAACCAGGATGAGGGTAGACCATGGTGATCTCTTTCAAGTTCGGTGCTAGACCAGAGACCATACGAGCCACGGCATCCTCATGGTAGCAGCTAGAAGCAATATTCTGATGGCGATTGTAGCCCCCGGTATGAATTGTTTTGAGGCTGAACAGACAAGGCGACGATGCCAGGCGGAATTCATACGAGTCTGTGGAGGCTGACACTAGACTGCGCAGAAAGAACTGATCGATATGGAGGCGACATGATGGTCTGGTTGCATGGATTTGATCCAACAGACATTTCGGAAATTGTATTGGAAGCAAGAAGAGTAAATCCGAGAGGGAGGGCAGTTGCGGAATCAGATGTGCCAGAGGCAGCCAAACATCACTGGACTCTAAAGCAGCTTGCTTGTCGCTGTCCAATGTCTTTTGAGATGAGAGGCCGTAGGTTTGTAGATAGCCATGTGAAGTTCCAGGATTTCGACTGAGAAAGATAGATCGAGGACTAGTGTCCCTCGAATCTGTTGAACTGGAATGCGCTCCTTGCTGAGTCTCGCAGATCACGAGACATCGGACATATTGTAGCCTGGTAAGTACCTGGGGATTCTGCGTCCATTTGTAAAATCTTTGAAGCGATGCCTGGTCCGGATCTAACCCCACTTGAATGGTACGGGAAATGAAGGGGGATGCCAGCGCGTGGCAGGTCCGATTCGTGTATGCGAAAGCACGAAGACTGGGTTCATGTGTGGACAAGTGTTTTAGAATCATTTGGTGGATTTCCAGGGGTAGAGACTCGATTGACGGAGCCATGGTGAGGCTGATGAAAAGTCGAAGGCCGATTTTGGAGGGGTTTGTGGGTGTTTAAATAGATGAGATAGGGAAGCAATATGACGATCACTTTAGTCCGTTTCCATTCGCCCCTGATAGAAAGGGAGAAAGGGAAGACCAAGAGGGTCGTCAGGTTGTTGATGAAGCTAAGTTCTATCGAGAGGTTGGAGGATGTAAATAGACAGGATCATGTGACTAGAAAGAAGCCCGATTTTGTTCAAGAAGTGGAAAACAAAAGATGAGTCTGATGGACTTTACCGGGTATCCTTTGTCAGTGGGGTTATGTCTGTGGACTCATATAGTTCACATATCCACAGGGTTTTGCAGAGTTGGGCAGAGCGTGTGGAGAATGGTGTTGCTGATGGGATTGAGAAATTCAAGGACGCTGATACCTTGGAGCACCGGAAGAAGTACTATGTACCCTGGAAGAGGTTTGATTGAGCCCACTCTCGGAATTAGATGGTCCTCTCCTGCTGCAATGTCATGTACCTCGATAGAAGCTCCCAAAAAGTGTAGATTGTAGGTAGAATGACTCTAATGTTATTACCACCCTGATATTGAAACTTCCTCAACAACCCAAGATGTACTCATGTAGACAGTTCCTCCTAGATAGAGCCAGAGTTATCGGCACAGGACCACGCTGCGGTTCCTCCATCCTCCCGATAGGAAGCAATAATACCAGAGACCGAGCCGTAAGTACCTGCCACAACCAAAAATGTACCTGAAATAATGACGAATATGCACCATGTAACCATCAGACGCCACTTCAATGTCGGCTGCTCCTTACCCTTGGTCCAGTTGTCATATAGCCACATGAATCCCATAGGTTGGAAGCGTAGCACAGTGCCTAGTAGAGCACCAACCAGAGACACAAGACCACCAAAGATTGGAATACCACTGGCGATAATGTATGCAGTGAGAGTAACACCAAACGTGGAGCCTAGCCATGTAATCCAGTGGATGGCTGAGTTGGAGGTCAGGTGGGTTGAACCACGCAAGATACGCACAAAGACGTATTTGCTTGGGATCTATTCATTGGTTAGCTTGAATGCTGATCAAAAGCCAGCAGAGTAGGGTGTCTTACATGGGTCAACAGAATGGCAGTCACCAGTAAACCAGGAAGCGCAATTCCATAGGCTACCTTCTTCACAATCGGACCGGCAGAGCCAAGGGCAGGCGAAGAGACATAAGATCCACAGTAGTAGTAGACGACGATGCCGACAACGATATATGCCGTACTGATAACAGTCTGGCAGACCACAAGTGCTTTTGTATAGTGTCGAGGATCACGCATCTCTGATGCAATCGAGAAAAAGGCCGGGGTGCCTGCGTAGGCAAAAACGAGGGAGGAGATTGCCGAAGCGGCATCCGAAAAACTGGGCTTGTTGAAAAGTTTGTAGTCTGATTTCCATACACCTTGTTGGGGTGCTGCGCTGGGTCGATCTTGTATCCCTACGGCGATTGTCACCGTGAAGACTATAGTATGTTAGGAGTGATCGTATAGCAGCTTCCCAAAGAAGACTCACCTGCAATAATGATACAAATCGCACCAATCCATGCCAGCCACGAGATACGGCCCAAGGTACGGATACTCGAGAAGGCAAATGTGATGATTGCAGCAATAGCAACGAAGATAGCAGTGCAAATCGCGTGCATGGAAAGGGCATTTAGAGCAATGGAGACGCTCAACATCGCCGAGCCCGAGCAAAATGTGAAGACTTGAAAAAATGTTAGGATGACATACAAGATGAAAGAGAGCCGAGGATCTCTTACAAAGGGTGAAAGTGGCCCCAAAGAACTCCCGACCAATGCGACCAAAGAGCAGCTCCCCGACATCATCGATACCATATATTTGGCGATGGTTGACTTTGAAAACACCGACGATATAATTCGACCAAGTTGTGATACCTCCAATTATGATAAGAATGATAACGCCTGGGATCAAGCCAAGAGTATGGAAAACAGAAGGAATAGATAGGACGCCCAGACCAATCTGGGTCTTGATCATGAGGATAGCAGTTCCCAACCATCCAACCTTGGAAGATGTTAGCATATGGGCAAGTGCTTCGAAATTCAGAGAGTCTTACGTTGCGGTAGTTGGGCCCATCATCAGTGATGTCGCCGAAGACTGCGTCATGTTGGATATCCTTAGAGATACCATCATCAACTTCGCCAGTCTCCACGGGCAATGGAGCGATATCCAGAGACTCGTCTAAAGACTTGGATTTTGACATTTTGAATGCACAAGATGAAGTCAAAGGATGAATTGAGATTGACGAGAATCATATCGTAGGAAAGGAGAGGAACAGACTCCTTTAATATTCTGGTCTGGCGTGATACGGTTGTCTGAATCCTGGAGAAGCAACTCCACTCTCCCCGGAAAGACCCACCTAAAACACACTATCTACATCAGCGGACCTACCTTAAAGAGTCTCTGGAGTAAACTATATCGGCTTTGGCTGGTATATCAAAATAAACTTTTCCATATCCTTATTGCGGGGGAAAAGAGGCGTTTATACTGGCTTTGCCAGAACACTACAGTCCATGGAAGATCCTCGCTATTTGCCTCGTTTTTTCTACAATGCTTCACAAGACGAAAGGTCCCACGATGGAGAATCCATTAAAACAAGGTGCGTTTAATAACCTATCTAGCTAGGCACTCGCTAATCATTTAGGTTCCCCACCTATGAGCTATTATCGTATGAGTATCAGTGAAATGACTATCTTACAAGAGCGTCAGCATGCGGAAGTATTCCGTCCAAGAAGACAACTCAGTTAAAGTAGTCGATAGGATGTCCTGGCTGAGGGAAACTCAAATCAAAAGTCTCCCTAGAAGTCGAGATAAGATGGCGGAATTAATAGTGAGATTAAACGCTGATAAACTCAACAGGTGCGGACAAATTAGGCAAGTCAACGATTTAGGAAGGTATCCGTCGTTTGGTACGTTAGCTCTCCCGCAACCCCGCATTATCGGGCGATCTGAGATTAAGGAGGGATATCCGATTGGGCATAATAAACTAAGAGTTGTACCATTGAGGACAAGGTGGAAATGTGTCATTTGATAAGAGATTAAAGGTAGGAAAATGTTAAGGTCGAGATTTAGATGTGGAGTAGATGGAATCAGGAACTTTCTGAATGGAGAGGCTTGCCTAATGCAGAATGCACTATCTCAACTGGACGCATATATTCAAGTCTATATGATTTGACTTTTTTGCCCCGGAAACCTTAAACGTAACAGGCAACTGATGCTCACCGACGATTCAAAGATTATAGACGACAGTGTATGTAGGTGACCATTATCGCCTGCATGAAGATACACCCCAGTAACCACGAGCGGGCGTTGATTGATGCCTAGATTTACATATCTCACAAGTCTCAACCCGAATTAGGAAGTCACGGAATCGCCTTCTAAATGAAATGTATTGCCGCACCCTGGCTTAGGGGGCTTGGTGGCGCAACAACCATTTCCGGTCTAGATCCCGCGTTCCATGCAAAGATTAAACATGGGTATTCGAGACAGGTAATCCCGATGGAAATCAGAGTTAAGAGGCTGTCGTATACAAATTGGAAACTAAAGATAACATGCTTTCAATTGCGGATTCCCAATAAGAAGTAAAAAAGTCACTACGATGATGCACCTTGACGACGAAGACGCATGCACATAAATAGCCTCGACAAATATTCCACTATAATAGTCAACTAGGCGAGGTCAACATGTTTTGGTTATAACAGTCTCCCCTTTAACCACCGCTCAGATTATACGACCATAACCACTGGAATCATACAAACGGTCATTTCATGCTGCTGCTTATCCAATTGTCACCCACCATCACTTACCACCTTTCCCTACCCCTTTCCCTAAGAAAAAGCATTAGATCCTCGAGAGAACCAACTCAATGACCTTCTTAAGGCAAATTGTGGAGCAGAGAGATAGGAAAAAGGACGATTTTCACATGGATGTAGATGGAGAAGAGAAACGGTCCAACCAGATATGCTTCAAATGCCTCTTTTTTGGAACATCATTCTAAGTGTGTTTGATATCGTCTTTTTTGATAGCCAAGGTGTCACTTTTTGGTCTATTCTTTAACCCTTGACTCAAAAGATGATTTTGAAGGTTTGTCGGGGTTTCAAACCTATGGAACCACACTGTACATCTACTGTACGTCTATGTGGGGATGACATCTTGTGGATAACATAACCACCCATCAGAGGGTTGAATCAAGTCAAGAAAGATATTCTAAAGTCGTAATGTAGTATATCATCTACTGCATATATGATCATCAAAACGGAAGCCTCGAAGCTACCAAGCTCCTCTATAGACAGGCAGCAAGAGTAAGTATGAAAACCTCCCTTCCCTCCACACAACCATATCCGCAAACCTACTCATTCTCCCGAACATCAATAACAGTACTCTTAAACTTCCTGGCCGGCACCTTGCGGTTGAACAAGATATCCGCCTCACGATACGACCGATCCTTCAACTCAGGCAAGAAGAAGTAAGCCATAACCCAACACACAACTGCAGTCCCACCCCAAACATAACCACACTTTCCAGCCAAGTTCCACCCAGTAGCATTCAACATCTGCGAAGCGAGATAAATCATCGGAATCTCGGCAACGTAGTACGCCGCACGACCAACACCAGTGCTAAGCGCACGCAAACGCACAGAACTAGTCTCCGAAATGATAGTGTAAGAGATTGGGCCCATTGTACCGGCGTAGACGAAGGAAATGAGTATTCCCAGGATGGCTTGGGCGTAATTTGTAGCGCTGTTTTGCGGGATAGAGGCGACTATGCCCAGGATGAAGAGGAACGTGACGTTTGTAGCTGTACCCCAGAGGTAGATTGTTCGACGGCCGAAGTAAGGTGTTAAGAACCAGGAGAGAATGTTTGCGATGAATTGCAGGCACGAATTGATGAGGTTTAGTTGGAAGGACTTGTCCGGGGAGATTCCAGCTTCTGTTGATATGTTAGATCTGCCCCCCTTTTTCATAGATTTGATATCTCAAGCTTCTAGAGGGTTTAAGACTCACGTTCGAAGAAGAACGTCGCTTGATTTGCGATCAAGTTACCCGCGAAGTTCTGCGATGCGTAAATGAGACAGGTGATAGTAGTGCGGCGGAGGTCGGTTCCTTTGAGGAGGTCGAGGAGAGATGGGGATCCGCCCAAGGAGGCCTCGATTTGGACGGTACGCTCCATCATAGCCAGGGACTGCTGCGCGGTCTCGGGATTACCGTCACCAAGGCGTTCAATGCTGCGGAGAGCTTCTGCTTTGCGGCCACGACGAATGAGCCACCAGGGGGACTCGGGGGCGAGGAAGAGGAGGATCAGTAGGGGGGTCTGTGATGGTGGGAGATGGTTAGTATAAGGACCATGATAGCAGAGATGACTGAGTCCAAACAAAATATTGGAATGATCAAATTTGGCAAGAAAAATGGAAGGCAGACTTACGGGGAAGATCCATTGCAGAGCAAGTGGTACACGCCAGGCCCATTCATCATTACGCTTGTTGTAGCCGTAAGTAGCGGCCGCGACGATAATGGAACCGATAGACCACGACATTTGCAGCGTGGCCGTGCAAGCACCTCTCAGGGGGAGAGGAACAATCTCACTGGCGTAGGCAGGGGCATTGGCAATGAAGAAGCCCCATGGCACACCTTCCAACGCTTGACCAACAACCAGAAGAGTGAGGGAGTCAGCCTAAGCGAATGATTAGTCGCATAGCTCTTTTTAGATAACATCAAACACAACGACAGTCGTAATTTGACCGGAAATCCTTAGAGATGAACACTCACAAAGAAGGAAATGAAAATCGTAGCATTCATCAGGACCAAAGCCAAGATAGTGGTCCAGCGGTATCCGAGTCTGTTGGTGACGGGGCCAGCAGCGAAGACACCGATAAAGGCACCACATTGACCGGCTTGGAAGAGGGCACTTTGCCAGCGAGTGGGAATGACATAGCCATCTCCATGGGGCACACCGTATCGCTCTTGGAAAGCGCCTAGGGCGACGAAGTTGCCGTTGAGGAACATGTCGAAGGATTCCATGACCTGTGGGAGATATTGTTAGTTGTGATATGTAACTTGCAGGATATTGATATCCAAGATAGAAATAAAAACTTCATCTCTCGCCTCGATATTGGAAAAGCAAAGACAGATCCGGGGTAGATCTGGGGTTGCAGATGAAATCTGGGGAACCCCAAGAAGAATCCAAGCAGCAATGAGAACAGAGTATAACTCACGATAGTAAAACACATGGTAAACGCCCACAAACAAGCCCAAGGATGTTTCTTAGCAGCCTCCCAAACATCCATCTCATGCTCCTTATTCTCGCCCTCAAAGGCATCATTCAAAAGATCCGCGTCATCAAGAATCTTCTCCATCTGCTGGACCTCGACCTTCTCGACCTCACGGTCAGAGGCCGAGTCCAGCGGCGTTGACTTGTTATCGCCTGAAACGGACATTGTGAATGTTTCTCTCTCTCCTTCTCTTCACTGACAGGTTGTGGGCTTGTCAATGGTGAATGAAAAGAAAAAGAGGAGATGTGGAAAAGAAGAAACGGAGGGGAGAGACCGGATGGAGTACAAGGGTGGGTTAGTGATTCATTCTTATATATTCTTTTTTATTTCTTTACGGAATTGTTCAGTTGCAGGTGGGAGCTGAGCTGGGCAAGATCCACGCATGCGGGCGGATCTGGGGGAAGTAACTTTGGGGAAGAGAATCGAGAAAGTCTGGTACTATCGCGGGGTGTGCATGTGATACGTGGATTTAATAAAGGGATATAATCAATTTATAATTTACAAAATCAACAGAGCTCCACTAGGACTCCGTAGAATGGTTCATAGAATGGCAGACTGTACGAGTATACGGAGTATACCCGAGAAACCACCAATTGGTCACTCCCAAATTAACTTCATGTCGTACTCAGCCCCAACGGATGGCAAGCAGGGATACGACCCTAAGTTCGCCTCACGGTTATAATATCCCACCAAATTACCCGAAGCCGAAAGTAGAAAAAAATTATAAAACTACTCCATAGCCAGAACAAATTACGGGGTCCTAGAAATAAAAAGAACCAACAGTATTGCAAGAGACTCGAGAATCTCTGGAAAAAGACTCAAACAAAAACCCTGGTTTAACACAACGCCTCGCCAACGCCAAAGGCTGCATACCAAGAACGAGCGGGCTGGAATAAAACTACCCTATTGGTCTGGAAATGTACATGCGAGATCCTGGACCAGGACCAAGCGGACCAAGCTACTCCTCGACTAACTTAACTAATGCTTCTAATTTCTATGGGCTTAGCCGTCGCCGCATTGGGGTTAGTCTCGGAACGCCACCTGCAACAGGGACGCCCTCGGCCACGGCCTCAAGGTTTGGCAAAGCCAGAACAAAGAGAATCCGGCCTGAGAATAATAATGATCGGGCCGGAATGGTGGCGTTCAGGTTGGCCGCAAAAAGCAAAGAGTCTCGGGACACGGAAAACTGGGGGATTGAGGGACCGAGAGAAAGAGCGAGAAGAATAAGGTTCGACATTGAGAGATTTGGACATTTGAGAGCCCACTTACAGGCGTTTGTAAAAGGGGTCTTGACTGGGAAGAGACACCGGGTATGGGTCAGAGACTAGGGTATTGGTTTGATCCGCTCGAGCAGTCCTTCAGAGTCCACTGGAGAAACTCCATGTTTGGGGGGTAAAATTATGGGGAGGCGCGGAGTCCCCGGAAAACTGGAACAAGGACAACGGGGAAACGTGGCAAACAAGAATGACTGCTTGTCTCACCATGTAATCGTTTATTATTAGTTGAGTGGATATTATTCTCCATCCGCAGCAGCCAAAGGACAGTAATTAAGCAGGAATTGCCTCGACAAGCGATACTGAATACTTACGAACTCACTCACACCACTCATAGCCAACCCAACTCAACACGGAGAACCCGAGCCGAAAACTGCCAAGGTTTCATGCGGCATCCTGACCTCCTCTCCCTTTGATCGGAAGAAAGTAACCTAGTCCGTAGAGTCCGTACTAGTCAACCCAATCCCGAGTCTTCAGTGCCCCGCAAATAATAATCACGGGTGAGTCGGTGACGGACTCGCCGCTAAGCCGACTTTAGCTCAAACAAGGTCGGCCCTCCCAAACTCAAACAACCAACCACATTACCACCTCCTCGGTGTGGACCCGAGTCACCCGAACGGTCAAAGCGAACCCGACCGAGACAAGACGGTCTTTTCTTCATTGGGTTTGTTTCGCCGTGGTTGGTGGGAAATATATGGGTGGGGAAACATGGTTGCAGTATGGAGTACGGAGTACAGTACATAGGTACTCCATCACCCCATGGGCCGGGATGTTCGGTTAGTTGACTGCCATTGAATTACCGTCGCCGTCTTGGGGGCGAGACGAGACGAGAGGATAGGGAGAAGCGAATGGAGATGGCCACGTGAGAGTGTATTCTTATGGAGGCCTGAGGATGATGGCCTGAGGATGATGGCCTGAGGATGATGGCCTGAGGATGATGGCCTGAGGATGATGGCCTAAGGTGAGCCTGAGGGTGGTGGCCTGAGGCGAGAATGATCGTGTTTTCTAGCTCGGGAGGGTCCGAGAGATCAGGTGGTAAGATGTTTTATGTAGGCGGGTAGTACAGATACACCTACCTAGTTAGGTACCTACTGTACTAGGGCAAACGGACACGCCAAGGAATTATTATTCTGCACCACGAAAACAGCCCAGATTTGGTTGGGCATGAACAATTCTAGGAAACGCCGTTCCGCGAGGAGGATTAATTGATGGGCCTCTTTGACTAACAGCTCACTAATCAATGACCGATTGATGGCTACTCGATGTGGCACATATTACAAGAACTTATGTATGAGCACCCTGATCGCATTAAATACCGCCTTCTATTGAAGGTAGTTATAGAATCATGCAAAAATATCATTAGGTAGGTATCTTGAAGGTTTCCAGCGATCTAGTTAGACTGGAGGTTGCTCATGACCCAGGCTTATGCTTGTTTGTCCACGCTCGTAGGTAGCTCACTAATTTTGTATATTATCTAAGAAGGGAGTAATCTGACATTGTTAGCAGACGACCTATTGATCCAGGTCTCGGCTAAATCAAATTGTGCAAAAACCTCCTAGTTATGCACTTGGTCATGGACTCGTGGCTGCTGTCGACCGCCATAATCGGTGTTCGCCGTGAATGGCACCACCAACTGGGCAACTGACATCAGTCTCTTCGAGGCTTTGCATAATATTAGATTCCTTCATGGATATATCATTATTGTTTTCGATAATCATGATCACGATTCACCTTGGTTAGGATGCATTTACATTTGTAAGAGGTATGTGATCAAGTGAACGTTGAATGAGATGAATTCTTTACCTGATTTTATTAAATAGCGTCCTTAGATCTAGTCTGGACCTTTTATTTAAGAACTATGACGGTTCACATGAAGCACATATGTTTTTGGCTTGTGTCGTAGCTGTCCTAGTGATATTTCGGCCTCTGTATCTTTCCTTCTTCTCTTCCCCTCGTGCTTGGTTCTCCAGATTGATCTTCTGTCTTCTGGAGCTAAGCTATAATAATATATACCCGGGTTGTGAGCAAGAGATAAAGATATATTCCATCGAAATATGAAGACCTTAGACTTCCTATCATTTACTGTTGTAGCACCCGATAAAATCAGCTGCGACGAAGGAGGTGTCGAGTTGGAAGTATACACTAGTTATCAGAGTATATGTGGTGTATAATGTAGATGTACAAAATAGAGAGATATCGATGATATGACGAAGGCATGATTGCCAGCTTCCACAGAATAAATGCAAAGATCGCTAATCCCAAGTCCAGATCCAATGCAGATCCGAATCCCCATGATGCAAGCTAATATCACCAAACACAAAAAGAAAGATGCAAATGCAAATGAAAATGCAGTATATACAAAGACAAGAATTCCCCTCATAATCTCTCTCTCTCTTATCTTTCGTCTCTCCCCCCCCCGAAAGAAAAATCACCAGTTCCTCCACCTCACAAACTGAAAATCCCACTCCTCTTCTTCCCATGCGGATAAACAATCAACGCACTCACAAACAACCCCACCGAAATGCCAATCGCCGTCTGAATCATCCCATACCCCAACCCCAACAAATTAGCACTACTCGTCGACCCACTATTCGTACTACTGATATCCCCATTCTTAACCGCCTCCGCATATTGCAATCCACTCAAAATCGATCCACTACTCGCCAACCCAGAGGGCACCAACGTAAAGATACCGGGTATAATCGCGGCCGCGGCATGACCATGCCAAACGCGCGAATACAAATTCGCGAGTAATCCGATGGTAAAAGCGCCGATAGTATTGGCGACCTGGTTCGAGCCGAGTTTTTTCGTGGAGAAGTAGTTTGTGAC
Organism: Penicillium goetzii; assembly: GCA_037043885.1. Classification (NCBI taxonomy): domain Eukaryota; kingdom Fungi; phylum Ascomycota; class Eurotiomycetes; order Eurotiales; family Aspergillaceae; genus Penicillium; species Penicillium goetzii. Next base: position 504,921 of record JAWLST010000008.1, on the reverse strand, counting down.
GTACCCGCATACGCCCATAACGACTGTGACAGGGAGTTGTTTCGGTTTCGCTTGGTTGATGAGCGCGGCGAAGAGGCAGAAAAGAGCGACAAAGGGGAAGTGTTGGATGTATTCGTTACCCCAGGTGGAAGTCGCGTTTGAACAGGTTGACTCCGTAGTAGCGTTGCCGTCCATTAGGCCATAGATCGTTGTGCCGACTGTGACGCCGTAGCCGAGGAAGAGTGAGTAGATAATGGTGAAGACCAGTCGGATGGAGCCGGCGTTCATTTGGTGGCTTTGGAGTTCGAGGGAGGAAGATAAGACGGCGAAACCGGGGAGGATCATAGCGATAGAGGATTGGGCCATAGCGGCGAAGCAGAAGACGCGTTCGCCGTTGTGGTGGATGCTGCCGAAGGCGCGGGCGAGGAAGGATGTTAGGATTGCGGCAGAGACTTCGAGGATATTGGAATATGTCGCTGAGGCTGGGGCGAGGACGTGTTGCATAAAACCGACTAGACAGCCTAGTACGAAGATGATAGGGAGGTCGATAGGCCGTGCAGAGAATGAGTAGGGCCCCACGGCGACGCTGGCTAGACCTACAAGGAGGATAAGCATCTAGCGGTTATATTGTTGTTTGCGTTGCATAAACATACCTGTGAGGAGGATAAGCATCCAGCGGTTGTATCGTGGTTTGCGTTGCATGATTATATCAAGCTGGCCAGTTGCATCATCCACGCTGATAACGTCGTGTACCACGTTTTTATACACGTTGTGCGTTTCAGCTAGTCGTGAGAGGTCTAGGCCTTGGACGACACGGATAATCTTTACCTCAGCTGTGCGCGTTAAAGGGTCATCGAAGGACATAAACATGCATCCTGGGATATATAGGAATTGCGCCTTAACCTCGAGCACGTTAGAGGTCATCATCATATATTCCTCGAGACGGTGGGTCGGTGCACCGTATTTCATCAGGGCGCGACACAATTGCATGATATACTGCTGGCGCGCGAGCATTGCAGCGATGTGCACCGTTAATTTGACGTCCTTGGCACTCTTGCGCTTCTGCTTGCGTCGTTCTTTCGCGTTCATGGGCGCGGGGCCTTGGGCACCGGGGACACCCACCCGGCCCATATCCATCGAAGCTTGGATCAAGGAAGAGGTGTAGTGGTGCTTTGATGGCTTTGCGGCCACGTTCTCCCTGCTGTTGTTGCCGCTCTTGTACCACTTGACCTTTTCCTTCTTTCCCGTAGGTGTTGCCGTTCCAGTCGCAGTTCCCATACCCATGGGTGTAACGGTGCCCGGTGTGCCCGGAGTTCTAGCAGGCAGTGTCTCAATCTCGGGATCCGAAGCTGCCGCAGTCGTAGCAACACTCATCCTGCTTGCCGTCTCCATATTGTTGGCATACACCCGCAGCAGATGCGAGAGCAGGCCCCCATTGAGAGGCGTCGATGCTCCGCTATCACCGGGAGTCATCGCACCAGGAGACATCGCACCAGGAGTTGTCGCGCCCGAGCGCGGCTCTGTCTCACGACGGGGAGCACTTCCACTTGGGTATCTCCGATGTTGATGAATACCCAACTGTCTCAGCAAGTGCTGAGCCTGGGAATTATGATCGGTGCCCATTAGTCTCTCCTCCTCATCTGCGGCCGTGCGCGCCTCATAACTCCTGATATCGTCTGTCGCGCCATAGTATTCTGGCGAAAAGCTCGCGTCCAGGCCATCGGCTTCGCGCTCATGCGGCCGGCCAAGTGCCTCGGCTATGGTGCCCGCGCGCTGGCGAATGCGCTGACTAACGGTTTTCCATCGTTGCGGGATAGAAACGGTACTAGGTTGCTCACTGTCGCGAGGGTCTACCGCAGTCTGGGAACTCTCCGTTTGCCCTTCTTCCCGGTGGGAGGGGGAGTCATGGTCGGCCCTCCCGGTTAAAGAGCTTTGAACGGAGGGCAGACGAGGGGTCTCCGGGTTCTTTTCATCGAAGTAGGACATTCAGACGTAAAAAGCGCGGTAGGTTCAGGACCTGCCGGAACCGACCGGATATTTCGGAAGTGGGATATGTCGTGTTGTTTTTGCGGGAGATGTGTCGCAGTGGTACTGTAGTTCTGCAGTCGTTCAGTTCGAAAAAGAAAGAGGTTTGTCAAAGAAATGGAGGGAGGCTCTGACGACGAGCAGGACCCCACAAACGGTGACACTTCATAGTTTTCCGGGGAAAGAAAAAGAAAGAGAAGCAAAGAAAGAGATGAAAGAAATAGCCGATGGGGAGGGGGCGCACGCCGTCGCGTCGAGTCAAATTGGATGGGAAAATGAGGAGCCGGGACTGGCGTGGATTGACTACATTGACCCACGTCGCTAATGTGGGTTGAAGTCATGGCGAGACTAGTGGCCGCGTCAGAACTCCTTTTTGCTTTGAAAAAAATTTCTCCACTTCTACCCGGATGGCAATAATAGTGTCGGGAGTCGGAAGTGGTCCTGTTGCCAAGCAGGCTGGGCAATGGGCATACAGTATGGAAACAATACTATTGTACACGATGGTCGGGGTTCGTTCCTGAGGGGCGAAAATAGGTGAACCATGGGTTTATCATCAAGGTACAGGAACAGGAAAATAGAGACAATGAACACATACAGAAGTCATCCCATCATCAGATGAAACGGGTCCCTGTTATGCTCGTCATAAAATTGGAGAAACAAGCTTCGCCGACAGCCACTAAGCGACGCTAGTGCTTTGTCTGTCGCCGAGTTCCCCGGACGAACTGGACAATCAGGGAGAAGTACAGGTACAATACACTGCGTACACTGTATACAAACTGTAGCTACAAAGGCGTCACACCATGATCCAAAAGGCCATCCATTTCGAGCCCGAAGTAAGAACTCTAGTATACAAAAGAACACACGATTCGGCGGGTTCTCCAACCACGTACGGACGACTATCCCTCGTCCTTGCATGATCTTACCCAATCTAGTCAACAAACCCCGCTCTTTAATTACAATTGCATAACTGAGCAGTGCTTTCTAATTCCAGACTCCATCCTATGATCCTAATATTAAACAAATCATCCTCGTGATGTTCTAAATTCTTTCTCGGTCTTCCCAAGTGGGCCACTTCTCTTTTCACGACCCACATCGTCCAGCAAAGACTCGGTGCAAAACCGGTGCCAAAGCCATTTGCTCAATAACTACGGAGTAGTGAAGAGTCCAGGCCGGTCACTAAGCGGGCGTGGTTGCACCCCTTTTAACAGGATTCTCGGCAATTGTCAGTTTGTCCGGGTACTCCCTCCGGAACCCGGTCGTCGCAACATTGGCAATAATACTACTTACTATGTACTCAATACCATGTATAGCACACACTCTCTGTGCTCTATAGTGAATAGTCTATACTTATTCTCCGCCACCTTCTGCAGCCACGCGGAAAAAAAAATCTCAAGCTAGTGGCTGGTTCGGGCGCAGATTCTAGATCCCATCTCGATTTCCCTTTCCCATGGCGCCGGTTATTTTTAGCTCCGGTGGCGTAACGGCTGCGTCTAGTGCCGAGCGAGACACAAATTTGCAGAAATCTAGAATCTGCCATGCATTATTCTATGGAATCCGAGACCCTTAACAAGTGATCTGGCCACTGCCAGGGACTTGAATTAGTTACATTGCGAAGTGCTGAAACGTTCAAGTGTCATTTCAGTAGGAGAGCGGATCTGGGCCGACGCCGGGAATAGCCACGCCTCCATTGTTGTACGTCGGGTATAGTGACACTCTTGCCTACGTGGCATGAAACGTTTGTTCAATGGTTTCAGCGATCATGGAGAAAACAATTACCTCTTACATGAGAAAAGAAGAGATCGCCTCGATAGATCCTCGGATGTGTCACGTGATCATTCACAACAGTGGGAGATAAGGTCGTACGATATAGAGAGAGAGAGAGAGCATTGCTGAATCCTCGACGATAAAGGATAAAGATGAAATCATATAGACATTGTCTTTTTGGCATACATACTTATCATCCACTCCTCGATTTACCAATAAGTTTAAGAGAGTAAATGCACGGAGTATTCCTGAAAGAAATATATTTCGGGACGAGGGGTTGTATTTGTGACCAAGCCCGGCCGAAATTACTATACTGTGGAGAGATATATGGCGAGCCTAAATCCTAGCGGTCTTGGTAATCTACCTCCTGGCCCGTGTTGAAATCATTGAAGTGCAGTTTACAGTCAACATATCGTCCATTTCAACCATAAGCTGAAGATTTGCTCATGGTCTACCGAGCAAAGCAAAAAGAATGTCTACTGTTTACAGGTTGAGCTTGCGAGTACTTCTTGATCAATCATGGCGTTCCAGTCTCAACAAGGGTACAGCGCCTGCCATAGCATCTGCTGTTTAATTCTGTAGATGCCACTGCCAATTAGCTACTAGTGTCGTCGAGAATTGGGCAAGCACAGGTTGTCAGTCTACTTGAATACGGCAAAGAGTCAAGGACTACAACTGGGACCAGTTTTTGCCTCAGGCAAAATAACCTGGTTAGACGCAGCCAAGGACGTACTGTAGTCTCCCGTCTTGTAGTTGAAGAATGCTATCTGCTATAGGGCTGGATCGAGAGTACACTTAGTACAGTACTGTACCCTCTCAGATAAATGTCAAAGTAGGACATACCAGCTCGATACCAGATTGTATTTTATACAGTCGAAAACGCATTAAAACATTAGTGCTCACTAGTAAGTATCCTTTCAAAAACGGACACATTACTGACGGCTAAGGTCCAGAAAGGTTTAGCTTGAATGACCAACATTAACAATTGTCGGAGAGGGTACAATATGCGGTACCCATCGGTCTGATTAGATCGAATTTGACCTATGTTTTGCAGTGCAGATCCTAACCCTATATAGTATTATACTTTTCTATGAGAGCTATCGAGCTCGATAGCTCGAATAGCTCGATAGCTCTAGCTGGCCTATCACCATTCCCCCGCTATCTCCAGCCACCCAGCGGAGAGTTCGTTCAGGGCGTCTTGGCTGTGGCTATATCCGCGGGGCACGGGATATTTCGTTCCTGGATTGATTTCTTTGTCAATTCATTTCTGTCTCACCTACACAGTACGTTATTCTTCGGTGTCATGTTGATTTCACCGAAGCAGCGGGGCCGAGGTCCATCTGGCCATGGTACCCCGCTATAGATCTACGTAACTATACTTCTATACTCCCCACTATCTATCTTCTGATTGAATATGTATCTATCCCAGTTCTACTGAGATCAAGTTCCAGCTGATTCGAGCGGAACTGCCAAGATGACACAGATAGCTGCCTAGCCACTGCGGGAATAACATGATCCCATCAGCACCAGTCGACGAGTCAACTCCCCTCGCGCCAAGTCCCTCCACCCCGCGCCGTCATTGACTCCGCACTGCGCCACAACCTGATCAGGAGGTCGACTGTCGCTTAGTTGCAAGTTGGCTGATACACCGTGCACAGGAGCAGTATGATAGGTATGACTGAGACTCGGACGTAACTATTTTCCAAGCTAACCAGGGGTAATCACATCACGCAAGAGAGCTGAGAAGCCTGAGAGCTGTAACCCCTCTTTTTTCTTTCTTACTATCTCTCCCACTTTCTTTCCTTCTGTTCTTTTTTTCTCTTCACCCATCCTCTCTTACTCCCTCCTCAGTATAGATCATCTCCCTCTCTGTAAATCCCCATTCCAAATGCACCCACAATTTCCACTACCATCCCCATCCTAAATTCTCAAAATGTCAACCGCCCTCCAACCCCCAGACCACCCCCTCGCCCTGCGCCGCACTCACCTCCTCGCCCCAGCCCCCGATCGCCTTACCAACACCCCCACAACCCTAACAATAACCCGCAACAACACCCTCTCCGGCCGCGCCTTCAGCGTCCACCATCTGCGCACCCACGAACCCTACTACAGCCCCACCCGCCGCTCCCTCCTGTACACCGTATCCGGCAAATTCTGGAGCGGCACCCAAGCACGTGAGATTCGCGATGCAGCAGGAAGACCACTTCTCGAGCTGCGGCGGATGTGGTGGCAGCGTGCGTGGAGCGTCAAGCGCGCTGGGGGAGGCGGCGAGGAACTGATGGGCGCAGAGATGCGGTGGGGTGCGGGGGTGAAGATGAAGATGGCTGTACGAGTGCGCAATGCGTTGCTTGTTGGCGCTGGGAGGAGTGAAGGCGATGACGAGTTTCTTCGAAGCGAGTACTATCCCATGCATGGTGGGCGTCGTGGTGGTAGACGCCAGCAACATCAACATCAACATCAACAATTCCGACGATGGGCTTCCCCTCCACCACCATACAGCGCTATCGCCAGCTCAAACACCAACAACCCCGGCCCTAACCCAGTCCCTGGATCTATACGACGCCGCCGCTCAACCGACACCGTCAGTTCAAAAAGCACACACCTCCCCTCCTACGCCTCCGCCCACCGCCGCTCAACACACTCCCTTCGCGAGCTCCTCGACGCAGTCGAGCCACCAGCCGAGCCTGCGCCGGCATCAAGTTATGCGTATGCATTCCCGCCTGCGCGCCGGTACTCGGAGGCTGTGGTGGAAGAGCGCGCGGAGCTCAGGGTGGTGCAGATGAGTAATACGGTTGCGGCGGTGATGATGGGGGAGAAGAAGATTGTTTCGATTCGGAGGGAGAAGGTTATGGATTTTCAGTTGAGTGGGCCGATGGATCGGTGGGAGGTTGGTGTTGCGGAGGGGGTGGATTTGTTGCTTGTAAGTGTGATTCTCAGTGGATGGGGAGTGAAGTGATGCATTTAGGAGTTGATGGATATATGTGTGTGTGTGATAAGTATACTGACTATTTCATCTCTTTTCGGACAGGCTGTTAGTATCGTCTTGATCATGGCAGAGTTTGTGAGGCATGAGTACCGGGTGCGAATCAATTGATTGATGTAAGCCGAGATTGATTCAAGAGGATTACGAGTTGCTGGATGGTCGAATTGGAGATGGAAGGAGATACCTGACATTTCAGCACATTTCCTTGCATATCCGGCATTTTCTTGCATTTTCATTTTTCATGTCCACCTTGAGCCTGCATCGCATTTGCCTACGTCTGGGTCATTTTCACTTTATGTCTTATGTTTACGTTACTTTACCAGTTTATGACAGTTATGACTATATCAACAGCATCTTCACTTTCAATCTCGATTTTGAGTTTATTACTCCTTTGATTTACCCGGGCAAAAAAAATCGGAATATACAGTTCCGAATGAGCCGCCTAATCAGGAGTTCATGCTTCTTCATTATGATTGTTGAGTGATATAGGGTGCTTCCACTGATATTCGATTGCCACTACTGTACAAACAACGGGTTCTCCTCATCATAGATCATAAAGTCCATGTTCCATAGATCCTCGAATTCAAAGCCGCCCAACAACTCCGTACTTTGATCAGCCATGTTCGGCGCAGCTACTCCCTGCAGACTCGATCGTGAAGGCCCGCCTCCCGAGGGCAGTACCTGGTCACTTGATCCCGTTATACTTGACCGCGATTGTTGTCCCTCAATCATTTCATACTCCAGCTCAACTTCACCCGCCATAGTCCCCTTCTGCCCACCACCCCCAGCCCGCTGAAAAACAGAAACCACCCTCTCCCGCAAATGCGTACACGTCTGCGTAAAGGCCTGACCAAAACCCCGTTGAAGAAACCAAGTCTCCACATACTCGGTAGCAGACGCTAACAGTTCAATGTCAGATCTGACAAGTCTGCTATTCGGTTGTCGAAGGACACCCAGTGCGAGGATAACCGCTGCGAGATAAGTAGGAGAGACCGAGATAAGAGTTGATTTCAGTCCACTATCTGCTAATTGGAGGGACTGCGTGACGATCGTTCGTGCTGCGTTGGCGCATATTAATGCGCCGTCTAGGAGGCGGGTGTGGTGGGGGAGATTGTTGATGTTTTTTTCGACTTCTCTTTTGATGCTTCGTTGGGGGAAGATTACTGCGACGCGGAGGATGCTGAGTTGGGCCTGTGATGTTTGTGAGTAACTATTTATGGGTAGGACGGTTGGGTGAAACTTACGTGGTAGTACTGCTGGGATAAAAACGTAGCAAGGATCTGATGATCATGCCCAGTATGATCCGTCAATGCCTTCCGAGGCTTGAATGCATCTGGCAGTGAGTTCTCCCACTCCAAGAGCTCTTGGTCTAAATTCGCGACTTCGCCGAGCATCTCAGCAGATCCACCCATAAACTTGTGCGAGTAAAGACGATTCGATATTTTGCCCATGATACTACTCAGCGCAATCCATGCTCGAAAGTACGTGCTAGTGTGCTCTGAGCTTGTGCTGGCTGGGTAGTAGACGGTGAGCGAATCGTAGCTTCTGTCAATTATGGACGGTCTGCCGCACTCGAGCTGCATGAGTTTTTCTAACCCGAATAATGACCACCACAGTCGTTCGCGTAAGCTTTCGGGTTGGTGGCCAAGAGTGAATCCGTCTTCGGATGGGTGTCTTGTCGCGGACTTGTGTAGTCCGATAGATTGTGCCATGCGGATAGCGTGGCCGACTATATGCCATGCCTGGCCGTCTTTGGCGATAGCTCTTAGTGCGAGAGCTAAAAGGCAAAGAGCTTGGACGCTAGTAATGTATGGTATGGCGGTCAAATGTCCGTGGAGACTGTGACTTGCTGTAAGATACTCGAAGCTCGATTCTGAATTTCCTGATATCTCGTTCATGCTGAGAGATATCACTGCGTAAACGGAAACAAGAGCAGGCGCATGAGATAGTGTAACTCTATCTTTCCACGCTGTAGGTCCGGCGGCTTGTAAGCCGAGGATAGTGTCTACATCTGCCTCAAAGCTGACGCGGTCAACGACCGGGTAGACTGACCACAGCCGCGAGAAGAAGGCATCGACGTAGGTCGATAGATTCTGACGGTCAGGTAAGATAGGTAGTCTTGGTATTAGAGGCATCGGAAATTCCTCGGTATGTAGCATGCCATGCTTGAAGAGAGGGGTGGCATGACTGAAGCCATGCCGTGCCAGATGCAGATCGACAAAATTGAAGAGGCATTGCACACTACTCGCGCCTAGGTGCTGCAGATAATTCAAATTAGGTCGACTGTCTGGTTGGACGGGGCAGATTATTGGACTCTTACCTTGGTCCTATTATTTGTGGTATCATCCGTATTAACAGCCTCCTCATCTTGCGTCACAACTGTAGCCTGTTCTGTCGCATCATGCTCTTGGGCGACATCTTGGCCTTGAGCCTCTGCACAATCCTGATATGCCCTAGACTGCCAAGAAAAATGGTCTTCACCCAATCTCTCACTTTGAGTCGTCAGCCACGACGAAGTCGCTGGGCTCACTGAGACAGGAACAGCGGAACTTCTCGAACTTCTCCGTACACTAGGCGAAGTCTGATCGACCAGGGTATCCGGGGAGGGACCAGTCGGATTCAGCACGGAGTTGATAGAGCTCACCGCAACCGCAACAGAGGCCACCTTACTCAATGAACTCCGCGCCGGTGAAAGTGTCTTCTCAGCCTCATTCCGACCCTTAGCCTGACAGCACCTCGTAGCCCGTCGCCGGACAGCGGGGAAATTGCCCGGTTTCCTAGGATCAGAAGTCTCGCACACATCCCCCCTGACGATACAATTTCGGCAACTTGGGTGCTGCGCATCGCAGCGGACTTTGCGCTTGCGGCATTGATTACAGGCGAGGGCTAATCGAATCGGTTTGCTTTGTATAGAGGCAGCTCCTCCGCTTACCGGGGGTACGTGTTCGGCATGGCCTCCTGTCTCATGTGAGAGGGGATTTGAACCGGGATGGCTTTCGAATGACATCAATAGTAAACGGGAAGGATTATCAGGATCCTGTGATATGCAGGCGAGCCGAGCAAGGGAAGGTTCGGGGGAGGTACTGTAACTAGTCCCCTCCACTCGGCTGGTTGCAAACCGAAGTGCCGAGGAGGCGATACAGATATATACCAATATTACCGTATTGTGGGGGTTCTATATTCTGGACCCCACAAGTATAGGTGTATTATCAATACAAGTTGAGGCTTTCTCCATCTGTCATTCGACATCCTCTTAGTGATCTGGCACGAGAATGACGTGTCTAGGACAGTTTGCTACAAATAGAAAAAATCTACTGGATACACAGAATGACCTTGAGAGTTTCCGTGTCCTCGCGAGTTTCTTTTTTTCGTCTCGTTCCAACACATTTGAGACTTTGAGTGAGTGGCCCACCCCCGCATTTTCCGAGTATTCAACCACAATCAACTGTTTTTATCAAACCGAACCGAACCTTATTGTATCCACCATCATGCTATTGGAGCCCGCTCGGAGTGTCATGCTAGCTTGACTTCTGTACCCCTCGCGGAGAATCTCCGAGAACATTTGGGCTTAACTCAGAACGGTTCGCATAACTGCCGAGGACTTGGAGTAGGCTGTCACAAGAATACCGTTGGGGGTGGGCAAAAGCTACGGGTGCGAGTTTAGTCCGTGGCCAAGGATTCTTGAACGGGTCCTTTTCTTTGAACCTTAGAGCAGGCATTAAGCAAGACTACATCATTGTGATCATACGAAACTGAAATAGTAATATTTATGCTCTATAGAAAACAGGCAGCCACAATCCTTGAAGCGGGGTAAGACTAAAGTGGCACAAAAGGCAGAATGACTCGACTGGGGAACTCGCCACCAAAGTGAATAACATGCTCGCCCTTGTTCTGCTCATGCTCAGGTCTCGGCTTAGAGAAAGCAGCAACCTCATCGAAGCCTGGCCACTGGCCCAGAATATCCACCTGAATACTCTCGCCCTCTTCGTAGTCAACTCCCATAGCCCAGATACCGATCTCCAACTTGACAATCTCTCCCTTGGGAACCTTTTGCACTTCGTCATGCGGATGGAATGGGAATTGGGGATGGATCGACCGAGTGGAGTCGATTTTGCGCTGGGAAGCGCGAAGAATGCCGATGGAACCGTGATGCAGGGTCACGCTGCCACGGTCTTTGTCGGAAATTTCGTCGATAGAGTTGACGGGGGCTCGGCTGAAGGGGAATTGTAGTTGCGCAAGCTCCTTGCCGTCTTTATCGAGCTTTCGTAGCTGAATGAAGATGACCATATCGTCCAGTGCATCGCAGCTCATGAAAAGCTCTGCTTTGGGAAGACCAATGAGGCGGCTTGGCTGAGTGAAGGTGTACTTGAACTTGGAAATTGACCACCGGTCTTCCGAGTTGTAAACCGAGGTGCCACTTTCTTGAGGAAGCTCAGCAGAGAGGGATCCATTTGGAGCGAGGTATAGCGTGCGATAATCGGTTTCTGGGACGGGGAAGTCAGGAAGAACGATGTCGTGTGTTATGTCTTTGTCGCCGAATGGAAGAGTGGCCCAGCGGACTTTAGGTGTCTCCTCCCAGTCGTTGTCGATTTCCTTGAGGTACTTGTCGAAGAATTTCTGCTTCCAGTTAGCAATGTTGTCTTTTCAGAAGACCGATAAAAGTTTCTCACCTTCAACTCCAGGTAGCTCTCAGGAACCGAGTAAAGCTCGAACCACTCTTGGTAACCGCTCCATTTGATCCACTTCTTGTCCGTATTTACCTCCATCCATCCTCGAATGGCACCCATGGTATGGATCTGACTGAAATCGGATCCAGTGATGAAGCATGGGATGTTGATCTTCTTCATATCCACTCGCTTGTCGTTCCAGTAGAGGTTGGCCTGTGGGCCCCGGCGGTACATCTCCGCGAAATCCTCAACTCCAGAATTACCTCTGATCACAAGAGTCGTGATAAGATCGTAATTGCTCATGTTGAACCACCCTCCTCGACAGAACTGCTCGCGGAAGATATCTCCCGATCCCTCCCAGGGCGCAATAGCCTTCAGCGATGGTGGGTTCTGAGCAGCTGCGTGCCACTGCATGATGGCGAGATAAGAATTACCTGCCATACCGACATTGCCATTGCACCACGCCAGCTTCGCAAGAGCCTCGATCACGTCATGCGCGTCCTCAGCTTCTTGCAGTCCCATGCATGGTGTGTCGCCGTCGCTGTTACCAGCTCCCCGGACATCAACACTGGCAATCGCGTAGCCATGCGCGACCCACCATGCCGGATCAAGGCCCTCGAACTTCTCCAAGCCACTGACTTCTCCGCGCTCGATGCAACAAGCCCAAGTGCAGACATTGAAAATCATATCGAGGGCAGAGTATTTCTTGCCGTATGGTGACCAAGAAATAATGATGGGGACCTTTTCGTCGCTCGTTGGTCGATAGATATCAGCGTACAGTCGGCAGCCGTCTCGAACGGTGATCTCAACGTCGTGGTCAATGCGGACATCAGAGTCCAAGGTTCTAGCATTGAATGGTGCTGAGCCTTTGGGGATCACCTCTGTCTTGCCAGGTGTGGGTTCAACATAGCCATTGACGCCTAGTTCAGGCTTATTCAATGGCTTGTATGCGACTTGGTAGGGAATAGGCATGATTGATGGAGATATAAAGAGAATGGACGGGTTGAGGATGGCTGTAGTCGTACAGAAGGACTGAAGGACTTTGATGAATTGAGTCAAGAGATTTTAAGATAGTCGACAGACAGTTGTACTTAGCGCGTGGACTCGGTTCGTGGAGGTGCAAAGCCGAGACTCCAAGCCAGGTCATAGTGGGCGACACCCCGCCAAGACGCCTCAAAAGATGCCATCGAGGTTCGGCTGGCAGACCAGCCGAGAAAATTCCAAATGCCATGAAAGTCATGGGCTAGCCCGCGCTGTAGTGGATCAAACAGTTGCACATCCGGAATTGCGGGGGATCGACCACCTTCCAGCAACGAACCGAACCGAACCGAGCTGGTGGGCCCGAACCGAATGTACCATTCATCTCTTGAGATTTGCTCGCTGGCATTCTTCATATACAAATAAACTCAGCACGCGGATCTTGAAGGTTCAAGAGATAGTGCATCAATCATCCTTCGACTTACATTGCATTCTCGAACCAAACAAATCATGTCCACCACCACCGAGACCAAGCAGCGCACAGTTGCCGCTCGCTTCGAGACCAAAGACTTGGTCACTTTCGACAAGGATACCGTCTACGGCGACTGGCGCGACGAATTCCACAAGAATGGCTGTGTATTGATCAAGAATGTCATTACCCCCGAGCGCGCGCAGTACTACTGCGATAAGCAAATCCAGTGGCTGAAGAACTTTGAGCTTGGCTTTGACGAGAAGGATCCAAACACCTGGACAGCCGAGCATCTTCCCATCAGCTTCAAGGGTGGCATGTACTATGCTTATTGCGCGCCCCATGAGAGGATGGCTTGGGAGGCTCGGACTGAGCCTAAGGTCGTTGAAATCTTCGAGAAGCTCTGGGGTACTAAGGAGTTGCTCTCGTCTTTTGATGGCATGAATATTTCTCTGCCGAACCGCAAGGATCTTAACTGGAGCCCTTGGCCACACTGTGACCAGAACCCGGAGCGAAAGGGGTAAGTAAGCTTATAAAGATTATGAGAGGCAACTCGCTAATTAATTTGTACTGTACAGTATGCAAGCAGTCCAGGGTCTCCTGAACTACGCCCCCAACGGCCCCAAGGACGGCGGTCTCATGCTCATGAAGGGCTCGGCAAACCTGTTCAACGAGTTCTTCGAGCACAAGCGTGAATCCGCAGACCACGAAGATGCCCCTCCTCCTGAGCTCCAGTACATGGACCTATTCCTCTTCAGCGAGAAGGACATCAAATGGTTCGAGGAGCGAGGCTGCGAGATGGTCAAGATCGACATGGAGCCTGGTGACTTTGTCCTCTGGGACTCTCGCACTATGCACTATGCCTGCTTGCCTGAGGGTGAGCAAATTCGACATGTGCAGTATATCTGCATGACTCCTAGGAAGTTTGCCGATGAGGAGGCTTTGCAGGCGAAGAAGAAGTGTTTCGACAAATTCATGGGGACTACCCATTGGCCTCATTGGTAAGTTTTTGTTTTTCGAGGAGCAAGATGAACTGGGACTATAACTAACGTTACTTTAGCAACATTCGCCCTGCCGAGGAAAAGCCTATGCGGAATGGAGAAGTTTGCCCCAAGTACCGGACTGAGCCGTTTGAGAAGCCGATCATCACTGATCAGGTGCTTCGGTTGGCTGGAGTCAAGCCTTACTAAAACACATGATGATGCTTAGTTTGAATCGACTTATCTTTCAATATTGGGGAGAGTGGGTTTCAGGTGTAAATAGCGATGTATCTAGATTGAAGAATGCCCTTTCTATACAAACATTTCCGATCTGCCCTCTTGTTTTCTCTTCGGTTTTTTCTTGGAACATTAGGTTGGAAACCCTAGAAAATGGAGTGATTTGACAAATTGACTTGGATTTGCGAAACCACTTGCCCAGTTTAGCACACATCCTTGATATTCCCCAACCGAGCTTCAAGGTCGTGCTAACGGAAGTGTCTATGACTATTGATTCAATACTCTTCTCGGCCCTGCGCCGCGATAAAATCTACAACATCCTTTTTGCCAGCTAGTGTATCGGTACAATGGGCATAATGAACACTCGCTAGTTCTAGCCAGAAATCCTACTCGTCGGCTCATTTCTCGGGGCTTGAACTTTAAATCCGATTTTGACACCTCGGGTCGGGTGGTCTACAGAGCCGAGTGACTTACCTTTTTCTTCCCCCTTCTCTTCTTGGCCTCCCCATCTTTCCCCACAGAATCCGAACCCATAAAGTGCGGGGGACTCACTTTCCATGTGGGCGGGCGTATCGCCTAGGTGGACAACAACCCGGTATACTCGATTGAGAGTTGGGGGTCACTTGCCTATGGGGAAACGGCCCTAGCCCACCACTAGAGAGTCTCCGAGCAACGTAGTAGACCTATCTCGGATTAGGGTTCCTTGTCATTCGCAAGCTCTATAAACACCTCGTCGTTCGCTCCATGCCGTCTCCTATCATCCATTCGGATTGACTGCGCAGTACCACCACGCCAATTACTTTGGTCATCACTCCAGCCAGCGAGCATCATGGGGAAAGAACCACCATCCAAGCATGTGGAGAACATCAATGTCGAGAGCCATGGCGAGGAGATTCACATCTCCCAGTCCAAGGTGAACATTAGTGGAACTGTCCAACTCACAGCAGGCAAAATTGTCTATATCCCAACCCCTACTAGTGATCCTCGAGGTTTGTCCACGGTCCAAGGGCTTCGCCTATGTATCAATTGACTGACCGTTCACAGACCCATTGAACATGAGCAAATGGCAAAAGGCCATGATCCTGATTGCCATCTCTCTATGTAGGCCTTCCACTCGCATCTACCTGAGGCATACTGACTAGTTTAGTCTCGACTATTGGATTGTCCCTCGTCTCTGGGTTTGGCGGTCTTTTAGGCTTCTATATTCCAGGTTATGCGGCGGCCGGTAAAAACTATGCTGATATTACCTCTCTCATGACATACCCGACCTTGACCATGTAAGTGATGTGGTATCTTTGCCCATCTATGTAGTTTGGCTAATACTGCCTAGGGGTATTGGCAACTTGATTGGTATGCCATTGGCGATAGCCGTTGGTCGGCGCCTCGTTCTACTTGTTGCAACGGCTGTCATGGTCGTTGGTGCCATCTTGTGCGCATTCGCAACAAACTTTGATTGGCACCTCGGGGCGCGAATGCTCATCGGTCTTGCCGCAGGCCAGAGTGAGGCTCTTGTGCCTATGATTACCCAGGTAAGTAGTAGTGACTGTCTTCAAAGTGCTCAAGAGTCTTCGTTAGCTAATTGCATTACATCACTTCAGGAAATCTTCTTCCTTCACGAACGAAGCACATTCCTCATGCTTCAACAGTCTATTCAAACAATTGCCACTGCGGTCTTCGTTCTTTTCGCCAGTCCCATCGCAGAGGCTATTACTCCCGAGTGGTGGTATGGCCTCGGCGCCTGTCTCTCCGGAGCGTCCTTGATCCTGGCATTTGTCTTCGTCCCAGAGACGAAATACCACCGCTCTCGATCGTCTTATCAAGAGAACACGTCCACTGAAGGCTTGGACGCAGAATCAGAGAAGGAAGCTCAGACGGTCGCTACAGAGAGGCCTGAGCTCGACTTTGTTAACTACGAGGCTCGTACTTGGCGTTCTGATCTTCGTCTTTGGGTCGGCTCGCCTGAGTGGCGGAAGGGAATGGAGACTTTCATCGTGAGTTCAGCATCATCCAGATAATATTTTAGCATCTAACGTATCGTCAGCAATCATTCCAACTTCTCCTTTTCCCCAACGTTCTTTGGGCTATGGCTTTGAACGGCCTCACCCTGGGTGTCAACATCGCAATTGGTACTACATATGGAACCATCGTTACATCAATGTACGACTGGCCACAAAAGTCCGCAAGTTACGTGAACTGCGGCCAGATCGTTACCTCACTCGTGGCCCTGCCAATCTTTGGCTTCGGCTCCGACAAGCTCATCGCCTGGTTCGCCAAAAGAAGAAACGGTATTCACGAGCCCGAGATCCGCTTGTTGCCGCTTATTTTCCCCGTTATCGTTGGCACATTCACTGCGGTCTTGTACGGATATGGCGCCACTCATCCGACATCTTATCACTGGTTCGTCTACGTCTGGGCCGTTGCTGCTTACTACTTCACCTTCGTGGGCGCCAATATCGTGGCGATTACCTATCTGCTTGATAGTTATCCCCAGCGAGCAAGCCCGTTGCTGATTATTATCTGTGCGTTCCGTGGTATTATCTCGTTTGGTGTTAGTTACGGTATCCAGCCGTTTATTGAGCGCAATGGCTATGATGGAGCGTTTTCGACATTTGGAGGTCTGACTGCTGCTCTGGGTTTGCTGGGAGTTCCTGTGTTTATCTGGGGCAGGAAGATTCGTCAACGCACTGGGAAGTACACAGTTGATAAGGACTAACTATGTGCGCTTGTTGCTTCAGAATCTCTTCTCTGGTCTACTCGTGAGAGGAAGGATGAAATGGTCAAGATGATTATTGCAATTTGCCTTTACACTCCTTTACACAGGAGGACGAGTTTCCCACTGTTCTTCATGTCAGACATAGCAGTTCCAGGGGAGGCTGGTTAGCACACTTTAATCCAGGGGTTGTTCCAGCCCCCAATTCTCCAATCCCATCTTTTTGGATGCGCTGCCTCGTCCGTAGGGACAGATCAGAGGGTTAACTAGCCTTGCTCGCATCAGCAGGCCTCCCTCACATTAAACCCTCGACCACTAAAAGGCACATCGAGCTCTCGGCTATCAGAGGCACATTAAGCTAGCTTTCGGGTTTCCAAAGGGGGAGATGGGGCAAAGAACGTGCTAACAGCTAGTTCCCAGCCCTTGAAAAGTCTCGTCCCCCGGATTCTGATCGTCTAATGGCGGCGGTGGTTGTGGTACTCCTTCCGGGAGCGTCTGGCAGCCGTCTGTCTACCGGATAACCGGGCCAACCGCCTTCTGCGTCAAGTCGCCAGCTGGTTAGATCGCGGTAGCCACTCTCAAAATCGCCCGAGAATGATAAGGTGCCTGTCAAGGTCCGTTTGTGGAACACATCGCGAAGCTCGAACGGCCATTGGAACTGAACACGGGCGCTGAATGAAGCCGCGCAGAGTCCGCTGGCGTATTCCGTGCCGTTTGCAATCCAGTGGTCGCAAAAGTCAGGCCTGCAGGGAAGTGAAGGGGAGGGAAAGATTAGGAAAAAAGAAGGTCAAGGCTCAAATCAAATTACTATTGCTGATGGTGCTCACCAGGGGAAGAAGTCGAGGAAAAGCTGATGCAAAATACTTCTCTGTAGTGGGCTTCAAGCAAAAAAAACGAAATGTTAGTAGACTGACTGGCTGGCCTTTTGGGTCATTATCCAAACCGCAAGTTCAATGTCGGGCTTACCTGGCCAACATGTACTCCGGAATAGATGATATCTCCGGGGAGATACCCAGCCTTTGCTTGAAGCAAGTAAGTAAAGAAAACGAATCGGAATTCTTTTTTAGAAACGGACCAGCAGCAGGTATCGCATGATCCGGAGTAGGGCAAGTGGGAGGAGCCATAGATATAACGTGCATCCACTATCTGCGATTTCTTCGGATACTTGGCTATGTAGCAGAAATAGAGCTGATGGCGCACTAGTCTTGTACACTGTTGCATAGTCAATGATTTAATGTACAAGAAAATATGGAGAATTTGTGCAGTTGTGTATTTATGCTCTCCTTGCTAATCGTCATACTATACCATCAAGGCGAGAGAGAGAGAGAGAGAGAGAGAGAGAGATCTAATCGATATTCTCATCTTCAACCGGGACCTCACTCTTCAAAAGTTCTCTCAAGCACATCAAATGTTTATCCTGAAGCAAGACATCCCCACCAGCCTGATAAACCCTCAAAATCTCCGAGTTCCGTTCCTCCACCTGTGACACCATAGTCTGAATAGCATCGGTAGCATACTCTTCCAGACGTTTTTCATTAGCCCCTCTCGCCTCCTCCTGAATCTCATGCAGTCGCTTAAGCCAGTACATCCATCTCCACGGCGTGAATCCAGTCGGCGATCTCTTTCCAAACTCCGACTCGATGAACTTCCGACCACCTTGCCCAATCGTGCCGGGGCAATCATTCCACGAGACCTCCGAGAGTAGCATGAGATTATACCCGGTCTCGGTAATCCAGGCACAGGCAGCGGGCATTAAGTGTACCATGTCAAGGTCCCTGATGGTCCGTTTGGGATCTTCGTTGTCTTGCTCCTCCTCCGTGATACGAAGGTCTCTTCCTTCCTCGAAGGTATTCCGGAATACAATAAGCGCGACTTGACACATTCTATCCTTGCTGACCCGGGTTGAAGCTAATTTAGCCAAAAAGGACGCTAGATTAAGGCGGCGCGCGCCGGACAATGCTGCGCAATTCTCGATCCAGAAGTCCGTCATGTCGGTGACCAGGAAGGGCAGGTCATTCCACAGCGTGCCTTCGACTGTTCGTGCGATATCGATCCCGTACAAACCCGAGACGGGTCTGGTTAATGGGCCTTTCCCCTGGATGCGGAGGATATCAAGGACCAGACGATCGTGGTCGGACGATTCATGTGACGTTAATCGGCCGAGTTGGTAATATATATGCCATAGGGAATGAAGATAGCCTTCGAGGGAATCTACCCCATCTCTGATATTGCAGTATCGTTCGCTAATGATCCAGGTACGATTGAAGAAGGCTGCGCCCCGGAGTTCCTCGAGTTCCCCCCGAGCTGCGGATTCTCGTACATCGTCCCAATCTCTAGAGGCTTCTTCTGACGAGATGAGATAGGGGTTGCCTTTTGGGGAGGGGCTTAGAAGAGATTCGCGGAGGTGGTGCATCTTGAGATGGTGATGGTGTGGTTGATGGGCGAGACGGGACAGGGTGCAGAAATGAAAAAAAAAGAGGTAAGGTAGGTTGACACCTATGCGATAGAAGTGAGCATCCAACAGGAGCAGAGGGCTCCTCTAGGCAGCAGTATGGTACTTGTTCAACATCATGAAAATACGGTGTAGTTCTCTGCTACAATAGGGTGTTTTGACAGGCTAACAGTCGCAGCCTTGTCGATAGTGGATTCTTAAGTCTTGGGTCCCTACATGGGCGGTAAGGCTGTCTGTCACTTTCGGAGGCGCCGGGTCGACTTCCCCACCATCGATGGACTACAGTAGTTGGAAAATCTGGGTGTCAGGGTCTATCCCGATAGGTCTATTTCGTGAGCTTAAATGCCAAGCAAAGCATTCAACCAATAGATTGAGTTTGCGATTACCGAGTCTTACTAGATCGATAGACTTTTTGCCGAGTCTCTTATCACCAACTTCCTAGCTCTAACTTTGGACTGGTGAGAAAAGAAAAGAAAAAAAAATAAGGTGAGAGCCTTCATCTCTACCTATAGGGTTGATTGAATTTGAAGCTATACAGTCCAAAGCAATACGGGCGCAGAGATAGACATAGGCGGTGGTATAACATTTGGAAAGACTGCACACAACCCTAATCCCGGGAGATCAATCGCAATAACTCACCTCGACCGGCTGAGTCCGTCTCAAATGCCAACAGCAAAGGATCTGTTCAGGTTGCACCGAGGTCCTAATTTTACAACCAGAATATAGGGACCTATAAAAACGACGCCGAAAACGACTGTCTCTAGCGCTAGAAACGGCCGCTTTTCTACCCGTAATTTTTAGATAGCGAGCTGCCACTTAACCGCCCGCTACCCTGTACCGCCCCCTATTCTATACCTAAACGGGGGATGCGGGTTTCTGCAAACAAACACTGGAATTACGCTCTGCATTAGTCTTGCTACAGATGTACTATGTTTTCAGACGGGGAAGTTTCAAACTTGCCTTTATACTGTATGAATAATAGTATTGTCCAATATATTACAGTATTAGCAGTTTTGTACGTCCCGATTCTAGTCATATAAATTCTTCTCTTAGCGGGGAATTATGAATTCCCTATCGCAGTGCACTCCACTCCTATATGAGTAGAGTGCACTAGGACTAGGACTAGTAGTAGCCCTACTCCTACGGGACTAGGACTAGAATTAATCTAGTCCATGGGACTTATAGACGTCTATCTAGGGTTACTAGAGCTTTATAATATTTTAGTGCTTAGTATATCGCAAAACATATTAGACACTAGATAGGGTGGAAATGCCAAACCTTAACGCAAGATTTTGATTGATTAGAGGAATCGTTAGAAGTATAGCTTCCTATTCCTTGGAAGTCTCTTTGTCTTTAGTCAGTCAGAGGCTTGGGGCGAGAGAAAATAAAAACGAGCGTGGTAAGTAAACGTGTAAAACTTCCTCCGAAATCCTGCAATTTGCTATCTCAGCGCGACTTTTTCCTCCTAAAACGCAAAAACTTTTCACGGAGCCCAAGAATCCTGGGATCTCCGAGGTGCGACCAGCGGTGTCCCAAAAGTGAACATAGGCATTGACTTGCAAAAGCTAAATCAAAATTGACACCGCATTGTAGTCTGGCTTCAGGACACTGTATGGGATGTCCTTAGCGTCCCACTTTTCCTCATTGTACTTCTGAAATTCTTCTTCGGTTTGTTTGAGTGCCTTTGAGAACTCAGCGAGGACACTGTATCTGGGATTTGTTTTCGGGTTCTTAGGCCAGATCAATGCGAGGGCCGAGTCAATGCAGCCCTTCAGCGTTTCCTTCTGCTTGTCTGGCTTGAAACTCAGGAGGTATGGCACGTGCGAAGACAACAACCATTCCCTTCCATGATTCATCGGCAGTGCCTTGACAAGGTCTTTCTCGGTGTACGCAAGCAGACTATTCAAATCTTTTGGAGGCGCGGCAAAAAGACAGGATGGTTTGTTAATGACAAATCCTTGATAGTAATCTTGCAGGTAGTTGACTGCCGTATGTTGGGGCGACGCAATGTGGATACACATTGTCACGCAGTCGACTAGCTCCTTGAAGCTGCCGATTAGGGGGAAAGTGGGTAGATCGGCAAAGTCAGGATGACGCATCTCGTAGCACCACTGCTTAATGGAATCGTCCTTCCGAACGATATCCTCGATCTTGGCTCTGACCTTTTCGTCGACGTCCTTCGCAAGACAGCCTCCAAATTCCACCGAGAGCATATCTTCGACATAGGCTCTGATCTTCTTCCACATGCTATTGACACATCTGGCATAGGTGTAATTGCGAAACTTCTGCGAGTCGAGTTCTTCTGGAGGAAAACCCCGATTGTAAAGGTCGGTCGGTACGTAGCTTTTCACGAAGTCATAGGTCTTATATTCATGCTGAATGAACTTTTGGGCCTCCTCGGGCTTGAAACCGACGATTTCAAGAATAACTGACGGGACCAGAGTTGTCCGTGCGGCCGCATTAAGACCCAGCGTCTTTTGCCAGTGCGGACGAAGGATTCTGAAGACAGGATGGTTGGGATCGAACTGTCGGTTCGCGGAGACAATTATAGCCTCCTCAACCAGATGCGTGCGAGTAAGATGCGCAGAGACTTCATGCTGGAACCAATCGCTGGTTTGAACACAGGTTTTGGCTGTTAGAAAAGAAAAACAAAAAGTCAGCCAATAGCGCCCAAGACGGGATTTGAGAACAAGATACCATATCTCCACGGCCAGTCATGAGCCTCATCGATTCTATTCTTCGTCCGATCGGGCTTTTTTGACTTTCCGGTCAGGAGGTCCATTCGTTTAAACAATTCCCGGTTGTAGATAGTCACAGAGGCTTCCGAACTACCTCGCCAATCCGTGACAATTGCGAGAGGATGAAGCAGCCCTTTTGCATCGAGGAAGAAGAGACAAACTGCTGCGCAGCCCCAACGAGCGTATCTATAAGGAATCCAGCTTCCAGGAACTGTGATCTCCTTTTTGGGGTCCTTGAACCCTGCAGCTTGGCGGAATTTGCTGTAATCCTGAATATACAACGAGTCGGGGTATCTAGCAATGAGATTGCTGATGGTCTCCTTTGCCGTTGCATCCTCTGGTTTCTTTGCAGCTCCAACGAAGTGATCAAGCCAAGCCTTGTAAGGGTCTGAAGCCGCCCGCTCAATTGTTGTAGGATTCGTTCCCGTAAACTGCTGCTGGGCAAACCGGGCATCGCTGTACCAATCTTCCAACTCTCCCACGTTGGGACGGTTAAAAATATCTACAATCAGATCCTGATTGTCCTTTGCTTTGGAAATTTGTTCACGGTTATAGTTTTCCACTTCGGCGATTGTGTCGCCCTTGTCCGGCGTACCGACGCCCGGAGTTATGTGTGGAAATGCCACGTTCTTCATGATCAAACCCAACTGGCCTAGATAATATGGATTGAAGAGATCCCATGGCGTAAGGGTTGATCGCTGATTTTCGTCTGTCTCTTCTGTTTTTGCCCAATCTGCGTTCGCACCAAGATCAAGGTGAGGGGGAAAGTGGTCGTCTTTGGTCTTCGTGAATCGGAAGTATTTCTGTCTATCATCCTTCGTCATCGCAATTGGAAGCAAAGGTTCAACACCTGTAACATCCGTGTAGGCCATAAACCTGGGCGGCACATTAGCGAAATTGAAGACCCGGGTTTCTGGGGGGTGTGATTACCGCTGCTCTATGAGATCGTAGACCTTCGTCAAGACCAACTGACTTCCTCGATAGGAACCTTCTTGCGCCTCTTTGGGCTCCGTTGTGGACATTGCGCAAAGTTTAAAAGCGAGGATTTCGGGATTGTTTGCAGCACTATCTAATCCATGGGGGATCAAATCGAGCGTGCTTGGCAGGAGGTCTTGTTTCATCAATTCATTGACAAGAGCACCGGTGTCCAAATCATTGATAAGGGGCTCATGCCCTTCTTCTAGGTCTTCGTCGTCCGCCGCCTCGGGTAACTTGCTCGGCGGCTCAATGTAGCCAGGCAAGGTGGCCACGTCAGATAGGTTTCGAACCATACTTGCGGCGGTGCAGGCGTAATGATTTTGGAATTCAGGCAAGGCTCGAGGTATCCCAAGCAACAAATTTGAGTGTATGCTCCCTAGTTCGTGAAGGGGTAGAGGGTGCTTAAATATTCCCAAGCCTTGACACGTTTAGCCCACACATCCTTGGTGAGTCTGGCTCCTACCTGGTGATTTCATGACTGTGAAGAAAGCATCAACATCTGCACAGTCTACTACTTTACCGTGGTTTCGACCAATCTGCAAAGCTATGTGTAATGGTCATTGATAGCGTTGACATTACTAGAGTTTCAGTATCACTGAGTGACTAAATTCCAGTCAATGTAACCTACATACACTATGTAGCGAATCATATTGTGAGCCGTCTGCCACCTACTGTAATTTTGATGATAATGCAAGAGGACTGCTTGGCCAAAAGGTGCTTCACGAGCGATGTTTTCAGCCTATACGGTCATATGTGGAGTCTCTCAACAGATTTCTCCTATCAAATCGAGAAAGATTCATATGCATAGTAGGACCTTCATAAAATACGAGGTCATGGAGTTTACAGTGTATCGTTGTTGATCTATGCTACATTCACTACAGTCAGGTGATTCAGCGGCCCAAGCGCCCTATATAGATCTTTGTAGTTAGATAGAATCCTATCATCTTAATATCCCCACCCTGCAAACTCTACAGAAATCCTTCAAACAGTTCCTAAATTCCATTGGCGTAGTGACCCAGGGATGGCATAAGTGACATCCTATCCGCGAGTCTAGACTCGAACACTCTGGGGGTGAAACAGGAATAGCTCCATTGATGTTGCATTTGTCATCAAGACGATGGAAAGCCTGATCGTCGTGCGTTGAGGTCAGTTCGTCAGACATATTGCAATCGGAAATGCTTTATTATTATTGACCGTTTTCGGAATGATCCCATACTTTTGACCCACCACTCCCGAAGTGCCGAACGGTCCGAACCGTCACCCATCGGCGCATGGCGCCGAAAGGTATCACCAGTCTACTTTGGTTTTTTAGGGGTTTTTGAGAGTTTTGGTCCCGTATTATTGGGTCGGAAGAAATATTAGAATATCGAAGTTACCCATGAAAAGAGAGAAATAAGTCAAAATCACCGAGTTAAACTTAGTAGACTGATCGGTTTTCGCACTCTGACATCGCTTTTACCAGTTGACATCATACATTAGCTACTTTCGTCTCATTTTTGGCACGAAAATCCGGATTATTGCTTAGCATGGGTGACAGTTAAACGAATTATACAACAAGCTACGAGAACATCCTCGCGAACAGAAACATGTTGTTACGCTCAAGCATATGATCATCAATCAACATGGTAGCATTTGACCAAATAACTAAGCATGAGAGAAGGAAAGAAGCAAAGATGGCGGAATGGCGAGAGAGCTATCTAAATAGTAGATGGATGCCCTCGGGACTAGGCATCAACATTAGAACATCAAACACCATAGTGACAAAGGTAGGTGCCTTAGGAACCAGGC
This sequence comes from Penicillium goetzii, assembly GCA_037043885.1. NCBI lineage: Eukaryota > Fungi > Ascomycota > Eurotiomycetes > Eurotiales > Aspergillaceae > Penicillium > Penicillium goetzii. Next base: position 480,173 of record JAWLST010000008.1, on the reverse strand, counting down.
ATCAATCCTGCTGACGATCGTCACACATGTGAGACGCATATATTCCCAGACGATACGTCCGTGACACATATAGATTTATAGTATACTCTATAGTATATTCTAAAGAATTGATTACTAATTAGAATTTATAAATTTTATATTTATAGTGGTGTTCAAGTAGTTACGTAAACTAATACAGTATGTGCAAGCTTCCACTGCGGACAATTCTGCGGCAAATAACAATGCAAAAAAGACATATTTATCATGAACAGCTGATACAATACAGTACCGCAGGTGATTGCTGAGGAATACGCTTAAATTAATTTGGTTAATTTTGACTTCGGACTTGGGGTGAATTCAAAAATAGTTTCGCGATAGACACACACACACACAATTTATCAATGCCCGGCGGCTAAGCCCAAATGGCAACTATCACTAATTTACTGTCAGGAAAATGGATATTGATATTGTATTGACTCGTCAGATACAACTGTGGCTGGCTAAGATCTGCGACCCCTCAATACCCCCTCTTTGATCTACACGTATTCTTGCTATATGCTATATCTGGACCCCTCGGGATAGTAACCACCGAGTCACTGGTATTCTCATGGTTATTTCAACCCCCACACTGCACACAATCCCAATCTCGGAAGACCAATCTCAATGACTCCCGACTCACCTCGGCCGGCCAATTCCATCTAGAATGCCAACAGGAAAGGATCTGTTCAGGCTGCACCGAGGTCCCGATTTTATAACTAGAATCTGAGGACCTGTGAAATCGACGCCGAAAATGACAGCCTCCGGCGCTAGAAACGGCTGCCTTTCCACCCGTAACTCTGGTCGGCGATCAAGCTCGAGAAACTCAATTAGTCCGCAGATGGGAACCTTTTACAGGATATTCTACGACTTATGGCGTATTAGACTATATATATGGATGAGACAGTTGCAAATTTAAGATTCATGATTAGACTAGTTATTTTGTTATGTTTAATATTAAACACGAATTAATTGGCTCGACTATCCTGGGTGGTAGATATTCGAAGCTCATTATATTCAGACTCCGTGACAAGTTTTTCTCTCCGAGATTCGGGATAGCAAGAACGGGAGTGAACATTGTAGTTGGACGGACAAAGGAAGACGTCTTGCTCCTCGACTATTGAACAATGCCCGTCTGTATAAATGACCCTCCCAGGGCGTTCCAAACCCCAGTCTCCCCATTGTTGTTCCCCGGTAGTGAGATCCTCACAAGACAGAGCAAACCGAAAGAGATCTTCCAGGCAAATCCTAAGCGAACCATCATAGTGCTCGGAACACTCATTTTCCGGGTCATTTAGATCAAAATCACAGTCGATCACGTTGACGTATCCGACCAGGCCAGATTTGTCGTCTGGCTCCGAGCTCGCCAAAATCGACCGGATCGCACGGTCATCCAAAAAAAAGGCAGTACTCAAATCGAGGTATTCCCAAAAGAAGATCGAACACCTGCTCTTCAACCCACTGGATGTGTCGTTTGCGAATGATGTCTGCTGAGGCGCCTTCTAAGTTCGGATCTTGAACAATCACATTTCGATAGCCCTCGCAAACAAGTTCGTGGATATTATTAGGCTGACACCAAAACTGTCCCCGGTCGCTAGCCCCAAGCCATTTTGGCGTAGCAGTATCGATCAAGCTTCTCAATGGCGGCCGCCCAGTCTTGATCAGAAGTGGCCATAAAGCTCGTGCGATAGATGACATACTCCCACGACCAACCTCCAGTCTTGATGGACTGAAACTGGAAGAATCGAGGAATCCAGTTTTTCCAGTCGTTGTCCCATCCTGGCTTTTGCTTAAATCGCCTTCTTCTCTCACGGGGGGTTTCCTCGGGTGGAAATTCTGAAGACCGCCACGGTTCAGCCCATGAGTCGTCATGGAAAACATTCATATTTTCAGACATGAAACCCTAGCGCTCAAATTATAAAAAAAATCAAACAACAAAATTAATAATAGGCTGGTTGCCTTGTTTGATATGTATGATTTTGTCTGCTGGATTTGTCTCAGTCAAGAGTGCGTGACGTCGCTGGCGTGACGGCGTCGTAGCGACTGACTCACTAGCGACACGTGCCAGACTCACTGCCAGGCCTACGGTAGACGATGGATGCCATAGAATAATGCGCTAAATTTGACCGCTCTAAAGAACGCCTTATGTTAATTGGACAAGGGTCTTTTATGTTGGACAGAGGGGAGAGGTTACGTGACAGCGTATTAGGGCGCTAATCCAGGAACGGCAAGACTAACCACATCTAGTAATTCACAGGTCTGCCGTTTACAAAAGCAAAACAACAGCAACACTTATGTATCTACAATCTTCAAATCCAGTCAAGGAAAAGTGATCTTATTTCATATTGAGCTCCAAGAGAAGCCCTCATCACAAAAATTTTCATTTCCAAAAAGAAACAACAAGAAATTCCAAGCCCAGACCCTTGCTTCCTAAAGGATCCAGAGCTCGCAACTTTTTTAAGCCATACATTCATCACATGGGTGGTTATTAAAGGTATAAGGAGGCATCAAGCATCCCCATCGGGGGTTGGGATGAGGGGCCACATCGACATGGGAAGGGAATCCAAATCCAGGTATAAGACACTGGCACACAAGACAAGGACAAGACATAACAAAAGAAGAGACAAAAGATACAGAGCCTCTAATGTTGATCTACGAGGACTGGATCTCGGCGATGCGCTTGGTCATGCTGTAGCAATTGTTAGCGGGTGTTTTCAATCAAGAAGGGCGAGAAAACAGAGCAACATACAAATCAAAGAAGGAGAACTGGCTCGGTTGGTTACCGTACTGGTACACGAACCGACTGGCCAAATGGCTGCCGAAGATGGCACGGAGATAGTTCTCGGGGACCTAAAACAGACGAGCAAGGTTAGCAACAACATTCATCAAACAAGACACAAAACAAAGGTTCAAACATACCCGCTCCAGAATAGTCTCCAGGCCAATCTTGTTCAGCAACAGACGGGGCAGGGCATTGCCAAGCACCGACCTCCGCAGGGCAACATTATCCCACAACTCAGTCTGCTGCAGTTCCTCGTCCAACTTGGTAATCGCCACACTGAGACGGTCACTCAGAACACTGCGCAGGATACCGGTCTGCTCATGCTCGCGCCAGATAGCCTCGAACTCGAGAGTGGCATTCTCCTTGATAATCTCCTGCACCTGCTTAACGTAGGCCTGGTAGAATTCGGGGACGGTGCCGTCCTCGTGAACGCACATGTTCTGTACGAACTCCTCGTCGTTGAACGAGAGCGAGGCGAGAACCTCCAGCGAGGACGAGGTCACACCACCCTTGTTGGCAGAGGCATCCTTGAACAGAATACAGCCGGCCTTCTCGAGGCGCAGCTTGCTGTCCTGGGTGATGAACAGGTTGGCACCCTCAACAATGTAAGGCACAATGCACTTGTTGTCCTGGATGAGCTTGCCAACGGTCGACAAGTCAATAGACTCGGGACGACCACCGCAGGGCACGAAGACATCGAACTTCTCGCCCTCCGCGTGGCGCAGGTGGAATGTGTTACGGAAGACCATACCGTTGTTGACCACCTCACCAGAAGGCAGCTTGACGTTCTTCTCGTCCACGAGAACGCGGTAACCAGCGGGGGAGAGCTTGGTCAGATCGAACTCGGAGATCATGACACGCTTCTTGGCGAGGCGGATCAGCTCCTCGTGGTTGAGGCCGTTGGGGTCAACAATGACACCAGAGCCGTCGACAATGGCAGCGTACTTCTCGTTGGACAGCAGGATCTCGTTCGATCCCAGATCGCCGTCGGGACCGCCAGTCTGCAGCTTGTGCATAGTGGAGGGGTCGATGTTCAGCTTGCGGTAGATGCCGAGCACGTACTGACGCACGGAAAGCGTGGTCATACCGTAGGTGTCGTGGGGGATACCGCCGAGCTTGGGGCTCTTACCGGTGAAGAAGGACTTCCACCAGGGGGCACCGCGGGCACGGGCGTGCTCGGTAGCCCAGTCGACCAGCTCGGCAGTGTTCTCATCGGGACCCATGAAGAGAATCTCATCCTTGCCGTGCAGATCAACGATGGGGTCCTTGATACCGGGGCTGACGGGAGGCAGGAGCAGATCCATGATAGAGTCGATGTACTTCTCAAAGGCGACCCGCGCCTTGTCCTGGTGGTTGACATCGAGCAGGATGACACCCTTAGCACCACCCTCGGGAATATCCTTGTTCTTGCGCTGCTGGGTGTTTGCCAGGTTGTAGTTCTCGTCGAAGAGCGAGCGCGCGTTGATGCTGTAGGCCTCCTTGTTGCGAGACTTGACGATACGGATACCACCACGGGCAATATCACGGAAGCGCAGGTGGAAGCCACGGAATTCAGAGCTGATGACGAGGAACATGCCGTAAAGTGGCTGCGGGTACTCGTGCTCGGGCAAGAAATCGGGCTTCAGGCGGAAGCTGAGAGCGACCTTGGTAGGAGTGAAGAAGTTGGTCTTCAGGACGGAGTTGTTGAAAACACGGAAAGAGGTCATAACCATCTCATCGTGCTCGTTAGCAGCCGTGTTGCGGATCAACTGCTTCAGCTTCTTATCGTCCAGCACCTCATCCACCTGCAGACGCAGGTAACTGAGCGTAGGCAGGAAGTCATCACCAGAGTCCTGGGTCTGGACGTAGTGGGTGTTGGCAAAGTCGAGGTAGAGCTTGTGGATCAACTCGGGGTAGTTGTTGATGATCTCGAAGATGTAGTCCGCGGTGAAAGTCTCCGTACGCAGACGCTTCTTGATCTTGGACAGCAGCTCAGCGTGAACGCTGTTGTTGGAATCAAGCAGAGCAGACAGCGAGGTGTACTCGGATCCCAGGCGGTTCAGGAACTGCTGCACAAAGACCCAAGCGCAGTGCGCGTAGATGGTCTCCTGCAGACTCAAGCGGCCAGTGGCAAAGTGACCCTGGAAGCGGTTCTGGGGGATACAGTACAAAAGAGAGGCCTCCTTCATGATCTGGTGAATAGCAGCCTCGATAGGGGGGTACTTGGCCGAGATCTCGGGCGAAGCCGAGGGGCGCAGGTACAGCGAGATGACGGTGATTCCGTTGGAGAAGTTCTCGAGGTACTTGCGAGAGCTGGTAAGGCGGTAGTAGTGGTACAGATCGGAGAGAGCGCTGAACAGGCCCATGGCAGAGCCTTGACGGTAGGCAATGACGAGACGCTTCTCGCGGCTGCCCTCGATCTCGAACATCTCAATCACGGGACCGTGTCGGCTAACCGCCGTGGTGATGATCTCCTGGTAGATGGCCTTGGTGTTGGGGGTGGCCTTTTGCAGGAAGCGCTTCTCACCAATAATGTCGATGTTGGTCTCGTTGGGGTCTGGGTTGGGGTTGGCGAACTGGCACTTGTACACGAAGTAGCAGCGCAGCTGCTGGCCATCGTCACCGGGGAGGGTGGTGGGGGAGCGGAAGGTCTCGACACGGTAGCTGTTGGCACCCTTGGAAGTGTTGATATACTTCTCATCGATGCGCTGCTCGTAGCGGGGGCCATCCACGGAGGAGACACCAGGTCGGCTAGTATCAATGTAGACGGCATGGTCCTCGGCCTCCTTGTCAAGGCGGATCTCCAGCTGCTTATCATCACGAGCATAGGCGGCGACCTTGGCGGCGTATAGGGAGAGAATCTGGGTGACAATGTTGTCGACGGACTCGGTCTGGAAGTAGGTATCGTCGATGCCCAGCATGTTATAGAACCAGGTAGTCTCGGAGATGACGAAATCACTGGGGAAGAAGCCCTTCTCCTCCAATTGATCCATCACTAGTAAACCACATAGTTAGCATTGTACTTTTACTCCAATTGCTCTCTATCGCCATTTTCTTACCTTGCTCCATCTGCTTCTGCTTGCCCTCGAAGGTGGCGGCAATGTAGCCCGGATCCTCCTCGGACAGAACGCGGTGCGGGGAACCGGGGGTTCCAGGAATGCCCAAGTGAGTGGGCTGGGGGGAGGGTTGCCGCAAAGCAGCCCCGACAACATGATCGAGGTGCTTGTTGTGAGGGAATCGCTGGAAGCCAATGGGGGTACCGGTGCCAGAGCTACCATCGCGGCCATTGAAGAGGCCCTGTGCGGGGCGGGAAGGCAGAGTAGTGCCATTGGAGGCCTCTGAGGGCGGAGTTGAGGTTGTAGGAGACGACATGATTGTGAAGAAGGGAGGAAGGGAGAGAGAGGAAAGTCGAAAGAGACTCTAAACACGAGGAGAGAAGAAAAGACACTGTTTGAGAACCATCCAAATCAGCCAGCTGAAGGGGGCATGTGTTGGGGGGAAGGGAGGGAGATAAGAGGTGAAGCAATGGATGCGCGCTTATCAGTAGCGGGCAGTCGCAGTCGTCACCGCGAATTGACTGTTCGGCGGGCGGCTGCTGCTGCTGCTGCTGCTGTCCGCAATTCCTTGATGATTGCTTTTCTCGAGGAATTGCGGTCGCAGATAGCATGCAAGGGGAGAAAGATAAGGTAGAGATAGAGATAGAGATAGAGATAGGAGATAGGGAGAATGCTGTACTGCCATACTGCTATACAACTATACTACTATACTATACTATACAACAGTATAGTAGTATAATAATATGGAAGTATAGCAGTACAGTAGATAGTCCAAGACAATGGAAGTTATTACTCACCGGCGCCATCGACTATCGTCGAATATAGATCGCAATCCTTGATCGCAAAAAAAAGATAGTTTGGACGGAAATCCGGGGAACAGCCAGGCACTTTAAATACAACAGGACAAAGTTTCACTGCCTTGATTCTCAATTTCGAATTAATTTTTTTTTTTCTGCTCTGCCCCATGATTTATTTTCGATTTGAATTTAATTATTATTACCCCATCCATTGCCCCTTCTGCTGCCCACGTCGTGACCAGCCTACAAAGCACGCGTTCACCCTTGGACCAGTCATAGCCGATGCTAGGCGGGCGGGCAAGACTCACGACTCCATCGTGACCGGCGGTCTCGAAGGCCCTTGATCCGCACCGACTCCACCTACGCAACGCTCATTCCTCTTGGAGGATTCTGAAAGGCTGTAAGAGACTAAGAGACTCCGAGGTCCTCTCCACGCTTGGGGGGCGTGACTAAGAGACACCGCCAGAGAGTGCGAGCCACAGGCCCCGGCGGCGGTCGGCGATCCGCTGATTGGCAGCCGTCGCCCCTCCTTCCGAGGGTCAAGACCGAGAGGAAAATCCCGCTGCGTCATGCGGGCCGAAAATAGCCAAAGAATAAAAAAGAATTGCCTCATCTTGGGGCCTGGAACGAGATTGCTGAGGAATTTGGAGAAAAAGAGTGTATTTACTATACAGAGTACATACAACCTGAAGCATATTACTATCCTTACTATCATGTACTCATAGCTGTGCGCAATACTATAGCGGTCTGCTAGTAACTATAGCAACTCTCACCTGAGATCAGGAGCCCAGGTCACAAGACGTGTAGGAATTGCGGAGAGACATGCCTAAACCAGCGCCTCTGAAGTTTGAACTATCAACGATGAGTAACAACTAGGGGGGAAACCCAACAACGCCTCTCAAGGGGCAAGATCCAAATCCAGTAGAACTATGGAAAACTAAGTATGGAACTATGCGTTATGAGACAGAAAAAAGCAGTAACCAGTTCTTTGCAAGGTCACCTGAGCCATTTCCAGCTCAGCATTCTATATCGGATATCCGGGTACGGTACACTATCCTAACGAATTTACTTTTCCTCCTGTTCCAGGTACCGTGTGGCGCAGACGGAGGCGATGGAAGAACCTCACGTATAATAATGGATACTGTGTAAATGTAGAACATTGTACAATATAACACAGCACAGTGCTGTACATGCCCAAAAAAAAGTGACACAATTCAATCAATCCCCTCATCCCAAAATGAGGTGATCGTCGAATATCGTGGAATGCGATGTGTCATGGCGACCGGCCCTGCCGCAAGGCACCGGAAGCCCTACGGAGTAAAAGTTTTGACCCTACGATGTACTTCGCAGTACGATGTAGAACGTGTCCGTGAACAAGAATCACGATAGTCAATTTAACCCGCTAAATGCCTCAATCTGAAATTTTCATCAACCCTTCTCACCTCAATGGATGCTTATTCCCCCAGGCCCAGCCCTACTGTAGTCTGTGAGTATGTAAGTAGACAATAAACCCACCAACCAAAGCGACCGTCCCGTCCGGGGGATTTTCGCCATCATCACCAACGGGAGGGGATCCTGGGGTAAGGTATCCAATTGTGGGTGAGGAGTCGAGGACAGTCCGGAGCGTACCAAGCACGTCAATCGCCAGCAGTAAGCGTATAATGTAATAACCCCGGCTATTACGCACAATTTTCAGTTTGTAGTTACTACTGTACAAACTTCATACAGTACAGTGGCCAGTGGCCACTACAGTGACTACAACTATGTCCTCTCACCCGGCCCGGCCGACTCCCGAGTTCCAACCGGAGGGGTTGGCGCGGTACCTGGATCGCCGGTTGTTGCGGGGTAAAGGCGCAGACTTTTTTTTGTTCAGGGCTGGCCAGGCCAAGTTCAGGTTCAGGCCTTGAGGAAAACCTGGGAACTTGCCCACGTTGTTCGTGGCGCAGCGAATCATTTGACACGAGGGTCCCCCCAGGTCCCAGGTTCCCAACAGAAATTCTTGGTCTGGCGGGGCCTGGGTTTACGTGATAGCCGGCTCGGCGGGTGTGCGATTGGAAGATGCTTCCGTTTCGGCGCGAGATGAGGTAATTTGCATATCATAGGAGGAGATATGGGGTATGGAGTAAGAATAGGGTGGACTGTGAATAATGACCGGATGATAAGTGATTAGCATTGAGTTATTTATTGAGCGATTTTGTATGTTTGTACACCGCTCGCTGTGTTCCTCATAAACTGCTAAGAGTTGACTATCTGGTCAGATCGGGGAAAGGATAATCCGATGATGTGCTGCCTGAGGCATTCACTTCAATCTGGCCTCGTCCCAACTCGGATAGCACATCCGAATCATGTTCAATAGCATCAGTAGTAACGGAGTCAGTCTAGAAGTAGAGCCAGCAGCGTATTCTCTGTAGTCAGAACTAGTAAGCAGAGCCGAGTCAGTAGCTCCATGCAGACGAGCGATACTATCCGGCATTTTGTCATATCATGGAACTTCCATCATCAAAAGCAACTCATCCCGATCGATCTCATAATCCCTCTTCCAACCAAACTGTCAGGTTCTTCGTGATCTCTTGCACACCAACGCCCTTCAGCTCGCCATAACTCCCAACAACTTGGCGAGATGGCGCCATCGCTAAGGGACCAAGAGACCAAGAACGGTCTAACAAGGGAGGATTGCCAACTCGACCGGGACGGGACGCATGTTAGTGAACGCCCAAGCGAACGCCTGACATCAATCTGAACCAGATCTAGATCCAGATTTCAAAAAATCGTCTCTCCCATGGGCGCGAAAGGTCTCGCCAGGGCCATGGCCAGGCCGAGTCTGACTTGGGTAGGTGGTCGTCTGACACCGCCAAAGCCCTGGTTCAACAAATAAATATTGGGGAAATCAATAGAGGCTGTCAATTATAGGCCGTTGACTAAAAGACAAAAGACGTTGTCGCCAGTCGCTGTGTCAGGGTTCACCTCAAACCTGGAGATTCGGAGAGATCGGAGAGATCGGACAGACCCCCCATAATCATCGCTATGGGCTTGTATCCTTGCGCACGGCCCAGATCGGGGATGCAGATGTTGGTGGCAGGTGCAGGTGCAGATGCGGATTGGAATGGGGATGGGGATGAGGACGGGGATCGCGATGGGATGAACCATGGATACAGAAGTAGGGGCATCATTCCTCAGCGCCTCTTAGTCAAGGAGTCCTGCCTAACTAGGTGATCAACAAGCCTTCGATAAGGCCAAGTAGTACATAGTGCTGTGGTGTTGCTGTACAGTAGAACCCCCTGCGTACTTAGTCCCTCGGGGAGATCCCACGCCCATCCCCAGCCCTGGGCGTGAGCAACCCTTGGAAACAAAGTGTTGGGATCACCGATCGCCAGCTCCGGTGTTTAGGCGGCGTAGACTGTGTTGTTTGTTGGAGGTGTAGATGCCCAAGGCTCAAGGCGATTTGTCTTAGTACGTGTATCTCGGCTAAGGCAAACACGATCACAAACATACAGACGCCAGACAGACCTCCAGTTCAACCCTTAAGTATACGGGTATACGTACTTTTGGCAGACTTATCTACTGGATGCCAGTGGCCAGGTAAGATCATTAGCCTCGATAAAGCTATATCGGGGAGGTACAGTACACTCATAATAAGAACGTTGGCACTGCATGCACGCCCTGGTTGTGTCGTGACTCATCCGTCAGGTCAGGCCAAATATGACAACGCACCACTCCAAGTACCGAGTACATAGATAATTATAGTACTCTCTACCACGGCACATCTGGCCGTTGTCTCTGTACAGTGTATACATCCTAGACTGACAGGCATGCTTATCTTGCGGTGAAGAATAGCCATCTGTCCATGGCGGCTGCGCCTACCTATCTGACAGCTATCACGTACTTTGTTCAGGAAGAACGAACTAGAGTAATGATTAGCCCTCCCTACAGTCTAGTCTCATCGTTCAATTATCATTACCATGTAAATAATATTCACCAAACCTCCCTCCCCAGCTCCTACCCGACAATCTGGACACGTACCCCAGAAACTCCCCATCCGAAGATCCAGGGGTGGGGAGCTTTCTCCCCGAGGAATGGGTGACGCAGCCGTGGAGGCCCGGGATCCTGGTAATCCTGCCAATATCAAATTCTGCGGTATGTTTGGAGCGAGAGATTCATTCTCCCCTTGATATGTGTCTTGATTTACGGAGAGGTTCATTGGTTTATTGGTGTCTTCGGGAAGAATTTCTTGGTGTTTCCCCAGGAAATACCCCGTCCCTAGACTGGAGTCGAGTGGAGATCAGGGGGGAGGGGGCTTCGGAAATATACTCCGCGAAGTGGCTAAAGTACGGAGTACTTGTACTCCGTATGGTGGAGATTGAATGCGTAAGTACCATGCAGGCAGGTTATTTGAATAGTCGCGGCTAAGGTGTAACTATGTGGATTGACCTTCGGGCATTGAATAGTGTGAAAGCGAAAGGCGATGGATCATGGATATGGAATTGTGTCAATTTTCGCTATTGCTAGGTGATAGATCCATTGGCCTAGTAATAACCTACATAGACGTATGGTAGGCAACTCATAAGTAACGACGAAATTCAACGTGAAACCAGACAGACCCCTTGAACAGCAAAATACCGTTAGGACACCTAAACAAACAGCAAAGCTTATCACCCCAACAACGCAGCTCAATAATCCGGGGACGAACTACTTTCGATCCGATCCGAATCCAGAATTTAACCACAGTGCCGCATCCACTACAGTGACTACTGCAGCCTAGGCCCTTAAGTACCAATAAATATCTGGTCGAATCGAATGATCGTGGACCGCGGACTGAACGGATATCATTCCGGCAGGTGAACAAGATAGATCAACCGCGTTCTGGGCCCACCGGCTAAAACATGAATCATCTACCGCTATTGATCCCGGACGCAGGACGGAGTCAGTGGAGTACGGACTACGGAGGAGGGAGGAGGTCAATTAGCAAGCCACTAATTATGTCCTCCGCAATTCCCCCGGATATCGAGGTTGGTGTTCTCCGTAAATGACCAAATGGAGATGCAATAATCAGCCGATGGTAAGGTGAGGCGACCCCCTGGCGTAAGCTCGGCTCCACCTTGGGGGTGTTTGATGGGGAACTTCCATAACAACGGCAGTCTTGCTCGGGAAGAATTAGTCCGGGATAATGGGTTTTTGTGAGAGGGACTCGCGTACTTTGGGAAATTTGCCGAGCTCTTTGCGATGTGTGAGATTTACCCCGGATACCTAGCCTATAGGGATGTACCGTGAATTAGGTACATAGGTAGGGAGTGCTCTCTCTGTTCTGCTCAGGGGATTGAGTCCATACCTACTGATTTGTTTACTTCTAAAGCTCGGAAAATACATAGCCATCGTCTATCCGATATTTCTCCGTACAATATCTGTATCTCTTCAGGGCTCGTATCGGTTCTCGGGCAATAACCCCGACGATCTGGTCCATGGGCCCAATCCAATGCAACCATCAGATTCAGGTCCGGAGGATCGCCCTCGTGGACCGAGATTTCCTCCTATGGAAGGCCCCTAGAAGGATTCGCCTCCTTCTCAAGGTCCTCCGCAACTTTACCTGAAACCAACCTTAGCTTTGGTGAGCACGAACTGAAATACTACCTTCCCCAATTATTATCTACAACCTAGCTTGTAATCCATCAATTTTCTTTCAGAGCTAGGAGTTATTTATACCTACAGCAAACCTACTGTATGATTAGTGTGGACTCAAGAAGCCGACATTCCGCCGCTTCTTACCCTTCCCTCCCATCAAAACTGAAAGATGCCACCCCCACACAAACCGAAAACCCAAAATCAAATTCAAATTACCCACACCGGCCTTCTAGCCCGCTTCCCCGGTAGCCCCTAGAAGCAGAAGCCCTCCCTAGAAGCCACTAGATTGGAAGTAGTGTGCCTATCCACCCCCATTTCCGGAGAAGAGCTGATCCATCGGGCGCGATTCATTCCCCGGGGGGGATTTCCACCCCTGGCAGGCGTATGTAGCCGGCTAGCCGCCCTACTTTCCCGCTAGTTTTCAGTGTGAGACTGTGAGGAAATGGATGGTTTGTCCAGGCCCTTGTTTCTTTGTCTTTGGTGGTTATTTCCTCCACACGGAACTTGGAAGGAAGTGGAACGCGTCAGCGTTGGCGAGGTACCCTGTACATGTACATGTTTAGGCTTTGCTTTGCTTTGCTTATACGGTGTGTATGTCTGTCCTTTCGTCTCTCTGGCGGTGAGTTTGTTGTTGCTGTTTAGATAGACTAGACAGGGATTTTTATTTGACTGCTTGCTTTGGGCATGCCTAGGGGTGTTTCTGTGTCTGATGATTACGGCCCTTTGGGCGAGGAGAATAAGAGTGAGGCGATGGAATGGGCTTGGCGGGTCGATCTTCGGGGCGGGAGGAGACCAGCGAGGGAGTGGGTGTTGCCGTGTTCCAGGCTAGACCTTTGGAGAGGCGGGTTGATTGTGCTGATTGTACCTCGTATAGAGGATAGAGTAGTTACTGACTTACTACGGACTAGTTACTACTATTTGAACTTGTAAAGGAGGTAAGCTATTGATGGGAGGAACGAGTATGGAGTATCCTAGTACTTATAAGTTACTAGAGTACTTTGTCCTTTGTAGCGGGTACTTGTAAGTCTTGTGCGAGTTTCCCCAGGCATGAGGCTTGCCTGGGGCTTGACTCCACACGGAAATTCTTTTTGTTTCCCCGTCTGCTTTTTTTCCTTTTTTGACTGTTATTTTCTTTTTATTTTCTTTTCTGGGGTTCCCTTTTCAGAGACTCTAGAATTATTATCCGATTGTATCAAGGAGGCTCGCTGGTTATATTTCCCCCCGGACTCCCCGGGGAGCCGCTGCTGGGTTTCTTTTCTTTCTTCAACCGTCTCGTCATCTCGCTATCTTACTTCAGAGCTGCTTCTCTCAGAACAGACAATCTTTCAACCAACAACCACACCTTCTCTGACTTCAAAGCGGAATCTCCCTGCTATCTCGCTGCCTTACCACCAGCTCTTATCTCCCACCACCGACAAAACACAACCATCTCTCACTCTCTCCTCCACACTACCCACACCTTCAACAACAACCTCGCACACCCTGTGCCACTGAGACACCGACTCTCTTATTTCAAAACACACCGCATCTTCATGTGAGTACATCTTTTAAACCGCGATGATCTTCATTGCATCATCACATCTCGCCACAATCTCCGATCCTCCGAGATCCTCTCACTCGGGCAGTTCCGGAAACACCCCGATTTCAGCACGAGAAACAACACAGGAATACGATTTTCTCCGATCCAATGCTAATTCTATCTTCATAGCTAAAATAATACACATCACAAAACACGAGACACGACCCTTGGAAGCTCGGCCGCCTTTCTTCAGCCGCAACCCAAAGCTCACCCCATCGTGCCGAGGTCCAACTCTCCACACCAAAACCGATCAACCAGCTCAAGCACGCCTACAAAAGAAACAAGCTCCTCCTAGCTTGATCGACTTCTCATACCATCCAAAACATACCTCACTAAAACCTTACAACACACCCTATTCAACTACTCCATACTCTTCACAATGTCTACCCGCACCGCCCCTCCTACAACCGCCAACTCCTTCGACACCTTCTCCCAAAAACTCTCCCGTGGTGTCATCACCTCTTCCACTCAAACAACCACCAAGTCTACCCACGGCTTCGTCGACGGTATGCCTCCGGCGCCGCCACCTTCGCCGGTTAGCTTTGCTATCGGCAGCAATGGTGGGACAATCCCTCATATGGAGCAGATTGTCCGGTTGAGCCTTGAGTAAAGGGGCTTGGGGAGATGGGCTAGCTCAGCCTAGCTCATTTCTTCTCGGGATATGCTTGCATTACGTTTCGCTCAGCCTGTGAGCTCGCGCGATTGCTATTGCGATGGCATTCCCCTTTCTTCTGTTTCTGCTTTTTCTGGGGTGCTTTATGGAGTTCATCTAGAGGAGGGTTGCTGTCAACTTTCCCTTGAACTATGGGACTTGGACTTGATTTAGCGAGCATGGTGGCGTTGGATATGGCAGCTATTTTTGCTTTGTGTTTACACCGTGATCTATCACCTGCTATGGAGGTTTGGTTTGATTGATACCGGTCATTTTCTTTGGGTACTTAAAAGCAATCCCGGGGTTGGCATTTTAGTTTATCTTGCGACGGACTCCGGTCATAATACGATTATCTTCAAACTGAACACTTGACACTGTAGATTAAAAAGGAATTATATGTCTGACTTCAAAATCCGGCACCATCTGACAACCTCCGCCCAGCCACGGCGGACATACACGGATTGCATCCCGAACGAACCCTCGACGATCCCCAGCCAAGCTTCGTATCTAAACTCGGTTAGATCCCGACGATCCAACCACCGACAATGATCCCCCTCATCCTAATCGCGCGCACACCTTTTTCTAAATTTCTACTCGGGTATCACTCCACGCCGCCAACACTGTTGTTGTACCCCTCCTTATCACCACCGAGCAAAAAGCACCACAGCTGTTAGCAACCAGCACCCAACGACGCTTCCCCGCTCTCCAACAATGGGCGAATTCGACTGCTACTGCTGTCTATGCAGCGGCCCCCTGGTCCCCGTCGAAATAGGCTCCTCCTCCCGGGTCCACCTAGATCGCCGCCGCAGAAGGGTAGCCAGAAAACTGGCCGCTATAGAGGCTATAGAGGCAGGATGCAGCTTCGCTTCGTTTGATAGTGATTCGGAGCATGAGTCGGATGTATGCCCGGACGAGGAAGGCGATGATGGTGAGGAGGAGGAGATTGTTTATGAGCAGGATGAACGGCGGAGTTATGATCCGGAGATTGCTACTGAGGAGAGGGTTGGGTGGGTTGAGGACGTGAGGGTTTTGGGTGCGGGTGAAGGGGGTTCGAGGTTTGTTGTTTAGCGCTGTTCGGGTGGTGAAGTGGATGTGAGAGGCTTACGTTGGCTAGGGCTTTTATATCTGGGCCGGCGAGTTACGATGATGCTGTAAGAACTACGGTCATGGCTTATGTACCTACTGGTGCGTTGTGAGTTGATCTGATACGTTTCTAGGGCTGGATCTATGTCCAAAAGGGCGATGGTAAGTAAATTGCAGACGCTTGGTTTGTCTGTTTATAATAGAACTAACTGGACCTGCATGTCAGATCCGAATCAACCGTCCATAGACGAGAAACCAGTCTTTACCTGGTAAGTTCTGCACTACCTGGAAATCCAAGCCAGCATCTCATTTCTGTTAAAATTGAACAGCTACTGTTCAACCGATGATAACAAAGTCGGCTTTCCCTTTCATACAAATTGTATGACGATCTTCGAGGAAGCATTTAAATGGTCTTTTAACCGTTCTCGAGACACTAAGGAGAGGTAAGTCATAAAATACCTATCAAGTGTTGGCGTTCATTTATTTACCCGTTACAGGTTCGTACCTTGAACAGAATCTAGCTAGGATCCCACTAACGGACATCCCGTGAATAGTCTCAATCTAGACACACTCTACAAGACCGCCGTCCGAATCGGTGGCCTGACAAACTTAAACATGGACTACGGTGGTATCACCGGAGTCGACCAATGCTGGGAATGCGTCCCGGGAGAAGAGGTAGAACTCACTCCATCTTTTTAATTTTACCTTTACCAACACCCCCCAGACCTCGACTGACCACAAAATGGATCTATAGTCCTCCGTAATCGACCCCCTAAACTTCTCCCTCGCCACGCTCGGTTTCAACTACAAATCCACCACCAAAACACAACCCCTCCCCCTCCGAAACAGAGCAACAATCGATCCATTCCAAACCCTCCCAACCGAAATCCTCCATCTGATTTGTAACTATCTACCCGCCGACGGCTTACAGTCGTTCCTAACCGCTTCAGCAACGGCGTACTACGCTACCCTCGATCAGGGGTTCTGGAAAGCGCTATTTCTATCCCGATTGCCATGGGCTTGGGATGTTTGGGCGGATGTTTCCAAGCAGGAAGATGGTGAAGTGGAGGAGGGGAGCAGGGTTGATTATAAGAGACTTTATTTGTGTCTTGATATTAATACAACTAAAAGGTGGGGGTTGGAGGTGGAGATGGGGCCGTGGATGGGGTTGATCAATCGGAGGCGGATTTGGGATTGTTGTGTTATGATTTTGGGGGAGTATGAGAAGAATTGTTTGGAGAGGTAGGGTAGGATGGTGGGCTGGGGTATAGGATGGGAATAGAACGGGGGGAACTAGTTCGGGGTGAAGAACGATTGAGGGCTACAATAGGTTATTGCGAGCTTGGGAAAGAGATACTGTCGGGTTCTACGACTCGGAAGAAAAGGGTATTGATTTTAATACTATTAGACAATACATAGAACCGCGATACTCGGTCTTCCAGTGTACATCCACACGCACTGTTTGCATCATGCCCTCCACATGCGTACTCACACTCGCCGATCACGACGTCAACCCTTGCCCCCGAAGAACGGTCACATCCTACCACAGTGATCTAATATGGTAGATCAGCAATCGGGGGCTCCGGTATTTGTGTATTTTGTTGCGCTGCGTCGGTTGCTGTCAAGTAAAGGAAAGCGAGCACGTGAGGTTCAAGTGTAGGTGTACACGGTTAGGATAAGACAGGATAGGGTATCAATGAAATTCGACTTCTGGTGAGTGAAGTGTCAAATCATTCTTGCATCATCGCGATCGCTCGATGCATATCGGCTAGCTTATGACGTTATCTTCGCGATCGAGTAGGTGATCGTCAACTCATGTGCTTGCGGAGGAGGATCGGGGGCTAGCACCTCCGGGGCTGGTGGATGTGGGGCCGAGTCTGGATAGAACGGAAGACAGGTGCAAAAGTGCATAAGAATCCATGGGAGTTTCTCGGAGATATTGTTCTGGTGCAATTGGTATGTTGGGGACAATGTTGGTTGCAGGTAATGGTAGAACAAGCATAAGCACAAAGTCGCCGTCCCAAGCTTTAAGCTCCTCATCCAATGCAAGACCCTCTGGCCTTGCAATGATGCGGAATTGGCGACGGTTAGCTTAGAGATAGCGTGGTTCCTCGGGCTGCGATCACACGTGACGGGAGCGCTATCATTTTAATTGTAGCAACTCCGACAGCTGATGCCGAAATCTGAACAAAATATCCGTTTTTCGGTCGGCTGCTAGTATCGGGGCCGATCAATAGTATCAGAATTCAGTCTGGCAAGAACTCTCAGATGGTCTGCTCTTCATGGAGAGAGGCTTTATCTCCTCGTTCTCAAGCTGCAAGCTCGCCTTGTCGCTTCTCGTCGCTTCTTCTCACATAAGCTGCGGGTCAATCGGCATCGACGAGGGCTGCTGCTGCGGCTGTTGTGGTTGTTGCTGCTGCTGCTGGTTCTGCTGCGCAAATTCCACCATCATCCGCTCCAGCGCCGCAATAGCCTCAGCATCCCCCTTATGCGCGCGATCATTCAACGCATGGATTTCCGCCAACTGAGCCTCCGTCCGGGCCCACGCGCCCAATCGATCCGCAATATTCACATTCCGCCGCGTACTAAACGTTGTCCGCACTGTATCCGTCTCACCCCTCGCAGCCTTGATACTCTGCAGACGGGCGAGGAAATTCGCCTGATGCGAAGGCTGGACAGCGCGGCGGGGGACACTCGTCGCGGGCGTGGGTGTCTGGGCGTCATCTGCAGAGGTAGGTGTAGCAAGGCCCGTGCTGGTACCTGTCTGTGCCTCGCCAGCCAATCCCGAGCTAGCGCTGGAGGTAATGTTGGCTTTGCGGCCGAGGATCTTCACGCTGTTGGCGGCGAGTAGCTCGAAGGAAGGACCCTGCAGGAGTGGGGCAGGGAGGGTCTGGCCCGCATTGCTTGTCTCTGTGTGCGCATCTGGGTGGGCGAAGATGAGTTCTGTGCCGATTTGATCGGCCCAGGTGCAGCTGAAGATTTGGTCGCAGTATGAGATGATGGGATTGCACGTGTGGAGACCGAGGATTTGGATTCGCTCGTTGGTTAGAACCTCTGGTTCGGTGGGTTCGAGGGGCGTGAAGCCTTCGCTGGTTGTGGTCGCTTCGAGGGTGTTCTCTCGTGGTGCTGATGGTGGTAATCCATCTTCTTCTGTGTTGGGGGCGGGTGTGGTGGTGTCTTCTTGTTGTTGGCGGCGGCGTGGTGGGCGGATGGGTCCGTGGACGGAGAAGAGGTCTAGGTTTAGATAGAAGGACTGGGTGAGGGAGGGGAGTTAGCTTTGCGAGGGAGTGAGCAGTGCATGAGGAGGGGGGTAATTGCAGTACCTCTGTTTCTGTCTCGTGATACTCATATTCCCATTCATCTGCATCTGAGTCTGTGGGTTGATCCATCTTGACACTTGAATGTTTTTTTTTTTTTCTTTGCGAGGGATATTGATGATCGGAGATGATTTGATCGCGATAAGATTGGATGGCAGTTGCAGACGGTGAGACGGGCGGTGAATCAAAGCGGTGAGTTAGAGCGGTGAGATCATGAGATGAGGAGATGAGGAATGAAGTGGGCCGAAAGCGGCGGGGCAGACGGCAGAAGTGCCGGAGTCGACGGAGTCGGAGTCTACGGAGTCTCCCTTCTGCAGTACTCCGTCTAAGGATGATGGAGTATACTCGGGATTTCATCGGGTTACTTTCATTTGTTTGTTGACATTATTATTGACATTGATATAGTGATCATAGGTAGGTCAAATGGAATTATTCCATAGACCTATAACTCCCATACTGGAGTACAATCGATAACATTACATCCCTCCTCGAGGTACTGCACCTACTCCCTCAAGTCCTCATCTACGGAGTATAAGGTTCACCATCAGGGTTCACCGTAGACCGGTCTCTCTCTCAGCCTTACAAGATCGGCCTGTTCTGTAATTCCCATCCTTCCCCTCCTCTTCCCACTCCACTTCATATCCATTCAGAGCCATTAGGTATACCCCCCTCATCCCCCTCTTCTCTGGCCTCAGAAGTACCCGGAAAACCATGGCCCGATCATCATGTCCTGGTAAGTGATCCAAGTCTTCCGTTGATCCCGTCAGGCCCCGGCTGCCCTGCAGGAGAGTCATCATAAAAAAATATTGGGGCCTTAGCTAGTGGATGTACCTTCTCATGTACCCTATGGGCGATCGCATCCGGCTTGGCTCTGGCTGCCATGCATTTCCGCACGTTCCCGGCCGCCCGCGCTGACTTGTTCGAGATCCCCCCATTTTTTGACTTTGGCCGCGTTTTGTATTTTTTTTTTTTGGTCATTGTTGTCTTGTTTTTCATCTGCTCACGGGAAGATCGCTGGACTCGGAAGTCCCGGTTCAAAAAAACAAATGATTGATCATCAATTATGTGTCTGACTCGGTCTTTATAGTCTCTCCCCTGCCGCCGCTACCACTGCTACTACTTCTACTGTTGTGTGCTCTATTTGTTTCTCTCGTTGCTTCTCGTCCCACTATAGATCACCCCGATCCCCTCTCCACGGCATGCTCGCCAACCACAGCAGCACCCCTCGCTCTCCATTGCATTGAATCGGATCCCGACCACCCCCATTCGGCTTCGTCCGGATCTCTTGCGACGGCCGCCCTTGCGGTCTATGAACATTCCGCTCCTGCTGACCACTCGGCGAGCTCGACACTGGCAGTCGCTGCCGAGTCGCTTCAGCAGATGACGCGCAAGGTCAAGGCGACCATTGCCGCCCTCACCACTCTCATCCTTTACGTTTCCATCAACAGCCTCGCCCGCACAGTCCACCCTAACGCTTGGGTCTGGTACGAAGAAGACAAGGAAGAGCCGAGCTGGCTGGCCACCTCCGAGTCATGGTTCGACCGCAAGGCATGCCGCTGGCTCGGAGTCTGCGGCGCGACACATTTTCGCATGGTCTCCAAACACTATGGTCATCAGGATCCGACTCGCTGGTCGGAATTGACGGACGAAAATCTGGCGCAGAAACCATGGCGGTCGTTTTGGACTGGCGGGGCCGATAAGCACAATCAGTCCGAGTGGGATGCCGATGAGCGGGCGCGACGGGAGATCCCCGACTATGTCTTCGACTATGCCCCACTCGTCCATCTTTATTCGGGCGAACAATTTTGGCCAGGGGATATTGCGGAGCATTTATATCATACTACGCCGATGCTGAATTATACCCCGATCCAGGCTCAATGGGATCATCCGACATTGGAAGATTTGAATGGGTTGAATCAGTGGGGGAATGGTCGACATGTGTTTTTGACTAGTGATGATGACCCCACTTCGCGCCCGCCGTGGCTTGAGGGTGAGCAGAACATTCCCCAGGTGCCTGGAAATGGAGATGGCGGCGACAATGGCGATAAACATGGAGTGGAAGAGTCGTGGGCCGATTGGGACGGCCGAGTCGACGGTGGAATTCCGGATGAGAGCGATGACGATCGCGCCGAGTGGGACGACTTGAGACGATATACTGAAGAAGGACGGAAGCGTATAGAGCAGGAAGAACTGGCGCGTGAATCGAGAGAAGCCCATCGCCGGTTCAGGCAGGAATTGAGGAAGCGATACGGCGGTCACCCTCCTGTCCAGGAGCCTCTCCAAGGGAATCGCAAGCAGGGCGCGGGGGGTCGCAGCGATGCCCCTGCGATCTTGCTGGTGATGGACAAGGGCAACGGGATTGTGGATGCCTTTTGGTTCTACTTCTACAGCTTCAACCTTGGGAATACTGTTGTCAACGTGCGATTTGGGAACCACGTTGGTGACTGGGAACATTGTCTGGTGCGATTCCACAACGGTCAACCGAAAGCCCTTTTCTTCAGCGCGCATACCGCTGGCGAGGCATTCCGGTACGAAGCGGTTGAGAAAATTGGACGACGAGTGAGTAGCAGCCGCAATTGACAGCAATTTCTCTCACATTGCCGGACTTAAACGCTAATATTTCTTCGCGAAGCCTGTTATTTACTCCGCCGAAGGAAGCCACGCAATGTACGCCCACGCCGGCGTCCACGAATACATCCTCCCCTGGGGCCTGCTACACGACATCACAGACCGCGGCCCACTCTGGGATCCCCTACTGAACGCCAAGGGCTATACCTACGACTACGATACCGACCACCTCCGCTCCTCAACCTTTACCCCCGACGCGCCAACGGAGTGGTTCTATTTCCGTGGCCACTGGGGAGATAAATTCTACCCGCTAGGCGACTCTCGGCAGTACCGCTTCGCTGGTCAATATCACTATGTGAATGGGCCGATTGGACCTCGCTTTAAGCATTTGAATCGCCGGAAGGTGTGTCAGGGTCCTGATCGGTCGACGTGCGTGATTAGGGATTATATTGGTGAGAATAAGAGGGCTCCGAGGTGGGCGGAGGCTAGGATGGAGGAGTGATTGATTCTCCTACCGCTACCTCTGTCTACGCCATTGCACCTACGACACAACCCATTTTCACACCGGAACGTGGCACCGATCCTCAAGCGTGAATGATAACTCGTCTTCTGGCCTGAGAATTGCGTCGCCATAACCCTATACAGAGGTCCCTCCCCATCTGGGTACCCTCTACATATACCCCACACTTTGTTTGCTTTCTCTCTTGCCTTTTCTCCGATATATACCCCCATACCCCCATACCCATCTGTTTCCTTTTTCTTTTTTTTTTTGTTTTCCAGCTCCTGAATTCCAATCAGGAACCGAGAGTATAGACTTGCCCCGGCCTGGCGCCTGACGAAAGCGTTTCATTCCATTCCTTTACTTGACTACCCGGCCCCCGGCCAACAACGACATGAGAGATGACACGAACCCGACTCTGATTGAACTGAACTGAACTTGACTTGCTTGGATCCGGCGCTCACATTCCCTTTTCACATCCATTCATTCATTCCTTTACTATATCCAAGATCTGGCGTTGGTTTATTTATCGCTTTTCCTTCTTTCCTTTTTTCCGTTCGGTTTGTTTTTGGGGATTGATGGTCGCTTTTGTCTGGTTTGATTTTGATTTGTTTTTGGGACTGAGGTTGCGCAACTTAGAATTTTGGGTCTAACAGAGAAAAAAATGATGGAGTACAAATACAGGATTTTAGATTTCAACTTGGTTTGTTTGTGATGGATGTCGTATATGGTGTTTGGGGATTAGGTGATAGTCTTGGTTTCGTGATGTAACTACTGCTTTGTGGTATACCTGTGGAGTAGTGTGTGGTATACCTGGAGTAGTGTACTCGACTCCGTTTGGATCGATGCGCATAGGTGGTGATTACATCGAGGTACCTACGTCCTAGGGTGCTTATTCTAAGCCTTTATGTCCCAGGCAAAACATTATATACTGAGCAGTCCATAATCTATGTTGAATTTCAATAAAAGTGCCGATGAAAATGGTACATTCATCCTTGTGCCATATACCCAAGCTATTCGAGCATGGGCATGCTATCAACTGCGCCGGATATACAATATACTCAAAGAATCCACAGACCAGACATCATCTACCCTCTAATCTCAAACAGACGGATACGACCCTGCTCATTAGCCACAGCCAACTGCTCGTTGTTAGGCGAGATAGCCACAGACGAGATACGGCCCAGCGGGGTGTTGGAGGTAGGCCAGTTGCGGTAGACGGTGCAGGAGGGGAGGTGCACTGGAGGATATAGTTAGCGACATATTCGACCTATTAGTGGCAGTGCTATACGTACCAAGTCTCAGTGCGTCACGCTTCCACCGACTAGCCATGACCATCATCTGTCCATCCGGCGCAAACACCAAATGGCTGACCGGGGTGGTAAGCTGGTCGAATACACGAACGGGCGTCGGGCTCCGCGGGACACCCGCCTGCGTGGAGTCGTCGTTCTGGACTAGGGCATTGCTCTTTGCGCCCGCAGCAGCTGCAGCAGCCCATTCGCGGCGATCGTAGATATTCACGATACCACTGGTGCTACCAATAGCCACCCAGCGGTCCCCACCAAGTTGATCCCGACCACTGTTACCACCAAGTGCAATCACGGTATTACCCACGGCACCGGCATCCAGCCAGCGCGCGATAATACGACGCTGTCGTCCATCCCACTCAGAGACCTCGCCGTTCTTGCTGGCAACAGTCATACCCTCGCCATTCGACCACCAAGCGAAATCAGCCACACCTCCGCGTCCGTCAACGCGCACCTGTGCGATCCATTGGGCAGTGCCGGAGTCCAGGACGTTGATCATACCACCGCCCTTGCGCGATGTACCGACCAGACCGACGTAACGTCCGCAAGGTGAAACCTTGAAGCGCTCCATGGACTTTTGCTCTTCCTTGCGGTCTGCGGAGCCGTTGACTTTGTCCATTTTGCCGGTGTCCAGGTCCCAGATGTGGAAGTAGCGGCGGCGGCCGGAGGCGAAGATCCGGTTTCCGCTGGGAGGCGCGAAGGCGGAGGTGTGGAGGGGTGTGTGCTTGATGTGCAGGGAGGTGAGGAGAGGGTTTGGTGAGGGTGCAGAGGGCGAGATGTGGTGCAGGAAGAGGGTGGAGGCTGGGCCGGAAGAGAGGAGGAGGGGGTAGTGTGGGTGGAACATGAGGGAGTCGATGGAGGACTGTAGTAGATTTGTTAGAATGGTATGGTTCGTTTTGTAGATGGCTTCATTGAGTCGGGTCTGTTCTTACCGGTTGCGCCTTGCCGACGTCCTTCAATCGCTGAATGTCAACCACTTCCTGGCGCAGCTTGCGCTTGCTACCAGACTTGGTGTTGTCTTCGATGCGAGTGAGCTCGGTGGTGTTTTGGAGCAGCTTAGCCAACGGCTGTGCGGCCAATTGCTCATCCTCGTCCGAGTCCATATCCTCGTCTCTTTCCGCATCCGAGTCGTCGGAATCGGTCTTGCGGCGCTTAGATGCTAGCTCGGGGTCCGCCCACTCGGGGGTCGGGTTCATGCGCTGGAATTGTCGGCGCAGTCGTCGAATGTACTCCGTACCACTGATGACATCTTCGGATTCGGTGTTGCGCAGTTTGCGCAGCTTAGATTGGCTCACGAGGGAAACGGCGATGCGCTCGTCGTCGCTGTCGTGCCACACCGCTGGGGCAGATTCCTCCTCGTCTTCTTCATCGGACGGTGTCTCGGGAGACTCGATAAGATCGGTAGTTTGTACATCGCCAGAGTCGAGGAAGAAGAGCTAAACATTGGAGAGAGAAGAATTAGCATGACTGGAGGCAGAAAAGCATGGGGTCAACAAAAGTCACATACATCAGAGTCGGCCATATTATTCAAATCGCCCTCATCATCATCCTCTTCATCCGCGCTTGCGCTCTCCGCATCGCTATGCAAAGTGAGCTGCATACCACCCTCCCGCTCTTGCTGAGCCTTCAATGCGCCCATAAAACCCTCATCATCTCCAAAGAGCATACGCTCAAGCTTCAGCTCGTCCTCGCCCTTCTCGGGGACACTCTCCTCGTCCGAGCTCGTCTCATCATCCATCTCAATATCTTCATCCGCGGAATGGGTTTGAGCCGTGGTGTTCTCGAACGGTGACCGAGCGGAGACCCGCTTGGTCTTGGTCTTGAGTCCAGCGCTGGACATGGTAGTGGCTCTGTGCTGTGAGACCAGGACTGATCTGAAAAATTGCTGCACAGATTTAATCCTCCGCGGCGATCGGCGTCGGGAGCTTTCTGCGGCGGGATCAGAATATTTTTCGCTTTGATTTTTGCAGGGCGGGCAGAAAAGGGCGGTGCACAGGGCGGACAGAGATTGTGTGTGCCTGAGGCAGAACATGTAAACACTTTACACCTTATCGACGAAATCTCCGGCTCTCCGGTCTTACTACAAAATTGAATACGACCTGAAAGGCTGTTGGGTGATGAGTTTGAATTGGTTGTACGATATTAAGAAGGCTGAGCTTGGAAACATCACAATACATCGCCCAGCCATCATGTACAGCTCGCTGACTGTGTCTGTACACATGATGGGCAACGAACTTCACAAAGCACCACAAGGCAGGCCGTACAAAGTATGCCGGGACCAGATCCCAGAGAGAATCCCCTGGAATAACTCTTCAAAAGTGCTTGGAAAATTCTCTCTGAAGAGTCTTCAGGGTGCATGGACCAAGTTGCTGCTTTTTGCTCCATGCTATGGCTCTGGAGCAAGGTTGTCTCGCCCGACGGGAATAAAAACCAAGGGAACTCAGAATACCTACTAAGACTGGATGATACAATGTGCTTATCTTGTCACTATGATGTTCAGCAGACTCTGATTCTTGAAGGAGATCTTATCTGCTTTCGTTTTGGTGATGCATATCGCTACTCGTCGCGGCCCAGGACGTACGGCAGATCCTACAGTGGAACACCCGCTTTGGTTCTTTCACCGAGCAGCTGTGTGACTGTGGCCAAGATAAGACCGAGACCCCTAGACCATCACTATGACCGAGTCGGCCCGACCCTGGAGTCCTGAACAGATCTTTGGATGGTGGATGAACAGTGATCCATATCTTCTACTGGGGATAACATATATATCTTGGCCGAAACACTTCTTCGTTTACATTGCATTTCTCTATAGAGAATTAGATAGCTATACTAACTCGCTTAATAGAGATCTCCTATAATATAGAGTTATGTATTTATTCATAAGACCGAGGAAATGAATTCGAAAAAGAAGAAGAAAAGCACGTGAAAGAAGGTAACGGAGAAGCCGATAGCCGAAGTTTCACAGAAAGTTTAATTAGGGGCGGGGCCTAGGACGTACGGCAGATCCTATAGTGGAACACCCGCTTTAGTTCTTTCACCGAGCAGCTATGTGACTATGGCTAAGATAAGACCGAGACCCCTAGACTATTACTATGACTGAGTCGGCCTGACCCTGGAGTCCTGAACAGATCTTTAGATAGTGGATGAATAGTGATCTATATCTTCTACTGGGGATAATATATATATCTTAGCCGAAACACTTCTTCGTTTATATTGCATTTCTCTATAGAGAATTAGATAGCTATGCTAACTCGCTCAATAGAGATCTCCTATAATACAGAGTCATACATTCATTCATAAGACCGAGGAAATGAATTCGAAAAAGAAGAAGAAAAGCACGTGAAAGAAGGCAACGGAGAAGCCGATGGCCGAAGTTTCACAGAAAGTTTAATTGGGGGCGGGGTTTCAAAAAACTTTTTCTAGAAGCACTTTAACCGTAACTAGAATTTGACTTGCTACGATGAAAAGAACATCAGGTAAGAGGTAACATCAATGGCTACACCCATCATTTCACGAATTTGTGTAGATGGTCATTTATTATTCAAAATGCCGAGGCAGGTTCGGGTTCAGCTTCAACCGCTATGTCATGCAGCGTTCGAACGAACTGCTAGGCCCCGGTCGTTTAATGTGGAAAGCTCGAAATAACTACAACTCTGCTCATTGGACGGTATTCTGTTCGTGCAGCGAGCCCACCAAAAGCTGCCCAATAACCAGAGTCAACGGTAGTGGATCCGTCCCCTTAGCGCACGTTTTCCTGCCTCGGGTGGCATTCGATGCTACCCTGCTGCCCTAGCTCCTCGAGTCTAGACAGGGGCTTCGTGGAAGATAGACAATCTTCCAGACAGATAGTGGAAAGTGTCGCGGTAATCCTCTTAGTGCGGTGACTCTAGAGACGATCATTGGATGGTGTCATCTAAGCGCGATGGAGACCGGCCGGACATCCAGCGGGATTGATCCCTATCTAGGTATTCGAGATGCCTGATCCCTTGGTTTATTGATGCTCGTATCGGTTTCGGTAGCTTAACTGATGAATTAACGAATCGTCTTTATAAAGGAGTCTCCACTCTAGAAGGGTTCGTGGGTAGTCCGTCGCTTCGAATACCCCCATTTCCAAGGCCAAATCGCAGATTCTGAAACTTCCCCTCTCAAAGTTTGCCCCTCGAGTGCTTTCTTTTGTAAGGAGAATTCACTTCTTCGTTCATGTTGCTGGCTATTATCTCCGCGTCGCATAGTGGGAGATGCGACGGTGAGAGTCAGATATTGGCGACTTCTGAATCAGTGAGCTCATAGCAGCCATTCTGATAAGTCGGTACGGCGTGAAAAGAGTACCGAAAAACAGAGAGAGGCAATATCTTCAAGATGGGTTCACCAATGCCTCTCGTTGGCCCAAGTTTGGCCATCCTCATCGTTTCTATTGTGATGATGATTCTTTCCGTCGTGGCCGTCTCACTAAGGACCTTTGTGCGACTCTATATCGTTCGAGCCTTTGGTTGGGATGACGCCATCATGCTGGCTGCGCTAGTAAGTCCTTTTTGGAAGACCAGCACAGAAATCATGTTAATGATTTTGCAGGTATTATTCGTGGTATTGAACGCGTGCTGCTTTGTTGGGGCAATGCATGGGGCTGGCCGAAGAAGCACCGAGTTCACAAGTTATGCGGTCTATAGAACGGCCCTGCTGGTACGTACCGATCCTTCCAAAGAAAATGGAAGTATTCTTATAAAAATCCGAAGTTGAAGAGTGCTAATTAAGTCGGTGGTTTTCAGTATTGGTGGCTCTGTCAGATTTTCTACAGCTGGTCATCCGCACTAGCCAAAATATCTATCGCCGTCGCTCTCCTTCGATTAACGGTCAGAAGAATCCATCGCATCATTATCTGGATCACGATTGGTATTACGGTCGCTGTCAGCTTGATGTTTTGGTTGGTTCTGATTCTTGATTGTCACCCGATCTCCTATTTTTGGGACTCTGCGGACCCTTCGAAATCGGGGACCTGCATGTCCACCAAAGGCTTGACCCAAGTTGCATATGTTTACAGCAGCTTGACGATTGTATGCGATTTGGCGCTTGGGGTATTACCTATATTCCTCGTCTGGAAGCTGCAGATGAGCTACCGGACGAAGATTGCAGTTGGAGGAATTCTCAGCCTGGGCGCAATGTACGTCACCCTTCTGATGATTATTTTCTGTTTCAAGTGGCTAATCTTCGTGAAACAGTGCGAGTGTCGCAGTGATAGTCCGAATTCCGTTCCTGCACTTCCATGCTGACACCAACTTTCTACGTAAGTCTTGGGGGAAGCTGGCCGAAGTCATCATTACTGGCTTGGTGAATTACTCGGAGCATGTGTTGATATTTTCTTTTTTTTTTCAAGACACTACATACCAAATAGCCATCTGGTCGGTCGTCGAAACGGGCCTCGGAATCACAGCAAGCAGCCTCTTTACTCTCCGTCCTCTCTTCCGCTGGCTTCTCGATGAAAAGCTATCCTACGGTCGAAGCTCACGCAGTCCGGGAAGAGGCTCCAACAAATACCCACTCTCCAGTCTCAACAACGATGGTTTGAGGGCCGCTCATAACCTGGGAAATCGGTCTACAGAAAATGGGCCTGGAAATGGAAGCAAGGTGATCAATACCGGGGCGATTCCGCCATCGCGGGATTTTATCACTGTTAATAGCAGTGAAGAGGCTTTGTACCCCGAACCGAATCCTATTACTTCGGGAAACCACATCACTGTCCAAAGGACCTTTGTCCAGACCATTTCCGAAAGAACTAAATAGGGTTCGCTGGTTGGCATTACCTGGCCTGGCTTCCACCTCATGAATTCCATACCCATTTTGTTTAGCAACACCGAAAGTCCACGATATATTGCTATACTCCCGGAAAGTAAGGCTCGTGTTTATCTCTATCTCTTATAACTGTAGGATTTGATGCACACTCTGTTTCCATGATTAAATGTACAGCGTCTGCGCAAGAAGCCCATTCAATTATTGACCAAATGATCAGCAATGACAACAAAGTAGCCAAGGTACGAAAGGAGGAACGAGTTCACGTCGAAGGACTATTCCTGGAGGTAGCTGCTCGCGTAGACCTGAATGGCCTCCAGCCTCTCACACGGTCTACTACAATCAACGAAGAGGAAAGGCCCGCTGATCATCGCAGCGCCAATAGCGCAGAAGAGCGGGGTCTAAGCAGGGGTAGGGAGCATGTGGATCAATGCGTGCCTATTGATCTGCCTAATCCCGGATACAATCCTTCGCCATATCATGCAAATATGATGATGCCGAGTACTGAGCTGCTGGATGATATTGGAATCTCGTCGGCTGAGTTCTTGGCGATTCTGGATCAGATTGGAAATCCGGATACTTGGTATTCTATTCTGGATTTAGGACACTGAATTGAAACATGAAGATATTCTAGAGACTATTCAAATACTTGCATTCGCTTGACTACAAGGTCGATTGGTTTTGTATTTGTTCGTGATATGGTCATGTGATCACATGTGTTTGTATCCTCCCTACCTTAGATAGAACCTAACTCTCTACACACATCTCAAGATTCATTCATGTTCCACTCCTGTTCTCTAACGTTATTTCGACCACCAACAGTGCACATTCTGACGTCCAGTCATGGAGTAATTTCAACTAAGTGGCAGTGAGGTTGTTCACTTTTCCACCCCTGACACTCTTTAACAACCTTCCACACGATGAGCCGCACACCAGCTTTTCGGTCGTCGCAAGTGCTTTCATCCATCAGTCGTCTATCTCAGCGGTCTCGTTGTATCCGACCTAGTTTTTTTCACAGCACCACAATCGAGACCCCCTTCTCTGGACGCGGTCACCGGTATTCATCTTCAGGACGTGTGGTGGACCAATTCGCATTCCGCAGTAAGCTTATTCAATGATAAAATCATTTAGGTAGATGCTGAACTTGATATTGATACGCTCTTAGATCTTGATCCGTACTCATACACGAGTGGTCGATGGCTTCGGAATGACAACCTCGAACGCCAAAGACGCCAGATTAACTTTGACTTTGGCGAACTATGCCGCAAGGTCATCAGCGCCTCCAGCAGAGGGAAACTCATCAAGAACTGCGAGAAAAAAGAAGGTGGTTTCAACAGGGTATTCATTTTCACCATGGACGATGGTTCACGTATCGTGGCGCGACTGCCCTTCACATTAGCTGGTCCTGCAAGATTAACAACAGCCTCCGAGGTGGCAACGATTCAATATTGTGAGTGTATTCTCATACGTAGAAGCAATACGTTCCACTAGCTAATGGTCTCGCGATTCAGTACAAAGAAACACCAGCATTCCAATCCCTAAGATCCTTGACTGGAACGACGACGCATCAAACAGCGTTGGAAGCGAATACATTATCATGGAACATGCAGCTGGTGTCCAGCTACAGCAAGAATGGCCCCATATGTCAGGAGATCAAAAAGTGCTTTGTATAGATGCCATCTATCGAAAACTAAAAGAGATGGTCGATATCAACTTCCCCGCCTATGGAAGCCTATATCCGTCTACTTCATCTCTGGACTCTTTCCCCAAGGTACCGCTAGAGAACGGTTTTTGCATCGGGCCTCACTGTGGAACAAGGTATTGGGATTGTGGAGATAGCAGGTTTTACCAGCATACATCTCCCAACCAGGGCCCTTGTGAGTCTATTGACACCAATACTTAAGAGAAAGAGGACTAAGATTTGGCACAGGGCTTACTCTAGCTTCTTTCTCTAACGGCCTTATCGACGCCGGTCTTTCAAGGATTCCACCAAGAGATTCCCCTCTGTCAAATCAGCCACCCTACCAAGGCTCGATTCAAGCGCATCTAGATCTACCCCAAGATAGCCGTGCAGTCCTTGACGCAATATCCAGAGATGGCCGTGTGCAAGATGCAGCTGTACCGACCCTGTTTCATTCAGACCTACACAAAAGGAACATATTCGTTTCAGACACCGATCCCACGATAATCACCGGTATCATTGATTGGCAGTCCTGCAGTATAGAGCCAGCGTTCTGGTATACAGATGAGCTTCCAGACTTCGCCTCTGATGCATCCCCTGCTCAGGAAACAGAGGACCACGACTTATGCGTAAAGGCGTACGATGCCTGCACTCGATATCTTATACCCAGGCTCGCCAGCCCTCGACTGATGGATGAGGGCATTGTTTCGACTTTTCCGCTACTGCTACCGAACGTGGAAAGATGGTGCGGTTGCTTTTCGGCATGAGCTTATTGAAACCTGTAAGGACTGGACGGCTCTTGGATTTGCTGATTCGTGTCCGTTCCCCTTGCCAACGCCTGGAGAGATGGCTCTTTATCGGAAGGAATACCGATGTTTTGAGGCGGCTCAGAACCTGAAGCGTGATTTGTCCAGCTTGCTTGATTGTGCATCGGATGGGTGGGTTCCTCCTGAGCACTGGGGAGTTGCGAAAGCAGAAAACGTAGCCATGTTCGAGGGAATGTTGCAGGCGGTACTAACGAATAAAGATGCGGACGATCATGAACCAATCAAGGATAAAAAGGACCTCCGAGATATCTGGCCGTTTGATCTACCAGGGTAATGAAAGCTTTTCAGGAGAGAATATTCGTGTTTGTTGATAGCATATATTCGTGTACACGTGAAAGATCATAAGAAAAGCCTAAAAGCAACAACAGAATAATGAAACCAATCTCCAACGCCCTTAATCATGACTTTGCTCGTAATCCGGTCGTATCGTATATTCAATTGCAATTTTCCCCTACAGGACTTCACAAGTTGCGTTCGCGTTCGTTGCGGCTGCTGCTGGAGCTCGGTGGCTCGTAGGGCGGAACCGGGGAGAACTCTTCCGTGAGAACGTCCTCTGATTCTTGAAGCGCATTCGCAGTAGCCTTTGGTTGAGATACTGTGACTGACGACTTGGCATGTGTTTCCTCGCCGTCAGAGTCAGTGGAGTATGCCTCGTCCAGTCCATCCAAGAGAGCTTCGCGCCGGTGGATATCCTCATCATCATCAACTGTGTCGGGTGCTGTGTAGATGTCATATGAGAGAGGCTTCTTGATGAAATGGTCGATGATGTAGTACTGGATAGCGTTCATGATGACAGGGAAGAGGAGCATGACGAAGGCGATCTGGATTGCGGTGTTTCCTTCTGTCCAGCCCAGGGCCCAGTCACCGACCTTGACGATGAAGGGGAATAGATTGATCAGGAAGAAGACGCAGAATTTCATGCCAAGGAGGCCGATAAAGTATATCATTGACTGCTTGAGCCACCATAGTGCTCGGGGTGGGTGGCCGTAGTTTCCTGATTCGATGGATTCGGGTGGATTGGCGAGGGGTGTGTAGGAGGCTAGGAAGTTCAGGATTCGGAGGATCAAGATCAGGATGGGAATACCGAGGGTAGTCTATTCCGTGAGAGGCATCATTTAGCGGCTTTTTTTCATCGAGATGTCCTGGATAATGTTTGGTTCACTCACATCGATTCCCAAATTCAGCAAGTAGAAAGAGCAAGGGTTCGGCTTGTACATCATTCGAATCTCAAATTGGCCCGCCGAGATCATGGACATCAGGAGATTCGCCAGATGAAGCATCCCCGATCCAAACACTTGTTTCGACGCGTCAAATGCCCACACTTTCAATGGCCGCTGAGGCCGTTCCCTCCATCGTTTGAAAACCAACGATAGCAGCGCTAGTGCTCCCAGAGCCACCTGGATGAGCAGAGAAAATGGTCCAAGGAGTTTACACTCTCCATCATCGTCGCTGTTTGGATCTTGGCCCGGAGGAGGGGCCCCATGGTAGTACAGCATGTGTGAGGAGGGCAACGGCGAAGCGGAGGTGCCTGGATATGATGCCGGACTGGGCGGGGAACTCGCAGCGATAAAGGTGGTGGCCGCGGTAGCAGCAAGCGACAGAGCGGTGGCAGCAGCGTCCATCGCTGCTCAAGGAGGATCCAGGCTAGCCAGATTTCTGGTTTAGCCTTGGAAGAGACGAGAAGCGGCCTGCGCTGTGAGTGTGATGGGGTCGTGGCAGTGTAAGTTGTAACGTTCGGAGGCTGGAATGACGCGGGGGGCCGGACGGGCCTATTTGGTGCCGAGACAGCGAGTCATCAGCAGGTGACCAGCAAGAACAAGTATTTCGTATTCGTCGTAGGTACTCGATACTCGAGAACCTCGATACTCGAGAAGAAACAAAGCCTAGAACACGACCAGCGCGGATGGGAGAAGGCTCAGATGTAGTGACGCCGAAACCTTGGAAGGTCGTACTGAGCTCTGCCTGGAGGCGGTGTCGGGCCCGATCTCCTCCCCGCAATGCCGCAAATGGGATCGGCGCGGCTAATCCTTGGCTGTGCTTGGCTCTGGTTGTCAACCTGCGACAAATGCAAGGTATAAAATCTATTTCTGGACATTGTCGGAGGCTGAGGATGTTCGGCTAACCTTCTTTTATCTCTATTGCCTATAAACTCATCTTGTTCTCATATCGTACGTACCTCAGGGGACATTAGTATGTAGCGCTCTGCCAAGACCAGAGACCCGTCCCTTTGCAGCTGGGTGGGGACCTAGTCCTTTAGTGACGCAGTCTCAGCCTTATGAGTGAGACCCTGTTTGTGTACTGGAGATGTGAGAACTGGGGCAACTTATATGGGTCTTTGTTTTGTGCTAGGTAAGCATTGAGTAAAGTCCTCGCTTGCTTGTCCTCTACTGCAGACATGGATATCCGGGTTCCTGCCGCTATATATATCTGGGATGCCGGGCAGCACACTTCGGCGCTCCCAAGAGGTAGAGGTACCATCTGTGTCCAAGCTGCCTAAATATGGATCCGATGAAGAGCCTACATCCATTCAAGCCCTGGAGGATGATGTCAGGCTGGATTTGCTCCAATGTCGGCTATTAGACTGCTACGCTTAAGAAAAGCCTCATTGATCCGATGTGGCTGATCATCTACAACAAAGGTTTGTTTGCTGAGCAAAGTGGGGTTTCGTATTGATGACGAAGTAGAAGATGAGAATCAAAACATAAACATGAAAAGATAAACCCATTCCATCACTCGGCAAATGCTTCGAGCGATAATTCCACCAGACGATCATCGAGACTGGGGGTTGACCCATCGAACCATTTCATCACCCTTCCGAAAGAGTTGTCAAGAAAGCAAAATATCCCGAGGGAATAAAAGAAAACATAACGCCGCTAACCCCTCAAACCATCCCAGAATCAACATAACAGGAGATCCGTTGCAACACCATGCGCAGCTAAACGCTTGCAGAGGGCATCATTAGAGTCAACACAATCCACCACCTCACTCTATCCCATGCTGCTGTTTAAGTCGTTCCAGATTTTCCTGTCTTTCTTGGATATCCTCCTTTGAACGGACCATCTTTTCTGGCTGGTGGTATAATACTAAATGAGGTGTGTCAGTTGTTGGAGATTCATCCATCGTGGGTGATGCGCGCGTTGCCGCTGCTCCGGGTGCCACACATACCGACCAAGTATCTGCTCTGGAAGTTGAAGCCATTGAGCTTATCGCATGCCTGCTTGGCGTCGTGTACGTCTTCGTAGACCACGAATGCTGTGCCCTTCGAGTTGTTGGCAATGCCTTGACGGATTTGGCTGCGAAGGAAAAAAAAGCAACAGGTTAGCGGAGGCCCAGAATGCCGCAATGTAAAGACCACGCAAAGCTCACCGAATAGGCCCGAATTTCCCGAACAGGTCAAAAAGTTGCTCTGCTGTTACGTTGTAGCTATTGGAGAAGATATCAGTGTTTTGGTCATCGGTTTTGCTGTGGGACTGTGGTTGCGGAAGAGACGTGGGTGAAACTTCCGATCAACGGCGGGCGGCGGGCATGCGTACCTGAGGTTCTTGACGAAGAGAATCCTAGAGGAAGCGGAAGATGTCAACACTCAGAACAAAGCATAACTGGCACAAGCGAAAGAAGGTAGCCATCGTTTCTGCGAGTGATGGGCGATGGTCGATGGGCGCGGAGCCCGAGTGCGGGAGGGGCATGAGAAAGGGTTCAGCACATACCGATTTGCTTCGGGGGCGAGCTTCCGGCTCATTCTTAGGACGAAGGAGGTCCAGTAAACGGTTGAATAAAGTGTTGAAAAGAAGTGTCAGATACCCGGGGTATCGAGGGCAAGTGGTGGGTTCAAAAGACGAGCAGCGCAAGACGAAGGAGAGACACGCAGAGAGAAGCACGAGGTGGGCTTGGCACTTCCATTTGGGGCTTAGCGTACACCTGAGGCCAACAAGATGAGGTAAGCGTACTGCTGCCTGTGACCATACATGACAATAATACAGCACGTGCCGTTAGCTATTTGCGGTAAAAATGGGGCGAATCCTTGCAATCCTGCGGTTACAATTGGTATCGGACGGTATCAGCGACACAGCTCGGCGAAGACGCTCTCGTCGCAAGTCGAAGCTCGGGGCCGCCAACGGGCTCTTCTCACTCTTCTCAGACACAATCCAGTCGCGAGACACATTTCAGTCTTGTACAAGCATCGATATCGATTTCAAGGGGGGCTCAAAGGCACCAAGACACTCCCTCCGGCTACAGCTGCTGGTTCCGCGTCCATACCTTGCGAACAGGCTATCGACCGACCTGCCACTCCTCCCTCCTTCGCCTACCGCGCTCCGTCCTCCCCTCCTCGCTCTACCAAACCACCCGGAAACGCTCCCATCCATTCGCATACCCCCCGTTCGACATCCAGTTTGCAGGATCTGATTCCTGCTGACTGGATTGCATTCGATCCGCTCTCTTTCCTGCCCGCGGGTTGCGGCGCGACTCCCTCGGCGCCTTTGTCGACCCGCCGCCTCGACGCTCAAAACCCCCTCAACTCCAACGCTCCGCCGCGACTGGCCTCGCCTCCTCGTCGGCCATCTCCTCCGCCGTCCTCAATCGTCCCTCGAGCATCATTGCTCATCTCACGGCCCTGTGTGCGCATGTTCTGCCACCAGGAATGACACTCCTTTCCTCTGCGACGGCCTCTCGCTAGTCCGTGTGGTTCAACATCCCCGCTTTGCACCCACTTCGCCGCAAAGTCGCATTTCGTCGCACCTTCGACCCTCTCCCACCAACCCCCTCCCGCGCCCGACGCTCGTCGGTATTTGCCAAAGATGATGAGCGCAGCATCTTTTATGATGCCTCTGGGCGAGCGACCCCCGCAATACCGCACTCCGTCGCCTCCGCGACGCGCCGTCGAGCCCATCACACCGTCGACCGCCGATTTTCGAGCATCATGGGCCGAGCGCGGTATTGCACGAGCTGCTAGCCTCGATCGTGACCAGCGTCCGTCAAATCATGCCCGGATTCCTCCTGCGGATGCTGGTTCTCATCACCGGTCGGGTCATGGCCGGTCAAATTCAACCATCGACACGCTTGCGACGATCGCCCTCGCAACAAGCCCTACCTTTGCGCCGCTCCCACCTCGCCCATCCTCCCCCAATTCTCGATCGACTGTCCCATTATTCCCTTCCGAGCCTCAAACTGCCGAACGACCTACGAAGCGGCCCCGGTCGGACCGGGATCCATCACCGTACCGTTCTTCCTCCTCCTCTCGGGCAATGCCACCGGGCAACCCTCCGAGATCTATCCTGGACAGCATGAAAACAGACGCAGAGCTATTGCTTAACTTTGCCCGGCCCACCAACTTCCAGCCTAGCGGCCATCACACGAAACGAGTCAGCATCGACGAATCCTATCACCATCACAACAATCTCTACGGAGGTGACTCGGTGCGACATAACCGAGTCGGATTTCCTGATGCTGAGCACGGTGGCTCCCCGGAGGATATAAAGCTCGCGTATCATCAAACGGAGGATCACATTCCGCAGTCACGTATGAGGTCGCGTTCCGATGGATCGGCATTCATCTCGCGCCCGGTAATCCGTGGCGTGCGGCCCACTACGAGCGCGGGTACGCTTCCCTCCATCGTCTGGGAAGAAGACAACGAAGAAGGCGCTTCAACGACGGAGGTGTCTCGTTACGCGGGATACGGAGAATACAGATCCATTGGCCCTCAGCAGGAGCCCCATCGTTCTCACACAACAATGGATGTGACACCCAAGGTTGAAGAGGATGATGATGGGAGTGATACGAATCAGGCAAGCTGTGCTGCTTGTCATATGGTGCGTATCCCAATGGAAGCAGAAGAACAGCAAGAAGAAGATACGTGGATTGGCTGCGACGGATGTAAGCGCTGGTTTCATATCGTCTGTGCCGGGTTCAAGAACGATCGAGAAGTCCGCACCGTCGATAAGTTCATTTGTCGTAACTGCCGATCCATCCATGGGCAAACGACATTTGTGCGC
Organism: Penicillium goetzii; assembly: GCA_037043885.1. NCBI lineage: Eukaryota > Fungi > Ascomycota > Eurotiomycetes > Eurotiales > Aspergillaceae > Penicillium > Penicillium goetzii. The sequence continues at coordinate 442,641 of JAWLST010000008.1, read as the reverse complement.
AAATCCTCCAGGGCTCGGACCGCAATCGACTATGCTGGTCTTAACCAGGGTCTGGTAAAGGCGGCTTCCGATTCGATGGAGCATCATTACCTCGAGCCTATTCGTCAAGGCAAGATTCGATTCCTTCCCGAGAACTTTCCCAGGATGAAGCCCGAGCTGGTCACTGCCGAATACTTCGAACGGGGAAACGGGTGGACAGAGCCGGTCGTAATACCTGCTGCTTGGAACACCCGAGAACCCGTTCCGGAGGTGGACGCCGACTTTGAGTCTCTCGTGCAAGAAGCCTCCACCCAGGAGATGTTCGACGATTTGCTTGAGCTTCTTGATGAACATGAGACGCCTCTCCGGGAAACAGTTGACTGTGGACAGGACCAGCTGGATATGGTCATTCCCCAAGGGTTGACTGTTCGTGCTGTGGCTGAACTATATGGCCCCGATGAACGAGTTGAAGTGATTGATGTAAAGTCACAACAAGGGGAGGATAAGAGGTGGAACATGCAGAAGTGGGCCGATTACTACGAGAGCAATGAACCTGACAAGCCAGTGCGGAACGTCATCAGCCTCGAGGTCTCGCAGAGCAGGTTAGGCCGACTCATCAAGAGACCCAAGGTCGTTCGAGATCTTGACCTGCAGGACGCAGTGTGGCCGGAGGAGCTCAAGGCCATCGGCGACTACCCCAAGGTTCAGTTCTATTGCTTGATGTCTGTTGCCGACTGCTATACCGACTTCCACATCGACTTTGGTGGATCTTCAGTGTACTATCACATCTTGAAGGGGAAGAAGACATTCTTTTTCATCCCTCCAAAAGACAAACATCTCAAGAAATACGAGGAGTGGTGCAACTCTCCCGCTCAGGATTCGATCTTCCTCGGCAACCAGACAAAGGAATGCTATCGCGTGGATCTCTCCGAGGGTGATACTATGTTGATCCCCTCGGGATGGATCCATGCCGTCTGGACTCCGGAGAACAGCCTGGTGATCGGTGGCAATTTTCTCACCAGACTGAACTATGGCATGCAAATAAAGGTGCTTAACATCGAGAAGGACACAAAAGTGCCGAAGAAGTTCCGTTATCCTTTCTTCCAAAAGATTCAATGGTACACGGCGTTGCGATATTTGGAGGATGATCCCATTCCTCAGAATGTCCTGGACGCATTCGCGCAGGACGAAAACTATCGCTTCCACCGGCATCACCCCATTTATTATGAGTTTGGGGAACTCGCCAATCAAGAGCCCGCGGGATCACCATACTTCAACGCTCGATTCTACTCTCAGGCTGAGCTGGAAGGGCTGTTAGAGCTGACCAAGTACCTTTTGCGGACAGCGCTCATCGCCAGTTCGTATAATGTTGAGGGTGTCACGATCGAAGCTCGCAACGCGGTCAGACGATCCATCCCGAAAGGCGTCAGCGAGCCCGTGGACATGATCAGGAAGTTTGGCATATGGGTTGCCTGGAAGCGCGGCAATGAGAAGGCACCACAGTGGACTCACCCGGGCGTTATCGAATCTAATACTAAGGTTTCTCTAAATGAGAAGAAGTCTGCTGGGCGTCCGAGCCGACGATCCGAACGCAATGTCGACAGCCAGCGCACATATGCCGAAAGACAAGCAGTCCAGCGTCCATCAGATGAAGTTGTCACTACACCTGTTCCCCCGGTTAACAACAACCCACCACCTGTTTACCCGCCAACCGAGAGTGCCACACCGGTGCCGGCCGCTTTCCTTCCCGAGTTTGTCGCTCGAGAGTCATCATCCGCTTCTAAGCCACGATCTGCCCCGCGCGGATCTGGCTTAGGACCCAAGCGCGTGGCCTGTGATGCATGTCGCCGACGCCGGATACGTTGTCGACACAAGGACGAGCCGAACGACTTGGCCGTGCTGGGTGGGCAGTTGGGCGTTAACGGCTTTGGGCCCGCATCGGGCCTCAGCACTCCGTCCTCTCTGGCACAGGACGCCGTTTCTGCATTGAACTCATTGGCAGCGATTGCTTCTCAAGCTGGTTTCCAGAGCAATGGTGTTGTTGGCTTCGATCGATTTGAGGGCTCAGGCAAGTTCCACTCAGCAGTCATGGGTACGTCGACAGTGGCTGCCAATCGACTTAACGATCTGAGCCCCGATGGAGTTAATGGTGGGAAAAAGGGACGCAGCAAGGCTTGCGACGACTGTCGGAAAAGCAAGGTCAGTACCATCGATGTGAAAGATCTCCCGTTGTGTGGTTTTGATATTAACCTGTTCGTCGAACAGCGCCGTTGCATTCATGACGAGTACGGCAGAGTCGATCCCATCAAGGCGCAAGAACGTTCCAAGCCTCGCGGAACGGCCTCTTCAAAGCGACCTCGGCCGAACGAGGACGAAGCTGCTTCTGCACCAGCCAAGAAGACCAAGCAGGAGAGCACGTCTCCGATCACGCATCCCATGAATTTCGAAGGATATGCCGCTGCTGCCGTCGTTCCGCAGGATGTACCGGACGCTGGTGTTGCTGCATACGACGCTGTAGACCACCTTCAAGCCCAGCCCAGCCAAGTCGCCGAGGTTGTGACTGTCGGTCAAGCCTTGTACGCCTCACCTCCAGTCCACCATGTCGATTCGGTAGACATCAAGGATGCAAATTCTTTGTCTGTCCCTTCCAAACCAACCACGTCCTTGGTGTCCCCACCCACGTCGCTGGCCGACGAAATGGACGTGGTGCAGGATGGTGAACCGCTTGCATCAGTAGAGGGCGAGGCATCTACTACCCTTCACACACCGAACTCCAGCTCTCGCCATTCATCCCGTCAACCTCGACATGTCGAGCGTTTCGTACCGGAAGCTCCTGCTCCTCGCCCTTCGAAACCATCGATCTCATCTACCGCACGCCGGACCACCCCTGGCCCATCATCGTCGGCTAGGAAACCATCGTCTCGCCCTTCTTCATCACATGCCAAGAAGAGCTCACCAATGGTTGAAAAGCGTTTCGAGCGGCATGCCACCACCTCCTTATCACCTCATCAATCCAAACATGTCAAACATCGCATCGAAGATGACGCAGATGCCGAGAGTCTCCGGTTGATTCGCGAGCTTCAAGAAGAGGAGTTCGGTCTAAGGAGAAGACGTGGCTGAACGAGATGAGATGGTACTCGCAATAAGGACCCCTTGTTTTTCTTTTTCTTACTTTCTTTCATTTCCTTTCTCAGGTCTTTTTTTTTGTCTCATCGCGACTGGTTGTTCAGGATATCATTCTAGGAATTGGGTCTGGAGATTCGGAGTTTTATATATCTATTCTTTGCTTCTGCAGGCGTTTTTATTAGTTGGGTTTGGATGGAGTTTTATGGGTTTTTGTGTCTGAGTCATTGATGATATTTTCATTCTGATTGCCTGCGTGCATGGGCTTTTTTTTCTCTCTCTCTTTGATCTGGCTATGGCCTACTTGCTTCTCTCATGCGGAAATCCGTGGTTGTTTTCCTTTGTTATTCCGATAATTCTATTACAGAGTTTCATGTGGACGTTCATTTATTCCCTGAGCCACAATTCTCGATCTCGTATACTGTTTGCATCTGCTCTCTCGTTTGTTGTCTCAATATGATTCTGGTGTATTTTGCCGAAGAGCTTGGATCGCGAATGGAGCTCGGCTTTTGCTCCTCTTTCGCCCAGCAGGTTCGCCGGGTTTCCTTCCCTCAGGCTAGTCCAGTAAGAAACGCCAAGGGGAAGAATTGTTTACCTGTTTGGGGCTGCTCTCATGAAAGGGTCAGTAGGCGGGATTTGGGATTTGTAGTCCCCCCTATTCTCCCACGACTCAACGTCCATTTGCGCTGTAGCCCGAGGACCGAAGCGTTTTAGGAGCTTCTTATGGATGTTGGTCGATGAACGGGTGTAGTTTTGTTGGGCGTGAGCATCGTGGTGTGTTTGTATTCGAGTCATGGGGATAGAAAGTTACTCCAAGTGTGATTTTCCCCTGGATTCATTTTATCTTCAAATTATCGAAACAGTTGATATACATCTTCCCCGCCATCACTCTCACACCACCGGCTTAATTTCCAGTCCACCAAATATAATCCCCCGTCTCGGCCGCCGTGTCAAAAACAAGAAGAGAACTGCTATTCCCCGGCCTCTCAGGCCAAACATTCAACAGACCATCCCAGATCTCGATATTGGAGTATTCCACCTTCGCACCTGGAGCCGAGTACAGCGCGACGCCCGTACTATCTTCCCGACTGGGATAGATACGGGTAGTCAGAGCGAAGCGCTCGTTGACGTACACCTCGACCAGCGAGCCATCCACGAAGATACTCATCTGGATAGATTCGGTGGTATTCTTGCCGTTGTGCTGGCGCAGGGTATAGGGCTTGAAGTAGCCCTCGTGCGTGGAATTGGCGAACTTCTCGATGAGAGAAGAGTGGCTGCGGTCCACGGCGATGCTGTTGTTTGACGGGTTGAAGAAGATATTTGTGTATTCTTCGCGGTTGGGAGAGGCGGCGATGGTTACTCCTGCAATTCCGGTGGTGTGTTTGATGTCCACGTTGAGCTGGTACGATTTTGACAGCTTGGAGGGTAGGTTGATTTTGGGCTTGTTGCATGGGTACTTTGTGTGGTTGGATCCGTGGCGGAGGCCCTTGACGACGTCCGGGGCTGGACGGACACCGAGGGTGCTTGCGGTCCAGGTGCCATTGCCGTTGGCAAAGTAGCGTGCGTTCCCGGGAACGGTGTTGGTAAGGTTATGGATCACGTTTGGGGTGTCTTTGATGAAGAGTTCTCGGGGCAGTGCGAAAGATCCTTGGTAGCCTTGCTGTGTGATTGCAAAATCGTTCATGTCCTCTGGGGCCCAGCCCCATTGGATTCGACGGTTGTTCTTGGTATCGTTGAAGGTAGTCAACTTGAATCATGTCAGTACGGGATATTTTCTAGAAAAGGGCTACCAAATATCCCAAGGAAGATACTTACCGCATATAGAAGGCCCCAGTCACTTGCACCACCAGAAACAGGATTGAAAGCAACACTTCCATTCGCCCTGACGGACAATGTTCCCTCATTCCACAGAGACCACCTCTGCTGGTGGAAGCTGACATTGCCACCTTCGGCACCCATGCTGACGAAGTACCGATCACCAATGGAAAAGAAGTTGGAGAGCTCGAAGTTGAACGCGTAGGAACCGGTCTCCTCCAGAGAGCCAAGAGTGGAGTTCTTCTCCGGTTCCCAAAGAGCTCCCAAGAAGGTCCAGTTGGTAAGATCTGAAGCCGGGGCACGGTATAGAGGCATGCGGGGACCGACGTCTTTAATACCAGAGCCGAAGACGGCATACCAATGAGGCTCTGTCAGATTGAGGAACGAGTCCATCTCCGGCCATGCACTGAAGAAGGGATCACGCCAGCCGGTGATGTTCCAGTTGGCGGGAGGCTCGGACAGAACTGGATTGTTCTCGTATTCCTCCCAGGTAATGCCTCCATCGGTAGAGTAGGCGAGAGCTTGGCTTTCGGTACCCGTGAGGTAGGGCTTATCCCATGAAGTAGGGAGACGAGATACAGACGTGTAGAAGGTCAGGAAAGTGCCATCCACTCCACCAGTCAGATTGACGGAGTGACTAGTTCCCGAGAAGATACCCAGGTGATTGTAGAGAGATGGGTTGTGTTTGCTAGTCAGATTGGTGGTGCCGATTGATTGTGCTTGGTCGTCCTTCCAGGCAGGGACTCCATCGTTGGGAAGATGGTCAACATCAGTCCATGTAATGAGGTCGGGTGAAGTAGCGTGTCCCCAAGAAATATTGCCTGGTAAATTCATCTGATAAGCACTTCCATTTAGAGGGTCCTGTAGAGGAGAATTTCATACCCCAGTTGACATGGTTGGGGTGGAATTGGTAGTGCAAGTGATAGAGATTCCGAACCGGGTCATACATCGGTCCACAGGGGTCCTGATCAGCAGTTAGCATTCCATTCCTATTTGCGATGCCTCTATTTTCTTCTTGATTTTCTCAGTTGGGGACGAGATCATACATTCATCCACCCCGCAGGGGCAAGGAAATGAGAAGTCGGCCTCCATCGTGTAAAGAGGGTATTGTTTGACATTTTGTCAATCATATCGACTGTGAGAGATTGCCCCCATACTTGCGAGGTGCCTCCACCCAGCGTTACCGCTATAGCAATTGCGTTGGTCTTCATGATTGCTGTTCAGCTCAAATGAAAGATTGGGCCAACCTAGGGCCAGCCAGTGCGTCAAGACCCTGCCTTTATATAGAAGACTGGGGGATGTAGTGCGGCAACTCCGGATTTTAATCGCCACATCCTCGGGTTTCCGTGCGGGACAGTAAACTCAACAAGGAAAACTTTGACAGGAAAATACTTCTCTAAAAGCTAGAATATCCCCCTCTGGTTGGTAATTTCTGGGGTTGCGACGAGCTAACTGGGGGTTGACTTCCAAGTATGCAGCGGCCGCCCAATAGAAATGACGCAACCACCCGAGGATCTTCCCGTAAAACTCCAGTAATTCTCCGAAGTCGCCATCCTTGACCAGACACGGATGCACGTCGGCATCCCGGTGGATAATATTATAGGTAACTTGGTTTAATTCCTCCGGGACATCATGGGGAGCCGAAATTACTCCATGCCCCGATATTTTATACTTTCTGTGGGGATTATCCCGATTCTGGAGGCTGGGAGAAAAAGGGAAGGAGGGTTACCAACTTACCCCGCAGGATAACTCAAAGAGATTGTAGTGCTTCGCAATGGGACATGGCGGTGAGAAATGCAGGCGTACTGGGATTTAGTCGATGTGGTATCCTATCCCTGCTAAATGCATGCTTAACGGGTAGTTCCTTGCTATAACGCCAGACTCTGTGAAGCGATCTATAGCTTCATGAGGGTCACGGAGTGTTCTGGTTCCGGGTCTTGCCACTTACGTACTTTTTCTCCCTTCTAGCCTAACTGAGCACTTACGAAGCTTTTCATATCGTTCCAGCTCTTTGATTGGCTTGCGGCGCTCTTTAACTTATTTGCTAGGATACTTTGACCCTTATGACCCCGCAGGAGAAGTCCTGCCAGCCTTTTCTACCATGGGTCAGAAATTCCAGAAAGCAAGCCAAGAACTAACATGTTGATTATGACGTTGAGGTTCAGAGGGATAATTTGGACCGAGAAAGCTCTAGGGATAAACCTTGATACTAGGGTAGGAGACTAAGGGCACTCTTTGAACATTGATTCCGGGCGCCCTTGAGAGTCTAATTAAGGAAATTCATGTTTAGTATGAACCTAAATGAAGTGAATCAGAGCCATCAAGTGATTGTACTTAAATTCTTAGTAATAGTCAGTCAGATTCAGGATCATAACTAACATCTCAACTTTTCATTATAACCACTCATTAAAGTGACATCGTTATAGAGATCTACTGAAAGTTAGTAGAAATTTGAGGTCGTAAGGCAAACTTAATCTCGCAGATGTCATGCATATTCCTTTTTGCGCTAAGCAAAATAAACAGAAAGCAACTCATACAGATACATGATTCGTTATTTAAAAATAGTAATCGAAACACTCTAACAAAATCTGGCTACTAGATAGTGTACATAAAAGAGTAGAGATAGATCCGGCAGTTAGTTTAAAGCCGTAAGCTAGGGCCCTTCACTACATATATTCACATAGTTTAGCCCGTCGGTCCCACTTAACGCGACTCTTCAGGGGCTTCATGGTAGTTATGTTCTTATACGGACCGCCGAATTTCTCCTTCAGATCGTCCTTAGAGGTAACGTGCTGGTAAATGCACTAAGAGGGATCGTTAGGGTCGGAGTTAGGGCCGGCAAGGTAGTAGAAGTCCCCAATCTCAGTCAAAGTCTAGAAGCCGCATATCGCCTTCGAATCAATAACAATAATATAAGGGATAGAGATATCCATGGTAAGGTAGATTTCATAGCGGGCAATAGCATCGTTCAAGGAAGTCGGAGGAAACTTGCTCAAGAGAAACTTGTTGGGGCTGATACCGGAGGGGGAAGACCGCAGTTAGTAAGAATCTAGTTGAAGAGGAGCAGAGCAAACCGTAGCAGCTTCCGGGGGAGCAAAAAATTCACCAATACAGAAACCGACGGGCACTAGGTAAGACCATAGTACCTCGAAGCTATCCGTATACATAGCGCTAGCTACCACAGAGGATAACCGTCAAGCAATACACTAGGGACCAGTTAATACTGTGGCACTGAATGACTATAGGCGGGTCTCGGGGAATACGATATTCGCGAATATCACCACAGGAGTCGAAGTCGTACCGGAAGTATTTAGCGCGCAGAGAAGGAGGTATAAAGATAGTAAGGGCAAAGACGGCTTTATTAGTAAGACGCACATTTCCTATAGTAGCTGCGAATCCGTGCTTTACAAAGTCCTAGGCTAACTATAGGTTGACGTTGTAGAGTTTCTAGTTTTTGACGGTATCGAGATCGAGGTCTTAGAGAGGCGTTTTAGTGCCGTCACACCCGATAATAGGGCCAGGGAGCATAGAAGGAACCGCAGCAGGGAGCCGAGTAGGGACTAGAGCAAGAACAGGAGCAGCCATTTTGCACGACCGAAGGTAGTACAGGTAAAGCTTAAAGAAGGATAGTTAGTGAAAGGAGGGTGGGATAGTTAAGACAAGCTTGATGGTTAAAGACGGATGTGAATGAGTTAAAGATAAGGAATTACGAGAAATCGCGCGTCGAGTCGCCTCGGGATCAATGGTCTAGTATTTTAGGAAGTTAGGACGAACTCGAGATAACTCAGAGTTCCTCACGTGAAACTAATAATACCTACAGGCTTTCACAGATATACCATCAAACATCCGGAATAGATAAAACCCGAGAGGAACACACCCTACAGTGTATCCCTTCTAAAGGCTAAGCCTTATCTAGTCGGTACTTGTCCAGCATTAGCTAATGGACTATAGCTGGCATCCTTTAAAGAGAAGCCGAATAGGCGAACCACTACTCTAAACTCTAGGAAATACATTCAAAGCAATCGCTCTCCTCTTTTTCAGTCTCATCTCCTCCTCTTCCTTAATCTTCGACGAATCTCAGATAATCAAAGAATAATCCATCGGGAATTGAAGGCAGTGCAGAGATATGAAAGAGAGGAGCAAAGGTCAGAGAGTTCTGCCGAAACAACACGAATATTCCTTGCAAAGGTGCGGGCTCGGCGCTTTACATTTAGCGTTATTTCGAACGTGTCCGCTCGGTTTCACCAAGCAATCCAGCTCATTTCTTCAGCCGATCCTTCTGTTTCCATTTTGGAAATCACTGTCTCGGCTCCCATTGCTATCCCTAGACCTCCTACCATTCCGAAGGCGGCGCCGGAAAGGCTCGTGGGAGTGACTTTTTGATTGTTCGAGACAGAATTAATAGAATGAGAGGGAGGCGGAGTAGCGGCAAATATCGAGTCTCTTAGACGCTAGGCTCTATCCTGGAAGGAATCCTATGGCTGAAAGATTTCCAGGCGAAAAATCACGATCGCCAAATAGTGTGAAAGAGACGGCAAAAAAGTCTTCCGCATTTGACGACTGTTGGCACTCATAAAACGGAAACTGGCAGAGAACAGGGGAAGATGAACGGATTGTAGTTCAAATTATGCCATTTTGGTTGAATTATGATCACTTTCATAGACGATGTCTTCGACTAAGCGCAGACGATCCCGACCAGATCCTGCAATCCAGGCCATCACATCCAAGGAAGCAAGACCATGATGCATGTCCACACTGATCATCAGCCCGCAAGATAGAGCATCAACCAAGGTCAGGAGCGTGTGCTGCATTTTCACTATTAGCCTATATCACCGGGTTGTGTTTTCGAATATCCATCGACTGGGTGTAGAGGAACCTACAACCAGCGATAACGACAACTAGGCCCCGCGGTATTCGTGGCCAGGCAAACGAGAGTCATTCTGTGATACTAGGAGCCGTGCAATATAACCTCGGATACCTCAGACGGAGCGGCGCATACAGCGTCAAGGATACGCTAGCACTTTGTGGGATATAGATATCAACGTAGAGGCGGTAAGATCAGAAACGAGCAAGGTACATAGCGGATAGACACCTAGAGAGCTTCGTACCATAATACACAATCACTCGCCTGTAGGAAGAGGAAGAGTATTAACACAATATCACACGGTGTAGCTACGGGCTAGATCATTCCAGTGATTCCGCTCCTAGGCGACTGTCATTCCAGCCCGAAGCGCCAGAACGAGATAGCAGCGGATCCAGCAGCATCTCCGGTAAACTAAAAGGGGCAGTGCGTAGGGCTAAAAGCGAAGGCGCAGTAGTTAGTAGAGGTCAGAGTAAAAGAAGGGGGAGGTGATAATTGCAAGGTAGAGGAGTTCAAGTAAGGGGAGAAGAAGAATAGAGGTTAAAAAGGCGAGATAGGCGACATGAAGGAGAAGTCAGTACGGAGTATATTAGGCCGCTAGGCCAGGAACAGCAATACTAACCATATCTTTCCATCCGTAACTAGAGACAGCGAGCCGCCGCTGAACCGCCCCATTTCAGAATCCCCGCCCCGGAAGTAGTACTTTGTATCGGGGATGAGAAGCCAATAACCCTAGAGATACACGATATCCTTAGTCATCCATCTTAGGCACCCGTCCTATCACAGGCCTGCCTCGTATTTAAGTACAACAAGTAGTACATTCCCTCACTTCTTAACTAACTCCACTTTTGTCTCTCCGCCTGCCTCCTTTCTTCTCCTACCTTATAAAGGTCTCGCCCAAATTACGTCAGGAAGCAAGGTTAGTAATAAGAATAGAAAATAATAAGGAGAAAATAGGAGGGGGCCTAGTATCCCTCAAGCGAAGCAGTGCGCTCTCCTTCCCTCCCACTAAAACATTAGAGACGTGAGCTATACTGATATTATTTCTTCGACGATCAGGAATAGACTTCGAAGACGATAGGTCGGGAGAGTCAGCAAAACTTCTTAATCTCTCGTTCTAGCTTTTAAGACCATAACACCCACCGGGTAGAAATAGAGCCGAATAATCGCGACTGTTATTCTATCTTATCGCAAGAGTATCTATGTCAACCGTTTTCGGCTAACTCATGTGATTCGGAATCTGCCAACCAATCGTCCAGGAGAAGAGGAATTTCGACCACGCAATTTTCTAGCTGGAATAAAGCCAATATGACTGAGACGCGAGACAGTACTAATAGGTCGCTATCTCATTTGCGGGCTATTGGGGGAGGTCCTCCGCCAGTGGTGACTATGACTAGAAGGGGAAATGTACGCGCGCTCGAAGCTAAGAAGAGATAAGCTTCGTGGAGCCAAACCACAACAAGTCCGGCGGTCTCCGGAGGTGAAGGGTCGGAGTTTGAGGTATGGGTGTTCTGCCGGGGAATCTTTAAAAACACAGCCCTTTTCTTTATTATCACCCCCCCCCCCCCCCTCCCCCCCTGTACACGCTATACTTCCAAGGTTAGTCAAGGAAAGCGCCGTTTTCGTAATACAACCCAACCCGTGGACTCTGCCCAGGTACCTAGGTAGAGGCTTTTAGTACTCTTGAGTCTTTAGCACTTAAGAGGTTTTTTTTAAGCACATATTATTCTATTTCTTTTAATATTTAACATTCTTTAGCTAGAATATCAATACTTTATAATTAATTTTGATTATCTTAACTACTTACCTAGGTACCCAAAAGAACCTTAGAAATAATAAAGGCTACGGGGTTTCAAGGTTAATTCCAAGGTTCAAATATTAATTAATAATGATGATTTTACTTTACCCCTGGAATTTTAGATTAATATCCCTATTCTTGATTTTCAACAATCAAAGACTTAAACTTAATACTAGTATATTCAAAGTAAAAGGCTATAGAAGACTTAGAAGCTATATCAGCACTTAGGTATTACAAAAACAGCGCTTTCATGGAATAGGGATAGTACGAGCAGGGGGGGGGAGGGTGGGGTGAGAATAAAGAGAAGGGATGTGTTTTTAAAGATTCCCTTGTCACAACACAGGCTATCGACGTTTCGATTCTTCCACAGATCTTCCACCTCCCACAGACAGTTGATCCATCTGTTGACCTGGGTTCAACCATGACCGCCACTACAGAAAACAACGAGAAAGGGTTGCCCTTAGAAAAAGCAGAGACAGTAGCCGAGCAGCAAGACTCTGAAACCGATTTCCGCCTATGGCAGCAACTCCCCGTCTTCATCGCAATGGGTTTAGCCATCTTCATTCTAGGGCTTGTATATTCCCTCTTCTTCAAGGAGGTCGCAACGTTTTGCTAACAAGTTTGGTGCGCGTTCAGGACAACACGATCGTTGGCACTGCAACGCCAACGATAAGCAATGAATTCCACTCTCTTACTGACATCGGTTGGTATGGCTCGGCCTACCAATTAACAACCTGCTCAACGCAGTTCCTGTTCGGCAAACTGTACACCATGTTCCGCGTGAAATGGCTGCTGGTCATCTCGGTTGCAATTCTCGAAATCGGATCCATCGTCTCTGCCGCTGCGCCCAATTCGGCTGCCTTCATCGTTGGGCGTGCGATTGCTGGCTGTGGCGCTTCGGGGGTTCTCAATGGTGTTCTGATGTAAGTACAAGACCTCTTACTACAACATGGTCGGCTGACTGACGTGATGATGTAGTGCTGGCTCGCATACGGTGCCGTTGCGCTGGAGACCAATCTTCAATAGCACTGTCGGGGGGCTGGAGTGCATTGCAATGATCGTAGCTCCTGTGATTGGCGGCGCTCTGACAACCTATGTTACTTGGAGGTGGTGGTAAGTGCTCCTCCGTCCTCATCGCGTTCTCCAGAGTGAGCATACCCTTGCTGATGCTCCCTGCTTGCTAGTTTTTGGCTGAACCTCCCGATCGGGGGGTTCACTCTAGCCGTACTAATTTTCGCCTTCAAGCAGCCGCCGAGTCAAAAGGGCGTGGACGAGTCGTTGTTGTCAAAAACCAAGCAGCTCAACATCCCAAGTCTGCTCGTCTTTACCGGCAGCGTCGTCTGTTTGCTGCTTGCCCTCCAGTGGGGCGGCACAACGTACCCCTGGAGCACCGGACAAGTGGTCGCGCCTCTGGTTGTCGCAGGCGTTTCATTTGCTGCGTTTCTGGCGTACGAGACTCTCCGCAAAGACGAGGCTATGATTCCGCGCTCGGTCATTCTCAATCGGACGGCAGGGCTGTGTATGCTTTATGCATTTTGCTCTTCCGCGGCGTTTAATGTGATTGACTACTTCGTGAGTCCCCCCCTTGACATGACATTCTTCATCGAACAGGCTCGCTCACTCGCCATATCATACGCATAGCTTCCGATCTGGTTTCAAGCAATCAAGGGCGCGACGGCCGCCAAATCGGGGCAAATGCTGCTCCCCTCAATCATTGGGCTCTCCGTGGTGGCCATAAGCTCGGGCTTCATCCTCTCTGCAATTGGGTACTACACACCGCTGATGTTACTGGGCTCCGCCATGATGGCAATAGGCTTCGGCTTCTTGACCACATTCCAACCCTCGACCACCCATGCCGCCTGGATTGGGTGGCAAGTGATGTTGGGCATAGGCACTGGGCTGTCGTTCCCACAGCCGTGGTCAGCGACGCAGACAGCGCTCGCAGCAAAAGATGTGCCCCTCGGACTGGCAGGCGTGGGCTTTGCGATCAGCTTTGCCGCGGCGGTGTCGATTTCGGTGTCGCAGAATGTGTTTACGAATCTGCTCCGCAAGGGTTTGCAGGCAGGTGCTATCACCGGCGTGGGTGCTGGCGATGTCATCCAGCAGGGTGCGACGGGCTTCTTGCAGCATATCGCGGAGAATGAGAGGGAATCGGTGCTGGTGATATATAACTCTGCCGTGACAAGCTGCTTCTGGCTGCCCGTCGCGGCCGCCTGTGTAGGGTTTGTTGCAGCCTTGGGAATGAACTGGAATTCGGTCAAGGGGGAGCAAAAGGAGGGCGACGACGAGGAGAAGAAGGAAACTGGAAGTGAGAGAGAGCCGGTCGCGTAGGCGCACACGTAGGATGGTCCAGAAATGTTGAGGGATGCTTTCAGGACGCGTCAGGTGTTATCATGTCACCTGCGCGGAGTGTCTAGGGACAGAGAGTAGTTTCTTTACTTTTGGAGAAGGCCAAGCAGTTCTGCCTAGACGATAAGCCAGACGGCAAACACGCAGATCTTGTCTACGGTTCCAATGCGGCCTTTGAGCGAGCATGGACTCTACGTGCTCTAGTCAGTCCTGGATATCTAACAGCTGATATCGAATCGCAGTTAGTGGGCAAATCCGCAGAAGAACGCTTAATGACACGCGATCGAGTTCAACCAGGTGCGGTTGACTTTTGGCGATCGTGCGGTTTTCGCCGAATCGGAGCATCTCGCTGTTTTGCATTTTCGTTCGATCTCCAGCATCAGTCTCACGCTCTTGCGGCGGCTTCCGATTTCGACCCGCGAAGAAGCCATGCTGAAGATCTTCAGGACGAAGAACTTCAAATTATCTATGAAACAGATCATTTTGCTGAGGTAAAAATACTGAAACTGGGAAGACTTCGTGACGCGTTGCCGCTGCATCATGCAATTCTCACTCTAACGGACGAAGAACTCAAAGCCTTTTTCGTCGCCCATGCTGACGATAAGAGTCAAGGCGCAGCGGTCGGTGGGGGCCAGAGTGAAAGAAATGGGGAGGCGATAAGTGCAAGATAGAGGAGTTGAAGGGAGGGGGAGAAGGAGAAAAGTGGTCGAAAGGGCGAGGTCAGGTCTTTTATGTCGGCGCGATGGAGGGAGAGGTTATATGACAGTGTATTAGGGCGCTAGGCCGGGAACGGCAAAACTAACCCGATCTAGTAATTCACAGGACTCAATATTACATTGACAACATGTCTTCGGTATAAGGAAATTTGCGGACTTGTCGCTCCTCTGTCCCATAGGAAGAAAGACTTGGTACCACATCTTTCTGCAGCAATCATTAGCTCGCGAAACTCAATTTCTTCATGTCTTGTTCATCACTCACCGACTCCAATGTTATACCATTCTCGAAGTGGTGCCCAAAGAATTGGGGCGCTTCTTCTCCAGCCTTTCCAGCGAAATCTATTCGGACTCCTTGTGAGCTCCCTTGGCTGGCGCTTCGATCATGAAAGTTGAAGGGCACAAGCATAATCGAGCTCGCGCTAGTATGTTGTAATGTATTAGGAATGTCCCCCGAGTGTGGTACATGGTGGGACCCAAGATTTATCCAGAAGACGCTGTGATCAAAATCTTTGGTCAAAAGGTGCCATGGGATGAATTTGGAAGAAAGGTTTTGCGAAATTCCCGATCGGTCATTTTTGGGATTATGTGTCGTACTCACAGATCTTCTTGGGTTATATTCTCGCCATCCACATACTGACTGAAATCCACCATCGGCTGGTCAGTGTTGAAGGCATTGCGCGGACTAGCACTTCGCGCTTCGTCGTCCTTTTGCTTAGTTACCCAAAGGTCTTTCGAGGCCCACGAAGCTGACTTTCCCAGGCTTTGAGAACCATTGACAACTAAATGTGCAGGCGTTCCTATCCCTGAGCCAGGCATGATACGATAACCCCGGTTCTCGCCCCACCGGTTTTTAGTCTCATTATTCACGACAAGATATATTGACTGTGAATTGGCAGGCCAATTTAGGCCAGCTTCGTGGAGAACAGATTCTTTGACGAGACCCATGGTGTGCAGCGGCTCTCCTTCTGACCAGGAATAAGACTTCGTTTCTGGCTCGATATTGACTTTGACGAGAGTGTTGCTGGAGTTCAGGATGTCTAAATCTGCTTTAAAGTTGATGACATGATCATGCATACTTGTAGCAAATTGATCATGTACTCGGAATCCATACTCTCGGCTTTCTTCGGGCATGAAATAAGCGCCTTGGATGTACCCACTGGCACGGACTTTAATCTCAATAGCCCCATCGAGATAGAAAAGATAGTCGACGGTGTAGTCATAGTTCCCAACCACGGCAGTCGTCCGCAGAACCAGATAATTGTTTCGGGAGACCGTGACGTAGAACGACGTCGAATGGCGTTGCAATGGATAGTCCGCCGTGTATTCGAACAGACATATCGTTCTCTTCCGTCGCTGCGTACGTTCGGCGTTATAAATCACAGTATCCATGAAATCTGCATACACCGGACAGTCGTAGCCTGAGCCATGCCGAATTAGAACGCGTAGAACGATCCTTCAGACTATGGCTTCATACCTGGTACCAATTCAAACATAGCACGGCCCATTCCAAAAAAGCTGTCTAGGTATGCGATAGCACCTTGGACTGGGTCACTACCCGCATAGAGCGACATTGCCTCCTGAAGGCCAAGCTCGTATATGATACGTTCTCCCCGGAATCGGACGTCAAATAAGGTGATCCCTGTTGACTGAGCGAACGACCAGTAGAATGTAAATCCCATCCACGATACATATTGCTCCTGGCGATCAAGCTGATACCGCGGTCCTCCAGGGTGCACCATGAATGGCGCTGGATCATCCCTTGAAGATACCTCAGAGGAGGACTCCTCAATCTTCGTCCAGTCTCCATCCCAGTTAATGGGTGCTTTCTGGAATCCTGGCAATTGCCATGCCTTGCGGAACTCATCTGTTGAATTGTATAACCTTCCATTATAGTACCACCTGAGCACTCGCCATTTTTTTGGGTCCCGTCCAGTGGTGTCTAGCTTAACATAAAGCCCCTGAGGAAGAAGGGTTCCTGATTCAGCCCGGGTTCCAGCTCTTTGAAAACTGCACCATCGCAAAATACGGCCATCTTTTACCCAGGGATCTCGGAAGCTCAACTCAAGCCCATCTGGGTCGTTCTTCCCGTCGGCGTTTATCGTGGCCCGGAGAAGGTCTTCTGTGATATCAGCAACTTCTTGGGCGATGGAATATGGCCACTGCTTAAACGAAACTGCATCAGGTACTAAATTTCGCGCATGCTCAAGATCTGCCCGATGGTGATATTCCAGATGACGGATTCCTGTCTCATTCGATACCGGTAATGGGCCAACCACATACTCGTCCCAGTATACCTCTGAAGTTGTGCCGTGGTGAATAGCAATTCGTGCGAATCTGGCAGGAGGAAGCTCCGAGGCACCTGTTATGAATTTCAAGGCATCTTCCTTTTGAGGGCGAACAGCCTCAATTCCGTGTATAAAATTATCCCACAGCGACGCGTTGATCGCTGCAGTCAAATTGAGTTCAGGCGAAGTGGAATGAACAAATTTCAAAACTTCAATAGTCTCCCTATCTGTCAAGTCTGCCCATATATTTGGCCGCGGTGCAATACCGGAAGAGCTATGAGGAGAAGGCGAGGAGGATGTATTGGTCAAGTTGATTCGGATAGACTCAAAGTAAACAGAAAGCTGGGACCAGAAAAGGAAGAAGGTAATATTGATGACCGAAAGCCCCACTGCAATGGAGAGACAAAATCGCGAGGGCGAACAGGAGAACATTGTGACGGGTGCGTCGCACGCAGCAGGAGACTGGCAATTAAAAAAGAGGAGAGCTGCATATTTAATATTTAATCCAACGCTCGATCCACGCTATCAAGATACACGCCCCACTGCGCGACTGTATCATTCGTATCAACTAGTGGTTTTGGCGTAATCTAATCTTGTCGCTGTTCGAACCACATCTTCCGCACTTTTGTACAGCACTTCCAGGGCCTCCTTGATCACCATGGTCGAGAGCAACCCTGCACAAACCATATCAACGATCCGAAATGTGGGATAAAAATACCCTACCATGGTAGAGACAAGAGCGAGAAGACTAGAGAACGAGTCCAGCCTATGGTGAGCAGCGCTCGCAGCGAGAGCCGCGGACTCTGTTTGTCGGGCAACTTCCATGGCTACTCATTGTAAGCGAGACGACAAGGTAGAAAACTCCCATATTTTCTGACTTACTCTTGACGTATAAGGTCTCTTTAAGTAGAATGGAAGCCAAAGAGAACCAAATGGCATGGGGGCTCACAGTGACAGGGGCGGTCGGGGCCAGTGTAATGGCTTCCTTTGCCAAAAATATTCCGCCCATCAGCACCATGAGTCCAATAATAATGGCTCCAATGCTCTCTATTTTTACGGGAAGAGATGCGAAGCGCGAGGAAAAGTTGAATGAGCCTATAAACAAAACACTCATCGCGGTCAGATCAGTGATTGAGTCTGCCAGTGAATGGAAGCCATCAGCCCTCAAGGACTGGCTGTATAACAGCCAACCACCACCAATTTTGGCCGCTGCCATGCCCAGGTTTGCCATGAGGCCAAGGGATGTGATCCACAAATGTTGATTCCAAGCTTGGGCGGTCATGTTGGCTAAAAGATTGGCTCGCGGCAGAAAGGAACGACCAAGGTATTTACGTGGCGTAGTTGACGGGGGTAGAGCTAGGTTTTTATATTTTTATCCTTCAACTACGATAAGAAAGACTCAATCTTTCTAGTGGCGACTGTAGAATTTTCAAAAAGAATCTAAGGCATGGGTACGTGGAAAACTGGGGTAGAATCATCTGTATTGTAACTAGCTCCTTACGAACCCGGAGCTCTGTCAAATGGTACTACATTTTCTCATCCCCGTACTCGCCTGTTCTCTTGAATCCAACGTGACTTCGGTTTATGACCATTACCTTGTCACAAATTCTTCATCCGACCCATCAGCAAAAGTCTGGAAGAGACCTTCACGGGAGAGCTCCATAACTTACCCGCATCGTTGATTTACTCTTCCTCCGCCTCATACTCGCGCTTGCCAGGCGAGGGGGGAGCTGATGATATTTATCAGAAACCTTCTTCCTCGACTCATTTTCAGACGTGAAAATACTCACGAGGACTGGTGCCACGGAGACGTAGCTTCATGTCACCGATGTCGACGACAGCGGGCTCAGCGGCCGGGGCGGCATTGGCAACTGCAACGGCGTTGGCAGCACCAAGGAAGGTGGCAACAGCACAGAGAACGAAGGAGAACTTCATTTTGTATGTTTGAGAGTGACAAGATCTTTCGAATTGATTTCTGAACTGAATTGGAGTACGAGACGTAACAGGAACCCTAGGGGCCTATTTATGTTTCCAGGTCAAATCAGAAGATATACGCATTGCTGTTTCAGTCTCTGTTGGTGTATCCCTCTATGCATGGCACTATGGGCCTTGAGCGGGGGCGCACTGTCTATCGCCGAGGTAAACCTGGCTTACCATCCCACCTCTTTCATTTCATATCAGGACCCCAATAGGCTCCTTCTTCATCCTCCGGCATCTTATGGATGTCATTCCTTGGCAGACCAGTCATGTTCCAGTGGAGAAATTGAACCCCAAACAAATAACTTCCGATAAACGATCCACGATGTAACCCTGTTAGATCCTGAGGGCTACGTAGCCAGTAGATTGATATTGACTATTTGTTTTGTCGCCGTTACCGCTCAGAACTGAGTAAAGGATCTGTGATAACGCACGCATGAAAGCTGCACTTGGCAGAGGCCCGAGCCTTTATGGAGCCACTGGCGAGCCATGAGTCAAACATTTCAAGGAATGATAGATGATCATGGAGATCTCCACCGGAGAAGCCATATTTGTATGAAGGGGCTTCTTGTACTACCGCTGTATTATAGGATGAACGTAAGTAAATTACAGATCGTGCGGTGGAGCGAGGATTTTGCGGGGAGCCGGTGCCACTTTGGTTGAATGTCATTGCGTTCCATTATCTTAGAAACCTGCCACATCTGAGAACCCATAGTCTTTTTTTTCTTCTTCAATTCCAGGCTTTGCAGCCAGCACAAACCCTTAGTTAGCCAATATGGTGTGTCACATACTCTTTCCTTGCCCGGTGAAGTCTTTTTATAGGGCTCTTTGAGTACTAACTTCAAGGGTAGGGACTCCTGAATCGATCCATTCTTATCATCGCTTTGCCACTTCTCATTGCATTCGGCACCAGAGTCGCCCTGAATGAAGAGCGCGATGTCTTTCGAGATTGTTCGGAAAAGAAATACAGCACGGAAATTCTCTCCCTCGACCCGCTCATTGTCTATATCAACAACTTCGTGAGCGATGCCGAGATTGACCACGTCATGAAACTTGGGTAGGTCATAGACCCGGTGTGTTGGTCCTCATTCAAAGTCCTTCACGCTAAATTTCTTCGAATCCGGAAAGCCAACCTCTGTTTCAAGACTCTCAGCTCTTCGACGATGAGCAGGTACGAAGTGTCGACAAACCATATCGATCTTCGTCGACTGCTTTTCTTCCCTACGCAGACTCAATTTGCCAGTGTATCGGCCAACGCGCATTGAAGTTCTTAGGGTTCGTCGAGCACGATGCACATGAGAGATTGCAACTTGTTCGCTACTACCCTGGACAAGAATACAATCTTCATAGCGACTGGTTGGCCAAACCAAAGATGAGCCGCTCTGCCCAGGATGCAGGACGAGAATACAATCGGCTAGGGAGCTTTTTCACCTATATTGGAGGCAATGCAACGGGTGGCGAGACATATTTTCCTTTCGTCAGCGGTGCCAGTCTTAACTCGGACGGAGAGAAATATGCTATTCCCAGCAATGGTCAGGGCTTGGTTGTCAAGCCTGTTAAAGGCAGTGCTTTGTTTTGGATGAACCTTCACCCATCAAATGGGACAGGCGATCAGAGAACATTTCATGCCGGGCTTCCTGTGCTTTCTGGAGTCAAGTACGGTATGAATGTATGGACAAAGCACTACAAAGATTCGCCGATACTTGGACCGTATGAGTCTCGTGAGGATATTAATGAGGTTTCGTACGAGGATTTACACCAGAATATCCATGTCGGGTAAGACGGTATTACGTGTGGGCCTCTAATATCTTCAAAGAAAAACGAAATATTTACTTGAGAAGTATGTAAAGTCTACATTATTCCCGTCATTCTTCGTTAAACTGATGACCAAACTAGTTGCCAAATTTGGCAAATGAAAGATGACCCTATCTATCCTACGCTATGACATAAATTGTTGTGCGCGGACCCTTGTTGCCTTTCCCCTTCCTCGTCTGATAAACAAAGGTACCCGGCCTCTTTGTACGCCCCCACCCCCTTCGGGGGTTTTCCGACTCGGAAGTATACTCCGTACTTCCAACCACAATCGCGGGGGTACGAAGGGGGGAATATAGCTGGCATCGAGAATTAAATGGGTGGGTCTAGAATTGGCCCTTCCGCGCTAAGCTCCTTTCGGAACTAATTCTCGAACTTAGGTAGCAAAAGCGGTTTAGCGCAATACGAATACTACTGTCTTATAATTGAATCTTGCCGGCTTTGGAAGAAAAAACAACTACTGAAGCATGGAGAATAAGTTAATCAAGGGATTATCGCTTAGATATCTCCTAAATATCTGCTAGATGTCTAATAATAATATTGATATGTTACCTATTTAGTTGGAGTATAAAGTAAAACGGCGAGATATTCAACAGATATCCGCTATAAATCTAGGTAGTAACGCACTTCCTTACTTACTCTAGGGTATCTTCGAGATATATACTAGATTAGGGAGATCCCCCATGTTGAGACTATTCGGTCACCGCCCTCGGCCCCGCTGACCGCCCCACGCCTATTTAGGCTATCTGCCGGTCACCGATCTCTTCCCCTCTCTATCTCTCTAGCTAATCCATATCTTTATATATATATTCCCTCTCCCTCGGCTAGATCGTGATCTCTTTAGGTTATAAGCCCGATAGTAGTAGATAGAAGCTAACCTCTTCCTGTCTTCTTCCTTAGGCGAGCACTCTCGTCGTCGCGATATAGGTATCCTCTATAATGACTAGTTACTTACGGCTTATATTTTACCCTATAGTTACTACTACGGCTAATAGTAGATAGATACACGTTATTCTACTTCCGCTACTTCGATCCTTAATTATTATAGTATATCGGCGCGAGCTACTTCGTATACGATCTTTAGTTACCTATCGACGCTCTTAATACCTTTTCTTTAATCCCCGCGATTACCCTTTCGGTTTATATAGCCCTTTATAGCTTCCGCGAACCTTATTAATATTACTACTACTATAGGTATCTCCTAAAGCGCTACCGCTACTATAGGTATCCTCTAAAGTATAGCTACTAAAGGTAGTACTATACCTACTAATCCTCCCCCTTCTTAGGTATCTTACCTTATAGGCCTCGCTAGATATACTAGTATAGGGCTCTTAGGGGGTACTAGCTCTTTAGGCCTCGCTAGTAGGCTTTTAGACTACTAGAAGTTCTCTAATATTATCCTAAAACTTAAAGATAAGTCGAATTAGAATAAATAGGATAATATCCTTAAAGTAGGCCTTAGCGCGATCGATAAGCGCCTTCTATATATTATCGCTAGTACCCTCCTATACTTAAAGGCTAAATCCGATTAAGAGCTTATTATTATAGTCGCTACCCGCGAGGATAAGCCAGCTAAGAGCGTCTTAGAAATAGAGGTTATGATCCTCTACGATTACTTTTAATAGAAGATTAACGAATAGGATACTATCGCTACTTAGTGCCTTATTCTTATCCGCTCGACCCTAAGCCTAGGACTAATATAGGCTATCGCTAACCTCTAGAATATCTAAGACGTAGTAATAAGGATTAAAATCCTCTATTATAAGAAGGATTAGGTTATAACTACTATTAAATTTAATAAGTAGGTAGATATACGCTTTAATAAGGATAGGAATACTAAAGTCTTTATTTAGAAATAGTAGGAGGCCCTCTAGGAGATTTAGACTATCTATATAGTAGACCCTTTCTTCTAGCTTTATACCTTTATCTACGTAGTTTAGTAGAACCCTAATACTTCTTCCTTTATCTCTAACCTTAAGTTTAATACCTATAATAATAATACTATATCGTTAGTCTTTACCTAGTTTACCCTATATAATAGGAATATATAGCTATATAATATAGCTATAAGTACTATAGCGAATAGCGTATAGATAGATAGTAGTAGGAAGAATAATAGTAATAAGGAGTCCTTAGGTAATAAGGGTAAGGATAAAGATAAGGAGAAGAAGGGTAATAATAGTTACTATAAGCCTACTCTAGGTAATAAAGCGTCTATCTAGTACCCCTATTATAGTAAATTTAGTAATTACTTTAGTTCCTAGTGCTAGTTACTAAAGGATTAATATAAAAGCGTAAAGAAACCCTAAGTACTACTATAGGAATAGAAGGCCTCTGCCGCTAAAGCTAATAATAAGAAGCCTAAGTAGACGGAGGAGAAGGCTAATATAGCCGGCCTAGACGATCTCTAGGCTAACTTATTAGCTGTTAGTGTCCCTAACGACTCTTAATATAATATTAGAACTAGTATAGAGGACGTTAGAACTAGTATAGAGGATATTACTAGCGATCTTACTAACGCGATACTTAAGGCCGAGGTCTCCGAAAAGGCCTTATACGATCTTATAGCCTAGGCTTACGATAAGAATCCCTACTACTAGATACTCGATTCTAGTATATTATATAATATAATACTATATCGTTCGGCCTTCGCGATCTATAAGCCTTACTATATCCTAGTTAAGACTACTATAGGGGTATATTTCTAGATAAAAGGTATTAGTAATATCCTACTAGACCTAAGCTCTAAGGACGGATTAATATAAATTAGGTCTATTATCCTTAAAGATATATTATACGCCCTATTACTCGCTAGTAACCTAATATCTATCTCCGATATAGCTAAGTAGGGCTTTAATATATATTTTAGCTCTAATAGGACTAAGCTAGTATTCCTAGATAGCTAGGTTACTAAGGCCTACGCTACGCTCCGCGATAACCTATACTTCCTAAATATCCTTAGGACCTTAGGTAAGCTCGAAGCCCTATAGGTCGACGATATTATCTCCTACGCTACTAGAGTAGTTAGGACTAGGGCTAAAGATATTAAGATCTCTATAGAGCTAGTATATCGCCGCGCTATTTACTCTAGTAAGCGCTATCTATAAAAGATAGTAAAATATATAGATAGGTTTAACCTAAAGAAGGGCACTAGTATACTTTTCCCCTATAGCCTATACTTATAAGGAAAGGGCTATACGCTACCTTTTAGTAAGACGAAGCCTATCTAGGCCCTACTAAGCGAGACTATTTATATAGATATCTAGGGCCCCTATTCTATCTAGATAATTAGGTACGAAAGGTATTATATTATATTTATTAATAAGGTAACGCGGTTTACCTAGCTATTCCTTATTAGTAAGTAATTATAGGTACTCGACTACTATATAAAGGTCGAGGCCTTTCTTAAAATATAGCTTAATATAATAGTTCGCCGGGTCTATAGCGATAACGCTAGGGAATATTAAACCCTAGTAGATTACCTTACTATAAAGAGTACTATATAGGATCCGACGCTACCCTATATACCTATACTAAATAGCGTTATAGAGATTAAGAATTATTATTTAGTAGAGCCTCTAGTGGCTATTATAGCTAAGCACTAGCTATCTAAATACCTCTAGGGGGAACTTATTAAGGGCGTTAATTTTATTACTAACTACCTATAGTATTCTAAGATAGAGCGATCTCTATATAAAGCTCTCTTTAGGAAGTAGCCTAATCTATTAAAGCTATAGGTATTAGGATATTAATACTAGTATATAATTCCTAAGGAAAAAAGGCCTATAAAGCTATACCCTTATTCTAATAAGGCCTA
Organism: Penicillium goetzii; assembly: GCA_037043885.1. Classification (NCBI taxonomy): domain Eukaryota; kingdom Fungi; phylum Ascomycota; class Eurotiomycetes; order Eurotiales; family Aspergillaceae; genus Penicillium; species Penicillium goetzii. The sequence goes on along the minus strand of JAWLST010000008.1, from coordinate 418,109 downwards.
TCTACTAGCGTACGATAAATCTAGTAATTATATCCTATACGATATTATATAGAAGGCCCTTATAGTATCCTAGTATATTATCTTTAACGAGAATCCTATTAAATCTACTAATACTTATAAGAAGTAGATCGATTTCTCCGACCTAACCTTAATAGAAGGGCCCCTTAAGGAGGATTTAGAGCTATATAAGTTACGTTAAGAGGTTAGATAGTATATTTCTATTAACTTCCTATAGCTAGAATAGCCTATTTCCCTTATAGGTATAGGTCCCTTAGGATAACCTACCCTTAAACTATAGCGCTCTCTAATTTCTTACTCTCCTATCGATCCCTTCTAAGTAGAGCTACCTAAGTAGTTCTAGCGCTACCTCTAAGAAGATTCTAGGGAGGAAAGTATTATAGAGAGATAAGATATAGTAGTAGAGTAATCTAGAGAAATAGAGGGTAAACCGCTAGTTAAGTAAACTAAATCTTTATTAGTAGAGGAACTATAGGATAACCCGCTAGTATAGGAAGATCTACTACTATATAAGTCTAGCTATATACGCTATAAATCTAGTAGTAAGTACTAGCGATCCTAGTTCTAAGTATATATAGTTATTAGTAATAATCCTACTAACGATAGTATTACCGCTACTATATATACCCTTTATTCCGTTAATTCCGATATTATCTTACTTCTTACTAACTTAGATAGAGAGCGTATTAACTATCTCCTTACCTTAGTAGTTAAGTCTCCGGAGGATTAAGGGGTATTAATTAAAGCTATATACCTACTAATACCCTATAATAAAGGCTATATACCTATATTATAGTAGGATATAATAAACTATATAGAGCGGGATCTTTAGCTATAATTAGCTAAGAAGGAATTTAAGAATTAAATTCGTAATAGGACCTTCTATATTCTTAAGTAAGGCCCTAAGTAGCGTACGTTACTAATAAAATAGGTATTTAAGATTAAAGCGGATAGTACCTATAAATCACGCCTAGTTATATAAGGATTCTAATAGGTAATTAGCCTAGATTTTACTAAGGTTTATACCTTAGTAGCTAAGTATATAATATTTCGTATTCTTATAGCTATTACTACCCTAAAGGGCTAGCTATTATACTATATAGATATTATCGCTACTTTTCTCTATACTAATATTAAGGAGCTTATCTTCGTAGATCTCCTAAAGCCCTATAATAATAATACAAAGCTTTATATATAGCTACTAAAGACTCTCTATAGCCTTAAGTAATTACCTAAAGAGTAGTTCTACCTTATTAGAGATACTCTTCTTATAAATAGCTTTAAGTAATCTTATACTAACTACTATCTATTTATTAAGAAGGATATTTTTATACTAGTTTATATAGATAATCTACTTATCCTCTCTATAATAAAGGAACTAATTAAGCGTTTTAAAACCTTCCTTAAAAAGTATTTCGATATAATAGATAAAGGCGAGGCTAGTAATTTCCTAGGCGTTTAGATTATCTAGCGAGGCTATTCTATCTTCCTTTCGTAAGAGCGCTATATAAAAGAGATCCTAAAGTAATATAGCTACGCTTAGTATAACTCGGTTATTAAGCCCTTTAATAAGAAGGTTAACCTTAATATCGAAGGCGATTAGTAGGTAGGAAAGGCCGAGATTAAAGCTTACTAAGAGTAGGTTAGTTCTCTAATTTAGCTAGTAACTAGAATAAGGCTAGATATCGCGTATTTAGTTAATAAGACTACTAGATATACGAGGAATCCCTAGCTAGTTTACTTTATAGTAGTATAAAAGATTTACTACTACCTCGCGGGTAGTATAGATCTCTATATCTACTTTAGGCCTACTACTACTAGTAATAGGAGTTTACTATATAGCTTTATTAATTCGGATTAGGCTAGCCTATATATAGAGGCCTAGCGTAGTACTATAGGCTATATCTTTCGACTTGCTAGAGGGGCTATTTCGTAGTAGAGTAAGAAATAGACCGCTATTACTCTATCTTTAACCGAGGCTAAATATATAGCCTAAGCTATCGCTATTTAAGAGCTTAAATAGCTATAACTTATACTTTACGAATTCAAGATAGGCGGCCTATAGCTAATAGAGCTTCCGACTATTATTTATACTAATAACTAGGGCGCTATCGCTCTTATAAGTAATCTAGAGTATTATCCCTATACTAAGTATATAGATATTCGCTTCTACTACTAGCGTAATAAGGTTACTACGGGAATATACCGCTTCTAATATATACCTACGGAGGAGTAAGTAGCTAATAGGCTAACGAAGCCGCTAGGTACCTAGGCCTTTCCTCGTTTCGTCCGTCTCGTAGGCTTATAGCAGATTAGTAGCGGATAATATAGAAGTAAGGGATTTTAACAATCGTAGGGGGTATATAGCGTTTAAAATAGTAGGTTTTTAGGTGATATTTCGCGTATTTTCACACAAGTATACATAGATATTATTTCTATAGCTTTTTATATCGGGATAAGACCGACCTCGGTCGTGGGGGGTGTTAAGACTATTCGGTCACCGCCCTTAGCCCCGCTAACCGCCCTACGCCTATTTAGGCTATCTACCGGTCACCGATCTCTTCCCCTCTCCATCTCTCTAGCTAATCCACATCTTTATATGTGTATTCCCTCTCCCTCGGCTAGATCGTGATCTCTTCACCCCAGATATCTGATAAGACATCTAGTAGGGTAGGTTCTATACACTTAAAAGGGCGGGTGTATTAAATAAGTGACGCGGTGTATGCCAAGGTATTAAAGTAGACCCCGCCAGAATTGAGTGCTAACCTGATTAGGAAGGCGGAATACTAATTCTGGCGTCAGCTTTTTCAATTCTCGAACCGAACTAAATCCTGACGAAGGGGGCGGGGCGTACAAATAGACCGGGTAATCAGCTTGTTGCATCATTCGCAATTCTGGAGACTGCGGATCCAATCATCCGATAACACTTCACTCATGCTAATACGGTCCTGCGGGTTGGGCCGAAGCATGGCGCCAATCACCGGCCGGGCCTGCTCTGGGAGGTTCCGCAATAACATATCCACTGTGGCTTGCAGCTGAGTCAAACTCAAGTTGACGGGTGGCCCCTGCGACACGGAGGGGGAAAACATGGCAAAGATTGTCGGTGATTGTAACCCCATGTTCCATGGGGCCAATGGCAAAGTCATTTGACAATAGATCATCCCTACTGCCCATACATCACCCGCAAAAGGATCGTAGTATTCGTCTTTATACGCCTCGTAAGGGGCGTTCGGTGGAGTGGCAAATATCCCTACAGCGAAAGCTAGCCTTAGCGATGTGCCCTCAGTCCCAAAAGTGGGAAGCGCACTAGATTGAGAGATGGCTGACCTTTGACCAAAGCTCCTTGGCTCTGCTGGAAAATTTTAGAGTGCCCAAAGTCAATGACTTTGGTTTCGTTTTCGTTCTCAAGAAGAATGTTGTTGAGCTTGAGGTCTAGATGGGCCACCCCTTTATCATGCATATACACAAGCGCATTAACGATTTGTCGGAAGATACAGTCCCGTTCCTGATTCAACAAGACAGTGTTATTTCCCATGGTCCGATCAAAGAGCGTGGTCGGTATGTAAGGCATCACAGAATAGAACACTCCATGTTCGTCAAAAAAGTCCAAGATAGGCATAATTCGCTCATGATTCAAATAAGCAGAGATTTCGACCTCGTTCCGAACGCTGGACAGGTAATCTTCGTACGTTGTACCTCGGCTTTTCTTTCGAAAACGTTTCACCGCATAGGACGATCCATTCTTGAGTTGATAGCGGAATACTGTAGCTGTTGCCCCAGTTGCCCGGACTTCTTTGCAAGCACCATACTGGAGTAAATTGGACTCCAGGGCGGGTTGAGAGCCTATCCAGGCACCTCCAAGGAAAATAATTGCCAGAATCATACCAAAGCCTCGGTTAGACATCTTGGTGACAATATCCGAGAGACAAAAAAATGGCGTTACCAAGACAAGTTGGCTGATATGAGGATACAATAGGGATGTAAGCTTGTCGAGGTGAGATGACTACTCGGGAAATAATTGCGTGCTTTAATAACAAGTTTCTCTGTCTCCGTTATTTTACGTTGACTAATAAAATAACACCCTTGGTAATAAGTAAACGTTCAATTTCATCAAGCCTCAAAAACATCTTTTCAGCAAGATATTCATCCCGTATTTTGTCCCAGATTTAAGCGGTAGTGCCGAATGCTGTACACGAACGTCCCCCGTGTTATTCGAGTGCAAATTCATCCAGAACATAGCATTCCCAGTAACAGGTTTCACCGCGAAACCTAGCCCGTCATCACTGTTGATATTACTGAACTTCTCAGGATCAGCATCTTGCGGTGCAGGTTGCAGAAAATGAAAGCATGTCTCTCCACCCTCAGGCTCATCGCCTAGGTAAACAAAAAAACTCGCTGCTCGGTTGCATGTTAAGCCAGAAGCAATCTTGGGAGGTGAAAGAAACCAATCATAGTGAGGGTCGTGTCTGTCGCCTCCTTCATGATACTTCACAACCTGGAGCGCTTCGAATCCATCGTTGGGGATAAAACCAACAAAGTCGGTTGATCGCTTGACGATACAATCCACCACGGGGTCATCACTTGGGAGAAGAAGGGAGCTTGCGATACGGCGTGCTGTCTGGGTTTTGTGGTCAGGGTATTTGTCCTCGTGGTGTGTAAACGTTCCCTCTCGGTCCCTGAAAATGGCATGTCAGGCGCTTAGTATTCTCTTCTTGTGGTCATGGAGTTGGATCCTTTAGGTGCTCACGCTAGATCTCTGAGATGCGCAATCTCTGAGCTCGATATGAACCCATTGATATATATTGCTAATGGGTCGAGACTAACAATCTCGGTAGTGTAGTTGGCCGCGGAACACATTAAGCCATCCGTACTGCTCCGATCGTAGCCCTCCCTTTGCTGCCAAATTGACTGGAAAGGGGTCGTGATAACGGTCAGAGGGACCAGGAACTTTTGCAAGAATTTTTCCTAGTACCCTTGTGGTCAGTACGAGATTGGGTTACTATCAATAGCCTTTTCGTACCATCGTGCGTAGAGAACTGGTTTAATGCTCTTAGGGAAGGCAAAGATTTTCTTTAGAGTGATTAAAGAGACAAGGGATACGGCAAAGAATGTTATCGCGGATCTTCTTCCTGCTTTGGGGTCTTTATTTCTTAGAGACTTTGACTACAACTGTTCCGTTATTACGTTTCTGTATAAGAGGATTCGCCTTGGGTAAGATCGTATCAAGTCCAGGAATCGATCCCTGAAACCTATCCTTGAAGATGCACGGCCCTTCGGTTACACTCCTTTTTTTTTTCGAACGACCTTGAACTAGCCGGATGTCTCATGATGATTAGTGGAATTTACGTGTCCACAACTGAATTGGCCAGACAGTCTGTGATGAGGTTCAGTGGCAGAACGGGACATGGTCGGAGCTATGGAATTGCCTATCAGCGCCGCTGAATAAAACTATTACAAAAGGACCGAGTGGATAAGTCGTTGTCAGATCACTGTTCACGGGGTACTGATCGGCGCGCAATGCTCAAGCTAACTAACTTCCTATGCATGATCGAGGGGCGACTCTCAGATTAGCCAATAACCTTCGGCGAAATGGGCCGACTGGTATCTCGCTTATATGCCGTAGGAGGTTACTGTAGCCATTGCATCCAGTGCATTGAGGAGTAGTGGTACATATGCAGTAAGCATTTAGGGCCGTCCTAAAAGAGCACTAGAGAATGTGGGGTTATGGGGTCTTTGCATAGAAGCTAAGAAACGCCCCGAGGGCGCCTACCCAGTATCTATTCCCCCTAGGCTCCGTCATACTCCGGCGGTACATACCGCCTATTATGGGTGCCGCCGGAGTATGACGGAGGGCACAGATATTTAAGATAGACTGGTATTATCAAGACGTATTTTTGATAGTGGCGTTACAAACAACTGATTACAAAGTTACACAGAAGAACGCAAAATCTAGGGAGTTCATTGGGTGTTTCTTTCCAGGGACTAAGCCAGACGGGACCATTCTATCTTTAATCTCCCTAGTTCTTACCTTGTAACTAGGTAGCCCTTCGCGATTACCTAACAGAATTTGCATCGCGTAGCATAATCGTCTAACTTTCTATACGCTCCCCTCTCATCTATTTTCTAACCTTTCCGGAGGTTTCTCACCTTCTTCATGTGTCATGTTTCTGTGGCTGTCGGTCGGGCCGAAAATGAAGACATCAATACCAGATCTGCCGTCTTTCCACGTCAGTCCTTACGTAGCTCACCTACAGCGCGGTGGATTTGATCAACGAGATTTAAACAGCGACAAAGCAACTACTCGACAGGCTCACACCACGAGATACCACATTTAAAAGTGTCGTCTTGTCGATAGCTAAGATCGATAAATTAGGCTGTAAGACAGGTCGCGTTTAGAAATTTTGGTTTAGAGATTCACTATCTAGCTTCCTATATGGTCGTCAAGTCAATAGACATTAGTGATATCTCTAAGTCTCTCTTGCAAAGAACAACTCTTCTGTATGGTCTGATTATCTACAAGGGCATAGTAATGCGACGACGCCTCATTATATCTAGGGCCAAGAAGCGAACTACTATTCCTACTTGTAGTAAGTTCCTTCACATCTAGGCATCTGGGTGTGATAGCTCTATTATCTATTGAATTCTTACCTTTCTTTTCGATCTAGCACCGGTATATTGGCAGCCAACATGTGATCGTCGAATTTCCATTCCGATCCAATGAGTCAGAGTGCGGTTCTCAAAGATCGAAAGATGATACTCGAGCACGGTGGCGGTCAAGATGAGCAAATGGCTTTTGCAGAATTGTTAGACGGGGAACCAACAGTCAAAGTATACTTCAGATATCTCTAGTCAGACAAATAAATACGTAATTCATCTCAAATGTGGCTTGTAAGAAGCTCTATGGCAACTTCGGCTTTAATTTCATACACCATCCAAGCCCGTGTACAATTCTGTTCCCCATTCAGTGTTGGGGTTATTGAATCGTGTTTGCTTGTCATATGCAGTAATAGATGCAACTTCTTCGTCAGTCAAGACAACTCTCTGTGCTTCCCAATTCTCTAGCACTCTCTCTTCATGTTCACTCTTCGGGATCACAATCACCCCTCGATGCATAGACCAGGCCAACACAAGCTGTGCCACAGTAATACCCTTTTGGTGGGCGATGGATGACAGAAATCCGTCCTCCAACAGAGGTGGCTGTGATGAATTATAGATCGGGTTCATGTTTCCAAGTGGCGAATAAGCAATGACTCTTAGCCCATGTTGCAGATTCCAATTCACAAATTCGGATTGTGAGAGATATGGGTGGCTTTCAAGCTCGTGCACGCTGGGCAGGATTCGACCATATCTCAGGAGCCTTTCCACTTGAAGTTGGTTGAAATTCGATATCCCAATCTGTCGGACAAGTCCCTCCCGAACAAGCTCTTCCATGGCCCACCAGGTTTCGAGAATATCTACTCTTTCAAGTTCAATCTCACGGCCCTTGGCCGGCTGAAAAGCAACGGGCCAATGCATCAGATATAGGTCAAGATACCCTAGTCCAAGGTCTTGTAGCGTCTTTTCCAAAGCAGGGCGAACGGACGACGGTCGGTGGTCTGTGTTCCATAGCTTGCTCGTGACCCAGATAGAAGAACGCGGGATTCCCGCCTGGGCTATTCCTTCTCCAACTTCCTTTTCGTTGCCTGGGATGCTTTGTTAGACGACGTGGATGGTGTCTGATATTTGAAATTATGTTTCTAGGGCCTACTCACCATAGATCATTGCCGCATCAATATGTCTGTATCCCTTCTCAAGAGCGACTTTCACGATCCTGGCCGCCTTCGATTTCGGTAACTGCCAGGTACCCAATCCCAGAGGTGGTAGATAAGTTAAAGGAACAGTGTGGTACCGTAACTCATCACTCTTGCTTTCGGGGAAAGATGGCTGGTAGTTTGGGAAAACCCTGACCGTTATCAGGATTACAACAATAGCGACGAGTCCAAAGAATGTCCACCGAAGAAGAGTTGACCCTGATTTCGATCGAGGGGAAGACCAAGCAAGCAAAGGTCCAAAGTTGCGATTCATCTTGGAAAGCCGCTACCTGTTTCTCTTGCTGGTGCCTCAAGGCAAGGCAGGGAACATAGAATTATCGATTCGTTTCAGGCTGCAACTATGTATTGCACTTTTGAGGATGTGTCCCACAAGCTAGTCGAGAGGACACAAGTTGACAGTAACGTAACACTTGCTTTTGTGGCTTTAGCCCATGCTGCCGCCAAGTCGGACTCTAGCGGGGTTACGAGGGTAAAGGTTTCAGAAGCTCGGTTTCAGTTGAATGACATGGAATTTCACGTTTGGCTTGACCAGCTCTATACCGGAACCTTAGAGTGCTAGAACAGTCCTCGGTGGAAGGTTACATTCTGCCTGCACAAGCCGAGATAGTATGGGCTAGTAATCCTCTTAGACTTGTAGCTAACTAAGCGAGGTCCAGTGGAACCAATCTTTGGATGAGAAGGTTGATCGTTGAAGAAAGAATGAATATCCTGGGGCAGATGCAATACCCCAAAGATAGCTCGGATCGACCACCGTAATGCCAAGGATACCAAATTACTATACAAAACACAAAGGAAAGTGGGTCACTCAGTATGACCCTGTTCTGGCGGTAAGTTACCGCTCTATGTCTCGCATTCTGTCCGGGAAAGCTAAAATAGTATTGCATGGTATGCACTAAGAGGGGCTAGTCTAACTCGGGGAACCAATTGAACAAGTTAATTGACACGAATTGATTAAGGAAAAGATTACAAGAGTGTGTAGACAGCAGGCACGTGAAACACCTATCTATATCTTCCGATTCCGAGCGGGGTAGCGCTGCATTAGACTAAACTGGTCCACGTTGTGGCAAAGTCCCAAAGTCACATACAAAGATAAGGAAATATGGATAATATGAGAATTAATAATAGGAGCGGGTAGTTTTTCTACCTTCGTCGTCACATTCCTTCAACTTTAACTAGTGTGTGACGGGTATGGGGCAGCGCTACGAGAAATATGTTATCAGTGCCCGATTTTCGGGTTTCGACGCAGGAATCGATTTTGAGGTATTTTATAATGGATAAGTTTTCTGCAGCGGTCCGAAATATCACTAGGTTGTGGAATGGAAAATGTAATCCAGTATATACTTATTTGGACTTGGAAGACGGTGAAGAAGGCGAATCCAGGTGTGATAATCCTAGTAGCACACGTTCTTCTCGTTAACTAGGTCCTAATCTTCGTCGATCTGCTGTGGTCTTCCTTTCTTCAATCCTCTCTGTCGCTTTGTTGACGGCCTCTTTCCATTTGTGCTAACGCTTGGTCAGAAATGAACACTAGAGGCCGGATCTACAGTCGGACCTGATTTAAGGGGAAGGTAAGTCACCCTATTGTTGACACTAAAGCCGTTGTATCCGCCAGAAAAATCTAACGGAGAGAAGTCCCCCTTAGAAAAGTTCGATGGGTTGACGATGAGAGATTTATGGAAACCGACCTAACGAAGGGTCCCTTCTTCTTAAATAAAGAGGGGAACTGGACAGTCTGGGACGAAATTCACCGTGGTAATATATTTCATGAGCTCTCCTACTTCTCAAGAGACTTGGTACTCAGACTGTAAATCTAATGGATTAACAGGTTCGAGGATTCAACTCTCTCCGAGGCATCTCAGGGGAGCTACCATTGAGTTTGTACTCGGAGAATGGCACGTGGCCAAATGGGAAGGAGAATTATACCCCCTCAGTTCTTCATCAGCTCCATTGTGTGGTACGTTTATCTTCTCCGTGGCACCTTCCAATCAACTAATATCCGTATTGCACAGGGTATGATGAATCATTGAAAAATACAATTGATGGATGGTATTATACAAAATGACGTTAAAAGCCCATCAAACCCACCTGGTATCTACTCTGAGTTAATTCGACAAGGGGCAATAGAGCCTCAACCGGCTGAGTCCAGAATAAGGTTCCCAGAAGCCTTTGAAGTCTGTGAAGTATTAACTCAAAGGAGCATTTAGGTTGAGTTTAGCACGGATTTGCAGTCTAATCAGCTGTTTGCTTTCATGGACCGTCTTTTTCTCGCTGCAGCCACTGGCGCCAAGGTTGTTTTCTTTGTATGAATATGGATTCGAGGCCGAGACAGAGCGATGAATCATTATTTAATCTGTTTCTATACTAATATGTTTTTTTCTGTGATTGTAAAGAAAGCAATTATCCAGGTACCCCCGCGATTGTGGTTGGAAGTATACTTCCGAGTCGGGTGTTTGCAGAAAGTATATTGGCTACTCTGAGCCTCCAACTTCAACGCACAGAAGCCTAGGCTCACATTGGAGTCTCAGGCTCGCCTCTCAAAGCTTGAGACGAGCTTAATCAATTTCAAAAACTCATTTTCCATGTTCACTACCCCGTGGGACACCCCTCAAACCCTTCTTGCCATCGTTTTCTATGGGGAATCGCCGTGCGGAGATGTTTCCGGGGTGACCCCACACGAGTCTCGATGAGGCATCGGATTTCTCTCGCCGAACAACATCAATAGCCGACCACAGAGACAGAGCCCGCGCCGCATGGCAATAGCCGCTGTAAAAAGCAGTGAAAATGTATGAAAAGATACTTAATCCTTTCAGCTCGCTGATCCTGGGTTCATTCAATTATGTGGTTGTGCACTGTGAGTTCTCGTCCTCGGTTCTTTAACTCCCTACTCGACCAAAAGAAATCAATCAAAATGGGCAAGCCGACCGTTCTGCAACTGGGAGATGACATCCGTTGGAACCATGAACTGTACGCAAAGTTCAAAGACCAGTTTGAGATCCGTCGCTCGTACAGTATGTCGCGCCCGGAGTTCATCCGTGCCTTGAAGGACAAGAAGTTTGGCGATTTCTCTGTCATGTATCGACCATTCTGGAACACGGGCGGCGAGGTGGGCAACTGGGATGAGGAACTGATCTCACTGCTTCCTGACTCATGCAAGATCTATGCCAGTGCCGGCGCTGGTTTTGATTGGGTTGATACTGCCTGCTTAGCGAAGAAGGGTAAGCCTAAATCCAATGGACTCGGTATATTTCACGCACCAGAACATAATGCTGATGAAGAATGCAGGCGTCGTATACTGCAACGCTGCCGCTGCTTGTACCGAGTCTGTGGCCGATGCAGCCCTCTGGCTGATCATCTCCACCTTCCGCTTATTCTCTTGGTCGTCAATGGCTGCTCGTTCCTTGGATCCTGACCAGTTCGTTGATGCGAACCGCAATCTCGCCCCGGTCTCCCTCAACCCCAAGGGTCACACCCTTGGTATCATCGGGTTTGGTCAGATTGGCCGTCGCACGGCGGAGAAGGCCTACCTTGCCCTCAACATGAAGATTCTCTACCACGATATTGTCAAGATGCCGCGTGAGCTGGAGCAGGTCTCCCAGGCGACCTTCCACAAGGACATGGACACCCTCCTGGCCGAGTCTGACTGTGTGGTGGTGGCCACGCCTTTCAGCGGCGAGACTTTGCTCAACGCATCACTGCTGTCAAAGATGAAGCGTGGCTCGCGTCTGGTCAATATTGCCCGCGGTAAGCTTCTGGACGAGGCTGCCCTGATCGATGCCTTGAAGAAGGGTCAGCTCTCTAGTGCCGGTCTGGACGTGCACTACAACGAGCCCCATGTCAACGCTGAACTGGGTAAGATGAAAAATGTCGAGATCTTGTCACACAACGCTGGTGCATCCCTGGACTCCCATATTGGCTTTGAGCGGCTTGGTATGGAGAATATCATCTCATTCCACGACAAGGGCAAGGCCATCACTCCTGTCAACGCGCACTTGGTCGCCAAGGCGGCACCCTCTAAGCTGTAAAGAATAAAAGAAGGCTGAATTTGTCAAACTGTATATCAACTGAGCATATAATCACGAATCATGAGAGAAATAGAGAGTCATATGCCACTTACTTCAATATCAAAGGTCGCCGGAACTGAAACCTGCCCGTCTCAGAAGGCTTCCAGATCACCATGCAGTCAATACATATCTATTTGTGCCAAATTTGGCGATATCAATTATCAATCGCAAACACATCGCCCAACTTCACTAGGCTCTTTTAGCCACAGGTCTACGAATAAGTATACGATCCAATTTAGATGCTTCTTATGATGATCGTTTCGCCATCGTCAAAAAAAAAATCAAAAACATACAACAGCCAGGATTCGCATGTGGTCACCCACCATACTACTAACTGGCCGGCGTGTGGCTTAAGTACGGCTGAGCGGACGGGAAGCCCTGTTCTCCACACCCTATGGTCGTATGTGTCAGATTGACCATTTTCAATGCTGAAATGGGATAAGCGGAATCCTCATCGACGTTGGGATTATCGTCGCCAGCGGCGAAACTGCAGCGGCTTCCCTGGTTTTCCCGCGGATGGAACTATGACGCACGCAAACTGGGAATGGATCGTGGCCACGCTGACAGTGGTCACAGGGACTGAGCGCGACATCACCAACCGTTTGGATGACCAAAGCTTTCACATTCTGCTTTCTATTGCCGATACGTTGCATAAGATCGAATCCATCCACAAATAAGCGTAGACGAACGGCAGATTCCCGCCGCGGCGGCATTCTCGAGAGGGTTTAGAGAAGGGGCCCCCGGTCTTGATTTGGTTGCCCCGTTTAGCACATGCCCAATTTTCATACCGAGTGCAATGGCGGCCCATTTATCAGGGGCCGTATTTTGGCGACCGGTCCAAGGAGCTGGCGTTTCCTTGGAATCCCCCATCACGCCCTGGTGGATCGGCCCTGGTGGATCGCATCTTGGTCACTAAGATACATTAGACATGACTTGTAATCTCTGTGAAAAAAGCTTACACTGGCATCTTGAGGGAGGTGGGGCGAGAGGGCGAGAAGAGGACGGGAAGTCGAGAAGGAGAGACGAGGAGAGAGGAATCTGGGCAGATGCAGAGAGGAGAAGACGAGCTGACGAGAAGGGGAGATGGAATGTTGGAGGGGTTGGGGGGCTTAAGTATCTGGAACTCCGCGCTGGTGCCAAGAGAGGCCAAGAGCGGAAAACATAACAATTAAAAGAGATGTTAAAAGAGATGTTAAAAGAGATGTTAAAAGAGATGTTAAAAGAGATGTTAAAAGAGATGTTGGAAGAGATTTTCAAGAAGATGTTGAAACAGAGCTATCAAGGAGGTTGTGTAGTGTAGTATAATTATCAATAGAATTACACTAAGGAGTAGATAGGTACTGGTATATATGAACCCTTAATAAAGATAGAAAGGCTAATTGCATACAAATGGTATAATAAGGATAAATAATGCATAAACTCTGTGACCACGCTGGGCTTGGGAAGCTGAGCGTGGTCAGAAACAGTGGAAAAAATCCTTTGTGACCATGCTAAGCTAATTTGTGACCACGCTCAACTGCAACCCGGAAATTTGTTTTAATAGCCAATCAACCACGCTACAACCACCCACAACCATGCCGCAACTATACTGATGGCAAACGGAACCAGAAAGCCATACACCTACGCTACAGCCACTTTGGCTACGAGTATGTCTACGGTGCATCACGTATGTCTGTCATATTGTTTTTTAATGCTTTCAGGGATGATTAAGGACAGTGTGTTACTTGAACGCTGATTGAACCAAACAAAATCACATAACTAATACAAAAGAAAATCACATAACTAATTACATACAAAATTGCAGCTTGACTGCATCTACTGGAGCACATGCACCATGGCATCCAGAGAAGAATTCTCCACTAGCGTCTCCAGGGGCACACCGTTTCCAACACCGTGAGCGTGCAGCTCGATTAGCAGCTGTGCCATCTGCACCAGATCACCTCCCGCACTGAAGAAGTCCACATTGCTGTCGTCGGCCTCGAAACCGGCCGGAAGGACAGTGCGCCACGCCTGCTGTACCGCCGCGCGGACGTTCAGGTCCGGAGTCGGAAGGGTGCTCTTCTGCAACATGTTTTCATCTGCACTCATTTGCTTAGGCGACAGGGGCAGTAATGCCGGAGACGGCTCCTTTTCGTGAACCGGTATCTTTTCAATCGGCAAGGCCGCCCACAAGCGCAGCAGCCCGCTCAGCTGCTCGATCAACAACTCCGCCGCGAAGGGCGACATGACTGTTGTTGAGGTGAGTAGGTCCAGGTCAACGTAACCATCATCGGTGGGGGTTGACAGCACCGAAACGTCTGTCAAGTCGAGATCAGCCCCTAGGAAGCCAGGTTCGTAGAGGGTGGCGTCGTCCTGGCCCAGCCGCACTGCACGGTCGGGTGCGATATTTTGATGCTGCACCACGCTGCTAAAGTGCGTCCAGCACGGCCAGTCCGTGCAATCACGAATGATCTGCCGGAATCCCAGGGACTCATAGGGCATGTTCGCCACCTGCTGCTGTTGCAGCGCGACCAGAAGTTCGAGCACTGTTTGCCCTGGCTGGAGGCGTGCGCGCACCGGCACTACATTCAAACAAGGTCCAACGACTGTGTCAATGCTGTCCAACGTTGGGGCAGAGCGATTGGCGACTGTGTTGCCGAAGACAACGTCGGAGGAAGCAGATAGGCGTGCCAGCAGCACCGCCCAAGCGGATTTGAGGACCGTGGCCGCCGTGATGCCATGATGAGACAATGAGACCACGGGGATGCGACGGCGGGTAACGTGGAGCACGCGCTCGTTGGCGGCTTCGTCACGTAGGCTCGGCTTGGAGTGCGTAATGAAGCGAGTCTCCGACACACCGGCGAGAAGAGCGCGCCAGTGTGAGCGTGCAGCGGTGAGGTCAGCCGGAGTAGTGGCTTGGAGGAATTGTCCGAAAGAGGGAGTGGCAGGAAGCGACTGGCCCTGGCAGGCGCGCTGGAGGGCCTCCCAGAGAGTCGGTAGGGACACTCCGTCGTATTGCGCGTGCGACAGGCGCATCAGCAGTCGGTGAGACTGTCCGTTGGGGTGTACCGCCAGAACAAATTGGACAAAGGGCTCTGACAGCCGGAAGTTGTCGGTAAGGTTGTCCTCGAAGAGAGTTTGAGTAAAGGCTGCGAGGTCGGCGGTTGTCTCGACGCGGAAGGAGGGTTGCAACTCGTGCAGCACTACCTGCCAGAATTGACCGGCGTGGGATGCAAAGATTGTACGAAGAACGTCGAAGTGCTGGACCAGGGAATGGCAACCCTGGCGGAGGCGCTCGATGTCAGCAGCGCCGGGAGCATCGAAGTAGAACCAGTTCAGCATCCAGCGCGACTTGCTCAGATGGCCGACCAGGGCGAGATTCTGGAAGTCAGTCGTGGGCTCGATGACCTCGATGGTGCTCGGGTCAACGCCGATCTTGGATGCCAGCGCCTTGACCAACGTGAGATCCAGCACGGGAGCTGGCATCGACGTCAACTTAGGAGCCAGTGGGGGAGTCTCGGCGCCTGGGGTGGGTGGCATGTGGGTAGTCAGATAGGCGGCCAGATCGGCCAGAATTGGGTGATTGAAAACATCGGCTACATTCAAGCTGAGCTGAGTGCTGCGAGCGAGACTCGCCAGCTTCATGGCCACAATGGAATCTCCGCCGAGGCCGAAGAAGGTGTCATCGGCGCTGATAACGGCAGCGTCGACATTGAGAACCTCAGCCCAGAGTCCGGCCAGCTGGTGCTGCAGCGGGGTCTCGAGTGGGCGCTTGACGGAACGGTCCAGGAGGGAGTAAGTTTGCAGCTGAGCGTCTGAAAGGGCGCTTACGGCGCGGGAGAGCAGTTTTCGTTCGGTCTTACCAGACGCGTTGATGGGCATGAGCTGCAGGGGGATAAAGAGGGTCGGTACCATGTATGGCGGTAGCTGTGCGCGCAGCATCGCTTGCAGACTGGTCAGTCTTTGCCGAAGCTCTGGCGAAAGGGTCCGCGCAATTGCTGCGAGATCCATATCGGGGATGCGACCGGATTCCTGGTAGATGTACGCCACCAGCAGCTTCTGGTCATTGCGACTGGCGATGGTCACGCTGTCCACCATAGTGTAGTAGTCGCTCAGCTGCGTGCTGATGTGGTGCTCGACCTCGCGTGGTTCAATGCGACGGCCGTAGACCTTGACCTGAGTATCTGCGCGACCGAGATATTCGATGCTGCCGTCAGGCAGGTAGCGCGCCAGATCACCGGTACGATAGACGAGCGGGCAGTCGGCTCGGGGCTGCATTTCCGCCATCCAGGAGAGATTTCGGCAGAAGGCACTGCTGTTTGCCTTCTCGTTGTTCAGGTAACCCTGAGACACGATGGGACCCTCGACCAGCAGCTCACCCACACAGCCCAGCGGCGTCAAGCGATGTACGTTATCAGGCTCGGCGATCCATAGGCGACAGCCCACAGGCCGGCCAATGTTAGTGCAGCGATCATCAGGCTGCGTGAAGGGACCAGCGGCGCACCAGACTGAGGCTTCGCTGGGGCCGTAGGCGTTGATCAGAGTGGGAATCTTGCCGGCCCACGTACGTAGGTTGTCCTCAGTGGGACACTCGCCACTAAGAACGAGCGTCTGGAGTGAGGTCACAGTCGCGGGCTCAACGAGACTGGCGACGGTAGGCGTGAGACAGGCCCAGTTGGCACCCAGCCGACTGATAGCACCAGCCAAGTCATTGAGGCGGTCCTGTTCAGACAGTACACAGACAGTCGCACCAAGAACTAGCGGCGCGAAAATTTCGGCGTAGCTGATATCGAAGGTGTACGCGGCAAACTGTAGCACGCGCGAGTCAGATGTGATGTGCAGCGCCGGGCTGAAGGCCGCGATGCTGGTGCTGATGGCGCGGTGATCAATAACCACCGATTTGGGCTTGCCCGTACTGCCTGAGGTAAAAGTCAGATAGGCCGGGGACATGGCATCGACGACAGGTAGACCCTGGACCGATGCGGTAGTGCTGGGGAGCTTAGAGGCCGTAGTGGCATCCACGACAAGCACATCGCGGACTGGCAGCACGGCCGCCAGATGGGCATGCTGAGGTGCAGTGAGCATGTACTCCATACCGACGTCGGCGGTAATCTCCGCGAGCCGCGCGGGCGGATGCTGGGAGTCAAGTTGAACACACGACCCGCCGGCCTGGAGCACTGCGAGGAGGGCCACAATGGCCCACAAGGACTTGTCGAACATCAAGCCAACTGGATGGCCGGGGGCAAAACCGAGATTGACGAGTGCTTGGGCGAAACGCGATGAGAGACGGGCGAGTTCGCCGTAAGTGAGCTGACCATCCCAAGCGTTGATGGCGCAACGATCCGGATGAGCACGCGCCTGGGCCAGGACTTGATGGTGGAGCGTGGAGGCCACTGGCGCTACAGCTGGGCCCATCCACTGCCGCAGCTTGATCAAATCGGACGGCCCCGTCAATGCCAGATCGGAGAGGGCTGTAGTGCGTGGCTGCTGACATAGCTGGTGGACCAGATGCTCAAAGTGCTGCAGGAGCCAAGTCATCTGGGCCGGGGCGATGTGGGCGTCGTCATATTTCACCAAGACAGTAACACCGGAGGTCGTGTCCAGCTGGCACTCCACGATCAACGGGTAAGTTTCAAAGTCGAAGTCAGCATCAGCGACAGGCTCGAGGCCGAGATCTGCACCTTCGGCATCAAGAGGAGGCTGTATGAAGAAGAGATGACCGACGTCGACCGACTTCGCGTTAGGCAGTAGCCGACGGATGCTCTGTAGGCCGACTTGCTCGAAGGGTGTCATGGCCTGGGCCTGATCACGGATACGGCGCAGGAAGGAGTCGATGCTGTCCTCCTTAGCCAGCCGCACGAGGACCGGAACCGTTGCGATGGTCGGGCCCATCATGTCGGCTATGCCACGGAGCGGCACTGTGCGGCCCGACAGGACATGGCCGAAAATGACCTCTTGAGAGACGGTGTAGCGCTCCAGCAGGAGGGCCCATGCGGCTTTGAGGATGGTGGGAGTGGTATAGGGGGTGTTCGAGGGAAGGGAAATCACATGAGTCTGCGAGCGGTTGGGGCGGGAAGTTAGAGCTGAGGCCGCCGCAGCAGGGGGAGGAGGGGGGAATGGAGCGGGTAAATCGCCGCCCAGCTGCGTACGCCAGAAGTTATCACTTGCGGCAGCATCAATGGTGGACAGGTACTGAATGAATTTATTGTAGGGCACGACTGCTGGCAGAGCTGACATGCCATGGCGGTAGATGGCCTCGGCTTCATCGAACATAGCAGCGTCACTCCAGCCATCGTAGATGGCGTGATGAGCTGTGCGCACAAGCGAGGGCCGGGGATCGTCGTGTGTCCCGGCGAGGAGAGCAAAGCGCACGAGGGCCTGGCCGTGGTGCATTGGTGTGAGTTTGTCGGCGGCGAGGTATGCGGCCACCGAGTCGCCCGACTGCCACACCAGATCCTTGTCCACTACCACCTGGAATGACTGGGCCGCGGCGGCCGAGTAAATGATTCGTGTGCGCAGGATTGCCTGCCGACGAGCGAGCAGCTCCCATGCCTGCCGGTATTGGTCGACATCTAGATCGAGCGGAAGCCGGTAGACGGCGCGCGAGACATATGCGGATTCGTCACGCGCGGTCAGCGCCATCAACGCCTCCTGAGAGGGAGTGCAGGGGTAAATATCTTCAATTGCGTCAGTCTGCACCGCACATTGCGCCGTCGCTTCAGCCAGAACGTCGGAGAGGTAGGCAGCGGGCACCAAACTGAAGGTCTCCGGCGCTGCCTGATCCAGGTCCTGCACGACAGAGGCGCGATCCATCGCTGCAGCCATGTCGCGTAACGTCGGGAATTGCATGATGTCGGCGACACTCAGCTGTAAGCCCGCCTTGGTGGCTGCAGCAACGGCCTTCATAGCGGCAATGGAGTCTCCGCCTGAATGGAAGAAGTGGTCTTCGACACCACTGGCGCTGGTGCCCAGGACGTTGGCCCAGATTTCAGCGAGCGCTTTCTCCGTGTCTGTGGAGGGCGCTGTCTTGGCCACCCGCGTGAGCGCAAATGTGGCTAGCTGCTCGGGTGCGAGTCCATTACCAACCGCCCGCAAGCTCTTGCGTTCCAGCTTGCGCGACGGTGATAGCGGCATATGAGAAACGGGGATGAATAGTTGCGGCACCATGTGGCGTGGCAATTCCACTAGCAGACGAGCCTGCAGCTCGAGGAAGCGATGCGACCGTTCATCGTCCAGCGGCAGCAAGAGATTCTCAATATCCTCCGAGACCGCATCGCTTTCACAAATAAATGCGGTCAGAATCTTGAGTCCGTTCCGTGCGGTAGGAGCCAGAACTTCCACCGCCACCTGGTGAGAGGCATCCGCAAACGCGCTGCGGATGCGGTGCTCGATCTCGCCCAGCTCGATACGCTGGCCATGCAGTTTGACCTGTGTGTCCCTGCGGCCTATGAACTTGATCGTGCCGTCGGCATTGTACTTCACCAAGTCGCCGGTGCGGTAGATTCGCCCACATTGGTAGGACGCCGGCCACCAGGCCGGCGCTGTGATGAATGCAGCTGCCGTCTTTGCCGGCTCGTTCAGGTAGCCACGGGCAACGATGGGCCCCTCGATGAGCAGTTCACCGGTGGCACCGATAGGAACAAGGCGGTCTACATTCTCTGAATCGACGATCCAGGTGGTGCAGCCCAGACCGCGACCGATGTTGCTGGGATCGCGGAGTGTGGAGGTATTGACATTGCAGGTGCTGGAGACACAGCATTCACTAGGCCCGTAGGTGTTGACGATCTGTACTGCGCCGGCCCAGCGCTGGATGACCTCTTTCGTGAGCGATTCGCCACTGAGGGCCAGTGTCTGTAGGGTAGGGATGCTGCTTGGGAGTAGCAGGCTGGCGACGGTGGGGGTCAGTTCCGTCCAGGTGACCTTGTACCGGGCCATAGCGTCGGCCAGGGCATTCATCCGCTCTGTCTCGCTGGGCACACAGACACAACCGCCCAGCATCAACGAGCCGAAGATTTCCTCGAAGCAGACATCAAAGGTGTAGGCGGCGAACTGGAAGGTACGCGTGCCCGGGCCCATGCCCATGGCTGTACAGTGGGCCGTTAGACCGGTAACCAGCGAGCGGTGCTCAAGAATGCTGCCCTTTGGCTTTCCAGTGCTGCCCGAGGTGTAGACCACGAGAGCAGCATTGGTCGGCTGAACTTGGACTCCCAGAGACGAGGGCTGGGGAAGCGTCTGCAGGTAGGGACCGTCCACGGAGAGCACACCACCCGGCGGCAGTAGCTTCGACAGCATGGCCGACGATCCTGGGTCGCACAGTACCAAACTGGCATTGAGGTCGTTGAGTAGCAGTTCGATACGGCTGCTGGGATGCTCAGGGTTGAGCATGCACACCACTCCTCCCAGCTTCATGACGGCGAACATGGCCACGATAGTCCAGGAACACTTGCTGAAGCAAAGAGGGACATTCATCTCCGGCTCGACACCGTATTCGAGCAGCTTGGTCGCCAGCCGGTCCACGAGATCATTGAGTTCGCGATAGGTGAGCTCGACGTCAAACGACGAGACGGCGGGCGCATTCGGGCGTAAACGCACCTGCTCCTCAAATTTCTCGTGCAAACACAAGTCGATGAATGGCGGGCGGTCGGCGTTCCAACTTAGAATTTGCTGGAGATCCTCGGTGCTGAGGGCGCCCGTCGAGTCCAGTGCGCTGTCCTCGTCGTCGTTGGTGTCAGTTTCCTGAACGGCCGCGAGACGTTCGATAGTGCGCGCGTAATGCTTCAAGATCCTGGTCATCTCACTCGTCGAGATGAGGCGGTTATCGAACTGGGCCTTGATCTCCACGCTGTCCTTGAGCAAATTGCATTCCATGATGAGGGGGTATGGGTCGGTCTGGTGGCCCTCTAGGGGGACAGGCGTCAAACCCAAGAAGTCAGACCCTTCCATCGATTCGGCCGCAGGCTGAATAATAAGCAAATTCTGGAATTCGACAGCGTCACGCGCCTGGTCGCCCATACGGCGAATATTCTGCAGTCCGGTATGCTCGAAGGGAATCATGTCGATAGACTGCTGATGCACGGCCTTCAGGAAGTGCAGCGGGGACTGACCCTCAGAGATCTGGATATGAATTGGAATGGTAGCGATTGTGGGACCCAGCACCTGGTTGATGCCGGCCATCGCGGCATTCCGTCCTGATAGCGTCACTCCGAAGCCAACACGCTCTGAGTCTGTTAGTTGAGCCAGGACGACAGCCCAGGCTGCACGCAGAACGGTTGGCAGTGTGATGTCAGACGGGCCGCGGTTCACTGGGACCGAGTGCATCTGGATCTGATCTGGAAGGGCCTGGAAGCTGCGCGTTGGGAGGACGGGGAAGGTTGCGGCGGGAATCGCATACTGCGCCGTCCAGAATTCGGTGGCCGCAGCCGGACTGACGCCTTGGATGTAGTCAATGAAGCGGTTGTACGGCACTTCGGGCAATGAAATTTCCTGGTGATATTCCGCAGAAACTTGCTTGGCCAGGGTGCCCATGGTTAGACCGTCGTACACGGCGTGATGCGCAGTCCAGACGAAGTATCGCTGCCCCGGAGTCTCTAAGAGTCCGAAACGCGCCAGAGGCTGGCCGTAGGTCATGGAAGTGGCTGCGTCCCGAGCTAGGTATGCCGGTAAATCAGTCCCGGACGCCCACACGATGGGCTCCTGCAGTAGGACCTGGAAGATACCATCGGCGGTGGAAATGATGCGAGTGCGCAGGATGGTACTGCGCGCGATGACGACCTCCCAGGATTTCTTGAAACGCGCTATGTCGACGCTGTCCGGCACTTGGAAAATCTCCTGAACCACATAGGCCGTGGGGTCTTGGCTAGTCAAAACCATGAAGCCCTCCTGCAGGGGGGTGCAGGGATAGACATCGTCAATAGTCGAGGGGTCAACTTGGCACTTCTGTGCGGCCTCGGTGACCAGGAGCGCCGAATCTGTCGCAGGAGGCAGCAGCGAGAACGGCTCTAGGGGCCGGTCCTCGTGCGGAGCCAGCAGCCGTAGCTCCTTCGCCATACCGGCCAGTGTGGGCTGCTGGAAGATCGCGTTCATCGTCAGCGCGAGGCCCTGATTACGGGCGGAGGCAATGATCCGCATGGCCCCGATAGAATCTCCACCCAGCTTGAAAAAGCTGTCAGTAGGGTGAATTTTACCACGATCAGGCAGATGCAAGACCTCCGCCCAGAGATCGACGAGGAGCAGCTCGTTGGCCGTGAGATGGGCAGCTGTCGTCGTGGAGGGGAGCAGACGATAGGACTCAAATGTCGACTCCGGGAGGGTTGCCACCAGTTGGTTGAGCCGGTCGCGATCGACCTTGTGGTCTGCCGTGAGAGGGAGGCAGGTGAGAGGGAAGAGAAGCGTTGGCAGCAGAGCCTCAGGAACCTGTTCTTGGAGCGATGCATTTAGAGATTTGAACTTCTGCTGATGCGCGTCTGACACCGGCAGTAAGGAGGAAGTTGACTGGGGTATTTGGCTGCAGTCAACATGGAACATAGCGACATGCTCGCTCGATCCTCGAGGGATGACAGATAGCACTGAGTGCTGCGTGACCGGCAGGGTCGCTTGCACCTTGTGCTCCAGGGAGATGAGATCCGCAGAGAGTCCGTGAAGAGTCTGGGAAGGCTTCACCACGGACAGCTGCTGGTCTGCTGTCCATCGACCAAGGTCCCCTGTACAATATAAGGGCGTGTCAGGCAGCCATGGGGCATTCTCCACGATTCGGTCCTTGCGGCCCCGGAGATAGCCTTGGGGAACTACCGGGCCGTCCACCAGCACCTCTCCCACGCAGTCTGCCGGCGCCAGCGCCGCAGGACTGAATGGGCAACGGATCCACAACCGCGCCAGTTGTGGCGCTGAAACAGGCTGCGGTGCAACGCTGCCAGCTGGGAACAATGAGAGTGACAGCCAGACGGGGAAATGGATCAACTCATGAACATGAACAAGCTTGATATCGCGCCACTTTGTGAGCAAGGCGGGTCCAAACTCTTCCGCAGCGACCACCAATGTTTGCAAAAGTGGAACTTGAGCTGGGTTGGTAAGCGCGGCCCCAGTCGGAGTGATCACGGCCCAGTTAACCTGAGAGTCGCGCACCGCCTCGGAGAAGCTATCGAACTTGGCTGGAAAGACGACCGTGCCGCCGTTGATCAGGGAATACAGCGTCTCCGCCAGGTAGAAAGGCGAGGTGGTGGGGCTGAACTGCAACGCGCGAGTATCAGGACCAAGTCCGGCCGCGGGTCCCAGCTGCAAAGCTACTGTACTAATAGTACGATGCGCCAGGAGAGCCCAGTCCTGGCCGTCCTTCACGGCCACCGCAATAGTTGAGGGGGACACATGGCTAGACGGGATGGAGACTGGGGGTGCAACATCTAATCTGTGCATCGCCGCCGCATCGACGATCACAGGAGTGAGGGACGGTCCATCAAACTTGGCGGCGTAATCCGCGGCGCATAGAATGACGCTCGCTCGCGCCGCCGAGAGGGTCTCTTGAAGAGTCTCAGCGCTGCCCACTGGATCTAAAGCGAGGGAGGTTGCGCCCGCTCGAAGCACGGCCAGCATGGCCATTAGGGCCCAGGGTGAAGGGGGGAAGCTGAGAGGCACTATGTCGCCAGGCTTGACACCCAAGTCCCGCAGGTGACCGGCCAGGGCACCTGTTCCACGATCGAGATCGTGGTAGGTGAGCATCACCTGGCCATCTGCAGATTGCACGGCGATGGACGTGGGGCGTTGCTCTGCGTGTCCGGAGATCAGCTCTGGCACGGAGGCGTCGACCGTAACCGGCGCAGGTTGCAAGTTCACAGAGGACAAGGTTTTCGGTGCAGTGGAAGAGATCTGCAAGCTCGATACCCGCTGGTCAGAGCTAGTAGCTGTGGCTAACAGGATGTTGGTGAAGGTCTGCAGCAGGCTGTCGGCTTGCACCTCGCTGAGCATGGCGGTGCGGTAGGTAATATGGATCTCTACGCCTGCTGTTTCACCTGTGGTAATGTTCAGGTCGACGTCGTACTGGCAGCCATTGGTTAGTATGATTGTTACGAGCGATGGAGGGGACAGGACCAACTTACCTCTGTCGGGTCAGCTTCGTCGACAATGTTGAGCTCTATCTCTGGAGGTGGGCCCTGGGAAGGCTGGCGCTGAAGCGACAGAATGGTGTTGAACAAAGCCACATCACTTTTACCCAGGGCGTGCTGAATGGAAGCCAGGGAGGTCTGCTGGTGTGGCAGACTGTCCAAATAATCAGACTGGACCGACTGGAGTAGATCGAGTACCCCCACTGCATCGCCAACATGCAGTCGGCAGACCAGGAGATTGATAAACGGCCCGATTGCGTCGTATATGTTCTCAACGGGAATGTCACGGCCGGCCGCCATGTATCCGAAGCAGACATCTGAGCTGCCTGTGTAGGCACGCAGCACAAGACCCCAGCCCACCTGGAATAAGTTGCTCATGGTAAGATCATTGGCCTCGCAGAATCGTTGGAGTTGCCCATCAGCATCGATGTTAATAGTTTTTGACTGGAAGGGCGCATCGACCAATGAGCTCGGGTGCAAGTCGGGGAAGTGGCAGGGCTCCATGTCGGCTAGGCATGAGGTCCAGTACTCCAGGGCTTCTTCCTGAGAGCGCGTCGCGAGATAAGACATGTAGTCGCTATAGAGTGGCCCTGGGGTGGCAGGTAGGGTGTCCTCATAAGCTGATACCAAGTCACGGACCAGAAGCGCCATAGAGGTGCCATCGATGAGTGCGTGGCTGACCTCTAGCTGGCAGTAAACCGCTCCTGGGGCTTCACAAATAGTTAGGCGATGTGCGGGGACTGGCTGGCTGTAGTCCACGGCGGCCTGGCGCCCAACGAACGCGGCCACAGCAGCACCCTTAGCGTCTTCGCAGACAAGCCGCTGCACCTGTGGCTCGTGTGAACGAAGTACCAGCTGGTCATAAACCCCAGGGCCAGTCAGTGACTCAATGAAGATGGTGCGGAGCAAGGCATGGCGATCAACGGTGCGCTGCCAGGCCCGCAGCAGGCGAGGAACATCCACACCGCTATCGATGCGCGGGACAACCTTGAAGAGCTGGCGAACCTCGTAGGTTCCGGGCTGTCGAGCCTGACTAATGAGAATACCCTCTTGAATTGGCGAACAGGGATAGATGTCCTCGATTGCCGCAGGTGAGAGGCCAATGGCGGGTAGGGTCGCGGTGGTCAGCGTCGTCAAATCTTGGTAGTTGAGTTGGAGAAGCGGGAAGTCGCTCAGGGAGTACTCCACACCGCTAGCTGCGAGCTCATTTACGGCAGAGTGGAGCACCCTCTCGCAACACTGCACCCATTGACGGATTCGGTCTTGATGGTGGATGGCGCGCTGGAAGAAGAAAGAGACGGTCAGCTGTCCCTGGGAGACAGCGGCCGAGATATCAAAGACTGCAAGCCGGCCCATCGTGTCGCCGATGTTTTTGATGGACTCGTCCGCTAGTAGCGGCTCTTCCCGGAACAGGGCATCCGCACGCTCGGTGTGCTGTGACTGGCCCAAGTAGTTGAAGCAGATCTCCATGACGCGGTGGTGTGCGAACTCCTTGCGACCCTCATCGCTATAATGGCGATGGGTGAAGTATGCAAAGCCATTGTCGGTGAAGGTGCGACGCATATCCTTGGTGCGCTTGACCGTTTGCTTGACGCTCTCATTTTGGCGTACACGATGATGAATGGGGTAGAAGGTAGTGAACCAACCGATCGTTTCGGAGAGATCGATTGAGGGTTCCCACGGTTCTCGCCCATGGCCCTCGTTGAAGATGGTGGGCATGGCACGGTCAGGGAAAGACTCCGTGAAAGATTGCTGCAGTGCAGCAACAAGCAGGTCGACTGGCTCAGTACGCAGGGACATGTTGGCGGTAGTCAGCAGGAGGGTGGTGGTCTCCGCATCAAGTGTGAACTGCACTTCTTCACCATCCTGCCAGGACGGCAGCTGCTCGAAGCCCCAGTACTCCAGGTTTGCCTCGGGCAGGATACTCGGGAGGACGGACTGGGTCGACAAGCCTTTGGCATACTCATGCTGTTCCTGGACCCAGCTCTGGAAGGGCATGCGGGATGGGTGCTGGGTGACGGGTGACTGCAGCAGTTGCTCCAATTGGCCAATGATGATGTGCCACGACACCGCATCGACGACCAAGTGATGTGCGATGAGTGAAAGTAGTTGACCGTCCTGATCCGGAAGCACGAAATGGTCGACCACGAAGATGGGACCATGCTCGATATCGATACTGCGCTGTGACACGTCGATGATCTCGAATACCGCCGCGCGGCTGGCCACATGGTGACGGGTCACCTGAGCCGACCCTTGGCCTGGGCTCTCCACCAACTGAATCCATTGACCATCAGCCCGCTGGCTGAAACGAGCCCGCAGCATCGAATTGTCGGCTACGATATGCGCGATGGCTTCGGAGAGCTCAGAGGACGAAAGGGGACGGGTCACGCGCAACAACACACTCTGATTGTAGTGGTGATTATGCGCTCCCTTGTCCCGCACCACCTCATCGAAGTAGAGCTGTTGGATCGGGGACAGTTCAAAAGGCACATCATACTGCTCCTCGCGCAGGACGGCCCTGGGCTTAGCTGCTTGGACGCGAGTCGCGACGCCGGCCAGGGACTTTGGTTGCAGGATGTCTTGCACGCTGACCTCAATATCCAGTGCACGACAGCGCGAGACGACCTGCATCGCGGTGATCGAATCTCCACCCAAGCTGAGGAAGGAACGGTTTAAGCCAATGGTTTCCACGGGCAGGTTGAGCACGTGGCTCCAGACATTCGCCAATTGCTTCTCCAGCTCCGTAGTTGGCTGATGCACATCCGACGCCGTGATATCTACCACAGCGTGATATGTCTCGTCGGACATGGCCTGCACCCAGCGTGTGATCGGCATCCGATTAATCTTGCGAGAGGCAGTCAGGGGAATGGAGTTAATGACAATCCACATAGTTGGGACCATGTAAGGGGGAAGCACTGCGCCAAGCTCATCTTGCACCTGCTGGATCAGCGGCTGGGCCTGGGTCTTGAGATCGCTGGGGATGAGCGCAACATAGTCTCCCTCAAGCGCGGTTGGTTGCAAGGCTGTCAGAGCCACGACAGCCACTAGCTTGCTCTGGCAAGGACCGGCTTTGGGCAGGATGACCATACCGGCCTCAATCTCAGGACGGGCACGCAGGTGAAACTCGATCTCACCCAATTCGACGCGTTGACCATGGTATTTGACCTGGCTGTCCTTGCGTCCGGCGATGTTGAGGGAGCCATCCGCGTTGTATCGCACCAAATCGCCGGTGCAGTAGAACTTGTACTGCGGGACTTCCTTCCCGTGGAGCCAGGCTGGGCTCTCAATGAACGCGGCCTTTGTCTTTTCCGGCTCATTGAGATAGCCGCGCGCGACATTCGGTCCTTCAATAACCAACTCTCCCACACAGCCAATGGGGGCCAGACGGTTGTGGTCTTGAATATCCACGACCCAGTACCGACAGCCGGCCCCACGGCCGATGTTGGCTGGCGAGACATCGGCGCTGGGATTGGCATGCGAGGCCCAGATAGTACATTCAGCTGGGCCATACGAGTCGACCAGGCGGACCTGGCTCGCCCACTGGTCGACTAAGCTCTGCGAGACCGCTTCTCCTCCCAGGACGAGCGTCTGCAAGTTAGGCACATCGTGGGGATCGAGCAAGGCCGCAACAGTGGGCGCCATGAATGTCCAAGTGATTTCCATGCGGTTGATCGTGGCGGCCAGGTGGTTGATACGATCGTACTCTGTTGGAATGCAGAGTGTACCACCCTTCATAAGGGTGATGAAGACCTCTCCCATGCTAACGTCGAAACTGAACGAGGCAAACTGCAGCACACGTAGGCCGGGGCCAGTGAAACCTAGGCCCTCGCCATGCTGAATGGCCACTGTGCAGATACTGTTGTGTTGCACAATGATACCCTTAGGCTTGCCGCTACTGCCAGAGGTGAAAATCACAAAGATTGGGTTCGTTGACTGAATTGATGGCAATGGCAGGGGCGTCTCTGCGAGCGGCGGCAAGGTACGAATGAGGGTCTCGCTGATGGCGACCGCCGTGGTGGATCCCGAAGTAAAGAGTCCTACGCGCTCCGGCGAGGCCAGCACTACCGGTGAGGCCGTGTCGGCGATCACACCCTCCAGACGTGAGATGGGATGATCTGGATTCAACATCACGCAGCCTCCACCGGATTTAACGACGGCTAGCATGGTGACGATTGTCCACAGAGACTTGTCAAAGCATAGCGGCACCAACGACTCCGGCTGGAGACCGACGTTGGCCACCAGCCAGTGCGATAGTTGTGAGGACAAATCGTCAAGTTCGCGGTATGTGAGCGATCCGTCCCATGCTTCGATGGCGATGTCGTCGGGACGGCGATGAGCCTGCTCGGCAATCAGGTCATGCACACACACGTTCTCGGTTTTGGTTTGGACCGCATTCCATTCCCAGATCTGCCGCTCGTCCTCGGGACTGAACACATCAATTTCTCGCAGTCTGCGGCCTGGGTCTAGGTGCGTGAGTTGGCCGAGAACGTGTTCAAAGTGCCCAAGTAGGTGCAGGGTCTGATTCATGCTCAGGACAGTATCATCAAAGCGGGCTTCCAGATGCACCTGGTTGTCTGCTAGGTTGCACTCGACCACCAGGGCATATGGATCGAACCGAGTCATATCGGTGGGAATCTTGGTCAACTCGTTGAGACCAACCGCCTCGTCCGTCTGGGGCTGCACGACGAACAGATTGGTGAATTCGGTGGCAGCCGCGGCGGTCTGACTGATACGACGGATGGTCTGCAGTCCCGCGTGCTGGTGGCGCATCATCTCGATGTTCTGATCCTGCTGCTGCTGCAAGAAATCCTGGACCAGCATCTCACCATCTAGATGAACGTTCATGGGCACTGTCGTGATGGTCGGACCCATCATGCGATCAATGCCAGGCACTGGCACATCTCGACCGGACAGGGTCAGCCCATACAAGACATCCTCGGCGTCTGTATACCGAGCAAGTACGATAGACCATGCTGCCCGGAGGAGAATGGCTAGGGTGAGATTGGACTCTTGCTGCACAGCAGTCGATATGCTGCGATAGCAGGTCGTGTTGGCACTCGGCTGATACGACGCCGAGGGCAGACGAGGGAACACCGCTGGAGGCTCTTGGGGAATGAGTGACGCCCAGAAGTTGCGATCGACATCCTGATCGGCGTTCTGAATAAATTGGACAAACTCAGCGTAGGATGCTGTTACGGGTGGTGGCACGCCGTGTGTATAGAGCTGCGCCAGCTGATCAAACATCAGCCCCACGCTCCAGCCATCGAACAAGGCGTGGTGTGCGGTCCAAACAAAGACAGTGGAGTCCCCTTCCGGAATTAGGGCATATCGAGACAGCGGCTTACCCGCAGCCACCGGTAGTCCTTGAACATACGCCAGATATTCGCTCAACGAGGCTGCCTGCTCCCATTCTAAGGAGGAGGCGGCAGGAGTGAAGACTACCTGGTAGGAGGTTGCGTCGACGGTGACCAGCCGCGTACGCAAAATAGGATGGGCATTGACGAGCGCCTGCCAGCTCTTCTGGAAGCGCGGCACATCAAAGCCGGCGGGCAGGCGGAAGGCTGTCGGGGCAACATATGCACCCTTGTGAGTTGTTGACATGAGGAAGACACCTTCCTGAAGGGGTGTGGCAGGATATGCGTCTTCAATGGCGTCGCTTGAAACCAAACACTGCCTGGCAGCTTCGGTCAACACGGCTTCCTGCTGAATCGAACCGGTCGGCAGCAAGGAGAAAGGAGCATAAGAGACAGAGTCTGCAGCATCGGTGAGGCCAAGACACTCAGCCATTTCGGACAGCTCGGGATGCCGGAATATATCGGCGACGCTGAGCACGAAGCCGGCACGACGTGCGGCCGCCACCAGTTTCATGGCGGCAATGGAGTCGGCGCCTAAGCGGAAGAAACTATCGTGACGTCCAACGGAGTTGGGCTCTTTGTTAAGAACCATAGCCCACAGGTCCCGCAGACGCTGCTCTTGCGGACCTTGTGGCGCGGCTTTGTCGGCCTCCGTAAGCGCATACATTTCCAGCTGCTCCGTGGAGAGAGATAGCACTGCACGCCGCAGTGCAATGCGGTCGACCTTGCCAGATATGGTCATGGGAATGCGGGAGATGGGAATAAACAGACTGGGCACCATGTAGCTTGGCAATGCCTCGGACAGGTCCTTCTCCAAGGCGCGCAGCTGACCGGTCATGCTTGGGGTCAAAGGCACAAAGACTTGCTCCTTATCCGACGACGGGGCATCGAAATACAGGAAGGCCACGAGCGTCTGTGGTGGCAGCACGACTGAGTCGACGGTAGCGTGCACCACCCCGGGCATTTTCTCGAGAACGGCGTGTTCAATCTCGCCGAGCTCGACGCGCTGCCCACGCACTTTAATTTGAGTGTCCTTGCGGCCGATGAAGCGCAGCTGTCCGTCGGGATAATACCGCACCAGATCGCTGGTCTTGTAGAAGCGTCGAGGCTCCCCTGAGGCCCGCTTAGGGAGCCACACTGGGTCTTCTAAGTAAGCTGCCTTGGTCTTGACGGGCTCATTGAGGTAGCCTCGCGTCACCAGAGGCCCTTCGATAATCAGCTCTCCAATACAACCGACAGGCGTAAGTTTGTCGGTGTTTTCTGGGTGCGTTACCCACAACCGCGTACCGACCGCATGGCCTAGACACGCTGGGTCGCTGTCCTTGGTGAGCGGATCGGTTCCCATACTATAGATGGTACACTCCGTAGGACCGTAGACGATCCGGATGCAGATCGCCTCTGTCCAACGGGCGATATCTTCCCGCGAGATGGCCTCTCCTCCGAGAATGACTGTTTTGAGGGTGGGCACCAGCTCTGGTGACAGCAGGCTAAGCACGCGCGGCGTCAGGAACGCCCACGTAACATTCAGTCGATTTATGGCGCCCACGAGGTCATTGACTCGATCGTCCTCATGGGGAATGCAGACCGTTCCTCCGCCGATCAGTGTGGTGAATGTGTCCGACACACTAGCATCGAAGGCATAGGCGGAGAACTGCAGAACACGGGCCGACTGGTCAACCCCCCAGGCGGGTCCGTGGGCGAGGATACTAGTGATGAGAGAGCCGTGCTCGAGGACGATGCCCTTGGGCTTACCAGTGCTGCCCGATGTGAACGACACGAAGGCTGGGTTGCAAGGCTGTGCCTGTGGCAGCCGTGCGTTGGGTTGCGGGACCGGCAGGTGCTCCAGGAAGTCTTCATCGATGACCACAATGTGTTCGACGAGACCATCCACAACGGGTACATTTTGCGCTGCCACGACCGCAATGCGAGCAGCGCAATTTTCAACGATATCCTGAATCCGCGTCCGGGGGTGGGCCGCGCTTAGTCCCACACCCGCACTGCCGGACTTCATGATGGCCACCATGACGACCGTAGCCAGCTTCGACTTCGGGAAACAGTGAGGAATGAGCACCTCGGGACCTGCTCCAAGCTGAGCAAGGTGGAACGCCAACTTCTCCGACAGATGGTCCAGCTCTGCATACGTGTACTCGCCGTCCCAGGCACAGACCGCTTGCGCATCTGGCTGCTCCTGCACTTTGGCGTAGAAATAGTCGTGCACGACGCCGGGCGCTGCGATGGGTTCCTCTTTGTTCCAAGCAAAAATCTGGGCGCGGTTCTTCTCCGTGAAAAGATCGAGGGCAGTTGCGGGCGACTGCGCGCCCGTGAGGATGCTCGAGATAGCACCGTTGAAAGTCTCGGCTAAATTGGCCGCGTCGCCGTCCGATAGGAGCGAAGACCAGTAGCCGATTGAGATATTAACATTTTCTTTACCGACGTGAACAGCGACGGCAAGATCAAACTAGCAGCAGTCAGTAAAAGGGCCCTGGAAAGCCTGATAGACACGCGCGGATGAGTACTCACATCTGTGGGATCATCCTCCTCAAGGGGCCGGAAGGAGAGCGATTCTCCATATGGCTGATCTGACACATCTTTCTGTACCGAAATGATGCTGTTGAATAAGGACATACCCGATAAATCGAGTTTGTGCTGGATCTGGGCCAGGGATGTGTGCTGATGAGACAAAGCATCAAAATACGCACCCTGCATCTCAGCAATGGTTTCGAGGACGGTGGGCCGCTGATCCAGCTTCACGCGGCACACCAGCATATTGATGAAAGCCCCAACTGCCTGATCGATGCCTACGACAGGAACATCTCTGCCTGAGGCGACGTAACCAAAACAAACGTCGTCGACATCCGTGTAAGCGCGGAGGACCATTGCCCATGCTGTCTGCAGCACGTTCGCCAGAGTGACCCCATGGGTCTCAGAAAATCGGAGCAGTGCAGAGGAGTCCGTGAACGGCACCGACACGGAGCGGATCTGCTTCGGGGTGCCCTCCGTGGGATACATGGGCACGATGGTCGGCTGCACGCCATCCAAGTACGAAGCCCAGTAGTTTAATGACTCGTTGGCAGCCACGGGCTCGGTGATGTAGTTTATGTAGTCGCTGTAAAGCGCGGGGGGCATCGAGAAAGCCTGATCATCAAAGGCCAGCGAAAGTTCGCGGAGGACGACCTCGGTGGAGCCACCATCGATCAGAGCATGGTTGATCTCGAACTTGATGAAGATCCCATCGCCAGCCGCCCTGCAGATGGTCAATTGATGCTGGGGCTGCGAAGGCTGGTAGGTAGGTGGAGACAGGGCCTGGAGGAATCGGGTAACGGCGCTCTCGTCATCCATATCCAAGCATTCGTAAGTCTGTATACAGGCCGAGACTTGCTTCAGCACTATCTGCTGGAATTGGCCGCCCGCGTCCACGAAGATCGTACGCAACATCTGGTGCCGATCCACCACTGCCTGCCAGGCGTTTTGCAGACGCGCGACGGTGGTGACGGCATCCCGGGTAGACTGTACGCGTAGCACCCGACGGATCTCGTAGGTGCCAGGAAATTTGACTTGACTGAGCAGAATACCGTCCTGCATGGGCGAGCAGCCATAGACATCCTCCACCTGGTCGCGGCCGGTGAGGCCCGCCGCTGCCAGGAGAGACTCATTCAGGGCCGCAATCCGCTGGCTCGGCGTAGAAAGCTCCTTCTTTTCTTTTTCTTCTCCCTCTTGAGAAGAGTCTGCTGATACCCGAGTGGTGCGACCGGCTAGCTCAATGATACTAGAGGCGCGCAGAACATCCGGAACTGAAACCACGAGCTGCTGCTGGCGACACCGAGCAACGATCTTCATGGCTTTCAGGGAGTCACCACCCAGGGCGATGAAAGATCGGTTGGTCTTGAGCTCTGCGGCAGGAATGTCCAATGCTTCGGACCATATCTGCTGCATCTGCATTTCGATGTCGGTCGACAGGCTGGTCTCGGAGGCATGATCATCGATGCCAGCAATATCGCGGTAGGTCTCTTCGGGCATCTCATGGACCCACTGCGTCATGGAAACGCTGTGGACTTTGCCCGAGGTCGTGAAAGGCAGCGCTGCCAACACAACCCAGAAGGTGGGTACCATATATGCCGGGAGCTGCGTGGCCAGTTGAGCGATGATCTCCGGCAAACAGGCCCGCGCTCGTTGGGATTCCTCTGCCGGCAGGGTGTGAACATTGGCGTCGCGCGGGCCGTCGTAAGGGAAGGCATGCAGCGACAGCACTCCCACCAGGCGACCCTTACAGTGACCTTTTTTGGGGAGGATAACGAGAGCATGTCGTACCCGAGAATCCACCGACAGCCGCTGCTCGATCTCGCCCAGCTCCAGGCGTTGTCCGTTCAGCTTCACCTGGCGATCCTTGCGGCCGATGAAGTTGAGGGAACCATCACTATTCTGGCGAACCAGATCTCCCGTCTTATAAAGACGATTGGCTGGTGGCGGTTGGGGTAGGAGAGCAGCGAAGGCAGGAATCTCGTCCAAAAAGACGGCAGCCGTCTTCACGGGCTCATCAAGATAGCCTCTCGCGACAATGGGGCCCTGAATGACCAACTCGCCAACGGCGCCAATGGGAACAAGTCGATCGTGGTCCTCAGGATGGACCACCCAGCACACGGCTCCGGTCCCCGTGCCGATATTGGCGGGATCCGAAGTGAGTGACAAAGGCCCGTTGATTGTCGCCGCAACAGAGCATTCACTGGGCCCGTAGCCTAAAATACGACCTGTTAGCGGAGATCTCATAGAGGAAATGAAGGGAATCAAAATTACCGTTGACCAAATGTAGCTTGTCGGCCCAGGTTGTTACATCAATGCGCCCCAGGCCTTCGCCACCGAGGGCGAGTGTCTTCAAACTGGGCACCGACGCCGGGTCGATCAGGCGCACGAGCGAGGGCGTCATGAACGTCCAGGAGATTTGAAGGTAATTTATTACGTGGGCGATTCCCCTGGCCGCCTCATCATCGCTGCAGAAGCAGATACAGGAGCCCGTAGTCAGGGTGGTGAAAATTTCCAGCATGCTGACGTCGAAAGTGTATGGTGTCATTTGCAGCACACGACTGGAGGGGAGGATATTGCCGGCCCGCACATGCTCCGCGGCGGCTGTCAGGAAGGATTGGTGCTCGACGACACAGCCCTTGGGCATGCCGGTACTTCCTGAGGTGAAGATGATATATAGGGCATTTTGCGGCGTGACGGCGGTGGTAGGGGCCACCTCCACCGTGGGTCGCTGGTCGAAGGTGTCTTCGCAGACAACCACGACGGGGAATTCACTGGCCCAGAGCCCAGCATGCTGGACTGAGGTCAGCACTAAAGGGGCTTTCAGCTGGGCGAGCAGTCCCCGCAAGCGTTGTTGCGGCTGTTTGGCATCGAGGTTGACAATGACACCACCGGCCTTTACGACAGCGATCATGGTGACAATGGCCCACTTTGATTTCTCGAAAAATAATGGCACCCGCACCTCAGGGCCGATGCCCAGCTCGACCAAGCGCGTCGCCAACTGATTCGAGTAAGCTTGCAACTCGCGGTAAGTCATGCGGCCATCGGCACCATCGATAGCCAGAGCGTCAGGTTGGGCCTGGGCTGTCTCATCCACGATTTGATGAAGACAGCGCGAGACAACGGCGGGAGCCTCGTGGTTCCAATTGGAGATCTGCTGTAGTCCCTGGGGGCTCATCAGATTGACCTCGGCGATGGGGAGGGCGGGACGCTGAACAATTTCCCCGAGGACATGGCTGAGGGTTGCTGCGCAGTGCTGGGCCTGCGCTGCGGGAAGCAAGTGGTCGGGAGCTTGTAAGTGGATCGTGAACTGATCAAGGGTAGCTCTTGTTTGGAGGGCAATGTAGTTTCCGGCCTGTCCGTTCGATTAATGATTGCTATCACTGGCGTGGGATCCACGCACGGCGACCGAAGATCGCCATCGCGATCTCAGGTTGGACGCACCTCTGCCCGCTGTGGAGAGTCACTCTCCGATAACAGCACTACGCTGTTGAACACTGGATGGCCGTTCGAGGCCGTCCATTTTTGCAAATCGGCGACACTTGTCGCCGACGGAACCGCCACGCTCTTTGACGATTGCTGCTCGACCTCTGCCAGCGTCTCCTGTACAGTTTTTCCGCCGCCGATCGCGATTTCAGAGATGCCCACGTAGGGTACGCCGTCCACATCGCGAACAAACAGAACGCTGACTTCGTCGGTGTCAGCGTACGCAGCGAGCACCAGTGCCCAAGCAACGTTCAATACGCTCAAGAGTGTCAAGTTGTGGCGCGCGCAAAAGCTGGACAGGGCCGCGGCAGAGGTATCAGGGCGCAGTTCTAGGGCAATTCGTGTCTGGTCGAGTCCGCTGGCGACTCTTTGCTCGGCCGGCTGGTCGTCTTCTAGAAGAATTCCGTCAGTCACCACGGGAAATAAGGACGCACCTGTTTTGGACTCAAAGGGCAAATAAGGAGTAGAGTCGAGCGTGACCGAAACTTTCTCCTCGTAGTCACCCATGATGATGAATTAGTATGTGTATGTGTATGTGGTATATGATGAGGATTAGCCCAAGTAGTATGGCAAAGGTAGACAGTGCGACGAGTAAATGAAGGGCGTCGATGAGATGGTCAGCGCAACAACACAACTCGACCGGAGAACGAGAGAGTCTATCACTAGAGGAAAAGACGGCAGTTGTGTGGGCAGTATGACAACGAAATAATTGCTCTTCAAGACATGATATTACTCGCTAGTGTGTTGATGTAGCTCGTCCAAGCTGCGATCAATGTCCTCCTGCTTTACAATCAACCAATCTCCACCAATCATCCTGTGGTGGCGGGGCAGATGCTCAAACTAGCAGTCGCCCAGAAAAGACACGGCTGACATGAGCAGCCCCCCTTGTTTCGCCCATCCAGAGCCTCGCTCGGCGTTGGTGATACTGTACATGGGCGACACGAACGGTCGCCATGTGGAGATCTGGGGATGGGGGCCGTCCGCTTAGGGCTAGGGGCGCGCATGGCCGCCACGTTCCTGACATCCGGCTCCCCCTGGTGCAGACACTGCAGAGAGCGGATCGCTGCACTGTGAGGGTGAGAACCGTTAGGGCGACGCTAATTTGCTAAATCCTTCGCCAAGTTTCGCACGTTCTCCCTTAGCGGCTGATCGTGCATTAGCCGGGTGGGGCTACGATCGTGCTTATCTTACCGTGCAGCATGCATGCATAGGGCAAGATGAGATTACCAGGTTGCGCAGGACAGAGGACTCGAGGCGAGGATGACTGCCATTGTCAGCACCAGACTAGAATAAGGTAAACCATGTGGCAACAAAACTCTTGGCTCAGCACAAAAACTGACCGGCCCACCTCGTGGCATGAGGTGTTAATCTCCTTGATCCGACATGCTGGCGCCGATGCTGCTGCGTGGTTCCAGGCGGCCCATTGTCCAGAGTGGGGGCCGTTTCCCTTCTCCGTTTTTGAGCGCGCAGCGGTCCCACACGCTAACCAATCGCGCGGTCATCATCCGACTACTCCGTCTCATTGACTCGAAGCACCAGATCCGGCAGTATCTCGATCAGTTTCACCCTTCGCAAGGCAACTCTTTGGCTGTGATCGCTCTCGGGCCGAACGCGCTCTCGCCATCGGGTCCAGAGACGTACATACAGCTAGAGCAACTCGCCGACTCGCTGGCCTTCCTCCGGCGCGTCGGCCTCTTCCCCATCGTCGTACATGGCGAGTTGAATCTGGAATTGGATGGTGCTTTAAACCCGAGACTGGGGAGGCGTGCTAGTCAGTCAAATCTCCTGCGCCGCATTCGCACTACAAACCACCAGGTCAGCGCCCTCCTCGAGCAACGGGATGTCGAGACACGACCCATCCCCTCTGGTGTCTTTACGGCCGTCGCGAAGTCCCATCAGGGCCGTGTGACAGACATCACCACACAGGGCATTGAATCCGCTCTTCGTGCCAGCTCCATACCGGTCGTGGCGGCGCTGGGCACTTCGTCCGTAGATTCTCGCACATGTGTGCTGGATCCCCATCACGCCGCCGCGCATCTGGCGCGAGTGCTACAGCCGTCGCGCAGTATTTTTCTACATCCTGACACCCAGCCCTCGCCACGTTCCGCCACGCCTGCCGCGCTGCACGCCCTCGCTCAAGAACTTGGTCCTCACGCCAGTATCATGCTGGGGATGACCACACACTTGAGTAGCGCCATCTTTCCTGATTCCCCACTCTGGACGGTACTGCGTAACCCGCGGTCCATCCGATCTGCTACTTCCATTCAAGACTTTCCCTCGCGAGAGGCCCTCCGCGCCGCGCTTCAGCGCCACCTCCACCCCGGCGCGGGTATCAGCATCGATGCGCTTATATCGCAGCTCGAGACCAGAGACTTCACGGCCTACTTTGACCATGACCCAACCTCGCCGTCGCCCGAGCGGACAATCCATAATATTGCGCTCGTCTTCCGACAAGCATCCTTCCCTTGGCATCCTTCTCCTGTCCTGCCAATGTCACCCGGTCGTCTGGAGGGCTGGGGTCCAGTCTCCACCGCCACGTCCGTCGAGGAAGGCCATTACGACGGGAGAATCTCCGAGCTCGCTCTCTTTGCCATCTCCCCACCGGATTGGCACAATGGCGTAGCTGAGCAGTTCTGGGACCGCATTCGTGCGGACCATTGCTCTGTCTGGGGCTCCCTGTCGGAGACCGATCCCAGTCTGTCGTGGTGGCTTGCTCGATCCTCAGGGTCTCTCAAGCGGCGGCCGGAGGAGAGAGTATACATGTGGCATGGTCTTGTTACCTGACCCGATTTATAGTGACTGACGTGCGCTTGTGTAGGGATAATTATCATGATTGCGGAGCGTGGTGAAGCTCTTTACTTTCTAAGGTGTGGTGGCTGAGTTGCACAAAGTGGGTGATGCTGATTGGTCGATCTGTGGCAGAATTAGGTGGTGAATCAGACTCTCCACAGTCATGTGATCTGAATAAGAGGTGGGCGGTCGAAGCGCTGATTATCTCTCTTTAAGATTAACATATATAAAAACATGAATACTTGTGTAGTATATCCAGTCTTAGCATATCTAGCGGATATGATGTAGCACAACGCTCCGCACATTTTGGTGTCATCGTCTTCGGGGGACGCCATTGGAAACCTTGTAATCTGGAGGGTCGAAGGGAAGGGGTGAGGTGGTAGTATGCGAAAGACCTTGGGTAGTTAATTGACTTAGGGGCGCGGTTGGGCAGCTTCCATAGTTATTTAATTAGTTAACTAGTCAGTTACCTAGGTAGTTTTGACCAGTGAATTAACCCGACTACAATAGTTGGTTGTAGACTCGTAGTGTAGCTAAGGTTATTTTTAGCTCAAGCCCGTTCCGGGACCGCCCGGCCGCCTCTCCCGCCCGGGCGTCGTCCGTTGTAAAGCTTTGCTTGGAAGATGGCTGGGACTGGGTTGACTGACATCGTCACCACACTCGCTGGAACCCATGAACATGAGATGACCTCGAGCAATAGCTCAATTTCCAATTTAGATTTACTAAAATCACTCTTAATGTGAAAATATAATAGGTACATGAAAAAGCGGTGTTGTGATGATATATATATATTGAGTACACCTGTGAACTATCATGATTGTGAAAATTCAACAAAAGGTAATATTTCAGGAAGCCAGCTTGGTCGGGTCGAATGGTCTTCACCATTTGGCGCAGGCGACTAGAGTTACCTAGTATTCCCATCAATCTAGACATTCGATAATGAAAAAGACCTCAAGATGATCTGATCACTCACAAGTTTGAACTTGCGTTGAGAACTCATAGCGACGCTACGAAGAAATATGATTTGAAAGACCTCTAGAAAGTAAAGTAAGAGAAATAAATTCAAGCATATCCGGTCAGACCATATGTCTTGCTATGTGTATAGCCGCCACCTAATACACTGTACAATGCGGCTACGGGAGATTCACAGGGCGAAATCGACACTAAATAGTACCGCTGGCAGAACCAGGGTAACAAGCAATTTGACAGAGCTGGCCTTGCTTTCCAGGGCTCCTTATGACATCGGAACCCGTGGACAACTTCATTGTTGTTAAATACAGAACTCTCGTGGCGCTTGTTCACCCGGTGGGTATCCCAAATATCAACACAATATTCTAGAATACCGCTAGTTTTATAAGACGAACAGGAAATTTCTTCATACGCTCGTTGTTTTTACATCCAACCGAGCATAGTGTGCCACCAATAACTCTACTACCGCGACATGCCCATTCTCACTCGCGAGATGCAAAGGCGTGGCCCCGCATCGGTCCTGAACGTTGACGTTAATGAACTTCGAGGAGAGTAAGAGGCGTACGATGCCTAGATGGCCTTGCTGGGCGGCAATATGTAGCGGAGTCTGGCCGTTGGCGTTCTGCATGTTGACGTTGGCGCCGCGTGAGAGCAGCAGATGAACGATACGCTCATGAGCAGGACAGCAGAGTGGGCTAGGCTCCGAGAGGTTTGGCATAGAGTTGGAAGGATGTGGTTGTGGTTGTGAGGACGGTGCAGGAGATCCGACTTGGGTTGATGGTTGTGGAGAGCCAGCGAGATATGATGGGCGAGAGGCATCGGATGGAGTGAGCGTTGGGCATTCTTCCTGTGGGGAGTCAGTCGACGCTATCATATTTTCGGAACTCCAGGATGATCAAAGAGGCAAGGAAGACAGGAGCAGATCACCATATAGAAGAGTAGAAGAAAAAGAAAACCAATGGGGGACGAGGAGAGAGAGGAAAGGATTCTCAAACACATACAAGTGATAAAGCCCTGGAGGGGGAGAGGGGAGCCTCCTGCGAAGCGCCGGGCAGGGTCATGTATAGGTCGGGCTCGGAGAAGGACAAGGTATTATCATGGTTGCCTGCCCAGCCTGCAGAGAAAGCCAGGTTTTCATTGTGCCAGTGGGAGAAGAAAAGCAGAGATTCACCCTCGGCTTGCATCAGGCTGCTGCGATGCTCGTGAAGCCCCAGAGATTTCAGAGAGGGGGCCAGGGACAAATCGGAATGAACTATCCTATCAGGTTCAGTAAAATAACGAATATGCCAAGGGTTTACAATTCGACCGATCAAAAACTCACTGTGTGCGCTACCTGGCGAGACGTGGTCTGCCAGCATGATGGGTGTAGATGGATTGATTATGTATATTATAGAGAGAGATTGAGGGGATGATCTAGTTTCAGACGCTGCTGTTTCCGTCCACTGATGACTACGGCTGCCAAGAGAGATACTTGTTGGCTTATTCTCCCCGACCTTGTTTTAAAAGGATTAGAATAGAGAATAGTATGCTTAGAATTCTTAGCGATTATCATATATGGCTCTCGTCATTTGAGTCGTCAACGGCGGCGCGCCCGGCTGAGCAGCGGCGACTAGAACTATGGGGGGGGATGTTTGGGGGCGAAGATGATCGCCCGATGGAGATGTACAGAGGCGGTTAATTCTGCGAGCGAGATGGGGAGATTTTCTTCTTTCTTCTTTTCAGTCTCGGCTCATGTCTCCGGAGTTAGTTCGTAGCGCTGATCCTGCATGATGTTGCAGGGGTGGGGGCGGAAGAAGTGTGATGGTGCAGTAGTCGCGGCTGCGAGTATGCATTGTCAGACACAATTTATTAATGGCCTGGACTGAGCTGGAGTGGAGGCTTGGTTGCTGACTGAGACCACTGGACACGAGGCCTACCAGGTACACTGCACAGCCTTACCGTATTCAGCAATCTGGGGCTGGACCCTGAGCCATGGAATCAATGGGTAGCACAACTGGTGGCATTGTGCTACATTATCGCCTCAACCCCTCTCCGCGTCCCTGTTCTGTGTCACCAAGATTTTTGTAATTGCATACCATTGCCTTTTCCCGATCAAAATGACTTTTCCCCCTGCCCCTGCGCCCGATGTCGGTCAGTGGTCCTGCTTGAATACGCGCGTCAAACTCCTCCCGACGAGGCATTAACACAAGGGAAACAGACTGGACTAAATTAGGACTGGCCGTGAATGATATGGGTGAGTGCTGATCACAAGACCTTCTCCTTTCTCTTCTTCAATTTCTAGACATCCAGCACTGGTGACACGATTCTTCAAGGATGGGGTTAACGGTAGATTTCCTTTTCTAGTCAATGGCCATGTACAATCAACCTATTCAGTCGAGAAGGGCGAGTGGACACCGTTGAAGTTCGTCAAGGATCCTTATCTACGTGTGCATGGACTGGCAACCGGCCTGAATTACGGCCAGCAGGTTTACGAGGGTCTCAAAGGTACGCAAGA
This sequence comes from Penicillium goetzii, assembly GCA_037043885.1. NCBI lineage: Eukaryota > Fungi > Ascomycota > Eurotiomycetes > Eurotiales > Aspergillaceae > Penicillium > Penicillium goetzii. Next base: position 376,535 of record JAWLST010000008.1, on the reverse strand, counting down.
GGCGAGAAGAGAATGACTACTCTCAATCCATCTGTATCTTCTGCCTACTCCAGTTAATATTAATACCCCCGAATTCAGCCTTTCGCACACGAAATGGCAAGATCCAAATCTTCCGCCCACAGTTCCATGCCGCGCGCATGCAGCACTCGGCCGACGTGGTCTCTATCCCTGCCGTACCCATCGATCACTTCATCGCTGCTGTAAATGCAGCTGTCGCGTACAACGCTGAGTGGGTTCCTCCTTACGACAGCGGCGCCGCGCTTTATATCCGGCCCGTGTTGTTCGGATCCAGTGGCCATCTGGCTCTCACTCCGCCTGAGGAGTATACGCTATGCGTATATGTCCACCCTTTCAGCAGTTATCATGGGATTGCACCGTTGCCGGCATTGACTCTAGAAGACTTTGACCGAGCAGCGCCCAAGGGCACTGGTCATGCTAAGATCGGAGGTAATTACGCGCCCGTGATGAAGTGGTCGAAGGAAGCGATGAAAGCTGGCTTCCCGATGACGCTGCATCTGGACAGCAAGACCGGGGAGGATATTGATGAATTTTCGACCTCGGGCTTCCTCGGCGTCCGAATCGAGAAGCAAGAGGGGGGACCGGACCAGGTGGTCTTGGTCGTGCCAAAGAGCGATAATGTTATCAATAGCGTCACGTCGAATAGTGTGATGGCGATCGGGAACGAGTTGGGGTATCAAGTGGAGCACCGCACGGTACGTTTGTCATCTTCCTAACCTGCCGTGGGTAGAAAAGCTAATGGGCTCCAATTTTGGATCAGGTCAAATACGCGGAATTGTCGACCTTCAGTGAAGTCATGGCCTTGGGCACCGCCGCCTCTTTGGTCCCCATTCGCTCAATCACGCACCGTTCACGCGGGGATGAGTTTGTCTATACGTCTGAGACGACCGCTGGTCCAGTCTGCCAGAAGTTATATGCAGAGCTGAAGGGCATCCAGCGCGGTGATATTGAGGATCCTCAGGGATGGTGCTATGAAGTGAAGCAGGCGCGGAATGTATTGGATGGCTAGAGAAAATGAGAGAGCGTTGTGTGTTTGATGACAATACATTGAGACTAGCTGAACTGGAAGTACTAGCTCTATTAATAGTGACAAAGCTGAAAGTTTCACGGGGCACCTCTAGTGGAAAGAAAGATTTACATTGATTGATTAGGTACCGGTCTGGTTAGAATTGTCTTCGGTTGGTTCATCCGCTGGGCCGCGGATTGGACGGATCTCCATGCAGCGCTAGATAGTTCCAGGTTGAGTGAAAATGGAGCATGTGGGGACCCCTGTTCACCCATTCAAGTCAATTGACTAGTTAGTCATATTTAATTGCGCAATTTCATTGGGTTCATCTTTTTTTTTTTTTTTTTTTCTACTGGTGAATGTCGAAAATACGGAGAAAATATAGTGCATGTAGGGCTTCACTTCCACAAAGTTTGAAGCATGACAGAGTGCAAAATACGAAGGCACAAAAAAGCGGTCTAGTCCATTTGCTCTCTATCACACACCCGAATCTTTTCTTTCCCACTGACCCAACTAGCTTACTGGCGTAGACGGAGTTGCACGATTGGCCCGTTCTTCGCCGCCGTGACATGATCCCGGAGCTGGTACTCCTGTTCATGTTGTCGTCCGGGACCCGCGGAGACTGAACCGCCGCCCACCTGTTCGGTACCCGGTGCAAGACGGAAGTCATACTTGGACAACAGATAGGCCGTGGTCAGAGACAACTCAGTCAGGGCTAATCCCTTACCCAAGCAGCTACGGGGCCCGATTGAGAATGGTGTGAATGCTGAGCGGGCAGTTTGAACATTTTCAGACTCGCCGAGCCAGCGTTCAGGGCGGTACGCGAAGGGGTCTGGGAAGTACTTCTCGTTGTGATGAATAGCATAGATGCAGGTACCCACGTCGTAGCCGCGAGGAATGACATGCCCGTCGATCACGACATTATCCTGGACCACCTCCCGCCACAAGGAACTGCCGGCCGGAGGAGACATACGAAGACACTCATCGATACAAGCTCGAAGGTAGACACAGTCTGCAAGTCTAGGTCCAAGAGTGACATCGTTGGGATCGGGGAAGGCAGCGCGAACCTCGTTCTTGACTTTCTCGTAGGCGTCAGGGTAGCGGCAGAGGTAGAAGAAGGTGGACGCGATCGCAGTGGAGCTGGTATCAGATCCTATTTTCTTGTAAGATGCATGTTTTGACCAAGAGAGCATAAGAACGGGCATATATACCGGCGACGATCAGGGTGGTACTCTCCGCTCCAATCTCGGCAGGGGTAAAGCCCTGTTTCGTCTCCGGGTCCACTGCATCGAGCAGGAACGAGAAAACATCCTTGCGCTTCAATGGATTGGCTGACATGCGCTTCTTGAGCAGATTGTTCACAAATCGAATGAAAGTGTTACGGCCGATAATGGCCTGGGGGAAGAGCTTGCGGTCGAGGCGGCGCGTGGCCAATTCCCTTGCTTGCAGCAGAACTCCGGTGCGCACATTGGAGTCCTCAATGCACTGGGGTATATTACGGTTTTCGGGGCTGCCAATGAGATCAAAACTTTCTCCGAAAATGAGGCTTGACATGATATCGAAGGTGAAGTAGTTTGCTAATTGTTATTAGCGCGCTGCATTCAGCAATGGTATGGGATCACGAAAAAAAGACATACACCACTTGGCCATGTTTTGCGGAGAAGACCACTCGCCAGCAGGAGTGTCCTGGACCAGTGTGTCAAAGAATTTGCGCACTAAATCCATGATCGAATCCTGGAATCCACGAAGGGCATTATCTCCAAATCCTTGGGCGATAGTGCGGCGTTTGCGACCGTGTTGTTTCTTGTCAACCAGGGTTAGGGTGTTGGGAGCTCGGTGGACCATGGCTTCATAGACGGTGGACTTTTGAAATTGTTTGCTAAATGCGTAGATTTCTAGAGCAGAAATTGATCGTGAGCAAAGCTTGATGGGGTGAAAATAGAACGATCTATCACATACCCTTCAATCCGGTATTGGTGTTGATCAGAATGCGGTTGGGTGCATATCGAACAATATCACCTATGACAGAGCTGCTCAGCATGAACTCATATCAGGCCCAGAAGAGTGTCTCTCGAACCATATTTCTCATGGCAACGCAGCATATCCACGTGCAGATCTCCCTTCCATGCATAGTATCCGCCATGGAGATTTGTGACCTTGGCCAGGAGAGGCCCAGGGAACTTTGCGAGTGGATGAAACCATATGCGATAGACACAAATGGCCAGTATCTACATGAGAAAGCAGTCAGAATTTACGTATATGCTGAAGATAGGCGTATACCAGAGCTCACGTAGGCTAAAAGGGCAAGAGGGGCCGCCTTGACCAAAGTCAAGAGGGGCAGGTCCCTCAGTCGTTCAATTGCCTCCATCGCAAATGATGAACAATAACCAGAATGGGAGAGAACGAACGTAACTTCGGATTATAGAATGCCTCTCAAGTCGTCCTGGATCGGGCTACCGACAATTGCAAGAAATACATACAATAAGAGTGCGTGGCAATACGAGCCGTTGAGGGATTGAGCCACGCCCTACGACTTTTCGAATCTAGCCCCAGAATTGCCTGACACACTTCAGCTTCGTATTAGTCCATGACCAGACGTATCTGACGCCGTGCTGGCTAAAGGTACCCAGTCGAAGAATAAGCCGGGCATACCCACCCAGTTACCAAAGACCCTACCTCGGGTCCGCTCATGTAAGCCCTAAGCCACTAAAATATGTCGCATCATCATGCAGGGTCAGCAGCTAGTGTCATATCTCAAACAACTAGAATCGCCCCCAATGTTCTGTGCATCGATGCAACATGATATTTCGATCCTGTTCCAACCACGTGGCTTGGCTTCCTTGTAGCTGACCACATGGTACTAGTCCTGTGCTGTAGCCAAATGTAGCTAGTAGCGCGGAGCATTACGTAGAAGCGGCTAGACCCATGGCAAGGACATCTAGTCGGGAGAAATATAGATGGATCGTAGGGATCAGGTATCCTCCGGGCATCTGGTTAATCTGATCAGTGTGGATGACATTGCGACTCCAGCAAAGTCACCCGTCATGATGCAGCCCCAGGTTGAGCAGCAACTAGCATTTCTGCTCCTAGTTGAGCTGTTAGCGTGAGTGCTTTCTTCCAAGTGTTTTGTCGCCGTCTCGCATCACTGACAAAAGAGTTACATACTATAGACATCAATTTGCATCCCCAGTCCAGTGGTAAGCTTCCATTGCCTTGAACGCTCGACAACAACCTTGTAACTTACATCCTCGATAGGATTGCGACTCAAGATGTTTTACTCAAGGAATTCAATGTCGAACGCTTCATTGAAATCGGACCGGCCGATATCCTCACCAACATGCTCAAGAAAACTGTAGCACTCCACTTCAAGTCTCAGGATGCTGCACGCCACATGAAGCGACGGTTCCTCTCCCATGCACAGAACGCGCAAGAAATTCAATATCTTCAGACGCCAGTTCCAGCAGAAGCAGCAAAAGGGAAGAAAATCGCTGGAGCATCTGCCACGGTGCCTGCCACTCAACCGGCCACGGCTGCCCAAGCGACCGTCAGTGTCACCCAAACAACGGCTCCATCTGAAGTTCAGGTGAATGTAACCGCCTCGGCGCAGGTCGCCAACGCCGCGCCGGTTCCAGATGCTCCAGTAGACGCAAAGGAGATCCTTGTCTCCATAGTTGCCAATAAGCTGCGAAAGAACCACAGTGAATTGGCCTTGCAGCAGACTATCAAGGCTTTAGCCGGCGGTAAGGTCTCCTTCCAGAGCTTAAAATCCCAAGGCATAATACTCACTCTACTTTAGGTCGATCAACAATGGAGAATGAAATTGTGGGAGATCTCGATGCCGAGTTCGGTTCTCTCCCCGAGAAGCCAGAGGATATGCCACTCGACCAGTTGGCCAGTATGCTGCAATCCGGAGCGGCATTCTCGGGGCAGCTGCGCAAGGTCTCCACCGGCCTGGTGTCCAAGGTTTTTGCACAGAAGCTTCCCGCTGGCTTTTCTAGTGGAGACGCTCGCGATTATTTGCAATCTCGATGGGGCTTGGGCTCAGGTCGTCAGGATGCAATTTTCCTGCGAGCAAGCACGGCACAAACTTCCTCTCGGTTAGTCGACGCGAAGGAGGCTCAGTCATTCTTTGATGACATCGTGCAACAATATGCGACTGATCACGAACTGAATCTCTCGGCATCTGCTCAAACCGCGGCCGCCGCGGTTACAGTCGCAAGCCCAGTTGACAGTGCAGCCCTTGGAGCCGTGGTGAAGGATCAGGACAAGCTCAAGACGTCACTGATGGAATTGTACGCACGGTTGCTAGGCAAGAACCTGAGGCACGATGCCCAAGAGGCGCTGAAGGCGCAACTAGCAACCGCACAGTTGCAAACCAAATTGGACGGCATTGAAGCGGAAGTGGGCGATTTCTTCCTTGACGGGATTCGTCCTCGCTGGGCTGCTCCAAAGGTCCGACGCTTCCACTCGAGCTGGAACTGGGTCTTGCAAGACGCTTTAGACCTCTTCCACCGAATTCTGCGTGGTGAATTCTCCGATACCGAGTTCGCCAAGTTTAGCAACGCCATTGCCAATCGATCTAGCCGACGCTTGATTTGCATGATGAACTACCTAGCCAACAGTCATTCCCTGCTCTGGGGGCCGCGCTTTGGTGAGGCCAAAGCCGCCATGAACCGCCTAGTGAAACGGTGCGAGACAGCTCATATCCCCAGGTTTGAGCCGTTGGCCGCCAATCACGATGCGTTCATCAAGGGTCCCAGTACCGATGTGGATGAAAAAGGAAATATCAAGTACTGTGAAGTCCGTCGTGGCGAGTCCCCGGTGATCGTGCCGATCACAATCGCCACACGTGGTCAGTCAGCTTGGCACGTCAACCAGCCATTGACTACATTGTACCGCGACGAGGTCCAATCATCTTGGACTGAAGGAGTCACCTTCGTCAACAAGTACGTGTTGATGACCGGTGTCAGCATAGGGTCCATCAATGCCGAGGTCCTGAAAGGTCTTCTGAGTGGTGGTGCCAAAGTGGTCGTCACTACCAGCAGCTACTCATCGTCTACCACCCGCTTCTACCAGAACCTGTATGTCGAGTATGGTTCAAGGGGCTCAGAGCTTATTGTTGCTCCTTTCAACCAGGGCAGTCAACAGGATATTGATGGCCTCGTGGAGCATATCTTCTCCGATGCTGGCCTAGGGTGGGATCTGGACCATGTGATCCCCTTCGCCGCCATCTCAGAGTCGGGGCGAGAGATCGATAGCATCGATTCTCGCTCGGAACTCGCCCATCGGATCATGCTCACTAATACCCTACGCCTGCTGGGCGCTATCAAGAAGCAAAAGCAAGCCCGCGGGTATCGCACGCGACCCACTCAAGTCATTTTGCCATTGTCCCCTAACCACGGCGCATTTGGCAATGATGGATTGTACGGCGAGTCCAAGCTGGCGCTCGAGTCATTGTTTGAGAAGTGGCATTCGGAGAGCTGGTCCGCGTATCTTTCCATTTGCGGCGCGGTGATCGGATGGACTCGAGGCACCGGACTCATGGCGGATAACAACATCGTTGCCGCGGGGATCGAACGCCACGGCGTGCAGACGTTCTCGACGACAGAGATGGCAGCCTACATTCTGGTTCTTCTGACGCGGAAGTTGGCGAGTCAATGCAATATCCAGCCACTGTATGCAGACCTTACTGGAGGTCTGAACAGTATCCCAAATCTCCGAGCCACGCTGGATCAGGTTCGCCGAGATATCTTCGATCAAAGTGCTCTCCGTGTCAATCTGGCTAAGGAGAAAGAGGCCGAAGAGAAACTTGCGGTTCGCGGCCCCCAAGTCAAAGAGGGAAAGCCGGCGCGGCCTCGTCTAGCAAACATACCATTCACATTCCCAAAGCTGCCTGACGAGGAGGCTGAAGTTCAGCCCCTCCGAGAAACGCTGCTTGGCATGGCCAATCTCGATCGAATCGTTGTGGTGACTGGCTTTTCCGAGGTAGGGCCATTCGGCAACTCTCGTACACGGTGGCAGATAGAGGCTACCGGACGGCTCTCGCTAGAAGGCTGTGTCGAAATGGCTTGGATGATGGGACTGATCAAGCACCACAACGGGCCATTAGACGGCAATCAATACACCGGATGGGTCGACGCGAAGACTCAGAAGGCTGTCCAGGATCTTGACATCAAGGCTCGCTATGAAGAGCATATTCTCGCTCATACTGGGATCCGACTGGTGGAGCCGGAATTAGATCCCTATGGAGTAGGAAAAAGGCACGTGTTACAAGAAATCGTCCTCGAGGAAGACCTACCGCCTTTTGAAGTCTCCCCTGAAGTGTTACAGCAGCTCATCATGGAGCATGGCGAAAAACATGTCGATTTCCTGCCGCAGGGAGAGCGATACGTTGTCAACTTGAAGAAGGGGGCCGTGTTGATGATCCCCAAAGCCTTGCAGTACGACCATGCCGTGGCAGGGCAAGTCCCAACTGGCTGGGATGCACGCACCTACGGCATTCCAGACGATATTGCCACCCAGGTTGACCGTGTAACCCTCTTCACTTTGGTGAGCAGCGTTGAAGCGTTAATCGCATCAGGAATCACCGACCCTTACGAGCTATACCAGTACATCCATGTCTCGGAATTCGGCAACTGTATTGGGTCAGGCATAGGAGGACTGAACTCTCTGAGGGAAATGTTCAAAGATCGGTACCTGGAGAAGGACGTACAGAAGGACATTCTACAGGAGACCTTTATCAACACCACTGCAGCGTGGGTCAATATGTTGCTGATCTCCTCATCTGGACCCATTCGCACTGCGGTAGGCGCTTGTGCCACCGCGGTCGAATCCTTGGAGACTGGATACGAGACAATTGCAACCGGTAGGGCCAAGATCTGTCTAGTCGGAGGCCATGATGATATGAACCAGGCTCTGGGGGAGGAGTTTGCCAATATGAAAGCAACTACGGATGCGGCTGCCGAGGCGAAGAAAGGGCGACTTCCACAGGAGATGTCCCGGCCTTCGGCGGAGAGCCGCACCGGATTTGTCGAGTCTCAGGGAAGTGGAGTTCAGGTGATCACTTCGGCAAGACTGGCTTTGGATCTTGGCTTGCCTATCCAGGGTATTGTTGCTTGGGTGGGCACCGCCAGTGACAAGACCGGGCGCTCGGTGCCGGCTCCTGGACAGGGTATTCTGACCAATGCTCGTGAGCAGCCCGCGAGTCGCTTCCCCTCGCCATTGCTCGATATGCGATACCGCAAGCGTCGCCTGGCGGCACGGTTTGCCCAGATCGAGGAGTCCATCGACCTGGAAGTACAAAGTATGGGAGAGCAACTGGCCGGCGAAGATGGTGCGATTCCCGAGGCTCACCGGGAGGAGTATGAGAACCATCTACAGTTCGTTAAGCAGGAGGCCGAGCGCCAGCGCAAAGAAGCTTTGGACACGTTTGGCAATGACTTCTGGAAGAACCAATCTTCTATCTCACCCATTCGAGGTGCTCTAGCAGTCTTCGGTCTCGGCATTGGTGTGTCTCACTTACTCCCCTGTTATCGATTTCATATCACTAACCCCCTTTCCAGATGACATAGACTTTGTCACCATGCACGGTACAAGCACAGTGATGAACGATAAGAATGAGGCTGCCGTTCTAGAAGCCCAGATGAAACACCTCGGTCGTACTCCTGGTAATCCGCTCTTCGCCATCTCACAAAAGTATCTGACGGGCCACCCCAAGGGTGCTGCCGGAGCATGGATGCTGAATGGCGGTCTGCAAGTGCTTGACAGCGGCCTTATCCCCGGCAATCGCAATCTCGATAGCGTTGACGGCAATCTAGAGAAGAATGAGTATATCGTTTACCCCAATCACAGCATCCAGACCAGCGGCATCAAGGCCTTCTCCCTTACCTCTTTTGGCTTTGGACAGAAAGGCGCGCAGGCAATCATGGTTCATCCACGGTACTTGTATGCCATGCTGGAGGAGGCCGAGTACAAAGAGTACCGGGAGAAGAGGCAGACGCGCCACCGCAAAGCATTCCGCTTCTTCCACCATGGCATGGTGAACAACACCATGTTTATACCGAAGACCGATGCGCCTTATCGGCCAGCGCAGCAAAATGCGGTGCTGTTGGATCCCACTGCTAGAGCGACAGCAAGCCCGGGGTCCACTTTGCAGTATTCGTTTTAAATTGTGAAGATTATCTCATTCTGGGTGGAGTTTGTGGTCGCTTTCGTTCATGGGTCTAAGATGGCCTCGTCCTATCGGGACCTTCTTCAGCACTCTCGAGATATCGAGGGGCTTCACAGATTTCTTACGAAACATGAAGTCTCCGGATTCAAATGGCCTCTTTTGGACCATATTTTCCGCGGGAGGTCCGGTTTCGTGGTACTACAAGCTGTCCGAACTTTGAGCCAAGAAGAACGGGCAGCGTTGGAGGCGAAGATGGAAGAGGATCGCAAGAGAAATCGTATGATGATGAAGTTTGGTCTCGGGTCCTAGTAGGGAGCATTGTCTGTCTGTTTATCATTATTTGTTCAGTCTACGAGCATCAACTAGTTTATCAATACAGCATCATTTTTGAGTTCAATCTGTATTGTCATGAAGCCGAACTTCCACACCTACCTAACCTTCCAACTTGGGAATTGATTGCCTAAAGATTACCATTCTTCGAGCCCGTTCAATGTGCGGAGGTCTTATCATGGAGACCACCCTGACTTCCTACCTTCTCTCATTCCAGAAACATACGGTGCCTGCTTGAAAATCTGGCTCGTTTCTTCTCCACCCGTTCAACAGTAACTTCCTCCACCTGCTGAAGGGTAAGTTGTCCAGACTCAGGCTTAACACTACAACTTACTCTATAAATCCAGTCCCGCTAACCAGACTTCGACTTGAAACGCTTTTTGAGGCACTAAGGAAGCCAGATACATTCCGATCCGCTTTAGATCAGTCAGAATGAGCGAAAACCGGAGACCACTTCCCCCGCCATCGCGTATGGTTCGAAAATTCCTTGAATACAAGGCGTCGGAAGATCCAGAGTTAGATCTCGCATCCGAATGTTCCGAAATAGACTGGCCACAAACGCCTTTCAGTGAAGGGTACTTTTTCTACTACGGGACACTGATGGACCCCTCTACACTTGCCAGTGTTCTGCAATTCGCACAGCCTCCACAAATTATGCGACCAGCCAGAGTGATAGGCTACACGACCAAACTCTGGGGAAAGTACCCTGCCCTTGTCGAGGGGGAGCCATTTCAACCTGTTGACGGCTTGGCCTACAAAATTCGATTGTGTGAGCATTGGAATCGGCTTCTTGCCTACTATTCCGATCATTATTACTTGAGATGGATCTTGATTGATTTTCTTGACACCGGAGAAAAGGAAGTCCAGGGCTTTGCCTTTGAGTGGAGAGGGAACCCTGAAGAGTTGCGAAATGGGGCCTTTAGCCTGGAAAAGGGGCTGCAGGAACGGAAACTGGCCGGGTCATAATCACAAGAGGGGCGCGGACAGACTTTGAAGTGATAAACAAGACTTTGTACCTCAGATTAACTGCCAAGGAAACAGATCTTTCAAATCGCTTAACACTGCTGGAAGGATGTGTGGATTTCTTGATTATTTACTCCACTATGGCTTCCACATTGAAGCACTGATAATGACTATAGCTCCATGAGAGGATTCAAGAACGAATAAACATGAGGATAATTCAGATTGTACCTGTAAAGCACGATATGGTCTAAATTTGAAAATTCAACAACAAAAATACTGTAAATACATAACACGTAAAAAAGAAGCTTAAAACGCCATTGGTGTGCGATTCGGAGCCCGTCCCGTATCCCAGTAGAGCTCGGCGAACGCACCCTTCTCTTCCAGCAGCATCCCCGGCGGGCCCTGTTCCTTGATCCGCCCAGTCTCCATGACAATCACCTCGTCGAAGTCCACGATCGTCTCCAGCCGATGGGCAATGGCAATGACCGTGTGCGAAGCAAATTCTGTTCGAATGAGAGATTGCATGATATCGTCGGTTTGGGTGTCGATGCTATATTTCGTGTGATTAGTTTCTTGAGGGGGGAGTATTAAGGGAGAAGGATAAAAGACACACCTGCTAGTTGCTTCATCAAGGATGAGAATCTTGCCCTCCGGTCGCACCATGGCCCGTGCAAAACAAAGGAGCTGTTTCTGGCCAGGCGAGAATGTCTCGGGTGCGATGGTGGCGTCCAGGCCACCGAGTGTTTCGACCACATCCCACAGCTGGACTTTCTGCAGCGCTTGAGTTAAGATCTCGTCGTCGATGCTACTACCGGGATCAAGATTAAGTCGAACAGAGCAGGATGGAAGCAGGAACGGCTCTTGAGGAATGCAGTTGAGCTGTGCGCGGAGCGGGTTGCGTTGGAGGGTGGAGATATCCAGCCCATCGACAACAATCGAGCCGCTTGTCAACTCAATGAGGCGGAAGAGTGAGGACACAAGTGATGATTTGCCACTGGAAAGAAGAAAGAATGTGTTAGCTGAATCAAATCCGACAAGCTCTAGCAAGGGCGTCAGGACAGGGTAACCATACCTCCCGGTGCGACCGCAAATACCGACTTTGGTGCCGGGCCGGATTGAGAGGGAAACGTGATCAATAGCACGACTCGTGGTGTCCCTATCGGCATGAATCAGCAGGTGCATTAATGGAGAGCGCGAGGCAAAGAGAATCTTACTTATACGATGCCACAACGTCGTTGAACTCAATGGCGCCCCTGTCGGGCCACGACGCCGGAGGCTCTATCGTTTCGAGCTCCTGGTGCTCGGATTCGACGGTGCGCTCGAAATGGCGAATACGCGACACGGCACCAATTGAGGTCTCCAGCACGGTCCATTGCATGATCAACCCCTGCAGATTCTCTGTGAAGGTAACAATGTTAAGCAAAGCTACACCGATGTAGCCAGCGCTGAGCATGCCCCGCGTGCCGACGGCAATGCCCACAAGTACCACGGCAAAGCCAGCGACGCAAAGAGCAATGACCAGTTCCAGCCAGCGCTGGATGGCGTAAAGCATGTAGAATGGCTTTTGACTGTCATTGATCAACTTTGCGTTTTGTTTACGGTACTGCGCCTCCCAGTGGAAACTGCGAATGGTGGCTAGGCCGTTGAGCGTGTCGAGGAAGTGCGAGATTAAAGGTGCTTTGGCTTCGATGTCAAGATACCGGATTTGACGCGAGGTGCGGAGATAGAACCGCTGTACGCAATAGAATGCCACCAGACATGCTGGGACCGACGCAGCGATATAGCTGGTAGAGACACACACGACCACCATTTGCGAGACACAGGTGAAGAAGGTGAGAATAGTGTTGAGGATGGCGAGAGGAAGCTCCATATCGATGAGCTGGAGGTCCTGACTGAATCTACGAGACGTGAGCCGAGGAGAATGGCGACACGGGCAGGGATCACTTTGCCACGCAGAGTCTGGGACTTACCGGTTGGTGGTTTGGCCGACGTCGGTAGTGTGGAAGAAAGACATGGGCGAACTTTTCGTCTGGGTCAGTTTCACCATGCACGACCAGAATCAGAGGGGGGAATACAGACTCTAAGACTTTTTTCAGAAGTTGAGCATGCATGGACTTGGCCGCACGGGCAACCAAGTTGGACATCAGATGCCTGAAGTAATGTTAGCCTCAACCTCCAGTATACTATTAATGTCAAGGGCGAGCCCGGAACAGACGAACCAGCAAGCCAAAACGAGTGTCGACACCGCCATGATTGCAATCCAGCCATAGATGCCAAGCCAGTATCCAAGCATCGAGTTTGGATGGCGCAAGTTCGAGTCCGTCCACCACTCAACCCAGATGGCTAAATATGTCAGCGCGGCATTCGCGGTAGTATGGGTTCAAGGCACACGTACTAGGGAAGGTGATTCCCACCACATAGCAGCAAATGAGGAAGACAAAAATGAGTGACCGCCAGATTCCAAGAGTCTTCATGTAGTACCAGTAGATGGACATATCACCTGTCCGCCGTCCATCCTGGGGTGGCGGCATCTCGAGATCCAGAGTGGCCAGGCTAAGCGGTCGATTCATCTTGGGACTTGCCACTTCTGTGATCTCCATGTCGTCCTCCTCAGCCGGTTTGCTACCCTCCGGTATTGACAGACTGTGAATATAGCTATCTGGGCGGTCCATCAGCTCTCTGTATGAGCCTTGTTCGACGATCTTGCCGGACTTGGAGAGGGCCATGATGTGATCGGCGAGCGAGAGACGGGAGACTGCCAGGGTAGTTTAATTAGCTTCCAATCCCTAACGCCAGGCGGGACTACCTGACTTACCACTGTTGCTGGTCATGATTATGGTGGTCCCCATCCGACGCAACAGGCCCCCGGGGGCAAAGAGGTTATTGAAGATGGTTTCTTCTGTCGTGCGATCGAGGCCGCTGAACGCATCATCCAGGATCACGGTCGCCGCACGCGAGTATACGGCACGCGCCAGAGCCTATAGAGTCATCGTCAGTATCATCAATGTGCCATATGTCTTCTAATTTGCCATCTAGAAGAACACTTACCACACGTTGCTTCTGTCCTCCACTGAGCGTGGCGCCCCCGGATCCCAGCAAGCCCTGATCGCGGTTGGGCAGATCGCGGATATCTTCGCTTAGCGCACACGCCTCCACCACCGTGTTGTACCAATGGAGATCAAAGAGCGACTCCCCCAGAATATTTTCTTGCATGCTCCGATTCGTCAGCCAGGGTGTTTGCGCACAATAGGCGATGGGACCAGCCTCGACATGGAGTGTTCCGGTAGCAATCGGGGTCTCGTGCAGCAGCATACGGACGAACGTCGACTTGCCACACCCAACCGGCCCAACGATCATGTTCAGCGTTCCATGACGGATCTCAAATGAGACATTATCAATCACGCTCGGTTTGTCCTTCTCCCAGCCGGTGCTGCGGCCGACAGCGACGAAGTCTAGCCTTGGAAAGGGGTCATATTTAGGCAGGGCTTCACGACTGGAGACACTAGGGTACTCTGCTCCCTTCTTCTCTTCCAATCCTGAGGTCACTATCTCGAGCTCAACATCGTTGAGAGTCGTATTGCTATGAGAGCTGGATACTGTCTCGACTTGGCGTTGCTGGCCGCCGTCGTCTCGGGCGGGAGTCTGCAGGAAAAGGTTGATTCGTTTGATAGAACCGACGGCCGTCGCGATGCCCGTGACCGCTTCGACAAGGTTGGAAATTGGAGTGGAAAGAAGGGTGAAGAGAGTCAGTGAGGTGAATGCGCGTGCAGGAGTCAGCGTTTGTTCACTCTGGCCCCGGGCATTGAGGGAGTAGATTAGAAAGGCAGCCAGAGGGGAAACGGAGTAGTTGCTATATGCTGGGCTATCGTCAGTAACCAACTGGAGGAGACGTATGCGTCGATGTAAGACCTACCCACGGCGACGACCAGGATCAGGAGGCGGCGGAATCGTATAGACATGCGCACCTCCTTAATACGCATGGTATGAATGATGTTGTAGAGGTTGTCGGTTAGCCCGGCCATGCGGACACCTTTCACTGATCCCAATACTTGGGCTGTGATGTCTACGCGCTTCTCGATAGCTTCCAACCATAATTTCTGGCGCGGACCGGCCAAGGCGGAGATAAGGACACACATCAACATACACACTGAACTTCATTAGCCACTATCGACACCAGAGAGGATAATATATAGACTCACCGATCACAACAACGATAGGAGCAATACTGGCGATGCCCAGTTGCTGCCAAAGCAGCCATAGGGCGATGGGAATCTCAGCGATACACGCCCAGACATCGTGGATGTACCGCAGGCCACTAGAGATACGCTCAATATCTGCGTTCATCAGGGTAACTGGGGCGCTGGACTCGATATCGCTGTCGCGCATGACCGTGATGTGACGGAACATCATGTCAATCATACTAGCTCGCATCATGGAAACCAATCGGTAGGCTTGATGCTGAGCAAGCGCAGTGGATACCTGAGCAAATTAGTAACTATTTCACGTGGAATATGTGAGGTAGCACTTACCGCAATGCCGATGTAGGTGATCGCGAAAGCGCCGATCAGACCGTATCCCTGACTCATGGTGAACGATTCATCTGGTGCGCCTATCCAGGTGATAGTAGCATCGACTAGAAAGGGCTGAGCAAAGGTGAAGCCAATCTGCGCGGCACGAGGCAAAATCCCCAGCATGAAAGGGACGGCATAGTACCGCATTGAAGCCCAGAGTAAACTGTGCGGCTGGTCCCAGTTGGCGCCTAGCAGTGTTTGGTCAGCCTACGTTGCTCTCTACACAAACGACAGACCTAGACCTACCTTTTCGCCAAAGCGCCTCCAACCCGTTTGATCCAGCACCCTTCGCATTCAGTTCATCTTCCAGCGCCGGCAAGTGTGCCACTGTCAAATCTGTCTTGCTCCCCAACAGCAAGAGCGGATTGATCCACGTAAAGAGGCTTAGGCCCAGCACACCCGTGGCGGTCTCCGGGGGAGGATTCTGGTACGCGCGTTTCAGGACAGAGTGCTTCGGAATCGACTCGACGACGAGCGTGATCACCCGGATACAGAGATTGATTGTATAAAGAATAGGAATGGCGCGTGTCGTCTCGAGAAAGTACAGAGTGCGAGCTTCGGCCAACGAGAGTAGCGATGAGAGGAAAAGATAGCTGCCGTTAATGGTGGACGGTCGGATTGCTCGTGAATGTTCATATTGGGAAAGAACACCCAGCACAAGGTATGCCAGAAGCGTGACCACGGCAGTGCCGATGGTCGCGCGTGTTGTTTCCGCCAACGGCGATGCCCATAGTCCGACCAGAGTCAGTTGAATTACGGCTAAGAGGGAATATAGCACCTGCAAGCGAGGATCAATGAGTTTTCCAACAGTCTTGAACTAGAATGTCTGCCTTCTGACATGACTCTCCGACTGGGCAAGATTTGACATACCAGCTTGGCAATGTGCCAGTAGCCACCTTGGGTTTTGACACTCTTCTTGCGAAGATACAAGATTCTTGGCAGAGCCCAGAGGAGGAAGAGCAGCGTCACTGGCAGAGTCAAGATAACGGACTCGAAGTACCAGGTGAAATCGAAACCCGAGGCACAGAGGTCACTGACTTCTGGTCCAAAGCGATCCTCGACGGCGATAGAGCAACCTGTCTGCCGGGGAAGAAGCCATCGTGAGGCCATTGCGAGGTTTGTTTCGAAAGAGCAAACGGCATGGATGGAGATGCAGACCTCTCTCTCTCTCTCTTAGGCTTTCCTTTTTTCGCCAGCTGGAGGAATAGATCGGTTCAAGATGCAGTAGTGGGGCATCAGGAACGTGGCCAGAAGATGTCACTGACAGTTATTCGGAGATTTTGATCCTTCCAAGCGCCCACGATCGTGGGTAAGATGGACGGGATGATGGGGTCTTACCACGCCGAGGGAGCCTGGAGGGGGGCTACGGGTGTTCAACGGTCCGCTTTAGCGTGCGGCTACGAGCTGCACAGTGAGAATTAGGGCTTACGTACGGCGCCCCCTGCCAAGAGACCCAGCCCAGCGTCAGGCAAAAACATATCCTGATCTCGTTCATGCACGCTCTTCTATTTCTATTCTGATTACTCGTACTGTCTTACATCAATTTGCCTCCAAAGGTGCCATCCCCTAATGCATCATGCACGATCGCGCCAGCCCCGCTGGTCCCTCGCCCCCATGCTCACCACGTTGCCTTCCTCTCAAATCAGCACGGCTGGCGTAGCACCCAGCTTCTGCAGCGCATCCAAGCCGGCCATGTGTTTTGCTATTTCCAGGCCACGTTGTCGCTCCACTTCCACATCGGCCCAGGTCCACAAGTCGGGTTCGCCCCCAAGGTAAGCTGAGCCATCAAGTAGATCCCGAGATGGAAGAGGTGGGTGTTTGGCCGTAACCGCTGCACCATCAGCAGTGGCTGTGTCGGCCTTGGCCTCAGTCTCACCTGCCAAAAGCCCCAAATTTCGAAAGACTTCCGTCGGCTGCACCGTCTGTCGTCCCTGCTTGAAAACATACCTGGAAACAGCCGACGCTAGAATCCGATCTTCCGTAATTCCCGTCGCTCGCCGACCACTCGGTTTCAAGAAGTAGCTCACGATATACAACCACTTGTCGTCCCAGGCCAGCACACGTGATACCAGCTCGTAGCGCTGATAGAGTTTGATCTCGCGACGAAAGAGACACGCCACACCCCCGAGCGCGGCGATGAGCTGTCTGCGCCGGTTGCGACGGCTGTAAGCGCTCTCGGGGGCCAGGGTGGCGCGGGGGGAGAGCGGTGTGATGGCGTCTTTGAACAAGGTTACAAGGAGCTCGATGCGGCTGAGATCGAGGTCGGCATAGAAGGTGCTGTTGGATTTGTGCATGTTGATATCAAGTTCAGCGATAGAGCAGTAGGTGGAGGTGTGCCGCGGGCGAAAGATGGTCGACGGGGCAGGAGAGGCAGCAGACGGGGTCGCAGTGATGACGCTGTTGCGGTACCAGACCAGATGTTTCCCAAGGATAGCCAGAAGCCGGGCCTAGATTATGGTCAAATTATCAATTATCAGACATGTTCGGACAAGCAATGGGAGCCCAGGGGGGAGACCGACATGCCAGAGGCCTGGTATGGCTTTCAGGTCGAAGAGAAAGAACCCGATTGTCGCGCCGAAGAGCGCCGTGAGCGCAGAGAAAGAAACCATACTGGGTGAGCAGGGGAGCGAGAGAATTTAGGAAGAGAGGTCTGAATAAAGAGTTGAGTGACAGGACAAGTCCAGAAAGAGGGCCTGGTGGGTTTAAGTAGTCATTTATTGAGGACTAGCACATGGACCGGCCGTCCGTTGGCTCCACGAACGGGCACCGAAAGGAAAAAAAAATAAAATAAACTCAATTAGACGCTGAAAAGATAGAGTGACAAAATATACAGTCTAGATAGAATCTCGCGTATTCACTCATGTGAACTACAATAACGCATACAATCATTATAACACCTTCATCATCTGAATAGCGCCTTCGATCTTCTGCAAGCCCTCGGGACCAGTTGGATCGAGGAATGAGTCCCACTAGACCAACGTTAGCAATCAATTGACAATCATCTTGAACCGGAGCAGAAAAACGTACCTCGCGCAGAACGCCCTCGAGCGCCACCGAGCCCGTCAACCGATGGACGAGCTCGAAATACTCCTTGCTTAACTCGAACGGCTGGGCCGTCAGGTTCGGGATGTACCTGCCCACGAGACGTTTGGGATCCAACGCATGGCTGTCGATGGAATCCAGCAGACAGCGTCTGAAGCCCGCCACACCGGGAAGCAGCGACGAGGAATGGAAAGGGACGTCGATACCGCGCAAGGGAATCGTAGCACGGCCGCGAGTTAGAGGCGTGGTTCGCGTCGTCTGCGCAACCTGCGCGACCTGTGTTTCTACCAGAGTAACGATCTGCTCCTGAGAGTCTGGCAACGGTGAACTGGCATGGAGATGGTCGAGCACCGCGGTGAGGCAGTGGAGTGCATGAATCTACAACAGAGTCAGTCGTGGTTCCGGCGGAGCAGCCGGGGAAGAGATGGCTACTTGCCTGTCCGGCGCAAATATACTGCAAGCCCAAAACATTGAAATTGACGATTTCCAACAGTTGACCGGTCTTCCTGGCGATGGTCTTGACCACTAGATCGAGAGACTCTTGTCCGAAACCTAAAAGGGAAGAAGGATTAGGCATGAGACGAGAAGCAGGATTCAACGAAGCAATACGTACCAGGTGCTACGCGACCGGGGTCCACCGCACACATGCGATAGTCTGAGTTTCCCTGGGCATCGCGTGGGACGGCAAACTGCATCAAAAGCCCGCGGTAGAAAACGACCTGAACGAGGGACTCGATATTGAAAATTTTGGCCACCGCTCCGAGGCCAGCATACTCACCCAGTGAGTGTCCAGCGTACGAACTGCGCTCCGAAATCAGTCCGCGCGACTGGAAATCGGCGAAGATAGCTAGTTCCATAAGCGTGAGGGCCGGCTGCGTGAACTGCGTGGCCGATAGCAAGCCTTCAGAAGAGTAATAGGTGTAGAACTCGGTCTCGTCGTCGATTTCGGGGAAGAGAGGCAGCATCTGGATGCTACCATCCGGCCCAACGCTCTCGCGCATCATGCTGCGATATTTGTCGCGGATGTGCCGGCCCTGGGGCCCACCGAAGTAGATTGTCAGCTCCTTGGGATCGTTACGCACGATGTCGGTGATACGGAAGCCAAAGTTGTCTGAAAAGTAGGCGTCGGCGTAATCCCAGACCTGCTGGGACGCCTTGCTCTGCGCATATAGCTGCATGCCCATGCCCTTCTGTTGACTGCCTTGACCGGTGAAAAGGAAGGCAGTCGCTTCGGGCTCAATCTCGGCCTCACCCCGTAGGACGATTTCGCCGCGACCAACGTGCCTGGCCTCAACGGAGACAATTTTGCGGCCCGCTAGCATGCCGATGTGCTGGAAGATGACCTCAATATCATCACCAGGAAGCACCATGCTGGTGAAGGAACAGTGGAAGCTGCGGAAGGAGCCGATGGCTGAGGCGCAGGTGTAGTGTTCAACCAGACCGCGCACCCGCGCCGACGTGTACATGCCATGTGTGATCAAGCCGGGAAGATCGGCGTACCGCGACAGGGACGATGACACGTGGATAGGATTGAAGTCCCAGGAGACGTGAGCGTAGGCTTCGTTAGAATGCGGCATGGTGAGAATCATAGAAGCCCCTTCGCTAGTCATGGGACTAGGCTGGTCGAACATGGCGCGCTTCTGCACCGGACTACCATGGCGCTTGAGGTAATCCATGACGGGATTGCCACGGCAGGTAACTGCACGGTAGTCCACAGTCGCAATCGGCCGCGACCCTCCGGGAAGCGACGAGTTTACGCGAACTTCGCCCACGGTGGTGACTGTCTTGAAGGTGTCTTTGCTGGCGTACTGGTATGTCGAACGCAGTACGAAAACTAAAGTCTGATTCTGCAAGTCGAGCAATTGGTCGAGGGGGTGGAACCAGGACTTTGACTTCAACATGGCTATTTCCATTGGAGTGCGCGGGCAAAGTTCCATTTCCTCTTCGTCGACCTTACGGAACATATTCTCCCAGTCAGTGTGAATACCGCGGTAAAGGAACTGACTGCTCAGCTCCAGCACGACCTTGTTCTTGTGGTAGACGTCCGCGCGGACCTCGACCATTTTACCGGCTTCTTCGATAGTGACGGCCTGGATGCGCGACTTGGTCTCAAGCTCATAGCCGGCCTGGATGGGATCCGCATCAGCCGGAATACGGAAGCCGTTGGTGAGATGCACCAGTGTCAGCAGGTCAACGTCAAGCTCCTGCGAGAACAGCGGCTTCATCAACGCCTCCCAACCGATAACGACACCAAAGTCCAGCGGCGCCGCCATCTGCTTGCCTCGGCGTTTGCTAGCAGCGTCGCTAGCATTCTGCACACAATGGGCGAATTCGGCGATCGAGTCGGCCGTCACCTCGAATTTCGACTCGCGGAAGGTATCGTGGACCGAGGGCCATATCTCCGGGACTTCGCCCGTGAACCAGACCCGATAATAGAAGTTCTTGACACGCTCATTACGGCCCTCCATGATTTCATGAATTGGAGCGTAGACGGCCTCGCTCCGGAACTGGAACTGCAACTCTAGCCCGATGGCCGGGCCACCGGCATTGCGGTAGTTGATGATCTCCAGCGTGATGATGCCGGGCTCGTCCATCCGTACCTCAACCACCTTGGCCGGCTCGGAGTGCGGCCGATGCTCGAACAGCGTGATGATGGGACCTGCCTTGTGGCCCTTGTGGCCCTTGTGGCCCTCCTGCACCATCACATACGAGTCGTGCGTGGGCTGGAACAGCCGCCGCAACGGATTCTCGCAGATGGCCCGGTTCTGCACAATCGTAGCTGCGCGGAAAAAGGCCTGGCGCCAGCCTCCATTGGCACCGCCCAAGGCAGCTAGCCACTCTGGCAGGGAGGGAGTAGCGGGAGCGCCGGGCGAGCCGCTCGAAGACATCACTTCATACAACACGGCACCCGTGTTGCCGACTGACACACAGTGGATGCCCAGTTCCTCCAGTGGCCGGTTTCCTAGAATAGGATCCGGGCTGAAGCAGTCGACAATAGGAATACCATCTTGCTGGTAGTCGGGATCCTGCTGCTGCAAGCGCTGGACATGCCCTTGATGAATGCCATCAAGGATCTCGCCTGCCGACTCGTCCACCTTGGTCGAGTAACGCGCTGCCACCGGCCCTTGCAGGATACACACTCGTCCTACATCACCGTCAACGACAGCAGCGAGGTCTTCCGACTGCCAAAGTGAGTCTTTCTTGAAGTAGGTCTCAAAGTTCTCATCGAGAACAGGCACAAACGGCACGGGCTTTGACCCACGCCGCTGGCACAGGTGCAGGAAGTATTGTGCATCCTGGGTGCCGATAAGCTGGTCCTGGGCGCGTGGCAGCTGTGCCAGAATAGCGTCAAGTGCCTCCTCCGGATTGGCGAGGGCGTCACTATCAATAACGCTACTTTCGTCGCCCGCGTCCTCGTCACCAACTCGCGCCTCAACGCGCTGCAGGAGATCGTACAGGAACTGGCGATAGGACTTGTCGATCCAGCGGCCTTCAGTTGATACATAGGTAAGGGCGACGAAGCGCCGCAAAACCTCGGCGTAAGTCATCTCCTCTAGGTCCACAACGGCGCCCTGGGCATCACGGCCAAACCAGACCTTGACCGAGTCGGCATTCAACCGCCGGATGACGTAGTCGCGGTGTTTCTGTAGGTACGCAAGGCGCTTAGTGCGGTCGAGGGGGAAGATAGTGCGGTCAAACTCAGCCCACAGCTGCACGCCGCGCGTAGCCAGCTTGTGGATCGGCTCGCCCATCTCCGAGGTAACAGTCATAATGCCGCCGGCTGGCCTCGAGTACGTCTGCTCCCAATCAGCTTCGTTATCGAGGCCCGGCGCGGTCACTATAGCCTGCTTGGCAGCAGGACTAGTGTGAGCCTCCTTAGCGGTCATCATTCGACTACCGAGAAGGATACCATCAAAGGGCATAGGCGGTCGATTGTAACGGCTGGACCAGTCGCCAGTCAAATAGGGGAAGGTCTCCTCAGGCCCACCAAAGCCACTACCCGCTACTAGAATCACGTTCTCGCAGCGGCGAATAGCGTCGTAGGCCTGCAAAATTGGCTGATGGAAGTCCTCAAACGAGTGATGGCCGCCGCCTCGACCCCCGGTCCATTGCAAGAGAATAGGGAAGGTAGGGTGAGCGCGAGCAATATCGAGTACCTGATAGATAGCGGGCAGGGCGCCGGGTTTGAAGCCCATGTGTCGAAGCCCCAGTTCTTCAATATATCGGGAAGCCACCTCAAGCGAGGGTACTCCGGCGCCGATGGTGAGCCCTTCGAGTGGAACTCCGGCCGCGCGCAACTTGGTCAACAGCGGGATCTGCCACTTGACCGCTTGAGGAGCAGCGTAAATCATGTTACAAGTGATGCCTCGACCGGCAGGAACCGCGTCAAGCAGTTTATAAATGGCTGTCTCGAGCTGAGTGGCGTTGTAGAAGCCGCCCAGGGCCAGCTCGACATGATAGCCTGCGCGCATAATGGCGGCACAGAAGTCCCAAGCGGCAGTGGTGGGCGTCATGCCGGCTACCATCACTGGGGGCAGGCCCAGTAGGCGACTGAGCTTGGTATCTACCAGTACTCCGCCGCCGGCGATTTGGACCAGTCGCGGCCAGTACCGATCCCGCCAAATGGGCCCGTAGATGAGGCCCCGAGGCGCCGGATTCCAGTCGAAGAACTCACTCCGATTGCCCAGCTCGGAGCGGGGGCTGTAGCTACCAGTGGCCAGGATAGTACGCACTCCGGTGCCCTCTTTAAGCCTGTTGGTCAAAGTTCCAATCCCAGAGGTGCCGTCGGGACCAAATGCAAGAATATGTGTAGCACCTTGGAACTGCACGGCCCGGGGCCAGACGACCTCCTGGGTCGTGATCATCGCGATGAGCTTCGGAATGAGATTGGCGGATCCGGACTTGCGTAGATCAGAGCCGGTGCGCGTGCAGAATACTGGGATGCGTAGCTGGTCACCCGTGATGGTGAAGCCGGCCATACGCTCTAGTACGCCGGGGGCGACGTCGGTCAGATAGCTGCTGTGGAAGGCTGTGGTGATGGGCAGGAACCTATTGTGGATCTCTGGCTTGCGCTGACTGAAGGGGATTCGATGCTGGACGCCTTTAGCGGGGGCCTTTACTTCGCGCAGCCAAACATTGAAGCCGTGCAGCGACAATGGCGGTCCCGCGAGGATTGCATGGTTCGGCCCGTTGATGAGGGCCACCTCGATGCGAGCATCCGCAGGCAGATACTCATTGACGGCGCTCACATACGTACGTAGCTGAGGTACTGGACAGTCAGCCACGCTTAGCATAGGTCCAGGAAAGCCCTCGCTATGGGCCTCCGCATCGGCGACAACCGCCGGTGGCAGCTGGGCCACGGCAAATTGGTCCTGACTGCCAGCACCGATGGCGAGCAGGAGCCGGAGCGCGTCAAGCGCTAGAGCGTCAAATTGCGTCCAGGATTGCGCAACAGCGACCACTGTGGCTGTGATGATGCCCTGAGAATGCCCAGTGGTGCCGGCGAGCGCCGTCTGCAGCTGAGCGGGTGTTGCGCCCACGATGCGCCCGACGACACGATACCAAGCCAGCTGCAACAGCCCGATAATTGGCATACTTATGGGCGCTCCGATCAGATAAGCAGATGGTGGCGTGCGGTCTGGGTGCTCAAGCCAGGTGACGATGTCCATGCCGTTGTTATAGAATCGACTGATGTCATCCTCGAGAGTTTCGCGCTGCAGCATGCTCGAGGCCGACAAGATGAGGTCCTCGACCAGCGGGCGGTAGGTCTGCCATAGCATGCGGAGCTCTTCGAGATACTCTTCATCATTGCCTTGCCCACCAAACACTGCATAGAGCCGTGCTTTGCGCTCCTGCGCCGCGGTCAAGAGCGCAGAGGGTGCGGCTGGTCGACTGACCCGGCGCAGTGTATGACGGGCCTGAACATAAGCGGCCAGTATGATCGATTGGACGTCGGCTGTAATGTCAAGGGCGTAGACAACGCCATGAATCTCGCGCTGTTGGAGAATGTCACGATCGAAAGTATCGAGGGCGATAGTTAGTAGGTGTCGGAGATCGTCCGTCGATCCGCCCGGCGAGCGTTGCAGGCGGTGCACGGTGAAGCCGATAAAGCGGGCCCAGAGCTCCACTAAGGAGGACAAAGAAACGGCCCCACCCGCGGTCTTGAGATCGTGGAGAAAGTCATCGCGGAGTTGAAGTGCAGCAGGGAAGGATGCAGTGGTGACGGAGAGAGCGTGTGCAAAGTCGCCGTAGGATATGGTGAGAATTTGGCTGCCTGAAAGGTTGGTGGACGAGGACGCCGTGGCAAGTTGTTCAGGCGTAGACCAACTGGACGAAGTCGAGGCCGTCAAGACCGCCGACGGTAGAATTTGATCGGTCGAGATCAACATAACGGCAGAATCTAGCAGCCTGTACTAGGCTACGGCATACTCTCGCGCCAACCAGTCGTCCGCGGGAACCAGTCATACTGGCCTGTTTATCTACTTCAGCAGGGGCATCAAAGAACGCGCGAATGTCAGAGGGTCTGGCCTGTGGGTCCAGCGCGAAATGTTTGAGCCCTAGGCGTCTCACCGTGCAGCCACGCTAGCTGAGCTTGCATGCTACATTGCAGTGATTCTTTGTTTGAAGTAAGCGCGGCATTCTGGGGCTGGGCTTGAACTGGACCACTGGCTGATTTGGGGGCCCAGAAATAGATGTGGCGGGTCAGGCAGCAGTTTTGGGGCGCCCCCCTTGGCAGCCTGTCGATCATCAGAGCTGGAAAGAAATTAAAAGATGACGCCCGTCAGCAGCTAGTACAGTGGGCTTTCCCTCTCGTTCGTCTGTTGTTTTTTCCTCGCCTTAACGCGATATCTTCCGACCTCCGAGTGCTGTCAGAATCATTAACCGTCGTCATGGGCTGGCCAAGTCACTGCGGTAAGTCTTTGCCAGCTCGAGATCGATCACCAGGGACTTAGGCTGACCTTCATAGATCTCTCCAGCGAGGATTCCCAGTATCTCTACTGCGCCAATGGCCCCGCCGCCGTCTTCTTCTCTGTTCTGTTCGGACTGACTTGGATCGCTCACCTCGTTCAGGCGGTGGCCTACCGCAAGAAGTTCTGCTGGGTGATCGTGGTGGGCACGTTGTGGGAATGCCTTGGACTGGTCATGCGCACTTACTCGACCATCGATCAGACCAAGCAGACGACTGCATCAGCCGGCCAGCTGCTGGTCCTGTTGGCCCCACTGTGGGTGAACGCCTTTGTATACATGATCTTCGGCCGCATGGTCTACTACTTCTTGCCGGAAAAGAAGGTTATAGGCATTCGGGCCGAGAAGCTGGCCAAAATCTTTATCTGGCTGGACGTGAGGTGAGTTTGACCTTGGACAAAGTTCACCGCGGTCGCCCCCTTGGGCCCCTCATCCTTGTGCATGACTCGCTAACTCTGGCCTTCTCACCAACGACAGCTCCTTCATCGTCCAGGCGACTGGTGGTATCATGGACTCGGACTTCAGCCCTGAGATGAACCGCATCGGACTCCACATCTACACCGCCGGCATTGCAGCGCAAGAGTTCTTCATCGTGTGCTTCTGCGGGCTGATCTTTGCCTTCCATCGGCGCATGCGACAGGGATATGGTGACCATTCTCGGGGCCCCCAGTGGCACACGTTGGTGGTTGCCATGTACGCCACTCTGGGATGCATTACCGTAAGTCCACTCTACGTCTCCTTCCAGAGCGGTAGCCAGTTACTAATATAGAGATAGATTCGAATTATCTACCGTTTGATTGAATTCGCCGACGTCGACAAAGCCGGCACCAGTCCGCTGACTCTCCACGAGGCGCCCTTCTACTGTCTTGAATGTCTGCCCATGTTCGTATCCATGGTCATCTGGAACGTCTGGCACCCTGGACGCTATCTTCAAGGTGAAGAGAGTGATTTTCCCAAGAAAGTGAAGGTATCCCGCAAGGAGAAAGCTCGCATGAAGCGGGAAGACAAGGACCGTAAGCGTCGGAACCGCTCTTCCAGCCGCAAAGGCGCGCATGTCTCCGAGTATCACCGAGCGCAGTCCTTCGACGAAGAGGCTATGGAGGCGCAGGGCTATCAGATGCAGGGACGTAGGTAGTCCGCTACGTAGATAGTCTCCTGGTTTTATGGCATTTAATGTGATGAATATGGCAATTGTACAAGTATGTAGCGTGCGCTCGCGTCTCAGAATCAGAATGACAGTCCAGCGAAGCCATTTTCTCTGGTAGAATAGAGTAGCTTGTAATAAAAAAGAGAAACCCTTGACGGCCAAAACCTAACGCCGAACGTATGTATCCCCGAAAACCCTGAAAAGAAGACCGAAGAAATGTATGGGCAAGAAGACGAATGCTTTCAGGAGAACAAGGCCCTTTTGGGGGGGGGGGGGGGGGAAGAATGGACAGGGAAAGTTGGTAGGCAGCCAATCCGCAACACGATCACTCAAACACGGGACCATAGATTCGGCATCCCCGATATGGGAACAAAGAAAACCCAGGCCAGCCGTACCAGGGATGCGAAGAGAACCTTCCTTGTATGCAGAGACAAAGGAAAAATCGAAGGGAATTCTCCCTTTCCAGAGCACATGATTTCACAGATTGCTGGCGCCCAAACAAGCTCTATGTAGCAGCGTTTGGCCCTCGAAGTCGCGAATATCTAGCTGTGCCCCCGCGTGGACCAAGATCTCGACCAATTCTTGCTGGTTCAACTCACATGCCATATGCAGTGCGGTACGGCCCCACCAGTCTTGGTCATTCACGGCACGCGCCGAATGTTCGAGCAATGTACGAATCACCATGGGCTGTTGGGCCTGCACAGCGAGATGGAGCGCTGTCTCCCCTGTGCGGGTAACTTGGCTGACTATGTCCCGAGATTGAGAGCTGCTGGCAAGCAGCAACTGCACCGCGCGGACATGGCCTTGCTGTGCGGCCAAATGCAAGGGCGTCAAGCCGGTACTATCAGGAAGTGTGGGATCCGCGCCAGCCTTGAGCAGCACGGCTAACACGGAGTCGTGGCCGTGTAGCGCGGCACGGTGCAAGGCCGTGTGCCCATGTGCGGCATCGCCTCCCCTAGGAGTAGAAATGTTGCTCTCTGGAGTCAGGCGGGGAGTGGATAGCAGTAGGCTAGTCTCGGTTGAGGAGTGGAAGGGCTGAGACGACAGCTTGTGGGGAGTTACATAGATCTGGTCCGAGACGGGTGTATCCAGATGGAAGATTCCTTGATGTGGCTCTTGTTCCAGGGGTTGGTCCCATGGCCTTTCGGCGAGGGCGATATGGTCTAGCTGTGTGTTGTATGGATGCAAATCGGAAGGTAATTGCGGGGGTGTCTGCTGTTGTGGATGGGGGTGGGGATGTGGATATGGTTGCAATGGCCGTTCGCTCGACAAATGTGGTGCAGGAATCGTAGCAGCTGGCTGTGATGTTTGAGGTTGGGCCAGCTTTGAGTCAGGAGGCGAGCGAGGCATTCCAGCAGCCGGTTCGACAGCGGGTTTGGCCCGGCTGCTATTCTCTATATTCTGAGTCGAACTCTCTCCCCCCTTGCGTAACCCTAGAGCCATCATTAGCTATCCATGTTCACTGAATCCCTGCTTCCCCCACCTCCGAGAGTCTCCGTTTGGCTGCCTACTTACGCCTTCGATATCCTCGTTGGGCGATTCGATTTTGAGCCCGTCGACGCTCCACTGGATCATTGATATTGGCCCAGTTCTCGCCAAGGACAGGGGCACTAGATCGCGGCGAAACTTCAGATTGGCTTAGGCAACTCCGAAATGGAGTCTGGGGAAAGACGGACGTGATGACGATGCATCGGGGCTCACCCGGCATGGCCATGCAGGCAACGAGCAAAACAACAGCACGGAGAGCGGGACCAGTCGAACAAGTGTCACAGAGCGGTCTCATTCATGACTCGTATTAATTGTCCGCGACTCGCTCTGGTAGTCGATGCCCTTTTAAAGCTTTTGCTGACGAGTAGTGGCTACTTTGCTTACGAGGAGTGGCTAAGTAGTCTAGCAAAAGCAGGTGTAGTTCAAGCATATCGTCAACTCCGGCCAATACTCGGCCAGTGCTGTAATCATCATCATCATCACACCGTACCCACTGGTAATTTACTTATACAAAACACGAGTAAGCTATCAATTCTTGACGTACATACGGTCAGATCAGTAGTAAGATCGGGAAAATGGTGATGATGAAATTAGAAACCGAAAATTGATGGACGCAATAAATTGAAATTGGATCGAGTTTCTTCATGGTTGCATTCACGGATGCAAGCTAAGGGCTGAAGAGTACGCGTGGTTCGTCTATCGAGCACCCTGAATGGCTAGCTAGGGCGGCCACAGCCGCCACACTGGAGAGGCCCTCTGGAGAGCGGGTTACGCAGTCTCCCAGTAATGGACGCCTGCAAGATCAGGGTCTGATGATGAAGACACCAGATGGTTTGTGTTCCCTCGTCGGCCAACCATATGCCCAGGTGTCCTGTCCTGCAGTTTACTGGGGAGGGACAAAGAAATCAACACCACCCAAATGGGCCCCGTATCCCACCGAAACCACAATACCACAATGATGATGATGATGATGATGATGATGATTGGTTTGACAGTAAACGCTATGAGAGGGGCAAAAACAAGAGAAGGATTGGCAGCGGGCCTTGGGGGCCGGGCCCACAGGTTAGTTCCACACCGTTCTGCTAACAGACAATGCTGCCGTTTCGGCTGGAAAACACCCGATACCTCCCATAGCCCATGAAACTATGGAAAAGCTACTCCGTATATAAAATCCAAGTCTCAAGTTCTCACTGGACTGGCGTAAAACGTGGCGTACAGCCACCCGGGAAATCATCCCGTAAGGTAAATCAATCCAGGCGGCCCGAAAGAGGAAACACCAGAATACGATGCATGCCGATATATCCGCAACGGGGGGCTCAGCCAAAAACTTGGCAAGAGGCTTCGTAAAAGGAAAGTATCTCCAGGCCAAGAGAAATCATGAAACATCATGTTTGGCGCCCTGCTTTACAGGACAAGCCATCACTTGGCTACAGTAGCTGTAATTAAATACGAGCAAACTGGAAACCGCCACCGCACAACTTCCGCCCTGGATCACCACGGCTACCTAACCTTACCCCGCCTCAGCCGTAACTCGGCAGCGGCATGTGGGGCCTAGTCTATCTCGACTAGTCCAATGTAGTATAGCATACTGCCACTAAGAAAGCGGACCTGCGCGGAAATTTAAGTCAAAGCCAAAGAATGGGGGCGAAAGACTGTTTTAATTAATTCGATCGTGTTGATCTTCACGTCTTTTTCCCAGATCTTCCGATAACCGATTGATCCGGATGTTCATCGGGGTCCATCAACAAGGTCAACATGTAAGATCCATCTAAGACATCCCGACAGTGTTAGTCCCCGAGCCTTCCAATGTCAGTCTGACAGAGCTGATGGAAGAGCCAAGAGCTGGGAAGTTTGCCCAGGTGGGTGACCTTATGCCATTAGGTAAAGAAATGTCGTAAGTATGTGGTGGTATGAGAGATTATTTACCAAATACATAGCCCTGCACACCACTAGAGTGATTTGGCCCCAAACATGTAAAATAAAGAAATTACTCGCTCCCATCTTGAAGATCACGTAATATTTTAACATGTTCCTCTACGTACGTACAGTACGACGCTGGCATGGATGTTGGGAACTTGGGATATCCACCTGCCGAAATCTATAGGGCCGTCGCTGAAAACGGAAAATGCGCAGATCAACTGGGAATCACGCTATTCCATTAGTGTCCTAGCATATTTGTTCCACCAATCTTGTCCCTTTGTTCATCGTAAGCTCGCAGAAATATACTGAGTCGAGATGGCCACCAGGGACCAGTTCATCCTACTTAATCCTGCTGCACGGTAAGCGTCTGCATGAAGACGACAGCGTTGCCGAGCATCAAGAGGTCACTATTGAAAAAGAGACCGGCCGGCCACTTGTCTACTATTTCTAGTTTTACTCCGTAGAAATTCGCTCAAAGACCCAATTTGGTTTAGCCCACTCCGATAGTTTGGCATGTCGCCCCGAGTTTCTGGGTACTCAAGCAGATAGAGGGGATTCAAAAAAAATAATAGGCCTAGACTGAGCCGACTGATGACCAGCCAACAGCAAAGTACTCCATCCTAGTCCTACCAAGGTAGGGCTCTACACGTGGCTCATGACACGTAAATCCCTTGTATGATCAGCTTTTACTTGATCAGTAAGGTCCACTGGAGTTATGGCTAAGTGGACCCTGGGAAAACCATGATTTTGATTCATTAAAGCCGATGAAAACCGACACGAGTTTAAATCATGCAAGGCGGTTCCATCCAGGTGGAGACAATCTGGGCAACATTGTTGGGACCTGCTCTCTTTGGTCTACTGCTTATACCTTGGTAGTGTCGTGGAGGTAGACCTAAAAGACAGAATAACAAATGGCATGACGTTCGATCTG
The DNA here is from genome assembly GCA_037043885.1 of Penicillium goetzii. NCBI lineage: Eukaryota > Fungi > Ascomycota > Eurotiomycetes > Eurotiales > Aspergillaceae > Penicillium > Penicillium goetzii. The sequence continues at coordinate 345,983 of JAWLST010000008.1, read as the reverse complement.
ACCGTTTAGTAACTAACTATGCAGTGTCCCCACACTATTCCTCCCATATTAAAAAAGGCTCCACGAAAACTGTACCAATAGGCTCGCCAAGTCATGGCATGGGGCCCCTAAAAGTAGCAGAAGGGTCTCGCAGGATCCAATTGAAACTTTAGATGGTATTTTCCCGGTCGGCGAGGCAGATCTGGTATCATAATTATGCTGTTGCAGCTATCTAGCTGATGTTAGGCGGATGTTTTACCCGCAGAACGATACATGACTGTATTAACGCGTGGAGCCAAGAATGTGAAATCATACGTAGTCTCTGCCCCTTCAGTCATATGTAGAATACCGAAAAAAATACCAGCAACAGCCGTGGACGACAACTTGGACTCAAGCTCTACCCACAATATACACCTAGTCCGTTGTCTGTGTCGCGAACCGGCTATGCGTTGGGGAACTATATAGTGGTCTCGTATATGTAGATGTAGGCTCGTATCTATATATGTAGATATAGGCTCGTATATGTAGATGCAGGGGCTAGTTTGTCGTTAATAGTGCGGTTGACTTTCGGCAAGCAGGAGTGTAATGACTTGCCGGCAGTCAGGGTCTTTGACTATGCCGGTCTCATCTCAATAAGGTTCAAGACGAAGACAAATGTCTTCTACAGGGAGGGAGGTTAATAACATAAGATAATAGAACTAATAGTTTCTTGTTCCCCCTCTAACGGTATCCTTAAGATAATAGCAATCACGTTGATTGCGTATTCCTCTGTTCAGCAATTATAAAAAGACTGGTAAGGACCGCCCTTCCCCCCCAGTTCAAATTCTGATAATAGCCTCAAGCAGTATCAATGCCACACATCACCCCCTTTAACGAGTCTGTCCGTTCTCAGAGCTAGTCTAGAAGATTTCAATACGCCCTGAAAGGTGACAGTTGTAAAGAAAGCAGATCAGGATAGTTAGTGTTTGGTGGCTAATGTGCTGTGAAGCTGACCATCGCCCGCGCCGAATATCCCGCTTCCTGATCTGGAAAGAGCATGCTGAGACAGAATATACATCGTTTTGTATGCTCTTCAAGAGTATGTTCCCCTATCAAATACAAATAAGATATCTTGATGCCTACAGCTGTGAAATTGCCACGCCGATCTTCAAGCCCCAGTGTAGATCCTGATTATAAATGATATTCCCAGCCGCGAATTTGAAACAGTCATTTGGTATGCGAAGCCTGAAGTAATCAGCTGAGCTGGTATTGGAGACTTAGGGCACGAAGTTCAAGAAGTTACTTATTACCGACACTATGCTTATAAGGTCCTCGAACTAAGTCAAAATAGGTAGGTGATGGGAACGAAGATGGCAGTTACCCACTGGTCAAAGGTGATGAATCATGATGAATAATCTTTCATAGTAGCTAGTACGCTATAGATAGCTACACAATCGAACATGAGTGCTACAGAAAAGCTGAGCTATCTATATAATTATAAAAAGAATTTTCATGTCACCTAATTGACTTAGAGTCACCCTATGTTTCAGTAGTGAGCGAGAAGAGCTCCTAGTGTGTGGTTTGAAAAGCTAAGCATGGCCCTAGTGCTGACATCCGCCGCTCTCCGCACCTATCAGACACTGCAAGATCTCCAGGCACCAGTCTTCAAGGAAACTGATGAAGAAAATCAACACACTTACGCAAAAGGATCTTTCTTATATGACTTCACCAATCAGAGCAGCTTACATCACCAATTTGAGTAACCTTGTTCGACGCAAATTAATTCAAGCCGTTATTATTCCGGGCTCTATCTGATCTACAACAAGATAAGTAGAAAGAAAGGAATGCTGTATCTTCGTTGCTAAGCTGGTACATAATGACCGCGCTCTGCTGAGAGGGCAACGATGGCAGTAAGACATACCATAGTGAGGGTTCTAATATGCGCAAAAGACCGACGGTCGCAATAATCCACCCAACAGACAAAGCCTGTTACAGATCCAGGTACTGTAGCTTCTCTATTCGTGTAGCGTATACATATATATAGTAGAGACAGAGGGCCGCATCCATAAATATCTTCGGCGCATTTGAAAAGGCTACGGGCGGTTGTCCCGTCCACTGGAACAGGAAGGAGCGGTCGGTGGTCTTCTAAGACAAATGGTGTTCTTCTCTTGATAAAGGCAATACCGGGCATCTTCATGCGATCAGTCAGTGCGAAGGTAGGATAAATGCTATCAAAAAGTGGACTCGCACAGTAGGCAGCTAGAGTGGATCTTGATGGTGCTTATTCGTGAGCCCTTCGATGGTGAGCGAAAAGAGGACGGGTGGGGGGCAGAAATTACAAAGCCAAAAGTACGAACTGAAATACGCGAGACAGCTTAGCGCCGCACGATCGATTTTAAACCTGCAGCCTGCGTCTGATGAGGGGTATTCTAGCCGACGGTAGACCAAATTTTCGCGAAAACTTCAATGACCTGGACCGGGATATTTTTTTTGTATGCAGCCCTGGTGGTCGCTTCGCACCTGGCACCCGTTCAGTTCGACTCGTACATGGATGCTGACGCCACCTTGAATTGAAGGAGCTACTTGATCCTCGACCGATAGATCCTTGCTAGGCCCTTGTCCCCACCAGCAAACAAATAACCTCGTTATGAAGCTTTCCTCATTTTTCACAGGGAGTCAACTGACGCTTCCATTAACATTGCATGCTGGATCACGCACTACCAACAATTCCGCTTCACTGCTTGCTGCCGAACATGGAACGACCTTCAATGTCGACGTGACATTAGCCAACCAGACATTTAAGCTTCTCGTCGACACCGGCAGCAGCGACACATATGTGATGAGACATGGGTTTGCCTGCATCGACGAGACGACTAACCTCGAGATCGCCCAAGAGCACTGTCGGTACGATCCTCAGGCGTACAACCAATCGAGCTCCTACCGGGTTATCCCTAACCAGACATTTGGCGTGCAATACGGCAATGGCATTGCCTGTGGAGTCATGGCGTACGAGGACGTCACCTTAGCTGGTATCACTGTCCCCGGGCAAGCTGTCGGAATCGCCGACCATAGCACTCCGATGGGCGACGGTGTCAACAGCGGCGTGTTGGGCCTCGCGTACCCATCGCTCACCTCCGCGCACCCAGGAAATCGCACGGATAACAGGACATTTTGGTTCGACCGGGAGGTTTACAGTCCCTTGTTCAACACCATGTACGAGCGAGGGCTTGTGGAGCCCTACTTCAGCATTGCTCTCGCTCATACGCCGCGCGACATCTCCACCCCAACCTTCGGCGGCTATCTCACTCTGGGCGATCTGCCTCCAGTAGCCCATGACCCGAACTTTTCCCGGGTTCCGGTGGAAATTGTCGAAAATATTCCCCCTATGTTCACCTCTGGCAAGCGCACCCGATCCTATTGGGCTTTCACCGTGTCTGCAGTGACTTTTGGATCCACAACCCAGGTGGATGACACTACAACCACGACCTCCATCACCACGAACAGGATGGCGTTCCAGGCCTTCACAGATACTGGTAACGATTTCAGTATTTTACCAGCTGCAGTTGTCGATCCCATCAATTCCTTGTTCGACCCGCCGGCCGTCTATAACAAGACTTTGGGAGCGTCTGTCGTCAACTGTGATGCTCAAGCGCCGATGTTTGGGGTCGAGATCGGGGGCCAGACATTCTACCATGAGGGACAAGATCTCATCTTTCAGACTAGTGATGGGTACTGTGTTTCGACCTTCCTGGCGTCAGAGAGTGTGTCGTACAAGGACATCGTCTTAAATATTCTAGGTGTGCCATTCTTGAAGAATGTGGTGTCGGTACATGATTTCGGTAGAAATGAACTGCGGTTTGCGCAGAAGTTGGAGTGAAAACTGCGGTTCGAACGAGAGATTTATTGCTGTATTCATAGATATTGAAGTGTATCAAATTCCGCTTCATAATTATCTCTTCTGTAAACCTCTTCTATGAAAAGGTGAATACGTACCTAGGTTGTGTGTCATTAAAATAGGTACGGCGTCAGTCAGGATAAGCAAGCATAGATCTCTGTATGGTTTCAAGGGGTGTTGTGAGCAGGTACATAACATGAGATCTGAGAGTGACACCACTCCACCAACTACCAGAGAAGCAATATCGCGATCGTGAGATTCCTTCTTGACTCAAAACAGGCTCATATAGTATGGTTTACCTCTTTCACCATTGACCCACAGACAAAGCTGCGATTATGTGGTACAACACTGGAAAGGCGAGGACAACGTAAATGGGACTATACTATCCGTTCTTTCCGTTTCATCAGAGGCGATAACATAAACCGGATGGTTTAAATCGACCTGACTATATAATGTTCAACTCAATCTATCTACCGGAAGAAGCCTTCACTCCAAACTATTTCGTCTAACCGACTCACTCGCATTATTTCCCTGAAGCAGCTGTCCCACCCCATTCACCGTGAGTCGACTTCTGAAGGCGGCTAAACTCTTGAGCCGACAGTGCCAGTCCAGGCAGGGGTTTGTCTATGCAGCTAGGCAAGCTGACAAATTATTCAACATCGATTTGTCTGTCCAACGATGAAATCCAACAAGGCCGTCTCTCCCCTCGAAATCTAGAGGCAGCGATTCGCAGCCTTTACAATGATGGACTTGTGGTCGTTGAGAATGTTATTCCTCACGATAGCCTTAGCCGAATGGGCAAAAACATGGTTGGAGATAGCTTATGCTCTCCGAAATAAGAAGAGCGACAGCCCACACAACTATAACCCCGCAAACATTCAGCAGGATGCCCCACTAGTCAGAGAATACTTTGACAAGAACATCTTCATGAGTAAGTCCGTTTTAACACCTTTACCAAAAAGCCTGCTGTCAGTCTCGGACTTTCCCGAAGACCCACTCAAATCTCCTCTGCGGCGCTTGGTCCGCGACCAAAATGGACCTTCTATTTGGGCACCAGGGCCATGCCACCCACAAAAAAACATCCTCCGATGTTCGGCCCGTGGCATCAATACGTACGACTTTAATCAGACGCTTTGAAAGACTAAAACGTCAATTCTTGTATTATATTATTGATTGACATGCACTTGGTTTCAGCGTTACAACAACATCTATGTCTATATTGAAAAGGATTGTACACACGTCAACGTCGAGTGAGTTTGATATATCTATTCAGAAACTGAAGTTGTCAATGGGTGTGACTGATATTGAACGAAAGATTCCTAGATATGGGATGATATCCCCCCATTGGGATTATTGAACATGCATAAATATATTAATACCTATTGTAATCGGAAATCAGTCTGAAGTTTTGTCAACTCAGGCGCCGACATCGTGGCCTCCCTCACAGCTTAGATGTCAACTGAGATGGCGAAGTTGTGGGAACTGATTGGGCCGATTGAGCAGAACTCGTAGTCGTCCATATTGAGCAACGATGGCGTTCAAGTTACATACATGGAACTGTTTTCAAATTCAAACCTCCTCGAGACAGGAACAGAGCAGCCTCTAGTTCCCTTTAAATATCACCCATCATCGCCGCATATGTCAACCGTCCTACCTCGTCGTGAATCTCCGGTTCATCGATGAAATAGTAGTTGTGTCCTGAGATGTGTAAGGCTTTGGAATGCATCTCTTCGGCGAACACGCAATTTCCCCTCGCATCAGTTATAGAATTTCCGGAAAGTAGTTCCAACACCAATTCAGTAACAACTTCCAACGGTATGAGCACCTTATCCGGGAAGAATGACTGCAGCTCATCGGTGAGCAGGGCCGTTTTGACCACTCCGGGACAAATGGTATTGACGCGAATGCCCTCTTCCCATAGCTTCTTTCCAATAGACCGAGTGAATCCAACAATTCCGTCTGTGTCGTATTAGCGCAAAGTCATATCTCACGAATATTTCTTTCACGAACGTTTTGAAGAGGAGTACATTGGGGTCAGTGCACATGGATACAGCCCACCGATGCTAGACGTCAATATCAAACTCCTTTTCCCTTTGGTTGACTCTGGAGACCGGCGGAAGTAATGCATGGCCAGATAGCTGGTATACAGAACGCCGTCCAAGTTAATATGCACCGGATCAAGGCATGGTTCAGGTGGTATTCCAGTCTCGGAATCTGATGCGAAGAAGTCTTTGGTCTCGGCTATGCCTGCGTTTGCAAAGACAAAGTCTAAGCGACCGGTTTTGACGTGAATGTTTTCATACACAGTAGCCAGCTGCTTGTAGTCGCGGACGTCTGCTTGGTGGTATACCGTGTTTGCAAGCGAAGATATTGCTTCTAGGCCCCGTTGTTGATTACTTCCAATGATATTGACCTGCCAGTCCCCAGTCTCGCTCAGCCTTTTGGCGACATCTAGTCCCATACCGCTCGCTATTTTTAATTGGCCGTTGTCAGTAACCAAGTTGAATCTGAATCCCAGTATGCACCTACTGCCTCCTGTTATAAGAGCAACTTGGCTCATCTTTCCGTCTTCGCAATTACTATCCTTTGATAGTTCACTGACTTTCGAAATGTTCAGTAGCAACTGGTACCAAGAGGCAAATCTAATAATTTTGTTGAGAGAATGAAGATGGCTCTAGCTGATTTCCCGCGTGACATTATGCACCTGCTCGAGTGAAGATGGCATTGTTTTCCATGATGTATGATTGGAGAACTATAGCCCCAATGCATCCATGCTTGAATGTACTCTCGCTAGCTTCCACATTGCGTCCAATAACTCCATCCCGGCGACTCGAGACTCTGTCCAGGAAATGGATTCCAGACCCGCAGTGGAGACTGCTGCAGAATCTCATCACTCATCACCTCCGCTATTCGCTCGATTGGTGCATTGACCGGTTCATGAAGACGGCTCGAGCGCCAACGCAGTGGGAAGTGACTGATCACAATCTGGGGCCATCTTTCAAAATGAGCCAGTTCATCAAACCAACCTGCTGAAGGTTTTTTATGAACCGTGGCCCCGACGAGATCGCCAACTCCCAAGGTTCCAACTTGGTATTGGACCGAGCCGGCTTGATCCAGCAAAGGCCTGGAATGGGGTGGAAGTCCAGGCTGAGATCTCGCACTAGGCCTAGGGTCGGTCCAAAGTCGAGATCATAGATTTTGACATTCCTAATACTGCTGAGCAAGATTTCGGCAGGACGTGGAGTTGAGGCCCAGTTCTCGCTGGAAACTATGTGTGATATGACGTTGTGAATATATTGACTGTTGATTGATTCTGCGGAATTCTGGAGGGAAACCGCAAGACTCGAAATTTGCTCGATCTCGTGAGGATGGATGTGGCCTGAACAGTATGATGCGTGATCGACAGTGGTTGTGCGCAGGAGCTCTTGAATGCGGGTCGATGTTTCGACCGGCAGAAGCGCGTTACCCATATAAGTATATGGTAAACGCGGTTCAACCCTGTCACGAACGTCTGCTACCACAATAATACTCGACTCGGTGTTAGTCGGCTTTTGTCCTGCAGCCGAACCTTGATGCTTGGCTCGTATCCAACAAAGCCAAAGTAGAGCAGTGACGATAGTGTTGCTTGTCAAACGAAGCTTTGGTAAACTGGAACTTTTTTCAATCGCAAGCTGGCACTGAGTTTTGATTTGCTCGATTTTGTTTGCATCTAGAGCAATAGTCTTGTTGATCGGCTCTTCACATTCGGAGCTGGAATCCATGTCCCACGAGTTCTCCCCGTACTCGGCTTCGATAGGCTGGGTGTTTTTAGCACCAGACCCGATGTCCAAAATAGACTGGCGAGTTTGTTGTTGTCGTAGTGGGTTGGTGGGGAGAGATTCAATCTCAGCCTGAGGATCATGGCAGCAAGTAGCAAGCGCTGTGGCCACATTGAACAAACCAACAGCATCAAGTGCCATGTGGTGAAAACCAAAGCAAAGAATCAACCCATCACTCATAATGTTGGCCTGAAACCTGAAGATAGGACTTAGATCCTCTGCAGCCATGTCGAAAGGAATTGGAACAAAACTTTCGTTTTGGGATTGGCCTGTTCTGATGTTTGATCCCGAGGTAGCAGAGGAGATGGATTGGCGGTGATGCCTGATTTTCAGCATTGGATACTCCCTCAGGAATTCCTGCGTCGGGGGCTGCACTTCCAACACATTCTCCTTTCCCTCTAACTGAGTAGAGGCAGTTATATTTCCGGTGAGAAATGGTAGAAGGTGCACCAGTCGTGAGACGGCGAGGTTTAGAGTTGGAATTGCCGAGGATGGGTTCTCAAGGTGGAAAACAAGGGACGGAAAAAGGTGTCCAGCAAAAACGCAATGATCGAGTGGAGTGAGCACGTAGGGCTCAAAAGCTGGCAAAGTGGCCATCTTGACGGCAAAGCTCTATTTGACCTTCTCCAATGTGAAAGACCTAAGGCATGACCAGATTTAAGTGGGAGACGATCTGGTCCTAATCACGTCCTTGAAGATGAAATCAACTCGACATTTCTGAAGTTCTTGTATGTGGGAGCTTGGGTTATAAGGAGGGCTGGCATGCAGATCATAAACGACAAAGGCTCGGTGTGTCATCTGTAGCTGGAGTCTGCATATGCACCAAATCAATAATTTGGAAAAAGGAAATTGGAAAACATCTCTACAACTGCATTATTATCCTAAGATGTTTAGGCTGGCCTTTTTCTCTTCTATTCGTGTTCAACCCAAGAAGAAATATCATCTTACAGTCCAAGTGTGCTTGAAGCTAGTCTTTCTATCGTTGAAAATCAATCATTGTTGTGATGCCCAGTCTTTGATCGTCCGTCGAGACAGATGGTCGAGGTACCGGACCTTTCCATTGCTTTGTAACACGCACTCTGGGTAGTAACTGAACTATTTTCACTTATTAACCAGCCCAAGATAATGTACCTCGAAAGGGATCAAGCGGTCCCCAACCTTATCCGCCAGGGATGATTGACCGCTTCATTTCTTTGCCATCGTGAGAACGAGAACTCGGACACCTCTGGTGGTCATAAATTGCACGAGCGCATATATTCCTCGTACTTGAGCTTAATAACTAACTATCTTACTCTATTACACACCGATGCAGATCGCCCACTGTGTTCGCGTCACAAGTCCTCTTACTTGCATATTACAGGATACTGATGGGCGGGGCCTCTTTCACTGATCAAACGGTACGTAATTTTCGCAGAGACGATAGCGCACTGAGAGTATTCAACCTGCAGTAAAGTAGGATTCCTCGGAACTTGCATCGCCGAAGCCTTGACTATGGCGTTCCTTGATCTACATACAAAAAACTTTGATAAGAAGATCATAATAATCAGCGACCGCCTAGTGTAAATTTGACTCCAATTCTAAAAGGAAATCACATCCTGGGGCCCGCCACAGGTTAGATTGCTGGCTTATGTAGCAAGGCTCTCCAGTCTCAGGTAGAAGCAAGTAACTATAAGAATTCCACTTGATGTATGATTCTAAATACAGCATGGTTATCATATTGCGTCAAACCACTGTAGCGAAAAGCATCTGTAGGGAAAAGCATCCGGTACGGACTACCGCAAAACTGGCTCAGGCAGCCACAAGGTTCACCCTATCTATGCAGTGTAACATTTTTTATGCAAGTTGGATCGCTAGCTGTACCCGGCCTCTTTGTACACCGCACCCTAGAGGGTTGGGCCTTCTAAGCGAAAACTCAATCTATGCCATAAATCAAATCCACCATCTTTAATAAAAAAAAAGTCATATTTTTGTTTTTTTACTAGTTGTTAGTGTACAGATGGATAGTATATGAGTTTCCAATTGATTCTTAAAAGAGTATACTTGCAAAAGTAGGTAGTTATGTAGAATTGACTTATGGCATAGATTGATTTTTGGCTTAGAAGCCCCAACCCCCGTGGGGCGTACAAAGAGGCTGGGTACTGCCTGTAACAGGATAATACGTCATAATACTAGTCCGAATGGGGTTAGTCAAATCTCAATATTTTCGCTATCATAGATTTTTCCGATCTTCCATGCATACCATGATCGAGATCAAGGATCTGATCGATATGCTCCTGAATTACACCGTCTTGCTTACGAAGGCTCGTTAACTGATCTTTGAATAAATTTTCTGATTGGCCTCGCTTAGAGGTGATTCCCACAATGAATCGCTCCGTGACAAATGCACAACATGTTGAATCACAGTTATCGGCTTTTGTTGCCTCTCGGTGCTCCACCCGGGGCCACCTTGATGGGCTTTGTGGGGCGAACTGCGTGGTTTAGATGGGAGATCTCAGCCGGCACGGCAGAGAATTCAATCTCACGATAGTCATGCCAATTAGCGGTGAAAACGATAAGTAATCTTAATTTTCTTCAGCTGAGCCATAAAGGTGGAACTAGAGTGCCCAATTTGGTCCTGTATAAATAGTAGCCCTGAAGCTATGGTAGTAGAGCATCTTGCAAGAAATACAGTCAATCAAGGTTACTTTTCCCGTATTAATCATGACTGAACAGGCTATGGATACTCGGCATAAAGCCTTTCGAGAGTCTTTCGAGGGCCAAACTGTCACTATTCCTAGCATGTACAAATTGATTCCCGAGTGGCAGCCAAATCTTCATGAAGAATATCAGCGGGCGCGTGATGAAGCACTTGATCCCTGGATTCAGAGGTATTTCCATCTATTCCTTAATTCTTCGAAAACTGTTCTTGGTTAACTATCATAATAGATGGGTGCCTAACGAGCGTACTGCGCGGTCACTTTGTGTAGCCGACTTTGGTCGTTTTGCTGCGGTTTGGGTCCCGAGTTGTCAGTCCTACCGGGTCCTTTGCACAGCTGCCAAGTATTTTGCCTGGGTCCGTTCTATCTTTCCCCGCTCAGAGATGTGTTATGGCTAACCATATTTTAGTACTTTGTATATGACGATAGTACGAGCTCCATCAAAGAGGCCGAAGAGCTTCTCAACCATACTGACCAAATTGCCTTTGATTTTCACTATAGTATTTGACTGCGGTTCCTTAAAGCACGATCAGTATGCCGCTGAGACATATAGAGAAGCAAGCCTCCAGTATTTTGAATTCACCTTGCTCGGAAAAGGTAGCCTGCCAGATTTGTCAGAGTTTGACTGCGAGCTTCAGAATGCGTTGCACTGTTGGGATGAAGTCGGAGAGCATATCCGTGAAGTTTGTTCCGAAGGTACCCCCTCACCATTTCACCTGTATCCAAATACAGAATTTAAAGGACCGGGCCATTGCTTACAATATGAATAGAGACGTGTGAGGTGCTATGCGATGAGATGCTCCGATACGTTGGGAGCCTGAATAATGTCGACAGCATTTTCAGAGACAACGAGGTGCCCTCAGTTGAAGAATACTGGAACCGACGTGAGGCCACCGCCGCCGTTTATTGTGTGATCGCCACAATTCCGTATGTATTTTACTCGAATTTATGTGGGCATTACTAAGGGAGTTTCAGGTTCATTTACGGAGTAGACATTCGTCAGTCAGATATCAAGGTTCCCGCTATGCCAGACTTATGGAAGCACGCTTCCTATTTCGTTCACATGTGGGTAAACCCTTATTGGGGTCTCGGTGCATATCTCTAATAACGGCACAGATCAAATGACATGTTCTCCCTGCGAAAAGAGCTGGTATGAAGCATCGCCCCTCCTGATATACGCTGTAATACTGACTACTGATCGGGAATAGGCGGATGATCAAATCGAAAATTTGATTCCCGTATTGATGATGAACCATCCAGGAATTGACTGCAACACCGCAATGCAACAAAGCTACCAGCTACTCGACAATCAAGCAAAAGGTCTCCAGCATGCGAAGGAACGCCTATCTGAGAGCCCCCAGCAGGTATCACCAGAAATCTCGGCGGCATTTATCCAAGGTTGCTTTGACACAGCGATGGGTCTTGCTCATTGGAGGTACGATCATTTTGTAGTTCAATCTCAAGATCCCAGCTAAACGTTCATCTAGTTACTGTGGCGCTCGATACTTCAAAAGTTGGGAGCGGGATGACGAATATGTCATTAAGTTTACGATTCAGGGACAAAGTCAACGAAAAGACGACATTAGCCAAAGCGAGCGGCTTCAAAGATCGGCAGGCCTTACCCCTTGGTATCAGTCTTTAGCACTCCAGGCCTTTTTGATTGCTCCAACAGTCTACTCACTGGTCGCATTGATGGCTAAGTCAACCGCGTTCCGGTGGCTGCCTCGTGGCTGGATTGGGTCTTGGAGAAAGTCTACTCCTCAATGAAGTCTGGCAAAGATCCTGCTAGCAGGCGGGGGATTTTGTGCCTTTGAAAATTAGAGTTAGAATCACCTTCATGCGTCAATATAGTCATTAGAATTGAATTAGAAGCAAAGTGCCATGCCCCACCTCCCTTCTCTCTTGATAATCTAGTAGCTGTAAATCCATCGAGAGCGGCGTGTCCCTTGCCGTTTGTATTTATATCCAAGTCTTGAGTGCGTGAACTCCCCGTAAGTCGTTAATAGCTTGAATCCTAAATCATAGTCCAGTTGCTGGCCGAATTTCCGAGGTCAACATTGATTGCCCAGGACAGCAGGTCAAAATTCTCATAATCCTCAAGATTAATAGCATCAATTTCCCCGTACCCGCCAGAGGAGCTGCCTGCATCAGGCGTCAAAATTGACACGGGGCTCACACCAGTACTTGTTGTGATGTCGGGAGTTGCCAGAGAATTAGACGTTGCAAACTTTTCTAGGATCTTGTCCAACTTCTCCGTGATGGCCTTGGCAGCCTGCAAGCAAAATTCTTGGTTTCTTTCCCGGGGACTGGCCACACTTTCGAGTTGCGAAGCTAGTACGGAAATGTTACGAATGAGCGCCGAGGTCTTGATGCCGGGTGGAAGACTCTTTGAAGGATCTTGTGTGGTATGTTCTAGTGCAGTCAAAAGGACTGCAGCGGTAGACAAGCCGCAAGAAAGAAGCTTCATAATGTCAGCCATGCAGAAGGGGGATAGATGGTGAGGTAAAAGTACGTACAATCTCAGGTAAATCATTAAAGGTGAAAGCGCCTTTGCTGCGAGAATTTCCCATTTGCACAACTGTCTCTAGCATATTTGCAGACACATCAAGTAGTTCCGGGAGGGGAGAGGAGCTATCCTCTCCCAGAAGGTGATATATTTGGAAGTGGATTTGGAGGTAGGCCAGATGGACCTTCGCGTGCATATAACAGACGGTAAGAGGTATGTCGGACTTCCAACAAGCTTGGCTGTACCGTAGGTGGGGAAGCAAATTATCCCAAATCTGATGGCACCGGAAAGACAAATCCCTAGTAGTTTGTTAGTAGATATTCAAACCCCCTCCAATCGGTCGCTCATACCTCAACTTCGAGGAGTCGGCTGCCTGTGATGCTTGAAATTGATATTCAACAATTTCTTCCCTAAACTGACTCAAGATATAGCGTAGTCGAGCCCAGGTTGCCGCCCTGTATTTTCCATCCGTATTCCAGCCATCCTCCGTCAATCTAGTTTTAGCTGCTTCCAGTTCCTCGGGGTCATCAGCAAACAGCTCGTCGTCTGATAAATCAAGGGGAAGCTTGACATCGACATATTGGGCCGTAATTCGAGGAGGGAGATTGAATACCAGGCCAAACATTTTCTCGAGATAATATTCAGTCACGAAGCATCTTCTTCGGCATTCTGCAAGAAAAAATGGCGTCCTCTCAGGGGAATATGTCGCTTCTCGATGCAAGCCCAGAGCCAATAGGTCTGTCGCTAGATCGCCTACTAGTCGCCACACACCAAGGCCTGAAAAAAAGATTAGTCTTCGAATATCAACAATACGTGAGCGATGTGACTTACTTGCATCTCCTTCAAGAAATGATAGTAGCTGCACATTTTCATTCGCTAACCATATGATGAGGTCGGTTGACTGAGGTGCAACGTCCCGAGCCAGTCGTAAGCTCAGCTTGCTATACCAAATCATATCTTGGACAAATGGGTCATCCTTATCCTCTTCTCGGTCAACAAAAAAGAGCGACGCGCGGGCAGCCATGGTGTAGAAAAGACCGATCGTCTCGACTCGGAGATTCGTGCCACAGAACAAGGAGAAAAAACCATGTAAATCCAAGGATGGTGTAATGACAACCTCTGTGGAAGAAGAACGGAGCACAGCTTCTGATACATCAGATATGTTGCCAAGCTCGACTCGCTCTTCGGTTTCTCCAAGAATGTGGCCTGAAGACACCAAGTCGGTGCGGAGCGTTTCCAAAAGGTGTAGAACGACCGGCTTCGGTACAAGCGCATTGTGCTTGAAAGAGTAATATTGGTGGATAGACTTTTCAATGACTGGAAGATACTTCAGTTGAGACACAATCTCCTTCATGGTGGCTAAGTGAGCATGGTATGCTTTGCTGTCGTGGGACCCCGGCGTGGGCGTCTGTGGCAGTGCGTCGCTCGAGAAGACGCTCGACATGAAAGGCCATGTGTGAAATTTGGGAGCGCCAGCTGCAGACCGGCCAATATGACTTTGGCGGCCTTTTGAGCTGTTCCTGCTCCCTGGTGGTGTAGCATGGCTTGGTCGGAGTAGCGTGGGAACGGTCGACCTGTGTCGAGTCGGGTTTTTGGTAAGAGGTGCGGGATGATAGTAGCACCGAGAGTCGAGCCCGCGGCGCTGGCAGGGAGCACAAACTGGTTTCCTGTGATCACATCGAGTCTTTCTCTCTCGGCAAGGCTCACAGGAGGCCGGGGCACGATTGCGTCTGGTTATGGGCGCCGACATGTCCAAAATGCAAGGAGGCTTGTGACGTTGCCTGTACCTCCGCGTTACAAAAACTGACCCACACGGTGGTGAGCTTGGGGTTTCGTCGGGCACGCTTTTCTCATCCCCACGCAGCAGATTGATACTCTCCGTCGATAGAGCAACCTTTGTCGAGCAATATTGCCTGTTTCCTTGGGATATTGAGTCATGAGGAGCGATTGAAAGAGGATTTTTGCTGTCAGAGACTGATCACGTGATTGTAGTCCGATACAAGACCGGTAACAATACATGTATCGGACTTGTATCGGTGTAATTGGTCACCAATGTCACCAAGACCTACCACTCCTCTCATACCGCACGAAGGTAGGCGAAGATGTCGAAAATTATGAGAGGAAGCGACATACTGAAAGACCAATAAATGAAACTTCCCCGCAATGAATCTCTAGTCTAGGGAAAGAGACGTGAAACAGAGAAAGATTCATTGACAATAACATCGCAGGTGCTCGCTCTTCCTACCAAAATTATACAACCGCCCATTCAGTCGTCGCGACTTATTGGAATCCGTTCGCCTAGCTTAGGGATATCTGGTTCCAATAGTTCGGCTTTCATGTTTACATGCCAACTCATACGGTTTATTCAATGAGCCTTTCTCTCGTGGTTAGATACCGACCAAATGTAGCTCATAACATTGGAATGATTGGATGGAAAGACTAGCAATGTACGAGCAAGATATTCCATTCATTTCTAATGAAGACTTGTAAGCGCAGTGTTTGTTCAGGG
The DNA here is from genome assembly GCA_037043885.1 of Penicillium goetzii. Taxonomy (NCBI): domain Eukaryota; kingdom Fungi; phylum Ascomycota; class Eurotiomycetes; order Eurotiales; family Aspergillaceae; genus Penicillium; species Penicillium goetzii. The sequence goes on along the minus strand of JAWLST010000008.1, from coordinate 330,601 downwards.
GCTCAGCCTGCAAGCTGCCAATCTGTGGAAGGAATAAAGAATCTGGACATGGCCAAATTCACGAATCTATAAGGCTGCCTGTTGCAAATTGACATACCTTGGCCCACGGCAGATGTCCGAAGAGTGATGCCAACAATCAGGTACAGCTCACCCTGGTCGACCTAGCCATCTCCACGAAAGTAGGCGCTAGATTTAGTGGAGATCAGGAACTAGATCCGGGTTGGCCCCAGCCCAGCCTCAGCCTAGAATGGGCCACCTATAGCTAGGATCCACATTAGGTCTATAAGGTATTAGGTAGCAGGGATGGCGAAGGTAACTATGTGGTCGATTCCTATATACCATTATACGGAGTATGTAGATAGCCAAGACCCCCATACTACCGATACCCTGAATGCTGAAACAAGAGAACTCAAATTTGGACGAGCTAGCTCCGCTAACCACGGTTTCGCGCTCGGGGACAGCCGCAAACCGGCAAGCGGGACTCTGAAAAGTGGAGCCGGCCATGCTTTAATATTAGAGCGAACGTCGCAAGATTGAGATGAATCCTACTTTGCTGACCAGGACGCATTTTCAAGACGCAATTCATACGGAGCAGACAGATAAAACAAAATCCAATGTCCCTCCGAATGGTCAGGGACTTAGCATTGCAATCGGGTCTTTGGGGGTAAGAAGGGTGTTACTTTAAAAAGCAATAATGTTCATAATTCAATAGATCTATGCAGCTGCGCCCATCACTCCGGGACATCCCTTGATTCCCTTCAGGCCTAAAAATCTCCCTTCCCCCTGAACTACCAGGCCTAGCTTGTTACCTCCTCAATGCAGTTCAAGGTAGCGTCTGTACTCCTGGCATTCCAGGCGAGTGCCGTCCATTCATTTGCGATCGGAGACAAAACTTTCGACTACGTCGTGGTGGGTGGTGGCACTGGCGGGAGCGTCATTGCGACTCGCCTTGCACAACATTTTTTCAAGGTCGCCTTAGTCGAAGCTGGAGGCCTGTACGAGTTCGAGTCTCTCGCGGCTGTCCCTGCAGCCGATGTACTCCCAGCGGGATCGGATCCTAATACGAAGTCAGCGGTGGATTGGGGCTTTGTCACGAGGGGGCAACCAGGCGCAAATGGGCGGGCGATACATTATGCTCGAGGCAAATGTCTAGGAGGATCGTGAGTGATCACTTCCCGAGAGTGTCTTATGAGACCTAGACTAACATTGCTATGCAGCTCCGCTTTGAACTTTATGGTTTACCAACGGTCAGAGATACACTCGCGATAAGATTTAGATGGACGACCCGCTCATTTTTCCGTCATACAGGCCGACCCGCGACTCAATGCAAGAATGGGCCGACGTTGTCGATGATGATAGCTACACCTTCGACAACACGCTCCCTTTCTACAAACGCAGCGCCCACTTCACTGTCCCGAACACCAAGCTCCGAGCTTCCAACGCAACAACAGGATACAATGCAGATGCATTCAACTCCAACGGCGGCCCTTTGCAGGTATCGTACTCGAACTATGCCCAGCCCTTCTCATCCTGGATGAACCTCGGCATGCAGGCGATCGGGATCAACGAAACACAGGATTTCAACTCGGGCTCCTTGATGGGAGGGCAGTACTGCTCATCTACAATCGATCCATCAAATGAGCTTCGCAGCAGCTCGCAGTCATCTTTCTTGACCTCTATCAAGCCCCTGGCCCTGACGACATATTCACAAACGCTTGCGAAGAATATTGTGTTCAATGGACAGAAGAAAGCGACCGGTGTGCAGGTGAAGGGCGTCTTTGGAAATACATTCACTCTTTCAGCCTCAAGAGAAGTGATCATCTCCGCTGGTGTATTCCAGTCACCGCAGCTGCTTATGGTATCGGGTGTCGGCCCAGCCGATGAGCTAAAGGAGCATGGAATCAACGTCGTTGCCGACCGACCAGGTGTTGGCCAAAACATGTGGGACCATCCATTCTTCGCCCCTGCATATCGCGTACAGGTCGACACGCTTACCAAGATCACGACCGACCTCATCTACGCGGCTGGCCAGCTCTTGAACGGAGTAACTGGGAAGTCAGGCCCTTTGACAAACCCGGTCGCTGATTACCTGGCCTGGGAGAAGATTCCACAAGCCTTGCGCTCGAAGTTCACCCAGAAGTCGCAAACCGCTTTGGCTGAGTTCCCAGCAGACTGGCCAGAGGCCGAATACATCTCTGGCGCAGGTTATATCGGCAATGTCTCCAATCCGCTGTCTGACCAGCCGAAAGATGGCTACCAATACGCCTCCATCCTGGGCGTTCTGGTCGCGCCCTTGTCGCGGGGCAATATTACTCTAAAATCTTCCAACACTGATGACCTGCCCATCATCAATCCTAACTGGCTCGATGATCAAGCTGACCAGGAAGTCGCCATTGCCATGTTCAAGAGAATGCGTGAAGCCTTCCAGAGCGATGCCATGACACCGGTGGTCATCGGGAAGGAATACTACCCCGGGCTCAAGGTCCAGAGTGACAGTGAGATCCTCGAGTTCATCAAAAACAATGTCATGACTCTTTGGCATGCGGCTTGCACATGCAAGATGGGCAGGCCCGACGACAAAATGGCTGTGGTGGACTCCCAGGCACGAGTCTACGGCGTGCAGGGACTACGTGTGGTGGATGCGAGCGCGTTCCCTTTCCTCCCTCCTGGTCATCCCCAATCGACCGTTTGTGAGTTCCCTCGCTCGAACCGTGGTTGCCAGTATTTCTGACGTTTATACAGATATGCTTGCCGAGAAGATCTCGGATGCGATTATCCAGAGTTCTTAGGACACTACAGCTAGCGAATGCAACATATATCATCCAGCCGAGCTAGAGTGGGTTTGTGTATACCTGGAATTATTGCTTTGACAGGCGGGGACATATTGATGGATAACATGTGTATATTAATTATGTGTGCGTACCTCCGTATTTTACATTGTCATCGGGCCGATGAATATCTATCGATGTTCCTGACTTGGCTCTAGAATAACAACCCAGTCGACAATGGAGAAACTTGTGAAAGTAGTTTCAAGTCAACCAAACGAGATGCTCTCGGCGCAGTCTTGTGTTACTGTCGAATAGGAGCACCGCTCATATCACACGACATTTCCTTGCCTGATCCAAGTCGTTTTGTAACTCGCCGATCAATAGGCCCAGTTTCTAGCTCGTAGATTCGACCAAAGTGCCTGCTATACCAGGTCACAACGCGTATATCATCACAGTTCTCAATTATGTCGCTGTTACCTAATACCCAGATACCCCACCATCGTCGATATCCATGCTCTCAACAGCTCACTCCATGAAGTGATATTCCAAAGACTTTCACTACCCAAGCCTTCCTCGTCCACTGCAGCTTTAACGAAGCTTTCCAGTAATGTTCGATCATGTGGATACATAATGTTCCCGTATATGTCGTACTCGGTAGGATGCGCGGTCTCTCTCATAACGGCCCTGCTCAAGGTCAAGCGAGAGAACGAATTCGGTATAAAGGCAACCTGCTCCGTCGCCTCAGAAAGCTGTCCCGGATAGTCTAAGGTCTGGGAGGACTAGTCGAGGCTTCTATAGCCACTGTGGATTTCCTCCAGCACGCTTCCAGGATCAGCAAGTGTGACCAAGACCTCACGAGGAGGGCTGCGATTTAGAGAGGCAAGTTTGAAGCCTAAATCTAGAAGCTTTCGCGTTGCGAGTTGGTAATCTTCGTCTCGTACTACCAGCATGTGAATCTAGATCAGAAAAACATGATTAGCAGCCGAGAACTCCCCAATTAGTTGTATCGGGCCTGCTTACCCCAACGATGATAGGGACACCAAGATGCGCCAGTGCGAGAGGTCGTCCCCATTCCACAACTAGGAGAGGATGAATAACACGACAAGGTTCTATCGCTGTGGGATTTTGACTAGTTTTCCGCGGCTTTCTGAACATTTTGTGGTAGCAGGGGTACCGGAAGTAGTGGGGAAAGTGTAGTGAAAAATGTAGTGAGAGATAGTTAAGCCTCGTGATGATATTTCACTACCAGCTATGGCTCTTGAATTCTCGGACCTTCATGCAGGGGGTACCCTTTTATGACGGCTCAAAGGAAGCTTGAAGAAAGGAAAAATCTTAAATCATCTCCAGAAAATCAGTCGCGGCAGTGGGAGAAAAGCCAGACAAGCCACTCGTCATTGATTTTGATTGTATGCTCTATGCTATCTTTGATTATTTACAAAACATAACGGAAGGCTTTGTTATCAATCTCGGTTTGATCCTGGATTAATCGTCAGTTGCCGGCCAATGCAAACCAAACACCTGCACCAGAGATATACTTACCAGCATTCCATTCTCAACACCATCGCCCTCCGACTCCTGACTTTCAAGCGCTGCGCGATCCCGTCGCTTGTTCTCAAGGTACATATACAAGTACAACGCCACGATAGCAACCGTCTTGATCGCGTATCCCGCAAGCATTCTAAGGAAAATCAGTTAGATAATTTATAGCCAGGTAAAGCGCTGTTATGAACACTCACGCAATATAAGCACTGTGATATCCCGGCGCCTCACTTTCTTTGAATGTCTGCGGGCCAATAATATTGCCAACGCAGTATCCAGTGAACAGCAACGCGCCAGTGACCTGCTTCTTAGTGTAACCGGCAATATTGGAGCTAACAATCGTCAAACTCATGCTGAAGCCCAGACCTTGGAAATAACAAAGCCAAAGTGCGACCAGACGGCCCCATTTATTCGAGTCAGGCAGCCCGACCAGCAAGGACGACCCTAAGATGCAAGTTAAATTGGCGACAATCATGCATGCACTTCGTGAATGGAATCTGTCTGCATATTTGGTTGCCATCCACCCGCCGATCAAAAGGGTGAGGAAGTTGACTGCGCCGCCAGGGATCTGGAGGTACTGGGTGCCGAGGGTATCGAAGCCGAAGGAGCCGACGATGATCGAGGTAAACTGAGGGTCAATATTAGCAAGGCTCATGTGAAGCGAACACCGTATAGTGAGTTGGCTAAGTTAAACGTACACTCGTCAATGCTGAATTAGGCACCTGTGCGCCCACAGCCATAATGAAAAGCAGCCATGTCTTGGGATCCCGCGCGGCTTGCCAGACTTGATCCCACTTGAATTTGTGACTCTTAACACCCTGTCGGTTAATCGCGACGCGGTCGATGGCGATTGCACGCTCGCGCTCGGACAAGAATTTGGCAGTTGATGGCAGATCGGGAAGCAGCCACAGTGCAAAGATACCGATGACGACGGAGAAAGCGCCAAAAATGAGGAACACATACATCCAGCGAGGCAGACCGGTGGAGATGTGACCGACGGCGTAGCCGATGAGTCTATCGTGGTAAATCAGTATTGATTCTCGACTGTGCGAACATAGAGAGTGGAGCTTGTCCTCACCCGCCGAACATAGTCGCAATACCGTTTGTGCAGTAGTAAGATTCCAGGCGCAAGGGCTGCTCACGAGTCGTGTACCACATACTCATCATGAGAACAAATCCCGGGTTGACGACGGCTTCGACGAGGCCGAGAAGGAAGCGGTTGATGGCGATGCCAGCAAAGTTGTGGCATGCTGGTGTGGTCATGAGCAGGCCGCCCCATACTGTGGCTTTCGGTAAGAATCATTTCAATAACCCTAAAACTTTTAGGTTCTTTACTTATTGTTGTGCTGCCGAGAAACTTTCCGACCGGCAGCTTTTGGAAAGCCAGGCCGGCTGGCCACTGGGCAATCAGGTAGCCGAAGTAGAAGATGGAACCTATTATTGTCAGCAGTTGTTCACATAAGGTAGAAGCACAGAGGCCATACTCAGCCACGAATAATCCTGCCCTTTAAGATGTGTTCCTTCTTTGAGACCATACACGGAGGCGAAGTTGATGCTGTTTTTGTCCAAGTACTGCACGCAGTTAGCATTCGTAAAGCCCAAGACACTCCGAATTCCACGGCTTGTCCGTACCTGAATCATATAAATTATGACTAAAAGGGGAATAAGACGTCTATCAATCTTTTGCAAAGTCTTCTTTGCTTCCTCTGCTGTGTACTCAAGCCCTCGATTCTGGCGGTAAAACTCGTAATTTTCATCACGGTCCGACGATGCCGTCGTCGAGAGGGCCGGCGAGGTCGCGGCCTCAACCTCTTTCTCGTAATCAACCATTGTCTGAGATATTCAGGCAAGCCACAGGTGAGATAATAGTCGTCCTACTGTGCTGACCTTTTGGTGGACTGTTGATTGATTTTGCACAGATGAGGGGCGGGTGGACTGCATCCAGTTCTTATAAAAAAACCAACATCTTCAGTCCCCCAGGCAATGTGGAGAACAGGACATGCACGCCATCGACCCCACAAGCGATATCAGGGGAGAGACAATATAAGACGAGGAAGCGAGAAGACGGGTGGGGAGGCGTGTTGACGTTGAGTCTTGAACAGCAGGTGGGCGACGTGATTGGACCTGATGCGTTAGCGACCGCGGAGCTGTACGGCTTTCCCAGGGCATCGAGCCTATTAAGAAAGACGGAGAAATATATGCTTTCGGCATTTCTGCAGGAGAGTTTAAGCGGGTTAAAATGTTGGTCAGTTTGGTCCTAGTGAAATTTTGGTGGTGGTGGTGCGCGTGGTGGAGGTAATCACGACATCGCTGCGCTGATTGCGTGGTGAGCAGTCCAGTAAAGCCTGTTAGGAGCCACAACATCGCGGGATTTTACCGAAGGCTTCTTCAGGTGGAAGAGATTTTAAATCAGAGACTTAGCGTTTGTCTTCAAGCGTTTATCGAGCCGCTGGAGATTTCATCGTTGGTTTAAGCCACGCTTAGCTTGTTCTGGCTTATTTATGCTTGTCTATAGAGGACCGCGGTACCACAGCTTCAAAGGGTCCTATATTTTACGATGCCGTCAGCTCGATAAATTTTGAAAACCAGTACCAGAAAGCTGCAGACTTTGTCCTCTCGTTGAAGCAATTTTTCCCATTTCCTCAGCCTGAAATGCTGGTGTGTGTATGTTGCAGAGCGCCCCTGGTGTGAACGGAGGAGGCAGAGAGTACATACTTGAAGCCCCTAATGGTGTAGGAAGTTCACTGCCAATGGTCAAGTACTAAAGGCCAGCTGAGGTCAAACCCCTGATGACAGCTAATTGTGACGATAGTAAGAAGAGAATTTCAAACTCGCTGCTAGAAGGTCCCTTTCTGAGTTTTACTATACGCTCCCAGAGATATCTAATGTAGGGGACATGAGTTGAGAAATATGCAGTAGCAGTCTTGAAGAAGTAAATCTCAAGGTATGAATGACATCCATTGAAGCTGTTACTAGAGCCTTTCCCCCCTGTTTCACAGCAGGCGAACAATAGTGAAAAATGATAATTACCACCTCAGAATCAAAGGACAGACTTGATAATGAGCATTCGGTCGCTCATTAGATCAACAGGTCACCGTGCGGACTGGAATGCCACGTAAGACCTCTTAGATCGGACCTTCAGAGACTTTGAGATTTCTTAGATTTTTCCAATTTGCGATATACCCCGACTGGCGTTTTTTATGTTTTCCAGGGAATGGGAAGTACAGCTGTCCATATTGAATGTAAACAACCCATTATTCCGCCGCCAGGAGAACCAAGGTCACGGAATGGTTAACCCGGGAACAGGTTTTCTTTTCTTTAAAAAGGGCAGAAAAGGTCACCAATTTCGTTGTTTTAATTTTGATGGCTATCCCACCACCTACAAGGACACCCGTCTGGAACAGGACTTGATTGAGAACAGTCCTTTGCTGGCTACCGAGGGCGAGGGTAAGCGAGTGACTGTGTTGCCAAGCTCTCCCAGTCCTAAGAGCTACACTTTCCCAGAGTCTTGCAGGTCTATGGGTTCTCGACGTAGCCAAACATCAAGACCGGATCTTCGGCTCGCTTTCCCCGGCGACCCTGCGCGTCCAGACAAACCCTTTCTGGCAATACTCTTTTTTTATAGAAAAACGGAAACGCAAAGTGAAAGCCGATGCATGCGTACTGCTGGATCCCTGCATGAGATTAGGTCGTGTAGATCCCCTCAAGTCATGACCGTAAATTATGAAATGCCGGTGTGATTTTTTTCTCTCGGGCTGCGCATCCTTGTAGTGCTCAGAGTAGGCAACCAGCATCGGACAATGGGATTGGGTTGCGAAGTCTCCACCAACGGGTTGAACTACCGGGCTCCAGCTAGGCTAAAACACTAGTCAACAAGCGGAGACGATCGCAATCGGGGCCACGGGGCTAGCCGTTGAGAACACCACGCTTGCCAGGATCAAATTAATATATTTAATTCGGGGAAGGCGTTCCGCTTCCGGCGGGAAGTACCAAGTCTCGATCCAGATCCCTTGTTGATACCAAAGTACGGTCGTCCGAGATTGTGAACTCTACCTTTTTGGCTTTTGGCTTGGCCAATATTATTGCAGCAAACATTTGGAGCAATCTGGACTCGCCTCCTGAGAAAAATGACTCATTCGTTGTCCTAGATTGATCGAACATGTCAACCAGCTCTGAGAAAACGGGGAGACAAAAGTACCGGAGCATAGGACAAAGGTCCATACACAACCCTCCAGCTGAGAAAATATGATCCAAAGGTACATCTTTAGGTCTTGGAAAAACTTGCAGGGGATGGCCGCTCCCGGCCTCGGCTGTAATCTAAAACCTAATCAACGCAATTATTGGCGCTTCTGTATGTCATTCTATTGACCGTGCAAAAGCAACGACTGGGATGTACCGAGGCTATTGCACAGTTTCGTACAAAATCTGGTAGACGAGATCTCCTTGAATAGTTCGTGATGAAAGTTATGTTTTGTCTTTCAAAGTCTACTCTGGGTCGTTTTTATTTACATGGTCTGTCAAGTCGTCTGTGGGCTCATTTGTCGACCTATCTCTCTACCAACATGCTGGGCTTATTTGTACCAATCTAAAATGACATTAAATATAGGTCAGAAAAAGGAATAGAATATGCAGCAGGGCTTCCTAATTCAGTAGTAGCCTTCCTGCTCCTCTCACCCCTTATCGTTCTGACCATCTCACATAGGTTCGTCATCATTTAGTAAAAGCTCCGAACGTGTTTGTTATCCGGCCGAAGCTTAATCGTCCCCCACTTCTACGTCATCTCAGGAACCGATTTCCTCCTCACATACCTTTATTTCTCATCAAGTCGCGTTCCTTGGAGCGAATTACCCCTGAGCGTGTGCCCAACAGGCTTTCATTTTTTTGCGTACTCTTAAAGTATTTAGATTATAATGAATACCCTCCAAAGAATCATAATCGAACATGATCGTCCTGATAACTACAAGGTTCAAGTCCGGCTAAGCATGGTGGGTCAGTGGATCATGATTTAGCGGAAACGAAGGGTGGGCACCGAGGAGGGGGGGAGGCTCTACAGTACTACTAGCCCAGCATGTCCAATTGATCTGAAGGGAATTTCTGTGTGTGACTGCACGTTTAGATCCTCTGTCTGCCCTCCGCCCATCCCGCAAGTTCACCTGTAATTTAAACTAGAATTGAATTTTCTAAGGTTATTGTGCCGTAACAATCACAGCGAGTATGATCTATCAAGTCGCAGGTTAACCCGGGTGTCGGGCTTTGGGGGCTCGGGGGTAAACCATCCATTGACCTAATTGGCCGCAAGAAAACTCTGGCGTTTGACCGGCGGCGCCATCTATCCTTTTCTCGTGCTCGGTTAGAAGAGAAGTGTAACCCGTTTACTCCGTACTTGTTGGAGAACGCCTGAAGAATTACAAATAACTAAGGTCTATCCCGACGGCCCGAGCCTTCCATACCTTAAGCTCCGTACCATAAGCTCCGTACCGTAGGCTCGAAAAGGGGGCGTCGCAAAGATTGGCGGTTTACCTAGATGGGACAAGTAACTCAACGCATTCTTCTTGGTTGGGGCGCCTAAAGCCACGAAACAGGTTGTGACACACAGCTCTGTTTGAAGAACCTTGGGGGTGCTTACTACTAGAGCAAACCGGGGGAGGAACGGGGGGAGGAATGGGGGGACGATCTTGTTTCAAAGTCCATTTTCGCCTCATGTATGTATTACCGAGCGCTCGGGTCGTGCGGGCTTTGGGGCTTTGGGCTTGACAGGGGTAGCAAAGAACGGCGCTAAGTCTACCTAAGTATCCAGCCTATTTGCTATTCCCTGGGCTTACAACAAGCCCATTAACTGTACTGTTTAATGAGTAACATGACCGAAGTCACTATTTTTCACCGCTACGACCAAGGACCCAATAGCGATTTGCAGCGGATCTACTTCCGGTAGGTCTATTCCTACAGTCTCCAGTCAGATGATCTTCCTTCTCGCGGCGCATCACGGCACATCACGGCACATCACGCTATTTCACGCTGTTTCACGACACTTCACGTACTATGAATCACCGAAAAAAGGTACCGGATTTTTCTGGAACAGCAGACTGCCACTTTGACTCCCCTAGAGCCATCTACACCACTGTATCCAGCACACAAGACTCGTCTACTACTCATTCCATTTCGGGCCTTCGGCAGGCTGGGATGATCCACACCACCACAGCCGTAGGTGGGCACGTCGATCATCATGTCCACCAACTGTCGTTTCTCTGTATGGCTGCTTGATCCAGCAGGTTTATGTTCATAAGCCCTGTGCATAATGGTTGTGCCACGCACAGCGTTGCGCCAGTCACGGTCGCATCTTTCCGAGCTAGATCTACAAAATACCTATAAGCTTAAACATCGTACCTGCGCCTCGAAGTAGAAGCGTATCAATTCTTTGACTAGACCGTGCATAACAGAATCTTTCCCTCAATACACCTTGAAATAAGCACAATAAACACTTTTTAGATCAATACACCCGCTTTTATATAAGAATCTGTCGTGTTTCCCCATGAATCATCTATGCCATCGCAGGTCCCGTCTCAAGCATCCACTATACAGGAGTCAGAGCTGTCCGTCTGAAGACTTGATCAACGGTCGGGAGTAATGATCACCTTCTGCAATAAAGGGCTTCCGTTTTCGAATAGAACATCCTTCGCAGCCTTGTGGGTTTTTGTCGCGGTCGCCTCGAGTGGCTTGACGGACTAGGGTAAGTCGAGTATGAAAAGTCAGTCCAGTAGTATAGATATCGTGGGGAATGCAAAGAGAAAGTACTCACCTGGAGCCCCACGCCAGTTACTGTCCTCCTCAGACTGATCCACAGAGTCCATCATCTCCGGACCAGAAACTGAACCGTCCTGTGAGCTAGTCACAGGGTTGTTTCTCACAGCATCAAACACCATGAGACAGGCAGTGCATAGCTTGTTGAATATGGTAGTCATTGTACTCGGATTTCTAAGTCCACAGTAAACAATGTTCGAGAGAGAGAGAGAGAGAAAAGGTCTGTGGCAGGCAAAGGAGCTCGTGGTTGGGCATTCGTCAAGCTTTTTAAAGCTCCCCCCAGTCGAGTTAGCGAGTTAGCTTACGACTGCACAAATGACAGGGACTGAACTGGATCCGTCCATACAGGTCATCTGGCCTTTTCTCTTGTGGGAATAATAAAACACAATTTGCACCGAGACTAATTCACAGTCGCCTTGATATGCAATGGCTTTTTTGAATTTCTGGGTTGCACCAGTTTGGACTAGCGTGAGATAGGAGAACTGTCCGGGCGAAAAAGAGCCACGAGGATGTGTCAAGGCCAGGTCAATACATCCACAATTCCTTCTCTTATGATTGACTCTTGATTGGAGCAGAGGGATCCGCGGGTGGCTGGTTCGAGCATACCCGGTAATGAATCTTTCTTTAATGAACATAACGGAGTTCCGATATCCACCTGATACGCACACACTATATCGACCGATACTCCGAAGCGCTTAGAAGAGGTACATATCGCCTATTATCATATTACGTGACGATCATCCATATTGATTGCTGTGGAGAGACGCTCAGGCCCACGCCGAACAGGTGAGTCCAAGCCCTAACTCCCGACTCTACCCACCATCTCATTTTATTTTCTCAAGGAGCTATTCTATTTACTTCCATTGGGGGAGGTTGGCAGCCTATCGAGAGAGAAAAATGGGAGGGTCTCAAGTCATTACAGTACCGGGATTTCAGCACAGCTTGCTAGTTTGCTGGGTGGGAGTGTTCAGGCTCGTGCCCCGGCACACTCACTAAACAGGGTTCCAGAAGACCAAATAGGACATAACTCATAAGAGTTCTGTTATGACTGGGACCGGTATAAGTGGCGCACATAACATTAGGGGGACGCAGTCCTAACAAGGAGCCCGGAGGTTTCTTAGACGACGACCCGCCGGCGTCCATCTCTTGAAGGGAAATTTTTCATTTACTTTCCCCGGATATAATTAGGATGTCCAGGATTAACCCGTTCCCCGGGAGATTTTCCAGTAGTGGAGACCCTAATGAACTCCGCCCAGTCTCTAGTTCACCTGAAGAAGCGACTAACTCGTGCCGGATTTGCAGCTTAGCCCTCGCGCAGGTACAGCAGCACCCTCAAATGATGAAAAGAAAAAGAAAAAGCAAACAGGCCCCTCGACACGTCAGGGCAATGCGGCTCCATGGTACGTGCTCTACATGGTAGGCGTGAGAACTGTAGGCTGTTGGGTAAGTGTGCTTGTTGTCCTTCGGCCCCCAATCCAGCCTTCGATTTCTTTCTTTTTGATTCGAAGTCTTTTGTCTTCCCCTGATCATTATACTCTCTTTACCCATGATTCTTCAGTATACCAACGGCAACAGAACAAAAATACTGTCCTGGTGTACCACTGAATAATATATGCGTGGGAAAAAGAAAATGGTGGAAACGTCCCTTTCGCATATGCAGCGCATATGTATAGATGAGCCATCACATGACCAGTACTGCATTCGATGAGAAAATTCTCGCGGTCACCATCAGTCCAATCCCCTATTACTGATGAAGAACAACTCCTTACTATATGTCTATCCCTCAGAGCCTGAAACCATTTGGTAAATCGAATTCCGAAATTTAAATCTGTAATGAAACTAATGAAGTGTTCTATCCAAAGTCGACCTCGATCTTCTCCCCCAAACATCGAGACATAAACCCAGTCCAACTAGACAAGTCGCTTGTATCCCCATCTTCCAATCTCAAATGATCCCGTACACCTCAACGCCCCCGTTGTTCCCCGGCATGCTAAACATGCAATGACAATGACGCCTTGAGCCAAGGTGAAAACAGGCTGAGATACCGATAATAACAAAATAATACACGCTAATTGCATAACGATGCATCACCTCGTGGTTTTCAAAAAGCGAAATGGAATATACTTATTGTTGAGGAGCTCGAGGCGGCTGCTGTTGCTGTTGACCAGGTCCGCTGTCTGCCATTCTAAGTCTCTTGGGGTCATTCGGGCCAGCGGATGGAGGTGCAGTGGTGGGATTCGTGCCAGGTGAAGCGTTGGCATTAGTAACATCGCTCAAAGGAGGACGCTTGCCGTTCATATTTTGCGGCGGTATGCTACCACCTCGGGTGACTGGGCCTGGGTTGGTCGCGTTCTTCGGATCGATACTTGGTCGGGTCAAAGGTTTGAAGGACGAAACGGATGGGCCACGAGATAATGGGCTACCGAAACCGCCTCCCTGACCTGCTGCACCGCCAACTCGGTGCTGCAGGTTCGTTGCAGGGTTGACAAAGTCCCGTGTGCGTCCCTTCTCTGGGGCTGGTGAAACTCCGTTTCCAGTTCTCACCACCGCGACAGTTTTGGTATGATCGATTCCTGCGGTTTTGCGAATAGATGGACTCTCCGCGTGGGGATCGAATTGTGATCCAGGGATAGGTGCGGCGTTGGGGTTATCCCGGAGTTGATCGGCCGCTCGGGCGGAGAAAAATCCCACAGATTGAGTGGGCGGAGCCTGATTTGAGTTGTCTTGATTGAATGTCGGAGCGGGCTCTCTTTTGATCGGAGGTTGTGCGTTGGCAGTCGGCATTGGTTGAGGCGGGCCAGTCGGTCTGCCATTGGGCATGTTATGTGGCTGGCCTGGCGCGGCCATCGGTCGTCTTTGATCGGCTATAGATGGGTTCTGTCGCGCGTTTGGAGGTAATGATTGTCTTGCAGCTGGGTTATTTGCACCGCTCCATCTCTCGGGTTTCGAAGGGGTTACGATATTAGAGTCGAATCGGCCCGGTGGTGGCGCTCTTTGGGGAAACGGGCGGTTCATGGGTGTTGGTGGTTGTTGAGGTTGTTCTGGCTCTATCACAATCTCGTCGGGATTTCCCGTATGTGTCACCACAAAGTCGGCTTCGTCAAAAAGGTCGCCTGTATCCTGTCAGCAAAATTCAAGAGAAGTGGACGGGTGTAACATACTGCCAAATTCACCATCGCCATCGAATGCGGTAGTATGACTGGGAGCGCTGCTTCTTGCAGGCTCAGATGGACGCGGGAGAGGCAAATCGTCATCTTCCACCACTCTATTATTCGGGGCTGGTTCTTTTTTGATTGGTGCAAAGTCCGGATGACGGTGGAGGTCATTAACATCCCATCTAGCCTATAGAAAAGATAAGCAGGGACGCCTTCTTCAGGGCGATGGATGAAACACTCACGGGCCCGGTTTTTATCTTGGTGACCTTGGAAAGATAATCTTTGTCATAAACGCAGTTGCCCAAGACATTTCCAAAGTTTCTTAGTGCACGTTTCAAAGCATCTGTTGTCCCCTCTTTCTTGGATTTCTCGAATGCAGCCGCTTTGCCCTTGCAATTCTCGATGTGTCCGTAGCCAATATCCTGCCAACTATCAGCGGATGTTCTCGAAAATCTTCGTATAAGCATGGGAATATTCATACCTCGTGAAATGATCCATCTTTGAGCGTGACTCTCACAATAACCGATAGTCCAAGGTTAACCTTGCCCGTGTTTTCGTTCTCGTCAACCTGATCAATAGACATTAGCTGGTATTCAGCTGACAGCAAGCACACGGCAACACACAAAATCAATATCAACTCTCTGAATTGAGCTCGACCAGCCATTAAACCCAAACACCTCGTTTGCAAGATTGATGCATTTATCCGCCGAGAGATAATGCACTTTCTGACCCCCGCCACCAGGCCGTGAAGAGATGTATTCGGGCCCAAGTTTCCTATCCAGGCGTGCTTGCAGTGTGGCAATTTGCATAGCAGTGTACTCGCTCATCCGGCGTTCGGGTTCCTCGAAGGGGTTCGTAATGACGGGACCTGGACCATTGGGCATCCTGATGGCGGTGGGTCCACCGCGATGTTGGTCGCCGACACTGGGAAATACACGATCAGTTGGTGAACCCATGGAGATTTCAGATTTCAGAAATTGGGGGTTCAATTCTTACGCTGGCATATTGTTTGGGTGGTGTTGTGTGTTTGATGGTGGTGATGAAAGCGTGTCGAGCGCGTCTTACTCCTCGCGCGAGCAGTCGCGATATCACGTGCTGATAGCAACTGATAAGCTAGGCAGCCAACTGGCAACAACAGAGCCTCATGTATTTACAAGTTGGGGTTATTTCGACCACAGTTTAGATTTACAGCTTTTTCAGAGTCTAGGAGGGAGCGCAGGTTCTCTAACGAGACTGTACCCGCTTCTCATTCATACCGAATGCTAAGTTCAAAGGATAGCGATCTCATAACTCATTCTTTACAAGCGATATGTGCCCCAAGGTCCTCAGCAGAACTGTGAAGGCGCCAGATCATTGAGCGATGAGACTGGCGCTAGGCACGAGACCAAGATCCTTCAACGTCTCTCCGAAAAATTCAGCATCAAAGACCTTCTTCGGGAATGTCTGAGTGAAGCTTTGAACTTCAAGGCCGTCATCTGCCTTGAGGGCCGCGGCAACCTCGAACAGAGTGGTAGTGACGGGCAGTGTCTTCATGATATTGCCCTTGGGGGTCTGGAATCGCATACGAGTCTCTGTATACGCAGAAGCAGGCTTGGATGCAACAGGGCCAGGCGCAGCGGGCGCAGGGACGGCGGCGGGAGCTTGAGGAACAGCCACGCCGGCACGCTCAGCACGTTCGCGCTCAGCCTTGCGACGACGTTCTTCCTTATCGGCTTCGATCTGTGCCTTGACCCGCGCCAGGTGTGCCCTGTCATCCAACTTCTCTTGCCGTTTCTTCGCTTCCTCCTTCTGTCTCTGCTTCTTCTCCAATGCTTCCTTCACATCCTGATTCTCCTGCGTATTCTTGCGACGGATGTTCTACAAAATCGGTCAGTCAATGCCCACTCATCCACCAGGGTAACACCCACCTCATTCTGTCTCTGCTCGATCTTATCCTGCTCTGCTTGCGCTGCCCGCTTAGCTGCGAGCTTCTGCCTCAACTCCTCCAGTCGCTCCTTCTTCTGCTCCTCGGTCAACGGCGCAAGTTCTTCGGTGGATTCGGAGAAGTCGGTGTGCTCGGTCTTGGAGGCGTGGAACTCTGCCTGGGACGTGCTTCGGAACTTCTTGCCACACTCGTTGCAGACCAAGCTGCGCGCTTCCTCGCCGGGCTTGAGAGCTGGCGCCTCTTCGTCTTCGTCTTGTTGCGATGCTTGGATCTCTTCCAGAGACTTGTCCTGGTTCTGCTCCAGCCACTCGAGCGCCCCTTGCACTACCCACGTTGTTAGAAGGAAGGTCGCGATGATAAGCTATAAGGTATGAGAACTTACGGCCGCCAGTCTTCTTGACTGCTAGTGCTGCCCTTTCCTTGTCGAAGCCCATCTCGATGAGCTGGTCAAGATCGGAAGCCATGGTTGCGAGCGCTGATGACAACGAGGTGGGGGAGGATGGTGTTATTTCGAAGATCGATTGAGATGAAGCCTGAGATATGGCACGGATTTAATGGTTTACTGAGAATGACAATGCCTTTGACGATAGAAGGCAAGAAACAGTGGTGTTCAAACCAACAATGGTGGATGTGAGGCAGGTGGTGGTGTGGGTAAGAGCTGGAGCTTTGGGTGACGTATCGCAAAGGCGGCGAGCGATAACCTGTGCGGGCCTGCTCCACAATTATTCCTTTAGGCGCTCAGGCAACCTGACCCCAGTACGGAGTATATCCAAGAGAGCTGTCATCAATTCCATTGATGACTGTAGCTATATGCAAGTAAATTTATAGATCGTTTGAATTCAAATATAAATATATACAGGCTAATGTTTCTTTTAGCTTTAGGACAGGCTGCCGATGAAGGTGGTATATTTCTTTGAGCTATGTACCTCTCGACATTCATGCTGCATTGCTGAGGTTGCTCTGTTCGGGTAGGTGAGATAGCCCTGGTATTAGGTAGCTACGTAGGTACCTAGTGGGAAAGTTCCATCATTCACATTGGACATAAGTGGTAATTAGGTAGATAGAACCGGGGTAATGCATGCCGGCAGTGAGTTCCTGTCAGCAGCATGTGCATGGCTTGGTAGCCTCGTGCTGGAGCCATCCCGTGCATACGAAGCTTCCTTAGATTTAACTGTGGTCAATGCTTAGGGGGAAATATTCGATCTTGCTTAAATGCTGTATAGTTATAGCGTATTTAACCTAGATCGATCTTGTGGGAACTGCTTATGTACTCCGTAATTAGTAGACGGGTATGGAGTAGGTAACAATTGTTAATCGGAACGCCCCCACAACGGACAGCATCACATGCGGCTATCACGAAGGATTGGCTTTGCATCCCGAGGATAGATAGTTTTGCACACCGAGGCAGTACCACATATGCCAGAATATAACCAATTTTTAGATTTCCCCACAAGGAAATGATCAAGACCATGTAGATCGAAATAAACGTCTTCTTTGTTGAGATATGGTGACATCACCTGACTGCTGAGTCAGCGGTATCCCCAAACTGGACAATAATCAACTCCTGAGGCGCCGACTCCCTTGACACAAGATACCCTCCCCTCACCTTTCTTGACCGCAATCGCAACCTCATCGTCGCGGCAACCTCACATCCTGCGACACACCTCACCTAAACTCTCGATTTCCTCTCTACACCCTCACGATCACCATGTCCATCGAACTCGATCCCCCCGAGCTTGGCTTCAAGCGTGAGTCCCGGGATTTGGCTACCTAGACCGGCGCAAGACACTGACTGGTTCTCTGAGACATATAGGGCCTTTCAACCACGAAGTATGCCAGATCCTTCACCTGCGCAATCCTGGCCAGGAGCCTTTGGTCTTCAAGGTACGTTTAGAGAAACTCGCGAAGTACCCCGTCAGGCGGACGCCGCGGCTAACATGGATCTTTTTTGTTGTGCGACAGGTCAAAACCACTGCCCCGAAGCAGTATGTGATATTCGCTCACTTCTCCGTACACATCTACGCACGTTTCGGTTACTGACTCGCGCTAGCTACTGTGTCCGCCCCAACTCCGGCCGTATCGAGCCCGGTAAACAAGTTGATGTCCAAGGTTCGAGATCCGCCTCAGATAAGCGCCAAAAGCTGCGAAACTGACATGATGAAATGAATAGTCCTGCTGCAGGCTATGAAGGAGGAGCCGGCCGCTGATCAAAAGTGCAAGGACAAGTTCCTGGTCCAGTCTGTCGCGGTCACCGGTGGTGATATGGAATATTCGAACGTTACCTCCATCGTACGTCGCCTACGGAACCGGAAAATTCGAGGACTTTACTGATTATTTGGAACGCAACAGTTTGAGAAGGCTTCCAAGTCTGCAGTTATTGAGCGCAAGATTCGCGTCAACTGGCTCCCATCTGATTCGGGTGCCTCTTCGCAACAGCACCAGGCAAACGACTCGGTAAGTTGCTCTGCATACATCACGCCTTGCGCGCTCCCTCTAATCGTCGTTGTCTAGGTATTGGAGGAGGAACCCCCCGCGTACACTTCTCCAGGTGGAAACTACGAGACCCCCGCCGTCGGTCTTGCGAAAAAGAGCCCCGTCGACCAACCATCTCCGATCCCCGCCCCCGATTTCTCCGAGAAGTCCATCAAGCCCGAGTCCCCCCAGCCCACCGAGTCCAGCTCCTCCTTTGCAAACGCCAAGGCCGCCGTGGCCGGTGCCCTCCCCTCCAGCGATGAGTTGCAGACCCAGCTTGCCGACGCCAACGCACAGATCCAACGGCTCAAGGACCGAATCGCAGATCAGGGCCTCCGGCAGCGGAAGACTGGCGGCGAGGCGCCGGCCGCCCCTGCAACGATGCAGCAGTCACACGGCCAGACCGAGTCTGGGGTCTCTGTCCAAACTGTCGCCGGGCTGTGCCTACTCAGCTTCTTGATTGCCTACTTCTTCTTTTAGACTCGTTGCGTGGATGGACCATGCTGCGCCGTGGTTTCCATTGTGTTTACGAACCCGATCACGTCTCAACGCCCTCCCCCTTTCCCGCTTCCAAATCCCAATCCCCCCGAGCCTCATCTCATTTCCTGTGTCTCTCGAAGAGCCTGCCTTTTTGATTCTAGCATCAGCCTTCCTGTCGTGTGTCTCCTACCTTTTTCCTTTTCACTTTTCCTTTCCCCTGGTATCAATACCTCTTTCTTACTCTACCCGGTCTTGTGTGAGTCTTTCGATCAGTTCGAAGCTCCTTGGTCCCATTCGGTTCTGTCCCCCACCCTGTTCCTTACATTTCCTCTCTTGTCTAATATCTTATGATGAACGGACTAAGTGTTTTGATTCTCTCTTGTGTCATAAATGATACTCGAACTTTGGAAGATAATCCATACCTTTACTTCCATCGTATGTTAGGAGAGCATTCCGTCGTAAAAGTAGAGTTCTAGACTTGTCGGGGCGGAAATTCAGTAGCCTGAAAGTCTGGTCTTGGAGTAGTTAGTCACTGCGAACCATTTATACGGCCATACTCTGCAAAAGCTCGGATTTGTGTTTCACAAGGCAATCGACTACAAAATGTAGGATACCGTGACAACAGTCGAACGGCGGATCGATGCGCAAAAAAAAAGAACAAATCATTTTGGTTTAAATCTACAGTCATCATATCGAAACAGGAAAGCGTAGGAAATACACGCATCCAGTTAACACTGAATCTCGCTCTCCTTCCACCCATCACCCTCCTCACCAGCCGGACCCGCCGACTCAGCCGAGATACCCTCACCACCACGTCCATTAGACGTCTTCCCAGAACCACCACCACCGACAACACGTCCTCCCTGAGCACGCTTCACCCGGCACCACGGACCAACATCCTTATCCAGGATGAAAGTCCAAATAACCCAAACCCAGCTCCGATGGCAAGGCAATGGCTCATAAAACTCCCGCGCAATTTCATGCAACTTGTGCAATCTCGTCCACGGGATGGCAGGGAAGTCATGATGCTCATTGTGCAGGCCGACGTTATACGTCAGAATATTCAACGGGCCATAGTAAGAGTACGTCTCCGGCGGCGCGAGCGAGGCAAGAGGATGCGAAGCATCAACCTTAGTGCCGGGCTTTTGCTTGAGTTGTGCGAGGGACTCTGTGCCGCCGGTTTTAACGTTCGAGAAGAAGTAGTGCTCGGCGATGAAGTGGCCTGCGCAGGGGTGCAGGGATCCGGCTAGGAAGGAGCTGGCGATGAAGTAGTAGAATGGTTGGAGGGAGCCGGTGAATTTGGTGAGGGCGTAGTCGAAGGAGAGCTGGACGATTAGGTTTAGGAGGTGGATTGAGGTGAAGGGTGGGCTGTAGATGAACATGGGTCGGACGGCGTAGAAGAGGATCTGGAAGGTGCAGAAGAATGTCTTTCCTAGGAGGGAGTTGAGGAAGAAGGCTTCCAGTGCGGTGGGGAGGTCGGTGTCTAGGCCGGTTACACCGAGGGACTTGTGGTGGGTGAGGTGGTAGGGCTATAAGAACGTTGTATTAGTATCCCTATTCATCATCATTGTCCGTAGAACGGGGAATACTCACCCGGAAGGCAGCACTGTATGGCAATCCGATAGGGATGTTTGCAAAGATGGCCAGCACACGGTTGGCCAAGGGCGACCGGAAGGCCAGATTGTGGGAGATCTCATGGATAGCGAGGAACAGGTTCTGGTTCGCCGTAGCTCCAACCACGTATGCCGTAGCCAGGAAACGCCAGTCAAGGATCGAGGTATTGCGGAGGAGGTACGCGCAGGTCAATTGGATAGACACGACAAGAAGGACGACCCATTTCGTCAGCGGCTCAGGACCGCAGAGTTTAGTGACCTGAAAGTCAAAATAGAAGTTAACATTGCGGTTCAGGAACGGTGGCAAGGTACCAGGGAACCAATGTTGCTGCTTCCGCAACCCGCTGGCTGGAAGACTCCCGAGCCAGGGGCTACAGATGCGTAAACGATACTGGAAGATACCGACATACCTCTGGATGAGCCTTGATAATTGCCTGTCGCCTTGAACGGTGTGGCTCCTCTGTATACGTCCAAAAGAAATGGTCCTCGACTGAGGAGGTCTCCGGCGGCGAGATTCTGGCGGGGGGAGCTTCGGTGCTCGCAGGGGACGCCGCCTTGGCTGCAGACACCCGGAAGTGTGGCGAGGCGGTTTCAACGACCGAAGGCATGGTTAACGAGAGTTAACAAATGCTAACACTAACCGGGAGTGTAATGATGGACGAGGAGTGTCGTTCGACACGGAGGAAATGCGCGGCCTGGAAAAGGCGGAAGACACTCCACGTGGGGCGACACGGGAGAGTTGGATGGTCTGATAGGCTTGGCTTAACTATGGGCGAATGAGAGGCGACACTTTGCCATCGTAAGATGTTTAAAATCTAGCAAGAGAGCTATCATTAATCTTTTGTATATTTATACCTAGTTGACTCAGATTAGAATATACAATTTCTAGGTAACCAGCAATTAGTGATTCAGATATTGCGAACCTTAATCGACGAACTACGTGGTAGTATTATCAATAGCGATGGCGTGCAGGTTCGGAGTATATACATCCCTATCAGAACACTTTTTCAGCTCGGGGAAACACGTGCCTAGTTTTCAATCATCTGCTCTTTGAAGGCTTGGTACTTCGCTTTCATTTCTAGTCTATCTTTTTGAGTAGTTCAACGAAATTAAAGAAATTGAATAACCAAAGAAAGGTGACATAGGAAAAGCGGTCGCCTCAACAAATGCGAGATTGCACCGGAGCCAATGTATGGAAAATGCAGAGCAGATTGCTTATCTCCGATTCAAAAGCGTCAAGAACTCTTCTCTCGTCTTTGCGTCGGATCGCATACATCCCAGCATATAGCTAGTAGTCGTGGTGCTGCCAACCTTTCCTACTCCGCGCGTCGCCATGCAAAGATGCGAGGACTCCATGACAACACCAACGCCCTGAGGCTTCAGCACCTCAGAAATAGACTGAGCAATTTGTTTGGTCAGACGTTCTTGGACCTGGAGTCTGCGCGCGAACATCTCGGCCAGTCGGGCTAGTTTGGAAAGACCAATGACCCGGCCGTTGGGAATGTAACCGATATGTATCTACCTCATAGAGTAACGTTAGTATTATACCATGAAAATGGGCGTAGAAGTTCGTACCTTTCCAGTAAAGGGAACCATGTGGTGTTCACACAGTGAGGAGATATCGATGTCTTTCACAATGACCAACTCGTCATAATTCTCGTGGAAAACAGCCCCGTTGAGTAGGTCCCGCGCATTCTCCTCGTAGCCCTTGGTAAAATAGAGCATGGCTTTGGCGTATCGCTCTGGAGTATCACGGAGACCTTCTCGATCTGGATCTTCGCCAATACATTCAAGAACCGTTCGCACAGCTCCTTCAAGCTTATGGATTCGCTCTTCATGTTCCTCTAGGGTCGACTTTAACCGCTTTCTTGTGCCGGGGCCTCATGAGTATGGTTAGTATGTGGACATTCTTCCTCCGAGGAAAGGTTCTGAGGTATCTTACAAGGCGAACTTAGACCGTCAATGTCAATCGGTGGGGTTAGGGTGCTGGAGCTAGCGGGGAGACTAGTGTTCGTCACATTGGTGATTGGATGACCTTCAGCCCCGGAGCCATGGGGTGGGTCATTCGAGGTAGGTTGGCTAATTTTCATGATTCAGAATCGGGGGAAGAAAGAGAAATGAAGATGGAGGAAAGGGTCCAACTGAAGGGGAGAACGATGCTTCTTATTCAATTGACTTCCTAGCTGGCAATGAAAACCATCCGGATGAAAGAGGAGGAGAAGGGAAGAAGGGAAGAAAGAAGATATAGCTTGATACACATGGTGCAGACAAAGACGAAATGACTGTTTGTCTACCTGCGCAACCGGGTGGAATATTGCTGTATTTTGGATTGGAGCTTGGTACATGGAGAAATTGTGAGAATCTACTATATGAGATGGTAGAAGCATGAGAGCTCTAGAATATGGGAATGTCAAGAAGAAGGCAGAGAGACAAGATAGGAATAGAGCGTCAGGTAGTCGGCTAGCTACTGCCAACAAGTTTGTTTGTTGGACAGGTTTCATCAACAATGCGATGCTGTTCCAATCTGTACCTTTCCATTCGGGACATTCCACATCTGGAAAGTCCCAACATATTGCACATCATAAAAGGCTTTCAAAGTGGAATCAGAAGCCTCTCTTTACCTCATGTCATCCACTTATAGCGCGTCCAACGCCTAGTCATATCCTCACCTGCTTCTACACTTTCTTGATGCTACCTATTCCTGGCGCTATCCAACCACCACCCCGAGCCAACATGGCCACCCTCAACTCTCTCAAGTTAGCCCTCAGGCAGAAAGCCACCGCAGCGGGCTCCTTTCTCAGACAGTCCCTGACAGACGCAGAATACAGTATTGGCTTCGAAATCTTGATGCGGGAGGCAGGATGGATGACCTATCGAGACTTCATAATCCCTCACCTCTCTCACCTGTTGGTACCCTTCTTGAAATCAGATGCTGGTATCTCGGTACTTGAAATCGGACCGGGCCCAAAGAGCGTGCTTGGGTATCTCCCCAGAGTTCTGAGACAGAAGGTCGGAAAATACACCGCATTCGAGCCCAACGAGCTCTTCGCTACACGACTGGAAGAATGGCTTCGCTCGATCTCTGAGATGGAATCCCCGCTGCCCTGTCTCGAAATTCCGCCTAAAATTCATCGAATGCCATTCAGTGTTGATGGGAACACCAAGTGCGATACTGGCGAGAAGTTCGACGTCATTCTGTTCTGCCACAGTATGTATGGCATGAATCCCAAAGTCAAGGTCATCGAAAAGGCACTTGAAATGCTCGTTGAGCAGCCCAAGCACGGAATAGTCGTTGTGTTTCATCGCGACGGATCCCTACAACTCAATGGACTAGCATGCAATCGAACAGCTTCTTTCCCAACCGGAGCTATCTGCGTGGCAGACGACGATGAAGAGCTGGATCGTTTCACCCTTTTCGTGGCGGGCTTTACACTCCCAGACCTCAAGAAATACAGGGCTCTTCGGACCGAATGGCGAAGTGTGTGCCGTGACTTGGGCGGATGTGATCAAGCCTACCCAAACCAGTTGTTCTTCAGCTCGCCTGAAACCATGACAGCTTTCACCAGAGACGCGACTGCGGTACCGGAGCTGATAGCACAAGTTCCAGTGTTGAAAGAGGAGAGGGTTCTGAAGAACCGCGAGGCTCTCTCACATCATCCTGCCTCGGTTGTGAAGCCGACGGAGTATCAACATATTCAGCAGTGCGTTCAGTGGGCTCTGAAGCACCGGGTCGGTTTGACTATCACTGGTGGAGGTCACAGTGGCCACTGCCAATGGTCCAACGTCGTCTCGGTTGATATGGGTGCTTTTGACAAAGTACACATCCTCACAGCCGCAGACAGTGAAGAAGGATCCGTCTCCGATTCTGGTCCTTGGGTCATCGCCGAGGCCGGTTGTAAGACTGGTGATATTATCCGCAAAGCCATGGCAGACGGCTTGACAGTGCCCTTGGGATCCCGGCCAAGCGTAGGCGCAGGCCTCTGGCTACAAGGTGGCATCGGTCATCTGGCTAGGCTGCACGGGCTCTCGTGCGATGCCATTATTGGTGCCGTCCTCGTCAGCGTTAAAAATGCCCAACTCCTGTACGTTGGCCACGTACCAACGCAACACCGACCAACCGATGCTGTTCGCCCAGAAAACGAAGCCGATCTGTTATGGGCGATAAAAGGTGCTGGAACCAACTTTGGCATTGTCGTCAGCGTTGTGTTCAAAGCGTACCCAGCTTCGACACACTCTGTGCGTAACTGGGTCATCCCGCTTAGACATAATGACCAGGTAATTGTCAAACTCAACTACCTAGACAACCTCGTCGCCAAGGACCTCTCCGAGGGATGCTCCGTGGACGGGTATTTGTACTGGGATAAGGACCAACTGCATTTGGGGGTTACTTTGTTCGAAGACCCCGGGGCCGAGCTCGAACCAATCACCGCTTCCATAGACACACTCTTTGGGCCTGACGGCAGTTTAAAGATTGTGGATGATGTTGGTTTGTTCGATGCCGAAATGTACATGTCAGGAATGCATGGCGGACATGGCGGAAGCAAGACGTCCTCGTTCAAGAGATGCATCTTTTTGAAAGACATCGCTAGTTCGCCTCTCGTCAATGTGCTGATCATGGCCATCGAGACTCGCCCTACGCCCTTCTGCTACCTTCATCTCCTCTATGGTGAGGGAGCGGTGCGCAATGTAGCAGAGCATGCCACTGCTTTTGGTTGTCGAGACTGGGAGTTTGCCTGCGTGATCACTGGAGTCTGGCCCCGTGACCAAGATGGAACCAACCTTGCTCGCAATGCTGTCGAGTGGGTTTACAAAGTCGCCATGGGGTTGCTGCCCCTAAGCAGTGGAGTGTATAGTGCAGACCTCGGGCCTGACCCCAGGGACGCCAC
Organism: Penicillium goetzii; assembly: GCA_037043885.1. Classification (NCBI taxonomy): domain Eukaryota; kingdom Fungi; phylum Ascomycota; class Eurotiomycetes; order Eurotiales; family Aspergillaceae; genus Penicillium; species Penicillium goetzii. Next base: position 304,966 of record JAWLST010000008.1, on the reverse strand, counting down.
ACTAGCGGCTAAGGCTTTCGGCCCGAACCGTCCACGCTTAGCTCGTCTCAAAGACATCTCGGATCCGCACAATGTGCTCGCTTATGCGTGTCCTCTTCGCAGATTGCCAGTCGGGCAGAAGCTCATCATCCTGGTTACGGGTGAAAATGGTGCCGGTAAAGACTATTGCGCAGATGTCTGGGCCAATGCATTCAATGCATGCGTCGACAAAAGCCTCACGGCACGTGTAGTCAGCATCAGCGACGTGACGAAGAAAGAGTACGCAGCAGCTAATCCCGGCGTCGATCTGACACGTCTGCTCCAAGACCGTGCTTACAAAGAGGAACACCGGTCAGCGTTGACGGACTTTTTCAATGACCAGGTGAAGCGCCGACCTCGGCTACTGGAAGAACATTTTCTGGACGTGGTATGCGGCGCCATGGATGTGGATGTCCTTCTTGTCACGGGCATGAGAGAGGAGAGCCCGCTGGCAGCTTACTCACATCTAGTGCCAGAAAGCAGACTGCTGGAGGTTCGCGTCGAGGCAAGCAAGGAGACCCGACAGGCACGTCGAGGCTGTCACGTTGATGATGATGCTGATAGCAACGAGCTAAACAAATTCAAGTGTTGTCCAAGTCTCATCTTCAAGAATGAAGAGACCGGAAACAAGGCGGCGAATCGCTTTGCCTCATACTCTCTGCTCCCCTTCTTCGACGAGGATGTCCAGCGACTAGCCAACATGGTGCGCCCCGTACCCGACTTTCCACGCCCAGGCATCAACTTCCAACATGTACTCGGCATCGCGCAACAGCAGGGAGGACTGAAGCTGTGTACACGCCTACTAGAAGAATCTTTCGACGGCGACTGGGCTCGTATCAGTCATATCGCGTGCTGCGAGGCTAGCGGCTGGGTCTTTGCCTCCTCGTTATCAAAGCAGCTCAACATACCCTTGGCACTGATCCGTGAAGCTGGCAAGCTCCCACCACCAACCATTTCCGTCCCCAAGTCTACATCACATATCTCGTCTTCGACATCCAGCGACTCAAAGGAGAAACGGATCGAGATGGAACGATATTTGATCCCCAGAGGTTCTTCCGTGGTCGTGGTGGATGACGTCCTTGCGACGGGCAAGACACTCTGTGCCGTGATCCAGCTTTTACAAGAGGCTGGTATCAGTAAGAAGGATATCACTGTCTTGGTCGTTGCTGAGTTCCCTGTTCACCGTGGCCGGGAACTGTTGCGCGAATGGGGATTTGGGGCTGTCAATATTCGAAGTCTTTTGGTTTTCGATGGGGTTTGATGGAGGAACGTGGGGGTTTTAGCATCTTGTTTCTGTGACAAATCCAACATCTTCATGTCTTTCCTTGGGGGCTGGTAATTTTTCTGCATGTGAACAGAATGGAACTTAGATTTACCTTCGAATTATACCTGGCCCAGATTGCAAGCCAATTTCTTACTGTACCCAAGGATACGATGCCTTGTATTGTGATAAAATCGACGATGGGAGTCGTATCGGTGGCAAATTATAGCCACAGCATACGAGATTGCTAGATAAAGAATCGTCGCGGGGTCTCTTGAAGAAATGTCGTTTTTGTGTTCTAAACTAGTTCATATATCATTCAACATCCTAGTAGTCATCTCCGCGACTGATAACTTCCTTGACGTTGGGACGGAGGACGATGGTCTGAAAATTTGGGTTAGCCACGGATCGATCATAAAATCAACGGGGATTGAACGGTAAAGACATACATGTTCATATTGAGCAGTGTAGGAGCCCTTGATATCGCAAAGGGGCGGGTAATCTTGGACAATGCCAGAGGAAACCAGGTTGTTCAACTGTATTTGAATTAGTCCATATTCTCGAAGAGGGTTGGTTGAGATTGACATACCCCGAGGAGGTACTTCTCCTGGCCCAATCGGTCAAGGTAGCGTCGGCAGAAAGGCAAAGTGCCGAAGTTCTTGTGGATCACGTTCAACAGGTTCTTAGCAGATGACAGACGGAGAGGCACGTTAGGCGCGTCCGCAGCAAGGGCGTAGTGAGAGCATTCCATCTAATGAGATGTCAGTGTTTGATTTTCACACCGGGTAGCTGGAGAACTCACATCTTCCCGAACGTAACCCTTGCCGGTACTACCGAAAGTTTCGATAGCGAAGACTTCACCCTCCTCCATCTTTGTTTGGTCAGAGCCCTTGACAATAGGCACGCTCTTGCCACCGTGAATGACGTGTTGCTCAATGTTGTGACCGTTCAGGTTGCGGATACACTTGACAGGGTACATAGTTCCGTTAAGCTCGACTTCGTAGCTCTCCATGGCTTCCTGGATGGCGGCACCGATATCACTCATGCGGACGTCAATTCCAGCTTCCTATAGAGACAAGTTAGACCTACTCCACTGTTCCCTTTCTCCAAGAATAAACATACCCGGATACCGGTGTTGGTAGCATCCTTGACCGCTTCCAGAAGCGGATCATACACAGGGTCAAAGCTCATAGTAAAAGCACTGTCCACAATGCGACCGTTGAGGTGCGCACCGAAATCAACCTTCATCACATCCCCTTGGTTCAAAACCATCTTGTTGCCGGCGTTGGGAGTGTAGTGTGCCGCACAGTGGTTGATGCTCAGACCGCAGGGGAAACCCATACCACCCTTAAGGTTATCACCTTCCTCCAGACCCGAGTGGCCCGTCAGGGCACGCACGGAATCCTCAATACCCTCCGCGATCTCCGTCAAAGTCTGGCCGGGCTTGATGTTCTTCTGTGCATACTGGCGAACTTGACGGTGAACCTCAGCGCCTTGGCGGTACTCCTGCAAGAAATCATTGTTCATGCGATCGAGATAGCGCTTCTCCTCGTTGGTCGTGCGGTAGGCGTTGTCGTTCTTGTACTCGACGATCTCACCCTCGGGGTATACGTTGTTGGCGAAGAGGTTGGATACGGGGACTCGCGGCGGGGAGCTCTGGACCTTGGCGCCGCCCTTCTTCTTCTTCTTGGACTTGCGCTTCTTCTTCTTTTTGGCGGCTGTCGTGCGACACAATCGTTAGCTTTAGCTCGAAACCTTGTGGGTGCGGGGTCGGAAAGCGGGGTTATAGACGGGTTGGATGGTAGATAAGATTACATACCTCCAGCTGCGCCAGCATCCGGTGCGCCCTCTCCATCTTCTTGGTCGTCATCAGAATCGTCCTCTGCCTCGCCGGGGGCCGCCTGTCCAGCAGCGGGGGCGTCGGCCTGGGCGCCGTTCTGGCCGTTCACTAGAAAGCTTGATAAGTACCGACCAGGATGCAAGATGAGTAGTGTTGAAACTCACGATCCAGCTGCTCCAGCTTCTCGGTCGCCTGGGCTGCCATTGTGTAGTATGGAGGACTTGGAGTGGAGTGAAGGAGGAAGAAGAGGGGAGGCGACTCGGATGTCGGGGAAAGATTTTCGCAGGCGATAAGATACGTCCCCGCCGCTTAATGACGGAACATTCTCCAACTAGGAAATCATTTACTCAAGTCTATACTTCTAAGATCGTAGGAGATATTTTCTAGTTGTAAGAAGGCTATGGAATAGGCTTTGCTATTTTTTCTTTCCAGATTTATGGGGCAAAATCAAAATTCCAGATCCATGTTGACTTTCAACTTGGCCTTCAGAGCTGCGCGCGAGACCTACTGTAGTGTCATAAAGATGCATCAAACTCCATGGATCCTTTGCAATAGCAATAAGGGTTGGGTATTTCGATATCGCTGATCCTCGATCTTCAAGATAGCTTGGTATCGACTGCTGCTTGAAACTTGTGCTTCGCGTCCTCGACCATGTAGATTATAATGCGTCCTCGTACATCTAGATATCAATATGTGTGGAGTCCTTATCTATGCAGCTGCGCCCTGTGTTTTTCTCGGCTTCTGCAAGCATCTGCTATCCAGATGGTTGATCATCTTTCCAGCTCTGGTAATCCCTCTTCTAGGATGGGCAAGGGTATACCCTCGGCCAGTACCACCGAGACAGGAGTTTAGCAGCGTCGCCCTGCGCGGTCTTCATGGCCTCCAGAATTAGAGGTTTAATATCATCCAAGGAAACACATTTGGTGTCCAAGTACTCCAAAAAGATTCTAACAATGCCAGCATTGCCTTTCATGGCAGCCTTGACCAATGGCTTCTCACCCCGGTTACTTGTAGAGAACATAGTGGCGCCTTTCTGTAAAAGGAACCGAGCAGCCCGCTCGCGCATCCAAGTTCCACCAGGGCTTCCTCTTCTCCCTGCCATGTATAAGAGTGGTGTCTCGTCGGTTAATTGGTTCCGCGCTTCGATATCGGCTCCTCGTTGCAAAAGTATCTCAGCAATTGGCTCTGGCGCTACCTCAGGAAGTGCGGTTAGAACTGTCGTCAAGAGGTTCATGCGACCATATCCTAGTCTTGGATCGACGGCATTCGCATCGAATCCTGCCTCCAGAAAGAAATGCAGAAGCTCGTTATTGCCCCATTCGGCGGCAACAAACATCTCCTCTATGTGGAACAAGCTCTTCGGGTCCAGGAACGCATCATAATCACGCAACAGGTCCAACGTGGCTATGCCCCCGGAAATAGCCCTCGGGAGCAGAGTGTTTTGCTTCCATTCTTTTGTGACATGGCATGGCTTTAGTCGCCGCAATAATTCACGTGCAATCTCACTCTTGCGTCCCGAAAGAGCCGTTGTTATCCACAACTTCATGGTATCCACCTGGTCCGTAGATGTCCATTTGTCTAACATCAAGTAGAACGCCTCGCTTTGATCAGACTTCATAGCGCCCACTAGCGGGGAATCTTCAGGATTTGGATCGTCGACGTCTGCTCCGTGGTCCAGTAGTAGCTTTGAAATGATGTAATGCCCTTGTTCCGCCGCTGATCGAAGTGCAGATTTCAGGGTCTTCGTCCAGACATTGTTTTCTGACCCCTTTAAAGTTCGGACTCTGTCTAGACACTTCCTCACCGGGTCCTCAAATCCACAACGAGCGACCGCGTTGAAGAAACGAGTAAACTCTGCGTGGCTAACCAAGTCGTCGACATCGATCATTGAAAGGAAAATCTCGGCTACCTCACGACGCCGCAATGTTGTCGCCAGGTAGAAAGACTCGTAAATTCCTAACTCATCAGGGGAATTTGGATCGATCCCATATTCCAAGAGATATCGGACGACTGGAGCATTGCCGGCTTTAATTGCAGCTGAAAGTGGTGATCCTGTGATCTTGAAATCCACGCCAGCATCGATGAAAATTTGTAGTAGATCAGTCCCTCGGGAAGCGGCATCTTCGAACGCACTCGGGCCGAATCGCTTCCTGACATACGGACTGCATCCTCTCTGAAGAAGAGCTCGAACTATCGGCAAGTTTTGTTGAAACACCGCGAGTTTCAAAGGCTGCTCCAGGCGGTGAATATCCGGCGAAAATTCCAGGTCGACCCCATGTTCAATCAAAAGGTGGACAACATCCTCGTGTCCATTCTCAATGGCGAGTGTCAAGGGGTTTCCGGGTTCAAGAAGACTGTTTGGAGGCCGTCTTTCCTCCATTCCCTCTTCCAACTCCCCCTCTTCCGCCTCCACATAATCTTCCCACCTGTTTCTATTGAGCTTCAGATACCAGCCAGTGGGCGGGTTGGGATCCACTCCTGCGTCCAAGAATAACTGGACAATATCACGGTGTCCGTTCTTCGCCGCGAGAGCAAGCGGATGCAAGGTTTGTGTGCAGACTGAGTTAGGGGGTACGCCAGCCTTGAGAAGCTTGCGCGCACAATCCGTCTTCCCGTTCTCTGCAGCCCATTCTAGCGCTGGGGATTCGAGACCATCATGGAGGTTATTGACTAAACGCCGCCACAAGAGAGGGTTGATAACGGCATAACAGCGCCTGTCGACCAAGCAGAAGGCATGAAGGTCTTCTTGCCACTCTAGGCGGTCTCCAATGAGAAAGATGACCTCCGTTGGTATGTTTGAGAAGAGCATGTTTGGGCAATCAACGAGAGTTCAAGTCAACGCGACGTGTAAATTTCCCGTATCAGCGGATTAGTCAGTGGACACCGGCCCGATAACTAACTAACTAACAAAGCTTTAGGTATCGTCCTGCTTATATTGAGAAGCACGAGGGTTCATAAATGGTACGTTACATACGAACCTAGCTCAATTTAGAACACAGAGTAAATAAATAGTATTTTGAAAGTTCAGAGCTAGCATAACTCTCATTGGTGGGCTTGGATGGCCTGTATAGCCATCTTGCTGCCCAGAACAATAGAGTGCTATTGTTGCTTGTAATAATTCGTATCCGGGTAGACCAAGACCAGCACACCGATCGTCTTTCCATTTTCTGCAACACATGCTAGGGTAGGAAGCCGTAACCTTCATGGGTAAGATCGACCACGCGTCGACACAAGCGAGGATCGATGTTACCGTCGCAGTACATGTCAATCAACCAGAATATCAGACATCTTCTTCCCACTCTAAATTCCCTTCAGAAGGATTATGAGGTCCGTTGGCAGGCCAGAGAATGAGATGACAGGCAATAATAATGTCTGCAACGCTCCACTGCGTGCAGCCCCCACCTAAGACAACCCCCGTCTACCTGAGGGCTTTGTGGTAAGGTGACCCATCTATGCTCTGAGGCCTCGAGGACGGTGTGTGTTCTCATCGGAGTAGCCCAAGGACATTGAGTGAGCAGTAGCATGATGGCGTGTTTAATCTAACGGCCGTACAAGACGTAAAATGCCTTGTGGGCAGGGAACCGCGTGTTGCAGTTTGCTCAGACGATGACAGGCAGGTCAAGAGGGTTTTGCAATGAGCGTATCTCGCCGTTTTGATCGAAGTCTGCCTGGAACTTCGTGCCGCGCTGGCTAGGGGTCATCGTACACAGGCAGTAAAATACACTCTCGTGCGTCAGACGCACGAAAGACAGCGTAAGGGGTGACTCCTGCTTGACCTTGTTCCAGGTATTGTGGATTGAGAAGTGGAATGCAGCCCAGGTAGACACGGTCACGACATCGATCTGCCCACCCTCAGTTGTGCCGGAGATACTCAGCAGTTCCGTGGTCCATCCCGCGGGTGATCCATACCGTCTTTATAATCTCGGAGGGCGTACAGGAGGAGTAGTCGTACCACATGCAGGGAGTGATGTGGGTGATAAGAAGCGTGGTGACTCGGAAACGAGTGAGGTCTGTCCAAGGAGGTATCGAAGTCTGATCGCCTGTCTGTATCTTGCCACGGGGCTGTGGAACGTTCATTAAATAGAAGTGGCCGAGGTGATGCGCTGATCAAATTCTCGGCAAGGGTACCGAGATGCTGAGTGCGTAAGAAAGCAGTGTAGCGTGGCAGCATGCCTGTAGTGCACCAGTGGGGAAAGAAAGAGAAGGGCTGAATGTCATAGAAGACTCGGAGACGGCAAGAGATCAAGATCCAGAAAGCAAGAGAGAAAGAGGTAAATAAGGGCGATATAGTGGACATCGTGAACTCTATAGTTGCACCTGTAGGAGTGGTGCTGAAAGTTCATGCAAGGGAAAGAATAAACGAGCTTAAGATTGGTATGATGAGGAGATAATTGAAGAAAGAAAGAAAGAGATCCACGCTATAATATGGTAAGGTGAAGTCAAGATGTGGGAGTTCATATCCCGAAACTTGGTGCAGTGGATATAGGTAGTAAAGTCGAAGAATTCTCTATAAGATAAGGCGCCAAGAGGATAGTATGAGAAGGAAAAATTCAGAAGGGAAGATCCATCAGGAGAGAGCCAAGTGTACGACCAGGTAGTAGCAAAGTCCAGAGCCTTGATTTTGACCGCATATTTCTGTCTCCAGCACTCATCAGCCATGTGAAATCCCGGTAAATATGTCGCAGTTGGCGACGCTGCCTCTTTGACGAGACGTTTCTGTCTTCCAGCAGTTCTTTTATCACGATGGATATGGATGGTTGAGGACATCAAGTGCCAGTCTGCCTCAAAGGTATATCTAATAAATCAGTCTTGGTCATGTATTCACAGGAAATGTTTCTTACAATAGATTTGTACTTATGTGCATTAATCATTCTGGCGGTAATTGCTTAACTTGAATCGTTCAAGTCAAGTAAAGGATAGAGGGTTTAAATAGTGAAACCCCAGGTCTGCTAGTGTCAACAACAAAGTCCACTAGAGTACTGTATAGTAGTAGCAAGATGGATGATATGAGGAATGAGAGTGGCTGGAAAGCTGCCTTGTATTAATATAAGGTAATATTGTGAGAATAGGGATCTCCTAAATTCATTTCCAATGGAGCTTTATATAGCTGCTAGTCCTAAATGAAACCTCAGGAATCCACAATCTAGCAAACTGCGTTATCTAATCTGATCATCAGCTTGCGCGGTCTAGGGTATCTTTGGGACAGCAGCAGCCAATGCTACCATAAAATACATGGATAATTCCTTAATTAAAATCTTAACTATACGATAGATTCCAAGATCTATAACAACTTTAAAAAGCACTCAATTCCCCTTAAACGGTGCGGTGATGACCCTCCGCACCCCAAACACGCCGATGACGCCACTCCGATCGATCGACCAAACCCCCAAGTCTTCCCCCAACTCCCAACTCCACTCCTCACACTCACAGCTCCCTTCCCCCTCTCCTCCTTCCTTCATGCGACAAGCTCCTCTCACAAACCCAGGCAATGCCTCCCCCTCGCACAACAACTCTCCTCCTCCAATCACACCACACAACGAGTCTGACCTCGTCTCCGCGCGCTATCCATGGTAATTGCTACCGCAATCTCACCCGTTATCATGGCACATCCACGCGACCAACGCGATCACAATACTGCCACCACCAGCAGGTCCGCCATGCGAGATATCCATTCCTCCTACACGCGCAGCGCTTCTCTACAAGCACTTCCCCCCGCCGGGAACAAAATTATTATGAAATCCTGGATCTCCCAATAACAGCCTCCGCGGCTGAGATTAAGAAGTACGCCTCCATCTACAACCCTCCCCCTCCCCCTCCCCCTACCCCCTCAACAAACACCTCCCCTCTCCCCTACGGCATTCTCTCTACTAAATCCCTCTTCAGAAAATTCTACGCCCTCTCCCTCCGCCACCACCCAGACCGCAACCGCACCGACCCCAGCGCCAGCCAACGCTTCGCAAAAATCTCCTCGGCCTACTCCGTACTCTCGAACCCGCAAAAACGGTCCACGTACGATCGGGATCACGGCTTCCACCGCGCCCACGCACACCACCACGCCCACCCCACCGGCTCACATAGTAGCCACTCCGCGAACCTGCACAAAGGCGCCGGGGGGTATGCGGGGTCCAGGCCGGCGAGTGGATTGAGTAATCGCCGGGGAACGTTCCGGGGTCCGCCGCCGAGCTTTTATGAGCAGGGGGGTTATGGGGCGACGGGGAGGAGGGGGGATGGGTATGCGGCTGGGAAGGCCGGGCCGGCAGCTGGAGGAGGAGGAGCTGGAGGGAGTCCCTTCGGTGGTGCTGGGAGTACAACTTCCTCCGAGAAAGGGACCGGCGGCGCTGGAAAACAAGCTGATCCCGAAGATCCCATGGGCTTTATACATCGCAATCCCTTAGGCCATTTCAACGCGCGGGGACACTTTCGAACACAAAAGGCCGAAGATGACCGGCGCCGAGAACGGGTATCCAAGGCTAGGACGGCGGCGAGGGAGAAGGCGGATTCGTTTATTGCGGGTGGGGATTTTGGATTGTTTCGGTTTGTGGTTGTTTGTGGGATTTTGGTGACTGCTGGGGCTATGACGGGGTTGTTGCAGTTGCCTGTTGTGTCGAGTGGTGAGGATGGGAATAATGGTGGGAAGACGGGGAAGAAGAGGAAGGATCCGGGTTCGGACTCGGGTTCTTCGTGAGATATCTCCTCGGGCTCCTTGCTGCGCTGTACTGTACGATACTTGTGGTCGTTTTCTATGCATGCCATGCTCTGGTAGCTGGCAAGTAATCCAACATCGGGTTACTATTACAATGAACAAAGATATTATCAAACAAAGGAAAAACTTTAGATTTGATATACAAAGCGCGCTCGCGGTACAGAACTACGACGCACAAGATTATCTGAGAACGGATTGCAGATAAACCTTCACTGGAAACACCATTCTGTCCAAAAAGCTGGGAGGATCGGCGCAGCAACGAAGAATTACAAGCTTCCCCAAGAACCCTCACTCGAGGATTCTCGAGTACCAAAGAATGGGTAAAGAGGGGAAGGCACTTAAGCCTCGAAGGTGAAGCTGGCGCCAACCTTGTGGGCGGCCTGGTTCAGGTTCTGGGTATCGAAAGAGGCACCCAGGCCGAGGGTGACACCAGGGCGGAGGAGAACGTTGTAAGCCAGAGCGGCAATACCACGGTCGTTGATCTTGGCCTATTGAGCAGGAAAGATATTTAGTTAGTTCTGATGCCAGTCTATCAATTGTTGAAAAAGTAAACTCACCTTGGCGAAGGAAGAGGGGTCCAGGCGGTACTTGCTGGCGACCTCGAGGCCGACGGCGTTGCCGGAGGTGGAGTCCCAGGAAGCCTTAGCACCGGCCTCGACCTGAGCGTTGACGCGGTGGTAGTAAGAGGCGGAGAAGAGGGACAGGTTGTTGCTGGCAGTGATGGCAGCAGAGTACTGGGGAACGGAGTAACCGACGGCAGCGGAGTACTTGGTGATGGCAGCCTTGTTGACGTCGTAGCCACCCTCAGCACCGACGAGGAAGCCCTCGTGGCCGAGAACGGCGTCGAGGTTGGCGGTAGGGCCGTTCAGGAGGTCGAAGAAGGCACGGGCGTGCAGGTTGGGCTGCTTGAAGTACAGGTTGAGCTTGGCGCCCTTGGACTGCTTGGCGGGCTGGTACTGGGTGAGGATCTCAGCCTTGAGGCCCTTGGCAATGTTGTTGTCCAGCTCGAGCTTGGTGTCGAGGGCGTTGGCGGTGGTCCAAGCCTGGGTCAGGGTAAGACCTGGACAGGGACGAAGCATTAGCTTTATTGTGTGCGTGGTAGTGTTTGAAAATACAAAAAGGGTCACCCGGCGCGACACGAGGTGGCCGCACGACAGAAAAAACGTCATGGGCCGAGCCTTGGACACGCCGGGTTCGGGTGGTTTGCGCTGGATGGGGCCCTTACCGGTGGGCGCATCAACGTACTTGGCCTCGAGCTGTGGAGGGTAAATTTTAGTCAGTACAAAAGGGTCTTCTTTGTGCCGCGACGCGGGATGAGGGCGAGGAGGGGGATCCTCGAGAAAACTCACCTGGCCAGCAATGGAACCCTCGTGGGAGGACTTGCCCTTGACGGTGAAGGTAACACCGTTGGGGGCCTTGGACTTGACCTCAAGGGACGCTACAAAGGAATTAGCAGAGCTTTGGAGGTGGTAGGGTGCAGCTAGACATACCCGGGCTGGCGTGGTAGAAGTCCTTGTTCAGGAGCTGTCGGGAGCCATCAGCTTCGTGAATTCCTTTTCGACGATGGAATTTGCAGCTTAAAATGTCATGGAGCTATACGTACGTCATTGGCCGCCTTGGCGATGTCGGAGAAAGCAGCAGGAGCAGACATGGTGAATGTGTAGAGACAGGGAGACTCGTTGGATGAGGAGAAGAAAGAAGGAGAAGGAGTGCGATGATGTTGGGGAGAGGTGGGAAGGGGCTCCAGCCACGGGCCGTTCAAATGATTGTGATTGGCTGTTGCACGGTTGCCGGGAAAGCCCGCCGGTAAAAAGTTCTTAGGTAAGCCCCGATCGGCGGAATCAGGTGAGCAGTCGAGTTTACCCGAGGAATGTTGTCATCTCTTAGGTAGAGGAGGATCTAGTTATAGAGACCGACTTTTCTAGGTATAAGTATTACTGGCACAATATCTTGCCTCGTCTCTACAAAAGCGCCACTCTGGGTATATACACTTCTTGCATTCTTTCCATAGCTCTATCTATGCCCAACGAGAACTTATCTAAGAACAAACGACCTTCCCTTTTTTATATTTCATCGCACGGCAATTTAGGCGGTATCATACTTGGCGTTGTGGATGGCAATGGCACTGCAAATTATATTAGCATTGGTTGGTCTCGGAAAACCGTCAAAACTTGGAAAAATTGACTTACCGGCCACTGGGATCGGACTGCTTGGACCAGGTAGGGGTCCAGCGCTCGACGGTACCGGCACAGGTAGGGGGGAAGTGCTCATCGAACATCAAGCGGTACCAGTAACTAAGAAAAGAAGTCAGTCAAATCAAGATCACCAATTCAATGCACCAGGAAGTCAAGAACATACGCCTCCTTGGTATCGGGAATATCGGAACCCCACTCAGGCTTGGGGTTCTTCATCTGCTCGTCGGTAATCTGCTGCTCGGCGTGCTCCTTCAGACCATCAATCCAGCTGTAGCCAACACCGTCACTGAACTGCTCCTTCTGGCGCCAGAGGATCTTCTCGGGCAGGTAAGGGGCGGTCTCGGGCTCGTCGGTGGTGTCGAAAGCCTTGCGGATGATGTACTTCTCAATGCGGTCCTTGGTGATCATCTTCTCCTGGGGGTCAACAGCCATGGTGACCTCGAGGAACTCCTTGTCCAGGAAGGGCACACGGGCCTCAAGACCCCAGGCGGAAGTTGACTTGTTGGCACGCAGGCAGTCAGCCAGGTGCAGGTTCTTGACACGGCGGACGGTCTCCTTGTGGAACTCCTCCTTGTTGGGGGCGGCGTGGAAGTAGAGGTAACCACCGAAAATCTCGTCGCTACCCTCACCACTCAGAACCATCTTGACACCCATAGCCTTGATCTTGCGGGACAGCAGGTACATGGGGGTGGAGGCACGGATGGTGGTGACATCGTAGGTCTCGAGGTGGTAGATAACGTCGGAGAGGGCGTTCAGACCGTCCTCAACTTCGAAGGTGAAAGCGTGGTGCTTGGTGCCCAGGAATTTGGCGACTTCCTTGGCAGCCTCGGTATCGGGAGCACCGGGCAGACCGATGGAGAAGGAGTGCAGCTGCTGGAAAGTGGTGACAGTGGAGAGGTCGTTCTCCTCGTCGATACCGACCAGATCGGAACTGTCAACACCGGCCTTAGCAGCAGCGCGGGCAGCATCCTGCATGCGGAGAGTCTCGCGCTGGGCGATGGAAGCAACCAGACTAGAGTCCAGACCACCAGAGAGCAGAACACCGTAGGGGACCTCGGCCATCAGGCGCTTGCGAACGGACTTCTCCAGGGAGTGACGGAGCAGCTTGTAGTCAACGGGGGTGGAGGGAATCTTAGCGGCGTCCCACCACTTGGGCTCGTAGTAACGGGTCAGCTTGTCGGTCTTGGAGTCGTAGATGTGACCGGGAGGGAAGGCAATGATGTCGTCGCAGACGGGGTGGAGCGACTTGAGCTCGGAGGCGAAGTAGACGGCACCGGGGGTCTCTGAGGAGCGACCAAGGTAGAAGCTGGTGATACCGATGGGGTCACGGGCAGCAACAACACGGTCCTGCTTCTTATCCCAGAGAACCCAGGAGAACATGCCGTCCAGGTGCTTGGGCGCATCAAGGCCGTGCTCCATATACTGAAGGCGAAGGAATCAGCGACTGCTCATTGCTAAACGCATATATCCAATATTTTCCATAGTCACATACCAGAGGAATGATGACCTCGCAGTCAGAGTGAGTCTTGAAGTTGTACTTGGTCTTCAGGGCTTTCCGCAGGATACGGTGGTTGTAGATCTCGCCGTTGACGGCGAGGGCAAGGGTCTCGTCATCGTTGACGAGGGGCTGGGCACCGGAGTCTGGGGAGGAAGCAATATTTAGCGACTGGAATAAAGGCGCAATTATCTTATTGTTGGGGCAAAAGACATACCGACACCGACGATGCTCAGACGCTCGTGGGCAAGGACTGCAGGGCGACAGGGGTTAGAACGAGGACACGCGACAGCCGGGATACTCAATTAAACTCACTAGTCGAATCGCCAATGAAGTTTCCGCCTGTTCAATAGTATTCTTGTTAACCTCCTAGCTCCCAATTGACTGTATCGCGTCTTGCGCTTGCAGTTGTGACTCACTCCAATCGGGACCACGGTGACGAATGCTAATTCAACGAGGGTTAGCGACAAATTCCACAGTCAAGTAAGAAGCAATTGCGCTGGAGATAGGAAATAACTCACGCCTTAGCCATGCGCAGAGCCGTGGGCTTGAACTTCTGCACATCGGGGTGACTGTCAGGGTCCTCGGGTTAGCATTGAGTCAACCATCCCACCTCGCCAAATGTGCCGCGTCCGGGGAACAGAGACATGGCGGGGCAATTAGTGGGAGACGAAGACTAGGGTGCAACGCACTGGTGACACGCGAAAATTCCACACATGATGGGCGTGAAGGATACTCAAGAATGAGTAAAAGGGATCAATTGAGGAGGAGGAGGATGAAGGAGAAGAAAGATTGACTAATAATCGGTGGTTCTGGGGGAGGATCCGGGTCAGAGGGCCAAGGCCTTTTTTTTTCTACTTCGGCGGGGCGGGGGGCGATGTCGGCTTTCCGGCCAGTCTTTGAGTCACCGATAAGATAACCCACTTGGCCACTTACTTTGGGTCCGCCGTGATTAGTCGGCATTCTTAGTCGCCTTTTATAGGGATATACCATAGTAGTATATACCATAATTGATGGCTTCCCTCAGTTGACAATCACCTCCAGATACAAAAGCCTACAGCGCCTAAAGCGCATACACAAAATAAACGTTTTACAATCATGACGACTCCATGCATAGAGCTTCTATGAGGTTCGCAAATGCCAGCTGTTCGCTCTGAAAAAACGCCTTCCATTGGGTCAAGTAACGCCGCGCTCGTGATCGGTTGCTAAGAAAAGCAAGAGATGCTCCCTTGGCCGAGAAAAGTCCGAAGAGTAGTACCATGCAGTCCAGTTCTTCTCTCGCTCACCGAAAGCTCATAACAAAACAAGTAATTCATAAAAAGAAAATCGGGCGCCGTCGTCGTTCATGCTTTTGAGAGTCGCTTGCTGCGCTTACATCGGGGGATTGTCCCTCACAACCTGTCGCACACGCCTCTCATATGCAGGACGATCCTTCTTGAAAAGATTGTAGGCGTCGGCCTGTGCGGGTGACTCGGGGTTTGGGTCGTTGAGCAGATCCTGGATACCGAGGAGGATCTGCTTGATGGTGATTGCGGGTCGCCATGCTTCCTCCTCGTTCAAAATTGACAGGCAGACTGTGCCGGATGGGTAGACATTAGGGTGGAAGAGCGGCGGGGTAAATTTGCCTGTAAAAAGAAACCATCATGTCAGTCCGTATCCGGGTCTAGGGATGCGATAGTGGTAGAGGTTGTTGTCGCAACCAAGGTCACGCGGGCAGATAGCCGGAAACCCCGCAAGAAGAAGAACTGGCGAGCATTTCTCGGTGGCAATGGTACTAATACGTACACTTAGGAGGTTTCGTCGGGTATTCTGGAAGCGCAAAGAATCATCAGCAATCAGTATGCAGATCGTCGATCGCGAGGAATGTGCAGCATGACTCACCATCCGGAAAGATCAACTCCAGCTTTAAGACACAACCTTCCCACAGAGTGTCCTTCTTTCCAGGGATAGCACACTCCCAGCGCTTCAGGTCCAGGGTCGCCTGCGGGGTGCGCTGGGGCTTCGCGACGAAGCCGAAGGGGTGGTCACGCCGCCACTGCTTCCTATGTGATCCATCAACGATTAGCGCATATTCTGGAATGACAGAGCAGAATTATGATCTATTGCTAGAAGGTATAACAACTTACCGCTCCTCCTGAAGACGGTTCAAGCAGAGAGTCATATTGGGAAGGGCGCGGTATGCTGATATGGAAATGAGGTCCAAGAAAGGAATGGAGGCAGGTGAGGAGTAGGTTTTATTGAAACCAGAAGAATGAGGAGTATCAAAGGGGCAGAGAAGAAGTTAGAAAGAGGAAGAAGGTGGTAGAGGAACGCAAAAAGCGCAACTGCTCGGCGCAGGTCAATCGCATCGATTGATGAGATCCTGAAAGGCCGCCCCGCCAGTGTTGCTTAGGTAATCGGCTTGTATCTGCGTGCTGGAGGGATATTACCGTGATAGCTTCGTTCTCACACTATTGCATAGTGAAGGACCCTCAAAGAATCAGGTTTTTATGAGAAGTGATATAATTGAAATGGTGCATGCACTGTGGAATTCTGAATGAAAATGGTAATATCGGGTGTGCACATAGAAGCCTGTATACTTTCTATAGAAAATGATCACCATTTGAGAAAAGAGACGGCAAATATCATGCGTCTGGTCAATACTAAATCATTTCCTCACTATAGTCAGTCTAATTGCAGTCAATGGTCTTCACCTCATCTTAGGAAACGTGAAGAATATACCACTTTACTAGCCGTTAAAGTCAAAGGGTTCTCCGATGGATTTTCTAGTGGCTGCAAACCCTCACAATTCCAGACAAATAGCGAGTCTGATACCTATACAGCCAGAAGATATCAAAATAGAAGGTAAGTCCATAGGGCCTGAGATGCTCATCTAAGCATTTTCAGTTATTCAAGGGCTTATAAGGGTAAATGGTATTAATAAACGTTGTTCGAAAGAGACTGGTATCTTTATCCTTGATCTCGACACAAGCCTTTGTTCTTCCTTCAGAGACAGAGATGTTTCTTCAAGAAATTTCCTTTGTGCCAGGGCTCAACGAGCTGGAAATTTACATTGCAGCTGAAGACATTAAGTATAAAAGCCTAATCCTGAAACCTGCTGGAGGAGACAAGGATCTGGCATATTCAATGCACAATTTGCCCTCTAGACTACCACACTTGAAATCAAACACAGATTGTCTAGGAAGTTCCCAGGCCCAAAAATCGCTCCAGGCTCAAGGTACCTTGACAAATGCCTGATGTGCTACATAATTTGCTGGACCTACATCCTCTGCGGGCATGAGGGCGACATAGACCCTTCTTTCATCCCATGCCCGGAGTGCTATACCATGGTGGGTGACTGCGTCCCTGTTTCAGAGTTGCTTGTCCTGCCTTATCTGGAATATGTCCGGATTGTGCTGTTGGACTTCGAAGCCATCGTTCACGGAAGAATCGGGTGAAGAAGGCACAAATGAATGAAGACCACAGGGACGAAGAACAAAGCCACGAGTCTTCTTTTCCTGGGTGCCAAATGCGAGTATGAATCAAGTTCTGAGAGGGAAAGTTGTGATAGCTCAGCCGATTGATTTGATGGACACGCTTGGTGAAGAACCCCTGGAGCGAGAGTCATCTGATGACGAATCTCAAAAAGTATCTTGTCAGAATCACGGGCATTAGATTCTCTAGACAAGATCCGACAGTCCCGCTTGTCTGTGGCACCTCTCCAAAAAGGCGAACGCTCTAACGGAAAGCATCGTGCGAGTATTGATGTCGCGACAAACAGGACTGGACAGGTGGGAGAGACTCAACAAGCAGTAAGGTCAATGAGTCGTTGAGGGGCAGATTAGCGGTGCTTTATAGGACAACTACCTGGGGTCTTGTAACTCATTATTGGATCGTATGGGTTAGACACGTCGTTTATTTGACATCAAGGTTGCCTCTTGATAGGCTAGTTGCAAGCATGAGAAGCCATATCGGATATCATTATGTACATTATTCGACGTAAAGTCCCTGTTCAAATTTCTCGGGGTCAAAGAACCGAGCTAGAATTGCATTTCCGTTAAAGATTCGCCCTTCGAGAGCATTTACCGCCTAATCAAGTTCCAAGTTAGTAAGGAAACTTGCGATATGTCCTCAGAAAAAGAAAGGAAGAAACTCACCCGTAGAGCGGATAGCTCATTCGTAAACTTGACAAACACTGGAATAGGCGA
This sequence comes from Penicillium goetzii, assembly GCA_037043885.1. Lineage (NCBI taxonomy): Eukaryota > Fungi > Ascomycota > Eurotiomycetes > Eurotiales > Aspergillaceae > Penicillium > Penicillium goetzii. The sequence continues at coordinate 287,267 of JAWLST010000008.1, read as the reverse complement.
GCCCACGTCCCGGGCAATGTACACACGCTCCACTCGCCCGTACTAGATATCATCAGTATGGACCGTTATCAGTATCAGGGCACCACACCTCAAACATACCTTCTCATTACACTCCTCTCCAATCTCTTGCATCAAGCCGCCTCCTTCACGGTGCAATTCCTCATCCAAATCCATACCATCCAACATCCCCCGAAGAATAACTACAGGACTCATCGGCCCAAACTTGCCCGTATCCTCATTCTTCTTCTTGCCGCCAATAATCTTGCCCCGTCCACCAGGTGTAACGAAGCCTCCACCTTCGGAGTCGGGTCGCTTTTTCCGCTTCTCAACCTTGACTTGTAGCGGGTTGACTATACCCGAGCCTGTAGCACCGAGTCCAGAGCCCTTGGTCCAGCCGTATTTAGCAAGTTGTCGTTCCGCAAAGCCCTTTTGACCGGGAAGTCGTGAGCGCGGCGCATCTTCGCTGTCTTCGGGCGCTGCTTGTTGCTCATTTGCAAACATTTCTTCCAATTCGGCTTCGGATGCGGGAATGTCTTCGGGTGGTGGTGGAAGTGTGTAGCGGACTGGGGCGCGGGATATGGTCGCGGAGCTGGGCTGGAAAGCATCGAGAGGGCGTGGTGGGGGAGGAACTGGTGTATTGTCAGGTGGCGGTTGGTTCTGAGATTGCTCAAGTCGGCGTAGGGATGCATCTTCGCCGGTGGCGTCATTAGGAGGAACGGAAAGGTCTTCTGGTGGAGGTGGAGGCTGGGCATAGTTGGATGTGCCCATATCACTGCTCAGATTTTGACTCATGCGTGCACGACGTGCAAATGCATCTTCTCCGGAGGGATCATCGGGAATATCTGCTGGAGGTGGAGGTGGAATGTCGTTGAGATTCGGCGGCGGCGCAAAGCTTCCAGGAGGCGCAAATTGACCTGCAAAGCCTCAGTTAGTATCCGGTCTGACGTATCTTTCAGAAAATGCATATTGAGCATACGATTCATAGGCCGGTCGTAATCGCTATCCGAGTCCGGCGTTGGCGAGCGCTTCATCCGGTGCGCATACAAGCGATCCTTCCATTCACGGACCTCGAGGATCTTCTCATCGCTGTGTCGATATTCCTCATAGTTGTTCGGACGAGACGGATCATAGATGTCATCCCAATTCTGCATGACCATCTGCGGTTCGCGGTTCTTCTTGCGCTTCTTCCTCCCACCTCGTTGCCGCTTCTCGCCCACATAGTAATCAAAATCATCCTCTTCCGTAGCGGCCCAGTCTGCCAACTTGCTCTTCACAGGCGCTGCAGCTGAAGTCGCGGTCGCGCCTTGAATCGCACTAGGCGGTAGCCCTGCCTTGGGCAGTGTTGGCTTGGGTTTGGGTTTCTGGTTCAGTTGCGGCCTCTTGGTGGGCTGAAATCGTAGAGAAGCTGTCCGGTGGAGAGTAGGTGAGCCACTATTGCCTCGGTGCAGTTATCAAAGAAATTCAAAAGTACCAGCATTGAGCTGCTGCTTTTTCGCAGCGGACTCGTCAGGTTGCGCGTCGGTCTCGGAGCTCTGCTTGAAGACGACGGGGGCGCGGGAGATCGTTCCAGGCGTTGACTCGGCTGAAGGGTCGAGTAGGTTCGCATACAGCGACATCATTCCCCCTGGTTTGGACGGGGTAGATTCGGGGGCCATGGTGGGCTAGATGATGTAGTTTGCGATGGCGAGTTGCGAGTTGAGAAGCGATCCATGATGTTCGCGACGATAAGCAGGGCTAGGTCCCGGTCGTGTTTGATCAGTTTGCATTGTTGTCCGCCGCTGTGGAGGAATCCGGGGATAACCGGGAATTATTGGTACAGTACATACATATGCCACTGGAGGAAGATGTGAAGAGAGAACTCAGACACTAGGTTCTAGCGTTCGATTGATAATCCTTCCACGCATTTCCAGAAAATAACACAGGGTGAGGAGATAACCAAGGGACTTTTCAATTGGAGAGGGTTTGAGCCACTTGATGAATGAAAGCTTCCCCTTCGCAATGAGGGAACGAAATATATATGTCTACCTAACCCGTACATCTATTTGTCTATACAAAACAGCCTCCACTCTAAAGTTAATTAAACAGCAACCGCCTCTTGGAACCAATCCATCCTCGCCTTCCTAGCCATTACCGACAGCTGGGCATTAGGATTAAGACCCTCAAATCCATGATACACCCCCGGCCAAACATGCAATTCACACTGAGTCCCATCCCGCCAAAGCTTCTGGGCATACGCAACGTCCTCATCGCGAAGTGTCTCCGTGGATCCAGTATCAATATACGTAGATGGGAGTCCATATAGATCCGTTGCACGAGACGGAGCCGCATAGATGCTGACATTATCCGTGCCCCTGCGATCCCCCAAGTATGCATTCCAGCCAGCCATGTTCGCCTTGCGATCCCAGATTTCGATACCGTCGAATGCGTGCGCGGAGCCAGAGTTATTATAGTCATCGATCATGGGAGAGAAGAGCTATTGGCCTAGTAGAGGTGGGAATTGCTTTTATCGCGACACATTAGCGCAACGCCTGCGGCGAGGCCGCCGCCTGCTGAGAGTCCGTTGATTACAATTTTGGAGGGATCGATTCCTAGCTCTGCAGCGCTTTTGTATGTCCACTGAAGACCGGCATAGCAATCTTCAATGATGGCTGGGTCGGGATGAGCGGGGGCCAGTCTGTACTCAATAGCGACACAGACGATATCGAATTCAAGGACTGATTCTAGCATTCCACTGAGGTTGCAGAAGCGATTGCCCATGACCATGCCTTCTCCATGGATATGATAGATGGCTGGCAGTAGTCGATTAGAAGGATTGGCGTCTTTTTTGTGGAAGATTGAGACAGTCAATTCGTTCTTATCGGGGCCGGGAAAGGTGTGTTCTTCATGGGAGACACCGGGGAGAAGTATGTTTTCCACGCGGACAGGCGTCTGTCCTAGACGGATTAACTCATTATAATCCGGGAGGAGGGTTTCGAGTTCGCGATCGAACGGGAGTCTTTATGTAGTCGTCATTACAACTGCGAATTCCTTTTTGACGGTCGGCAAGAGGAATATGGAGATTGATAGGGGAGGATGAATTGATGGAACTTGATATATAGAGGAAAATAAAGCATATTAAATAGCTGTTATTGCCATTGAATAGCTCATCAGCTTTCCAAAATGAGGTTGAATGAGCAGAAATGAGTTGAGCTTGATTAGTGAATCACCTAACTTGAAAACAAGATAGCCAGCCTCGTTCAAATTGCACTCTTTTTACGAATACGCAGCTTAGCTTTGTTGTGCACCAGAAAATATACTATGTAACCGTACTCAAGCTGCCCCCGCTCTCTAGTAAATGGCATGTACAGTAGGGGAATTTCAGAAATTCAGTTAGACTGCGTGAGTCTCACAAGTATACATACGAGGCATGCAGGTATATTTTGTATGAACCTCCCATACAAAAGGTACATTGAACCCGACCACCGTTTCTGGGCGTGGAAATGCTGTTTCTTTGTTGACGAAGTGGGGGTAGGCCGCAGGGCAGTACAAAGCAAGCTCATTAGAAACTTAATTTAGAATTAATATTTTTACCTTACAGTAGACCTAATTGCTCCTGTTTGCACCCGTCATGATGAACCTCCCGGTCTCATCGTGAGTGAACATGACTCACGTCTTGGCATGCCTTCGGATCCACTTTACAGGCCCACCCTCGAGATTCAGCCCCGCCCGAGCACCAATCTAATGAGGCTGTTCGACAGGAACTCAATAATATCGAATCCATCCTAGAAGGGGGGATATTTCTATTTAAGATGTCCAAGAGTCCCTCAAAAATGCTTTTATTCTCATTATCCCAAATCAATACAGTCTCGCCGGAGAATCACCTCCGCAATGGCTCTCAGGGACTTCCTTTCTCGCAACAAGCCACCGGCCAATGTGAAAGGCTCCAACTCCGATCTCGACCATAATTCGATTCACAATCACCATGATGACGAAAAGGCCGATACAAATTCAGCGCAAGACTCCAATACACAGGATGACGAGCACCAGTATCCCAGCAAGTTCAACCTGTTCTTCATCATCCTGAGCCTGAACCTGGCCCTCTTCATCGTCGGTCTCGACAATACTATTATCTCTAGCGCCATTCCAAAAATCACCGATGAGTTTCATGCCCTCAGCGATGTGGGTTGGTATGCAAGCGCATACATGCTCACAACCTGCTCGTTCCAGTTGATGTGGGGCAAGCTCTTCACATTCTACATCGTCAAGTGGACCTGGTTGATCGCACTCTTCATCTTCGAGCTCGGCTCGCTGATCTGTGCCGTTGCCCCTTCATCAACAGCTCTCATCATTGGCCGTGCCATTGCGGGAGTTGGAGCTGGCGGTGTCAGTAACGGCTGCTTCCTCTTGATTGCCTACTCGGCGCCACCTCGGCAGCGACCAGCCTTGATTGGTATGATGGGTGCTATGTACGGTCTTGCTGCTATCGCCGGACCTCTTCTTGGTGGTGTTTTCACCAGTAGCGCGAAGCTGACTTGGAGATTCTGCTTCTACATCAATCTTCCATTGGGTTTTGTCTGTGCGCTCGTTGTCGTTTTCTTCATGTCTTCATTTTCTGGGGGCAAGGGTGGTAAGGTTGGCTTGAAAGAACAGGTGAAGCAGATGGATGCCCCTGGCACATTTATCCTTCTTCCCGCGATTATCTGTCTTCTCATAGCTCTGCAATGGGGTGGAACCAAGTACCCATGGAGTAATGGACGCATCATTGCGCTCCTGGTGCTCGCCTTCGTCTTGTTGTCGGTGTTCGTTTTCATCGAATATCGCAGTGGAGATCGTGCAACGCTCCCCTTCCGCGTACTCAAGAACCGGAATATTTGGGGATCTTCTCTGTTCGGCTCTTGCGTTGTTGCTAGCTTCTTCACCATGCTTTATTATGTATGCCTTTCTCCCCTGAATCCACAGACATACCTCGAGTGCTAACAGTTCATCTTCAGATCCCAATCTGGTTCCAAGCCATCAAGGGAGCCACCCCAATCAAGTCCGGAGTCATGACCCTCCCGCTCGTCGTGAGCTATGTCATCTTCTCCTTCGGGACCGGTAGCCTTACTTCGGTGCTTGGCTACTACGTGCAATGGGCCTACTTGACCGTCATCCTCACGGCAGTCGGTACTGGTCTTCTCACCACACTCAAGGTAAACTCTGGTCACGCCGAGTGGATTGGATACCAGGTTCTTTTCGGTGCCGGCATTGGCTGCGGCATGCAGACATCCTTTTCCGCGCCTCAGACTGCGCTGCCTCTTGAGGATATCCCCGTCGGCACTGCCATTGTCATGTTCACGGAGAACCTTGCCAGTGCTATTATGGTTTCTGTGGCACAGAATGTCTTTACCAATCAGCTGAAGACGAACCTGGGCGAGTATGCTCCTGCTGTTGATGCCAGTGCTGTGATTTCTGCTGGTGCTACCGAAATCCAGCAGCTGGTACCGGAAAAGCTCTACCAGGTGGTCCTTTTTGCCTATAACAAGGCTTTGGATCAGACCTTCTATGTTGGTGTTGCTTTGTCTTGTCTGGGAATTATAGGTGTTCTTGGCCTGGAGTGGATCTCTGTCAAGGGGAGTAAGGAAAAGGATTCGAATGACGTATAGAAATTTTCTTTATTAGAATGTTCAAAATACCTTAGTTTTAGATCAATCTGGATTTTTTTTTTGTTTCGTGATAATAAAACTCACAAACTAGAAGCTCGCAGAAATGTTTGAATTTAGCTCATGTATACATAGCGCCTTGTCAGCAGTCGCCCGTTTGGCTTAGTTAACTAACCCTTCTCCGATATCAGTCAGTCACTTGAGTACATCCATACCTAAGTAGATACAGGTCTGGTGTGGGCACACCACCAAAGCTCCGATGTGGTTACCCTAGTATCCCACTCTACCTAGTTGACTAGTGTGAAGGTCAATATTGACATGCTGACACTGGGGCCTGGTGGCTGGGGGTCTTCCCATTATTGGTGCTCGTCCTAGATACCGAGGCTGGAAGTTTAGGTCTCGCGCCGGAGGATGTAGGTGTGGTCGAGGGTACAATACAGTACTGCAGATTATCCATTTTCCAAATGCGCTTACTGGCCTCCGTAGGAGCAGGATGCGGACGATTTGCTGTCCAACGAGTGGTCTGTGCTGAAGAAATTATTCCATGGAATAATTCTTCGGTGCGCATGTGCACCCAGGCAAACAGTCAAGTGAGAAGACCCTTAGGTACTTAGGAAGTGCCTCCTGCTCCTGCGCCTTGTTATTGTGGCTGCCTCTTGATCAATGAGAATAAGCTTGATCAAGGACAGCGGAATCCACTGATCTGCCGGAGTGTTGCAGCCTAGGCCCTTGGTGCCGGGGACAACACCCCGTGGCGGTGGCCCCGGGACTCAGGACTACTGGGAGGATGGATCGTCCCAGTTTGGTTTCTGACACAGCTCTCACTTGTCTGAGCTTCCTTTACCTAGTGGGAGAGCTCGTCTGGGTCTTCTGGGTTGATACTTACATAAAGACCGGTTTGGAAAAACAGGAAAGAAAAACAATACAAGGGCGCGACATCGTACTTTGTATTCCATACACACCTTTTATCTGCGACAATGGATGCTTACGGGGATAAAGCAAGAGAAAGATTCTAGATAGATCCAAGATGATCTACCGCGAACCTCGAACCCCATCTGGCATGGCGCACGGAAAATTAGGCGGAGGCGCCATCGAAGTTCGTCAGATCCCAGTTTTCTATCCGGTACTGCGCGGGATGTGGTTGTGATGGATCGGGTGGAGTTTACTCCGTAGTTTTGCGGGATTGGTTGAGTTTTCATTGGTAGCAAAAACCAGGCCCGATCGGCCCTTGCTACAACAACACGTTGGAAAACGCAGAAAAAGGGGGCAGGCTTCCGCTTAGTAGAAGTTGGCTCCCTGTTCCTCGGGACCAGGGACGGGAGAGTCAATTAGCGCCCAATTAGGGCTACGGTTGCAGCGAAGGCAAAATATGGTCCTGTCAAGGGCTGCTCCGGCCTATACGCTAACCACTAACCCGCCCTAATGTCATGCCGTTGCGACTAAATATCTAGGGGCGTTTGGTTGCCAGTCATTGGGCCTTGGGCTGTGACTGACTGACTTCTGACAATGCGGGTCTGGTCGCAAAGCCGAGATCCATGAACAACAGAAAGTCTATCTGACTCTAGGAACGAACCCAGCCGCTTTACCTGAAAGAGAAATTTCACCAGAGGGACGTGTATAGTAATAAACCTCATGACTGCTAATGGTCGATTCCTCTCCGAGTGTCTGAACGTGTAAAAGAGGCGTTGAAAGCAAGGGCGCTACTGTTAGTCGAATGTTTCTGGCAATTTCTTACACTCTCTTGTATATTTCCCTTTCGTCGTGTTGATACAATTCCTGTGAAGGAGGACGGGAGAGAATCAAGTCGATTGGATCAGATATCGGTAGGCACGACCAGGAAAGATGTCTAAAAAAGAGAACGCGAGATGAGCGTTCGAATGAAAGGAGAAATTAAAATTAGGATAATTAATTAAGTAAAATAAACAAAAGTACAATGCAAGTCAAGATCTAGCGCACACAAGATCGGAACGTCCATCATCCTGGCCTCGCGTTGCTCGAGTTGCACGAATCCCGGCTTGCCGGACTGGATCAGCACCTGGGCCCCACTGGAAATAGAGTACGAAGTATAGACGATAAGCTGTATCACGTGCGCTCTGCATCCCTCCCACCCAGGTTTTTAAAGTGGTTCATGATTCCTTTTCCAAGCCTGTCTCTCCAAACTTCTATGATTGTTCTTGAGCGTTGACTTTCACATAGTCCTCATACCTTCAGCCATTGAAGTCAACATTCTCTTCCCATCAACATTCCGAAAACAAGAACGATGGACAGATACCTGGATCCCAACATGACATACTATGGGCCTTTCATGGATATTGTCCCGACTCACCTCCATCCCAATCACGTCGTCTTTCCATCGGATTTGAATGGTTACCAAGGCTCGAGTGTCTCGTCGAAGCCCATTGGACGTCCCACTCACCCATCGTATGAAGCTTCATCCAACGCCTCTTCTTTCGGCAACCTCCCAGCGAATGGATCTTCGGGTGGGCTGCCCCAAGATCATGTCTGTCCTGCTAGTCAGGTGCACCGAGATGTTCAGGGAAAAGATACGAGGTATTTCTAACGATTCTATTATCCACATCATCTTGTTGTCGATTCTGTACTAACTCTTTGGGAGTGATGAACCTAGTCGTCCTTACAAATGTGGCTGGATAGGCTGCACCAACACCGAGGGGTTCAAGCGCCCAGCATGTCTTTTGCGACACCTCAAAAGCATTCACGTCTGCCCGGGAGGGTTCCAGTGCTCCCACTGTGGTAGGAAGTTCAATCGAAACGACAAACTCAAGGCCCATATCCAAACTGTTCATATCAGCAAAGGTCATAGTGGTGTGAGCGATTGTGGCTGCTGCCAGCCCTGACGAGATCAGTGCCACTGCCCGTGTCCCTCAACTCATTAGTTCTCAATACCGTTTCATTTGTCTTCATTTTCGGGTGTATTTTCATAGTTTTATCGTCGTTACTATCGTTTACTGGTTACAATTTCTTGGTAAAGAGCCCTAAAGTGTTGATGAATCAATAAAGCCAGACCTTTTGTTTTTACGTTTTTTTGACTTTCTTCTTGCGTTATCTAGGTGATGGTAAAATTATGTGCTCAAACATGAGCAGCTCCCCGAGCGACCTGATCCCTCACCCCAATGCTTAGGCTGATCGGTCTATTGGATATTAACTTGTCTCTCCATTCTCTTAGGTGGTCTGACGGGCCCCTATTCAACCAATGCATATCTCATGCTAAGGCAACCCGTACTCCAGCATCTCTGGTACTTATACTTCTGTCAAGTGTGCTGGGTAGAACTATTAGCCGTGTCAGACTAACAATTATCTGGGCTTTTTTTTTTTCTTTTTTTTTTCTTTTTTTTTTCTTTTTTTTTTCTTTTTTTTTTCTTTTTTTTTTCTTTTTTTTTCTTTTTTTTTTTTTTTTTTCAATTCTTGTACATGGTCTCTAAAGCGACCTCCTTTTGACTTTGCCAATGTATTCAAAGATTCATTGTTCTTTGTCTCGTCATCTGATTTTTCGCATATTCCACGGTATCATCAATCGTATGTTCTTGAGTGTAGTGAGGATCCGTCGATCGGTTACAAAGAATAATCTTTTTCTTTGGAATGTTCTTTTGGGTTTTCCTAGCCTGGATCTCAACCTCCCGTTCTGGTTCATTTTGATCCTTTTTTACCTTCTCCTATGCTTTGCTCTATCTTTTCTCAAATATTATAACACTCATGTACGACCTTGCGAAGCTTGCCCGCAAGCCTTTGGTAGTAGGGATACTCTATCACTGCTGAGCTGATCTCCTCATCGCGTTCTCCACTCACTAAGTCTTCGGGAGGGGAAGAGTCCATAATGGCCCAATGAAACATCGGATCATACTACTCAAATGTAATGCCAGATTGCAAAGGGTTGCTCGATTTGTTTCATTGGGCATATGACGTGCGTGCTGAGAAAGCTGCCTAGGCTCAAGATGACCAGTCATTGGCGTGATGATGCTATCTTTCTGAAGAGTAAGGACGGGATCCAGGTATCTAGAAATGCCGCAAAACCTCCTTTCTGAGCAGGCATAAAGGTGATGCCTGCACTATTCGCCAATGCAAGGACTATCAAGCCCCGGGAGTCCATGTTCGCTGTAGGTGAAGATGAAATAGAAGCAATAGAAAGATACGACCGGAATTTCTCGGTATAGTGTACTTTGTTTCGAGACCACGGCTAGTAGGCTTTATATCTGTCTTTGTTGCGACCATAGGTTGCCGTTCAAATGATAGGAAGCCATGAGCGTTCTCCATCCGCAGAAGGTCGCCATGTGTGGCATTGTCCAAGGGATTTGCGTAATCACACGTTTTCGATCATCTTTTGTGACAACTGAAACACGGGACATTTTGCGTTTCGGCCTCGGAAGAGGCCATAAAGATTTCTCTGTGAAGATGCGGTAATCATTCCCATACAATGCCTTCGCTGTCTGGTACTGCTCCATCAGCTCATTCAATACTGATACGGCTTCAGCGCCAACTGTCAGAGAAATTGCCATCGTAGCATCCATATTGATGGATTAGGAGTGCAGGGAAGCGTCTTGCAAAGTATAAACTATCGTGGGCCTGTGACGGACTGATATAACGGGATTATGTATTGTGGCAATGGGACTGGGAGAGCCTGGAAGACTGTCGCAAAATCTATTTCAATGGACCTGCGATGAACTTATACAAGAGTATCATATATCGGGGCCAAGCAGAATGAGATAAATGTTTTCAAAACACAGGCTGATATTAATATCAAAAGCAATTTGGCCGATATGGCTATAGGAGTGGCGGGAGTTGGTGGCTCAGTAAGGTAACACTTGCATCTATTCTTACCATGAATGCAAGGGGAACTCGGACAATTCCCCTTCATCACTCCTCCAGAAAACTATATTGGCCACGTTCATTATCATGCGACACTGGATTTTCTGATCGCCTTCATCATCGACGAGAAGGAAGAGGCTAGCAGCGACGTGGAAAAGTATCTTGTATCTAATAAATATGCATTCAACCACTACCTTCAGATACGACATTCACAATAAATGCTTCCAGGGTAATAGAGAGTCAACATTTCGTAGATCTGAGGGTCTGCTCTCTATGCCCAGTTACTCCAGTCCCCATTGCGTCGGTACGCATAACCCTCCTGCGGTCCCTCTGACTCCGGGAAGTAGCCTAACTCACACGCCGAGAAGCTGATATCAGGCTGTGCAGCATAGAAAGCGTCGTACTTGGGTTTCAGTGCTTCGGAAAGGCTGGTGACCTTCTTATCCGGATGGAGCACCTGCCAGGGAAGTGTACATTCTGAGCCCTTGCAGCTCTTCAGCACCAGTAAGAGAGCATCCAGTCGGGAGATCACTTGCTTGGTATCCCGACCAAGTAGCTTGCCCTTCGAATTGGTGAAAAGATTCCGCATCTGGTAGGGGTCATTCTGCGGCGAGTGTCAGTTGTTGGACGTAAAAGAAAACCCTTGGATATTCACTGACCGTCAAATCGTAAAGCTCATGCTCATTAGTACACCACACCGAGTAGAACAGGTTATACGAGTCGCCAATAACCCGCATGGCCTTGTAGGTGTTGTTGCCAAAGACCATTCCAGGCCCAGTGGGTGAAACTCGCCCGATATCACCTTCCTGGAGACTTGTACCCCAATATTCAACAGACACATGTTCCCGACGTGCATCAGATTTGGCATGATGTATTTCTGAAACAGTCAAAGGCATCGGGAGTCCATCAAAATCATCTCTCAAGGGGATGCCGGCCAGATCGAACAGAGTGGCAGCGATATCGGTATGCGAAGTGACGAAATCCACCGTCCGGCCCTTCGGCACTCGAGGGCCACGAACCATCATCGGGACATTAATATCTTCCTCGTAAGGACATCCCTTACCGGGGACCATGCGATGCTGTCCAACATGGTATCCGTTGTCAGACGTGTAGAAGATATAAGTATTCTCCATTAGCCCGTAATCCTCAAGCTTCGTCACCACGCTCTCCACCAGCTCGTCGACTGCTTGAAGGGACTGCAGTCGCCTGCGGTAATACTCGTCCATGTAAGCGACCTCACTAGAGTTGAGCTGCGGGAGATCCAAGACCCAGCTGGCTCCGCTCGGCTGAATTGGTCAGCGTTAAAGTCTCTTACGATCGCAGCTGAAATCGTACCGTGTCAGGGTTAAAGTTCTCTCCTCGCGGAGCTTTTGCATTGGGAAATTTGTCCGCATGTCTGTTTGCAGGAGCGGGGTCGGTGAAGGCTGAACCTGTCGAGCCCTGCACAGCGGCCCTCTTTGAGTGCGGTGCGATGGGAGCAATCCCAATGAAGAACGGGCGATCGGAATTCTGTGCCTCCTGGATGAAGTTGAGGGAATAATTGGCGATGAGGTCGGTTGAGTAGCCATCCGACATGACAGGGGCATCATGGTTGCTCTGGAAGGTGGAATTCCAGTAGCTGTAGGTGGACGGGTCCATCAGAACTGCAAGCAGCGGTCAATCCAAGGGCGCTTTTTTCTCATGAAAAATATAGCCACATACAGTCTGTCCCGTTCCAGCCCTTGGGATATGGATCGTTATAGTTGGAAGTCGTGTGTGAATTCAGGAACTTTCCAGTATAGTAGGTGTTGTAGCCAGCGTCCTGGAGCCAGACGGGTAGGTAGTTCTCGTTGTGGCCTTCTGCCACGAATTTGGGATATCCACCTTGGCAATGTTAGCTATCTCAACAGACATATAAGCGAAGAGTGGGACCTCATACCATAGGGAGGGGTTACATCGGTGACATTGGTGTTATGTGCCAGCTTGCCTGTCATCAAACTGACTCGCGACGGGCAGCAGACGGCAATCGTACAGAAATGCCGCTGAAAGAAGGTACCCTCATCCCCAACCAGTCGCTGCAACTTTGGCATATACTCCAGAGAGTTAAGATGTAAATCTTGATCATCCGTCAGGATAAAAACAAAATTGGGCCGCTTGGACTCCGGAGTGTGTCCAGGGGCATGGGCTGCTCTGGCATTGGCCAGAAACAGACTGAAAGTCAAGAATATTGATGCTATTAAACGCGGCATTTCGTAAGTACACTGATGAGGGTGAGTTCAAAATCAACAAGGGTCCTAGCATGCTTTTATCTCTGGGATCCAGTCTCCCCGAAAAATCCATACTTAGTGGACCTCCCAACTTCAGCCATGATATCAACTTTCTTTCCCCCGCAGATGATGCCAAGTTCACTTAGATGGTATGGACGTCCCGAAGGGTCTGCGGTGTATCCGATGGAATGTGGAGATTTCCTCTCGGGTGTACCCGTATATGACTGCCGTAGACTATTTCATCGTCGCCACTTTTGCCGAGCGGCAAATCTGCGCTCAAACTGCCGAAACTCCCCTCGAGTGGACTTCAAAGCTGTCTACAATAAACTCTTTTTGATTTAGTTTCTTGTGATTATCTCCGAGGTCGGAGTCCAAACGGATGTTATGATAATGGATTAATCTAAACTATTGTCTAGCTGGCGTGGTGGTCACAGACAGGTCGAGGAAACGGGGCTTATGACGGGCGACTACTATCTTGAGCTTCTTCTTCGTCCAATGCATGTTCAGCGTCATTTATATTGATCCATAAGCGGAATTGGCGGTTTGGATGCGTTTCTTGAAACAACCTTGACATTGCCTCAGATGTCTTGCAAGTTGGTTATATAACTCGACTCTATCGGGCTTGACAGTACTTATTCGCCTTCCATGTGTCACTGATTATTAGATAGCCGGTAACTGGAGTACTCCCCATGAGCCATTTTTACTTTTACTTTCATGCGAACTTAACGCTCCTTGTGCGCGGCCGATGCAGACGCCAAGTTACACCCCATCCTCACCCCCACATCAACAACGAACAATCGGCGATGAGGCAAATTTCTGTCACCCAGGTTTCTTGTAAACCCCATTCTTAGTGGATTTTCTGACTCTTGGCGTTGAAATTAGCTTCCTTTACCCCTCCCTCATATCTACGCCTTACCCGGCCTCTCGGGGGTGGGGCGTACAAAGAGGCCGGGTATATGGAAGTTCGCTTGGAGTCTCTGGATGTTCCGAGGATGATCTTCAGATATGGAGGGAACACGGAGCTTTCCCCTCAAGTATTTGACTACCTCTATTCTCAACGCTCCGCCACAACTATTCTACCATTTCACCAGCTTGTGTAGTCCCTGTTACGGCTAGTATGTTTGAAATAAAACATGATTGTTTGAAGTGTTCAATGTGGGAGACGCAAAATGAGAAAGAAAAGCAACAAATAGTCCATAATTTGATAGGGTGGTACGTGTCACGGACATGTCAACATAAACTCCATCTTCAAGTGGAGTCAATCATGTGGAATCGCTACTACATCGAAGCCCGCAGTCTCAAGCCCGACCTTGGAAGCTATAGCCGGTCATTCTGAAGTCTGCTCTCGATTTCGCTCGTCATGTATCTGGCGAATGTAATTGATTCCTCCAATATGGCCCAGATTAGTCCCCTCGGATACAACCATACTGTGAATAGAACAGTTGCAGGATGGAAAGTCACCCTTGAATTGCATTCTGGACCCGAACTTGGGGAACATTCCGTCTGTTAAGTGTTCGTTGAAGAGCGCCCGGCGGAATCCTGGAACCAAAGATTCGACATATGTCTCAAATACCTTCATATCAGGATCTCGCCTTGCTTCCTGCATTTTCTGCGGATTAAATTTGGGATTTGCGAAGAGCGAGGAAAAAAAGTTCAGTAATTGCCAGCGCTCCCAGGTGTTGGTTTCGTGGAATCCGTAGTCAATCTCCGACTCTAAGCAAAGCCAAGGCTCGGATTTCGAATGAAATTGGCATGAAAAACTGTTGCACGGGCATATTGCACACCCATTCAGGTTGTGGGTAACTTCTGACATGAGTCGGTAGATTCCAATCGTTTCTGGTGACGGTCGACGAGGGTAGATTCCACGAGAAAGAAGAGACGACGTGTCGATGTCTTTGGTTGCCATGAGTTCGAGTAATTCATCTGACTTCCATGCTGTTGCGATCTGACTCAACGATGCGTGGCTGGCAAGCTGGATGTAATGCTGCGCAAGGAGCTCCTTTTGAGATCTGGTTGTGCAATAACAGAAGCCGAATTTAATCCACTCGACGTCTCCAGTGTTGGGAATATTGTTGAAATCTCGGAGAAGGATCTGATAAAGACACATAACGAAGTATTCCGACGCAGACATATCGCTATCTTCGTTGATCGAGAATTTCGTTTGCAGTTCCATTGTCGCCCAGAGCTGATGGAGATAGAAGCCACCGGAACCAGGGATATCCAAGATCCTTGATTGACGCCTATTGAGAAACCACTGAAAGCACCCGCATTCGTGGCTCTGAGATTGTAACATCTGGAAATCTATCCAGTGTTCAATGAACTGACCCAAATTCCTCTGCTCTGTGAAATGCTGAAGGTAGTTGTTTTGAAATGCACTCGTCAAGTTGTTGTAGATACAGAACAGGTCCACTACTTCTATCTCTTGCGCGCATTGATCAAAACCAAAAGTCTTGCAAAAGTAGTCGTCACGGAACAAGGCTGTCAGAAATTGAGTGCGGCTGCTTTTGTCTCGCATCACGGCAGTCCATAGTCTGCTGAGGAGCTTCAAGTAGTCCACCTCGTTCGGCCGATTCTTGACGCAACAGACAAAGACATGTCCAATCCAGTCTTTCGATTGACATTTTCTTGAGCAGTAGCTCATACGACAAGCTGAGCAGCGAAGATGACATGGCTGACGACAAAACTTGCATTTGTAGACATGCAAAGAGCGTATTGGAGGCATTTCGTCGAAAGGTTCAAGCTCGAACATGGAACGGATATCTTCATCTTTAAGGCGTTCCGCTTCTTCGAGTGTCACTTCTTTTCCCTTAGGACCAGTGCGGCCCCCAATAACTGACGCATATCCAGGCCTGTCATGCAATGGTATGATGAGCAAGCCGTTACCGAAGACAGTCGGCATCATCATCATGCGCCTATGAACAGGTCAGAACACCATATCACGATTGATAAATCGATCGACATACTGAAAGACTCGATGAGATGAGTTTTGGTATTCGGGCTGTCGCTGCCCTATAGCCCCCATTGATGAAAGCGCATGCGAGGACTGTGCCCTTAAATCGCGATGAAAACCACTGGATTTCTTCCTGGGTCTTGTCAATAGTCCTTGAAGATGGGCTTTCAAGTTCAAAAACAAGAAGCCGAGAGCAAGATCTAGCTGCTTTGACAAACCCTCTTTTTTGACCAGAGGCGAATTTGGCACGTTCCATCTGTAGAGTAGGGTCCCATGCGTTCCTCGCACGCTGAAATTACCGTGAGCATAGACCAATCCATAGCATAGCAGGCAGCAGCGCCTGCTACATCCGATATATCTTTGTGACCGTTCTCTGTCGTCTGCTAGCATGGAGTACTCAAAGTACGCGAGGAGTTGTATCTCTGCGTGATGATAGTCTTTCTTTCGCTTGTTTTTTTGGATCTCGTGAAAGTGGTGGGCTTTCTGCGCAAAACAACTTTCCCAGTCTGGATGAACGTTAATTTCAAGGGCTCGAGCGACGAGTATAGGACTCCTGTGGCCCTCTTCCGCTGTGCTGGATCGCCGTTCTTGTTGCCAAACTTTGTTCTCATGACTACCGTTCTGGGCCCGCGGTGATATGGGCACAATCTCGATAGATCGAAAAGACCGCTGACACTTGGCCATCTGAATGAAAGTATGTGCAGCATATGGTATCCTGGCCAGAAAAAGCAAGATATCCCTCTCTTTCTTCGTTTTGAAATATCTTTTAATCGCTGCCTTGAGCATGAACCGAGACCGAGGTTCTCTCCGAAGGTCGAATGTGCGAACCATTATATCCTTCAGTGGAGTTATCCCTGCTTCTGATGTAGAATTGGACTCGCATTGTTGCCGAAGATCATCAAAAAGTTCTGAAATTCGGACTTGGATTCCTCCAAGTGTCTCACCAGTGTGAGCAGTATCTGACTTTGCATTGCTTATCCGGTCCTCAATGATCCTTCGTATGGGCCGGCTCAGCGGTATGGTAAACAAAAGACCATTGTTGTCCTCCCAATCGCGACTGTCCAACGACGGAATAGTCTGAACGTTCTCTGCTACCAGCTGGGACTCTGGTATATTCTGGGTAATCCTCGGCTGCGGAGAGGACTGGAAAGCCTGCTTCAGCGACTTGAAATAGAATGTGATCCGTGGGCGTTGGTGATCTGCAATGAGACTAAACATAGAAGATGTATCCTGGTCCTGGGGCATATCAATAAAAGCCTCGGCCCAGCGTTCAAAACCATCAAGCCTGAAGCGCACCTTTTTTCGCGATGTTTTCCATGTACTGCTTCCATTCATTAAGAAACTTGCGATCTTCATTGTCGAGACCCTCGTTTTTAGCACAAAATATCCTCATGCGTTCCTCTTTTCCATAACAGGCCATCATAGTAGCAGAGACATGTTTCGCATCTTGAGATTTCTTGCTTTTGGGGTCGGTTTTGAAACGAGCCAATATCTCTGCAAGTCGGTCGAGGAATTGATTTTTCAGCTCGGTGAGGTATTGGTCACCTTTGGAACCGGTGTCCAGCACTGTTGGATCTTCTATGTCCTCAGAACGCTCGTCATCCAAGTCGGATTCTGACTCGCTATCGGAGTCGCTGGCTTTCGACTCTTGGTTCAAACCTTCGGGGTCCGGTGGTCGCTCAGTTATTGAAGCCAGAAGGCATATTGCATCGTCGAGATTCCGATGCATGGATACTGGATATGAGTCCTGAAGACACAGTATAGAACCGAATGTACAAAAGAATTAAGCTCGGGGGTTGGACCTCCCAGAACCTATAGATTCATGTGAGGATCCTAGTAAACAGAACACTCTAAAGTGTTGTAAGACTCCTGGCTCACAAACGAGGATGCTGAGCGCCTAAAAAGCAAACCGACAACAACTAGAGCGGGGTTAGACACGTGACTCAATGACTCAACGTGCATATTATTTCCAGGGATGCAAGTCAGTATAGTAGCTTCAGGAAGAAGATGCTAGAGGAAAGGAAGCATAGAGCATAAAAGAAAGAGAGACGGGGGATGGAGGGAGATAGAGCGCGGCCGGGAAAAACGACGCATGGTCTCGGCAGCACAGTGAACATGATACATGATACAGTTTTGTTATCGATGAAGAGATATTCTTTTTCAGAATCAAGAAGTGGAGTTATTACACAAATTATAGACGGGCTCATCGGCATGAGAGTCCGGGATTGTCTTCAGTCAACCGCCGTCAAGCGTCCTCTTCGGATATATCACCTATGCTCTCATACATGTTTCGAATGGCACTATAGACATTCGGCTTAGTCTCCATCGACCTTTTGGGGATGTTTGCTCGGCGAGCTTATCTTTAGATTCGTTAGAAAATACCAACTTGAGGTTTTCGATGTTTACGATCATAATCTACCTCGATTTGATCGATTAGGTCTCTAGCCGTCGATAGGTAGTAACTGCAGTAGGTAGTTAGCCGTAATCAGTGAATCTGACTAGTAACTAGACGAATCGAAACAATGCTATAGGACAAAGATCTAATCTGTGTGACGATCGTCAGCAGGATTGATGCCTGGTTCCTAAGGCATCTACCTTTGTCACTATGGTGTTTGATGTTTGATGTTGATGCCTGGCACTTAAGGCATCAATCTACTATTTAGATAGCTCTCTCGCCATCTTTCCTTCTTTCCTTCTCTTATGCTTAGTTGTTTGGTCAAATGCTACCATGTTGGTTGATTGATGATATCATATGCTTGAGCGTAACAATCTGTCGAGACTGTGCCTTGCAGCCCATAATTACTGCTATCTACCTACGGGCTCGGCAATAACTCCATCATAGAAACACCAAGTCTCCCAGGCTCTTTAAAATTCAAGCCAAAAACCGCTCAAGCATCTCCAGCAATAATCACCTTCCATCCCAAGTCTCATCGACCTCCACCTCCAATTATCATATGTACGATAATAGGTATCTGCTGCTAGATTCCGACTGTTCCCGCCCTATGTTCGTGATCTAGTGCCTCCAGGGTCATCCATCGTAAGCCGAATCATTGCATAATTGATCTCCACGGTATTTTGTTTGCGACTTACAAGAATCTTCGAGCACTTTCAATACCTAATTCCATATAACATAGATCAAAAACAATTATTCAATCTGTGAGTGCGGGCTATCATGCAAATGGTAACTGTAATTGCTCTCTCTAGACAATCTCGATCTATCGACCGACCGACGCTAACCGATAATCCGCCCGCAGAGCGCAGCCCCACGTCCCACATCCCACGCCTGTCTCCTCCCCGCAAAGGTAAGATACGGCGTACGGTAGTTGTAGTCTTGCCTTGAAAATAAAAATGCATCAACGCAATAAAAATGCAACCCTCAATTCCCTCTTCCTTCTAAAGTTACAGCTCCTTGCGAACAGCGGACTTGAACTACACCCCCGTAACGAGAACAATTAGCAGTCATTCAACAAACACCCACCCGCGCATCCACGTATCCCCCGCGGGGCATCACAACATCCAAGCATCAATTTCCAGAGACGAAAAACAAAAAACGAGGTGTAACATACCGGAATAATCTGCGCCTTAGCCAAATCCCACACACCAGAGCGCGCATAAATATCATTTTCCAGGATGGCGCGCACTTCGGCCTCGTTCTCAGCGATGGCGAGCATCATGCTACCCTTGAAAGCGGGGGTTTCGCCCTCGGCGGGGTGGGATTCGAACATTGCTCCTGTAAGAAAAACAAAGAGGACGTGTTAGTAAAGTTTGGGTGGTTGTGTGGTAGGTAGCTTTATGGCCTGGGTTTGGATAATTGCTGCTCGGGTAGACTGGTTTGAAGTGTTCGTTGCTTTGAGATTAAGCATGGGAAGTGGTATTCCCTGGGAGGTACCAGGTCAAGGGACTCGCAAAGGGAAGGAAATAGTAGCAGGAACAGTAAGCACAGTAGAAATGTAAGACGTACCACCAGCAACGATGGTCCCCGCAGCGACGAGGGGCTTAACACCTTCCAGATGCGAGCTAGAAAGAGCATCTCAGATCAGCCATCTGTATATAACTGCAACATCTCCATCTCCATCACATCTGTAGCTTCAACCCCCTTCCTTCTCCGGATATAGGCACAAGCTACTCACGGTCGAACCTCAAGACGCTTAGCCTGCGCACCGGGGAAATCCGGCAAAATGCACAGGAACTCCTTCTTAGCGGGGGCGGCGGTGGTGGAAGACATAGTGCGGATGTTGACGGTAAGGTTGAGGGGTAGTTTGCGGCGGTGGCAATTAAGCAACAGGGACTTGGACTTGGAGTTGGAGTAAGACTTTGTCTTTGGATTCGAGGAGCGAGGAGAAGAAAGAGAGAGTATAGTGGAAGAGGAGTGGTGGGAACGAGAAGACGGAAATATTGTGGACGGGGCGCGGATGAAGAATTGCCGAGGAGTGTGGGGGGTAGAGGGAGCGGGGAGGAAGGGAAGATTGAATTTGGGAGGCATTGCAGCTAACGTGGGACAGACACAGTAGTACGGAGTACAATAGTAGTAGTGGTGGTGGGGAGGTGCAATTGAGAATTGGAAATAGGCCAATGGAGTGTGGAGAGGAGAGAAGAGGTGGTGGACTGTGTAAAGGGGTGTATGAGTGGTCTGATTCTCCCTCTCAAGATTTTATAAGCTCGGAACATTCTCCAGGGCCAAAATCGGGCTAAGGCCGAGAATATGTGGGGTTGAATACTTCTAGTGAATCTAATCAATTCGGTGATTTGCGACGGAAAAATTAGGGCTCGTGGTGAAAGTAATGGTGAACTATTTATTATGTACATGAATGTGGGTGATTACTTCGCTGGAGGGATCGATAGTATCTCCGTCTAGGTCCATTATAGTCCCAGAGTCAGAGGTACCAGGTGAGTAAGTGTACTCCCGAGAACGAAGGAACTATATCATGCCATCGAGTCCTCCACTTCATGTTCCAAAGAAATCGACCAGGGCACGCCGATTCAATGAGTGCAGAAATGAAAGAATGGGAGATCGACAATTTGGACGGATCCGTGATGTTAGACTCGAGGCAGGATTGGAGAAAAAAAGGAAAAATGAAAATGATTGGAAACAAATGACATGACAATGACAGTAACAGTCCGGTTCTCGATCCCTAGAGGAATGTTTGCAAGAAGAAAAATGACGATGATATGGGGGTTCACTCCAAGCCACCCCCAAGCCAGCCCTCATCTATGAACCATACCAAACAATATGGCGAGGTCCCCAAAGACCCGAGACTGGCAGAGGAAGGTTGGTAAACCCCCCGGTAACAACACAAATTCAGTATATCAAAAAGGAAGGTCTGGAGAACCGGCAAACTCTATAGACCCTGCAATCCTGCCAAACAACATTTTCCCCCGTAGCGCCAAGGCAAACAAAGAGACAACACATACAGCACACTCCCTAGAACGCGACACGAAGATAGGTGGATTATGGAAAATCATTAGGCTTCCGTCGTGCGAAAAACATCCCCTCCGAGAATAGATGAAAAGAAGCGGATTGGCGGCGTTACAGTCACGGTGGAGATGCCGTGTCTGTGGATATGACGACCGGGTATAGACGGAACCTCGTGTAGGCTCCGGGCGGTCGAGGAGGAAATGGAAGGGGAGGGGGGGATGATTGGGAGAACGGATCGGGGGAGCAAAGATCAACTTTGGACCCGCGGGGCGAGTGGCTCACTGGATTATGTGAGATGCAAAATGCTGGGTTTAAAACGCCTTGCGATCTCCCAGGTTGCCGGGCTTCTCGTCCGTGTCGATGTGCCAGACTACGTAGTTGGGCAGACCAACGACCTGGTAGCCGGCACGCTTGGCCATCTTGGCGAAGCCCTCGGTTTCGGCCTGGTTCTCGAACGAGTATGCGGGGAAGTTGATACCTATAAACGAGGGTTAGGGATGTCCATAGCATCCGATGAGGAGTCATCACGTACCGGAACGGTGAACGTCGGCCTTGACGAGGATGTTGACGCCACCAATGCCGTCAAGCTCGACCTCCTCGTCCTTGTTCTTTCTCCAGTCACCCATGCTGACCAGGTATGTCCGGCCAGTATCGTACTCCTTGTAGCCTTCGGCCAAGATGGTATCGGGGTCCAGAGTCTCGCGCAGGCGGCGGGCCTTGTCCGATTCGATCCATGAGTTGTAGTCAACTAAAAGAGAATCAAGGTTTAGTAAAGATGCACAGAGTGTGAAGCACAACCAGGTAGAGTGGAGACATACAGCGACCTTCAACGTCACGGCCGTCGCGGTAGCGGTGGAACCAAATGTCTATCAAATACTCGTTAGCGCAATCCACCCACCCTCAGAACGCATCTACCCGCTAGAATCAACATACTCGGCACAAGAATATCCTTATCGTGGGCCATAAAGTCCTCCAGAATGCGCTCGGGGCAGTCAGTAATGTCCACGTCACGCCAGTAGACCCAGGAGTGATCGGGCTTGAGGGCCGAGTAGAGCAGGTAGTTACGGGCCCGACCGATAGCCTTGCGCCGGGGACCCTGAGCAGCAAAGGAGTGTCGCTCCTCCACGCTCATCTCGGTATCCGCACCAAAGTCCTTCTTGACGACGGTGGCGCTGCGGAAGCGGATTTTTTCATCGGCGTGGTTTTGGATGCGATCGAGCTCGGAGGCCAGGTTGGCCAGGGTGTCATCCTTGGAGTCACCGACGAGGAAGGCCAGGTCGATCAGGTCGTGGGGATAGGTCAACTTGTACAGGAGGTCAAAATATTTCTCGAGGTAGGGGGCGGCGTCGCGCAGAGGGGTCAGGATGAGGACGCGCTCGCGGTTGAGGAAGGCCTTGGTAGTGGACTTGATGGGGTTGAGATCGACTTCGGAGATGGAGGTGCTGTTGACTTCGTAGGGTTCGTGGTGGTTGAAGAGGACGGGGGTCTGGGCGTGTGCATTCCACTCAACCATCTCGTTGAGGGACATTTCCATCGGGGATTTGGAGGAGCCGTAGCAATAGAAACTAGAGCCATCACGGAGGCGATTAGTTTACAGCGAACAGGCAGACAAGGACGGGGACCGCTTGCATACTTTTGCATCTCAGACGCAGACTTGCTGACGCCGCGCCACAGCAGGATGACCAGGCCCGTCACGGCCACGGAGACCAAAAAGCGAGTCCGCGTCAGGAGAACGAGGATTGCCCTCCATGGCGGCAGACCAGCCCTGGCGGACTTCCAATTGACTCCGCCCTTTGGCAACAGCATGTTTCGGGACGAAACGAGGTATTCAAGTGAAAAAAAAAAAACGAGAGCGGAAGATAGTTGCTGGGGGTGGGTTCGACTTTCAGGAGCCTTGTAAAACGGCGGTCCGGGGGAAGTGGTTGGTTTCTGGGATCACTAAGAGGGGGCACGCCCGTCGAAAGCCCCTTGCCGACCGAACGAATGAGGCCTTGGAGGACGCGCGAAGAGCCACTCGACGAAAATGGTGATGGGGAGAGGCGAGAAAGAGTGGTGGAGATAGGGAGGTAGAGGAGAGAGAGAAAAGAGGAGTTTACGGGATCGCCGGGGGAATAATTGGCAGAGTGGAATTGGAGGCCTTGCCAGCTTTTGCCAAGCGGGAATGGCTAAAACCAGCGCAACACTAAGAGACTATCACACCGAGCGGTCCAGAACATCGATTCCAATCTCCTGAAACTAACTAAAGAGAGGACTGATTAAACTATGAAAGATCTGAACTTGACATACCCCGATATATTGGATACGATGGATTTGATAAAAGTCATCATTCTATCACTCCATACGGGTACAATACTCTAATAATACGTTAGGGATCGTCACTTTTCTTGCCTTTGATCCCGAACCTTTTTGACAGCCACGGAAAGACCCTGACACTTATTTATAGCATATCCGAATGACAACCACTAGCAATCTATCTATGAGGAACTCTGTGCCATCCAGGATACTGTATACAACACCAAGAAGTCTATTCTATACCTTCACATTTCAAGTACCCCTGACACGATCGTAACGCGGACTCGGATCTTTTTGATCCTCTATCCTCCATTTTAATTTGCACCCGGCACTTGCGTGTCTGCCGCATCGCACGAGCTGCTCATTTCGGCCGGCTGTGGCGTGTTCCCTCCCAACCTTTTCACCAACCTAGATCGTTTCGAAATGGGAGATTATTACATACAGAATAACAAGTTACCATTAGACCGCAGGTTTACGAGTGTGCTAACAATGCAATTATTTCATGAACCCAATCGGGCCCGAATATTCTCGAGTTCATGCCACGAAACGCAGGCACCAATTCAGGCAGAGTTAGTTATGGAAGCAATCTGGGTTAGTCAACCACATTACTCAAAATCACGACCTTTCGAACTCTAAATTTTTATAGAATACATTCGTGAAGAGAATTATCCTTAGAGGTATCAATTTTCAGATAATCGCTTGCACGGTCAAACGGTGCAGTTGGAAATTGACCATCAGGGTAGCCGGCGACAGTGGCTAACTCGTTCATGTTGTATGTTAGTTGTCTTCCGGCGACGTGCCATGCACTTGAGGCATGGTCCTTTGAGATGGCCCCGATCCTTGTCAACGTAAGTTGAGAAAGCTGGAACATATAATAGGCGATTTGATAATAAATCTTGTCTAATGTTGTGTTGTCGATGTTCGGGTTCAGAACCATATTTTCTTGATCGGGTTGTTTCAAGATAGTCGATCAAAGTGTACCATTGACATAATTCGACTAGGCAGAGTGAAAATGGGAAGCAAAGTATTTCGTTGGAAGATTTGAATCGCCCTAGCGACAGGGCTTCGACCGTATCAGATAATATAATGCGGGTGGAATGAGAGGGAAACAGGCTGGTTCCATTGAGAATGGCCCAGTGGAACAGCATGATTTACCGGGGCCCAGTGGACGCTCCACACGTGCAGGGCCAGCCCTGTGCGCTGTCTGCCCCGCCAACTGATATGTGGTATTATAAGCTAAGCCATCTATATACATCATAGCTGTATGATATCTGACATGAAGTTATGAGCGATAACTTACTAAATAGATGACTAGGTTTTACTGCTTTAAGAAGAATGGCTGGCATGATAAGTAACTCGCACTTTCACGCTATCAATTTGATGCCTCAGTGTTGGTATGGGGAAGAGAATCACAAACCTAACAATCCAAATCGATCTTTGATGGGTACATAGGGTGATGGCATGTCAGCTTGGGACTGGGGCGGTAGTCTACATAGCGGGCATTAACGAATGATAAGTGTCAAACCTATGATGCTGCAACCAAAACAGTAGGATAACTGGAATCTTGTCGAATCAAGTTGCACAAACGTGTCCAGTAATCAACCGCTCTACTTCGAACCTGCGGGAAAATATCTACTTACTCATCTTTCTAGATAAGATTCACCGAAGAGAGGGTAACTGAGTCCATTTGATGATACTACCTAGTGGTCTTCCAGTACAATCGAGTAACGATAGTTACCGACTGCACTAGTAGACAAATCCCTTTGATATGGACTCACATCCAGCACAACCCGATCCCACGTTCACATTCCCTCGCCATCATCACCCTCTCAAAACCCTCAATTCCCCCGTAGAATTCAACTCCCAACCTGAGACTCACATCCCCATGAAAACAGAATGCATAATCTCATAAGCCCCGGGGGTATCCTCCGACGGCAGAACCCCATCAAAGGCGTTCTCCATGGCCGCGTCCAGGATAGTATTGTACGCCTCCTCCAGGTTATCCAGAGAATATTCTCCCTTGGGCACAGTGATCTCATACGAGGTCTTGTTAACGGGATCGTGGACGCGCATCCAGATCTCGATATTGCTCAGGTCGAAAATTGGCCGGACCAGGCCTTCGCTCATGGCTTGGGCGAAGCGGATGAATTTCAGCGCGGAGCTGTCGACCCAGGTGCTGAAGAGGAGGTGGGCGGTTTGGATGGTTGGGATGGAGATGATGTCGCTGAAGCGGAATTCGAGAGCCTGCCCGGAGGGGTTGTTGGTCAGGTCCCGGTAGTAGATCGAGATATCGGGGACCCAGAATTTGGCCTCGTTCTCCGGGGTGGAGGGCTGGGTTGGGTCGTCCGGGGAGGCGGCGTTAGTCATGGATGGAGTCGAAGAGATGGTTCGAGGCATGTTGATAGGTGCAGAGGTGGTTGTTGATGCGTTGATGTTGGTTGGAGTGGGAGCGTGAGCGAGAGTGGGAGCGAGAGTTGAAGCGGGTGCAGCAGGTGCAGCAGGTGCAGATACAGGCTGCGATGTGGCCGGTGCCTGAGTATTAGTCGGCGGGCCCCGGGACTTCCTGATTAGTCGTGCGAGGCCGTAGAGAGCTTTCACACACTTGTCTGCGTCGTTGGAGTAGGAAGTCAGGACAGCCGGGCACAGTCGAGTCTGGGGGGAGGTGAGCTCCCCGATCAGCGCGGTTTTGAAAACGTCTCGCGAGTTGAAGCTATTGAAAGATGAGATGTTGTATTGAGTCATCAGCTGGCCAACCAACTCGCGGGTTTGGGTTTGATCGTTGACGCTCTCGGAGATTCCGAGAATCGCGTGGATATCGGCCTTGCGCATCTGCCTCATCGTGGCGACGTCGTTGCACGGGGGGTTATTTGGGTGGAGGGGGAGAAGGCGGTTGCCGGGGGCGATGGAAGCAATCGACGACGTTTGTTTGTCGTTTTGGGGTGCTGGGGGAAAATGGCTGGAAAAATGGTAGTGTTGGATATCAAATTCGATATCAACAAACAAAGTAGGCGTGGTGGGATGAATCGAGTAGGATGGGATGAATTGCGTAGGATGGAATCACACAACTCTTGTTTAGAGACAAACTACTTGGGATAATCTAGATACACGATAAGGACTGCCTTTCTAACCTGATATCTCTTTAGTTCACAGTGCTACTCAAAAGACCTAGCTGGTTCTATGTTGAGGTTGAAGGGTCTCGATTAGGAAGTCGCACACCCGATATCACCAGTTGATTGATAGAACCATAATGCACATCCACAAGGCTATTGAGAACAGACCAGAGAGAGTCATGTTCTTCCACAGTTCTCCAGTATTGAACTATAAGCCTCGAAGGCCCTGGACTGTAATCCATACAGGTAGTTTCCGGTTGTACAACTTAAACCAGTTAACCAGACAGTATCAAACCCTAAAGATATTCACACGTGAGGATTCATGAACTAAGAATGGCATCTCAACCGAGAATAGCCTCAGCATAATACGCTATTAGAGTGATCATCTCGTTGATCTAGTACCTGCATGGCATACGAAGGTACGTTATAAGTACTACCTTACTAGCTGACTTGGAAAGAAATACGGTTTTGCGAGATAAATGAATCTACCTGTCAAATCATCAGTCTCTTGTATAGATCAAGCAGTCTCTTCTCATGTATTAACAAGTATTCAAGCTTTACTGGCATAGGAGAGCTAACAAAATCTGTCTTCATAGCCTGAAATACTAGGCAGAGGTAGGGCATGTTATATCACCAAGAGAGACTTACTTCGCTGACACTGTTGACATATCACACATACTATCCACACATGAAACAGACTAACTCCGGCCCACAAAAGGTGCAGCGTAATACTGCATGATTCTTACATGAACTCTGCAAGACACCCGTGAAGACTGTCCAACCTTTTGGAAAGGTGTACGTGTCAAGATCGAGTGCAGATGCAGCCATCGTTTCGAACTACGAACCACCCACTACGGGTGAAGTCAATTACCTACTCCCTCCCATTACTTGGAAAAACACGATATTTCCATATTCATCATATTCAATTGGCAGTCAACTATAGACAAGAAACCCACAAAGGAAAAAGAATAAAAGTAGTAAAAAATAAACATAGAAGAAACATGTCCACCAGATCGTATATCCATATCGTCACAGCGCCAAGAATAAACAAAAGAAAAGGAGAAGGAAAAAAGAAACAGAAAGAGAAATCAAGCCACCCATTTTTATGGAGCAAAAAAGATCAAACCAAAAATGAAAACAAGAAACATAGAAGAATCGACAAGATCCGCACCAACGAAAAATAAACAAATGAACACCGAGCAGGGATGGAGGGAGAAGACCTCGCCTCGCGTTTTTTTCCAGGGGGGTGTGGATGTGGATGTAGAGGTGGATGGGGATGGTTGTATAGGCAATGGTAAAGTTCAAATAGTGTTACAATGCAGACGCTAACCGGAGGAGAGAACCACAAGGTACAAAGCAAAGCAAAGCGGCAGGCATGTGAGACGAATCGATGATTCGAAGGGAACATTGGAACGAGCAAAGTACAGTAGAGCTCGTCATCCAAAGTCAAGGCCCATGATGCAGGGGCAATAAAGTTGGAAGGTGGAGAAATCGACACCGCCGCCTGCAAGGGGGGGAGGATGTACTGCGCGGACGGAAGAAAGGTAAAACGGGATATGGTAGTAGTCGCAGAAGTAGAAGGCGGAGGTCATTAACACATCAGCATCAAGGCATTTTGGCATTGATTGGCTTATGGCGAACCAAGCAGGGACTGCCGGCGCGAAGCCGAAAAGGTAAATGAGGAGGTCTGCGATGGAGGGAACGCAGGGGATGACGGGCCGGTGACGGGTGGCGTGAAGCTGAGGTAGGAACTACCGAAGGACTGCGATGTGGAGCTGGGCAGGGCGTCGTGGTGCTGGTATGACTGCATCTGAGAAGTTTCGTGTCCCATGCTAGCGCCGATCTCATCGCAGAGAACGCGCAGGCCCGGAAGGGCCTTCTTCTGGCGCTTGTGTTCAGGGACCTCAGTCAGGGAGGGGGTCGTGCTTTCGGGCTTGGGAGAGCGGAACATTTGCTCGTAGGATTTGAGTTGGAATTCGAGGGCGCGGTTGCGGTCGGCCAGGAGCTCGTTCTCGGCCTTGGCAGCGCGGAGTTGTTGCTGGGTGGTTTGGTTTTGTTGTTGGAGGGAGGTCACTAGTTGCTGCAGTTGCATGCAGCGGACCTGGGGCTGGAGTTTTTCGGAGAGTTGGGGGGAGACTTGTTCTTGGCGGATCAGGTGGACGATGATCGCCAGCATGAAGTCGATCAGGTAGACGGCGCCCTGGACGATGTGCTCCTTGGATTGAGGCAGGCTCTTGGATGGGTTCCAGCCAGCACGCTCCAAGAAGAAGTCGTGGATGCGGCTGTCCAGCTCGCGGTGCAGCTGGCTAAGGTTCTTGCGGCGGTTGCCCTCGGCGATGCGGTGCTTCTCGCGCTGGTCATCGGGGTCGGGAGAGATGGTGCTTCCCTTGCGCTTACGTCCGCAGAGCTGCTGGAGAGGTGCCTTGCGGTTGATGTTTTGGGGCGCGATCAGCGCCATGATCTCGGGCTGGGAGAGATCGGTGGGCCATTCAGTGGAGGTCGCCTTTTGAGAAGCAAAGGACTCCTGCCAGGAGCTTTCGGCGGAGTTGGCCGGCGAGGGGGGTGCAATGATCTGGTCATTACCAGACCATGGGGACTTGAATTGGATCGACTCTTGGGCTCCCGGGGTGCTGGGAGCAAAGGCATCCTTGTTCTGGAAAGGGTTGAAAGGACCACGGGGCAGAGGGTCCATCCGCGGGAGCGGAGGCAGGCGGCGGTCCTCACCCAGGCTGGCGTTGGTCATAGCGGAGGTTGTTGATTTCAAAGCGCTGGATAGTTTTGTTAGGATGATGTCTTGATCATGTAGGCAGTTGATATGCAACTCACGGAAGCGAACAGCGTCGCGGAATGTCATCAGTCATAGAACCCATTTCTTCATACATCATTGGATAGTCGTCAAGTAAAAGGCGTGGTGTAGATATGTGCAGGTAGTCGGGGTTGGTGCGAATTGATCAAAAAGCCACACGATTCTATATACGAAGAAGGGTAACCGGGTAATAGTCGTCCCTCACGAGATAATTCACGGTCGAAGACAAGGATAATCGGTGTGGTGGAGAATTGATGGATGGGTATTGCAGGTGGAGGTCGTCACAAATCAACAATGGCAATGTTTATGCACAAAAACGTGTGTAGATGAACAAAGAGAGGGGCGAGATGTATGAACAAAGAAATTCGAAGCTAGGATTCAAGATCCACGCGAGAGTGTGAAGGCGAAGACAATGAATGAGACAATCCAGATTTCCGGGACACGGGGCTGGGGTGCATGTTTATATGTCGATGACGAGTGAAGAGCCAAGAGGGGGAAAGGGGAGAGACCGAGTAGATGGTACTTTTGGTCAATAATGCTCGATCGAAAAAAAAAGCCATGTATCAAGCCAACAATGTCGAAAAGTGCACAGACGAAAGCTCGGCATTCGTCGTGGGCCCCCGGAGATCCAGGAGGGAACCGTGAACGATCAGGGTCGATCATCCATCCATCAAGCGCGGAAGACCGGGATGTCATACAGAGTTACAGACAGATACTGTGCATGGTGCATGGCGCATGGCGCATGGCGGGCTGTAAAGGACCCACGGGGTCACGACGGGGAAGTGAAGCAGACCATCCGGAATCTGCCACTCTGGACTGCCAGGACTGGGCCCTTCCATACTCCGTACAGGGGGAGTCAAGACGGTCGATCAGGAAGCAAGCGTATCTGTCACATCCGGCACAGACGAACGGGGTCGTCACCATCTTGTAGATCGGCGAATCAGAGAAGGACGATGGTGCCCGAGAGGCAGGTTCAGGGCGAGGATCCTCGGCCCTTGATTTGTCACCGGCCAGTTGGTGTCGCGATCGTCACGGGGAAACACTGGAGAAGGCACTTCTTGCCCTTGCATCAATTAGTAACCCAAACTCTTATAGTGTCTATAGTTTCCCCCATAGTACTTGAGTCAAGGCCCTTGAACGGCGATGTTCGGT
The DNA here is from genome assembly GCA_037043885.1 of Penicillium goetzii. Lineage (NCBI taxonomy): Eukaryota > Fungi > Ascomycota > Eurotiomycetes > Eurotiales > Aspergillaceae > Penicillium > Penicillium goetzii. The sequence goes on along the minus strand of JAWLST010000008.1, from coordinate 256,856 downwards.
CGGTCATTTCGGAACAAAGTTCCAAAGTTAATCAGTAAGAAGATTGATTCTCTACTGTAGTTGGGAGGTATTCTCATCATATTCTACGACTCCTCCTCATTCCCTCTAGAGAGACCCGTGCATCACTAGCCCAAACACCGTCAAGCCCCTCTTGAAAATCCTCCGATGTCCCATGTGGGGTGTGACTCTTGACAAATGTTCGAACATAGTTAGTGCGCAGACCATAACTACTAGTGAGATCCTTTCAGTTTCCCTCTTCTCGACTCGCCGGGAACTAATTATTAACTAGGACAACATAATGACTTGTTCGTCATACAATATCCACATCATAAGGCTCTAAGATACTATGATGATTTGTTTTAAAAAACAAATTCCAAAAACGGTTTCTGGATATTTGACTTTGACTTGCATACTTCCAGATTGAAAAAACAAATAAAAAAGGATTAAAATAGAAATAAAATTAAAAACACCACAAAACAATTCTTCCACTCCGATCTCGATACATCATGGATCATCTTGAAACACCCACTGCACCATGCGTGCTCACCTCGAACGAGTTCCTGAGAGAGAAAATAAGCCCTCGATCGCATGCATCGATATTCAGGAGAACCTACCATAGTAGCAAAATGGGAAGGTTCATTCAATCAAAGGGGCAAACGTGGATCCGCCTTCTTGACTCGAGACGATAATATCATTGATCATTGCCTCCCCCTATAACCAAATATAGTGAATCAAGGACGATCGGAAAGTATCATCATGAAACGATGCGAGGAGGTCTCTTGTGCGATAGCCACTTAATGATTGTTAGGGAAGGGCACTACCAATTCGCGAAAGTATGATAGTATCAAATGAAAAGTTCCGGCAAACCAAATCATCTCACATCACACTCAGAGGAGGTAAGTGTAACAGCTAATCGAAAACTCCGTCCTTCGAATTAATCCACAAAAAAAAAAAAAAAAAACAGATGCTTTTACGTGCACCGAACACGGGCGGATCTACAGGGCCACCCCCAGTCAATGCGTAATGATGACCATATTATTTAACGACTCAAAAGCGTTAGTAAACGGAGAAATACTATTCTATTCTATGCTGCGCTGCGCTGCGCGGTGCTGTGTCACAGTACTACGGCAGACTACTGTAGGGCCAGCGAATACGCCCCCCTCTCTCCCGAAGGGCGAATGATCCCGAAGCGAGATGATCGCTCGAGGAAAACCACCGAGTTGGGACGACTTAGGACCCAGCGACCGGGATACGATGCCTGTCAGGTGTCGAATCAGGAGTCATGAAGTGATTTGGAATTGAGCAAGAAACTGACACACGGATGTTTGGCGTTCGTTAGTTTAGCGGGCGTGGACGAGTCATGGAGCTGGATGGATAATGGATCTACAGTATGGAGTTATCTAGTGCTGGGAGGGGGGCCGAGCCCTAACTAGTTGCACGTTCGCTTGATGAACCCTTTTAGCTAAGTATGAGGAGGAGATGGGGAATGATTGGGGGGTTGGAAGTCTAAGAGAATATTATTAATCTCTAATTCTATGGCAGTACTTTGTGCGCTTATTATTATTCTAGGATATTAATTAATGTTCGCTAAAGCATGGGTGGGCCCTGCGATCAGAGATGAGGATCGGAGCTGTCATATTTCGCCTTCCCGCCCCTGCTGAGGGACCCATCGCAGGGGGTCGCACTAACCAGCTCATCCCCACGTTCTTGCCGGACCTTTGAATGGGATTGTAAAGGGTTCTCAGGATTCACACTGGCCTAGCTAAAAGCCGCCATCGCTGACGGGGAAATTGCCAGCATGATGTTAATTAAAGGTTGACAGATAACAACCCCGTTGTCTCAAACTGTGTAGTATAACCCCGTAACCATCGCCATTCTCTTCTTCCCTCTTCTCCTCTCACCATAACCCCCTCTCCTAGGTGACGCTCAATGACCCATCTCCAAAGCCAATTTGACATTCTTGCATACGGCTCCTCTCCTAGGGGCCCCGCGCCTGCGCCTAAGACCAGTTTGCAGCTCCCACGCAGCCCGCAACATGCAGCAGCACTCGAGGGGAAATAAACCCTAACGAACCCTCCAGGCACGAACCATTCACCACTTGTACCAACTACCTACAAAAGAGAAAAACTAATTTTCTCCTCTTTCGGGACTCCCCCGGACCCATCGCGCCTACCTAAACAGCCAACGATCGCCCTCCGGCTCTAACTCCCAGCCTACCAATTCGAGTGACGTGCAGCTAGTTAGTGGCTCCCTTCACCCTCTATTCTCTTTGGAGATGCGTTCCGGATAATCCGACAGGCGTATCCACCTTTTTGGGTGTGATTTGAGTTCGAGATCAGAGATCACCAGGTCTGAACCTGATCCCTGGGAACTGGATCGGAGTCTGAGCGCGGTTCTGGGAGATATGATTTATTTTCTTTTTGTCTTCTGCTTTGGAATGCCGAGCCCCAGGACAGACCATGAACGGAGAGATATTCATCGTGCAGTGTAGTGCGTGCTGCTTTGACAATTCCATTCATAATACTGTAGACCCTAGATGAAGATATACATACAGTATACCTAGTTCGTAGTCATACTTTAGCTATTTCCCCCCTTTTTTCTGCTGGGTTGGACCGTCCGATTTCAATTGTATCTATCTAAATCTGTCTATGCTCGCACAGCATGCGGCCGGGATCTTGACCCGTGCGGCTCCAGGTGCAAGGACCAGCCCTGCTCGAAATGAATTTCGCCTCCACGGGCCAGGGGTATTAGCACGATTGACAGAGGCCTGCAGGGACCAATCATCGCTTTTGGTGGAGATCCTCCTCACGCCAATGATTTTCATGGTCCCAATAGTCGCTTGTGGCTGTCTGGGCCTGCTGACAGTGACCCGCCTGCGACCTGTCAAGTCTCAACCGTTCGGGGTGACATGGCGGGGGCAGTGTCGTATGTCGTACTGGTGAGAAGGGGGAGGAGAGAGAAGGAAGAATCCACTGAGTTACTACATTCAGGTCTGCACAGAATGTACTTGGGTCCAACCTCTGGATGACAATTTTTAGTAAATATCAGATCTCTTGTCCGAGGGAATCCACTTGCCTTTTCCATTACTGTGTTGAAGATTTGCTCCACTAGAGTACATACATGGGGCCTGGTTTACAAATTCCACACAGGTGTTGCAAAAGTACCTGTTCGTGCGTTGTATCCACTGTTTCGAGATCTCGCCAGGCCTCCGACTGGGATCCGGATCCGCCACTGTGGTGTAGATACTTCAACTACCGCACGCTACGGATCGACGTGTTCCCCACGCCACGCAACTCCCTTTCAATACGGGGTTAATTAAGTACAATGCTAGACTCCCCCGCTGTAGGGCAGACCAAAACCAGTATGTTGGTAGCGACCGAGTCATGCAGTCAGATACCGATGTGCTTTCAAGGGCAATTAGATCCGTGGTCGTCCTTGGCGAGCTGTGGATGCTGTGCTCTCGCTCGTTTTCTCCGCTTTCGCCTCAGGATCATGTAGTTACAGTGAACTACTGTATGTGCTACTGGATTCCGCTTGGACTGGAAATCAGACCCGCCTCCACTACCAGTCCAGTGGCAAGCATTGATGCAGACTCTGCAGACTCGTGCTAGGTACAGTACTCCGTACATTGGGACGCATGGTTCCTGAAAGAAGGGATGAGTGCGCTCGTTCGAGGCGTGAAATGAGGCGAATGCTGTCAATCTGTCATCATGTTGCGGTGCTATTCTCTAATCCAGGCGACCATATAGAAGAAATCAAACCTAAACACCCTACTATTCCTCCAGACCATGAACATAGCAGACAATAGCGTGCACAAATAATCGTATCTCCCTACATAATATCTATCAACAGAAATGCAGCAAGGGCACGCAACCCATGGTTTGAGGGTGATCAACAAAGTAGACCAAACCTCAATGGCAGGCATATTATCAAAGCCATGCAAAGGACGTTCAAAATACCTTCTTCATGACAAAAAAGCAACGAGCACTACGCACCATACTTCGTACGCTATGCCAGAAGATGAACCGTGGTTACTGTACCTGCGGGATATCGGGGAGGAGAGCGAGAGAGAGAGAGACACGCATTGATGCTTTCCAACAAGAAATTTCCAAAAGAAGGTGGTACTACTAAATCTAAAATCAAATTAATTCCCCGACTGGCCCACCGCCACCGGATTGCTGCAAGGACTACAGGTACCATACAGATCTATTAGCGCCTGGGCCATATAGTCGAAGGTCTATTCTGGGAGGTGCTATATCGGAACTCAAATTCGCCGCATCTGACACGTCGCTGTCAAGACTCAAGTACAGCACTGTACCCAACCAAGCCTGTAGTTAGCCAAACTTCTCTGACGAGGAACCAAGAGCTCAAGCCCGTGGAGTTCGCGCAAGATCGTACTGAGAGTTTATGGGTTCCTACATGGTACATTTGCATAGTGCGAGATCAATGCACTCGGCGTCTGTGTGTACACTGTACTCCGTACAGGATGTAGATGTGGGTGTGTATGTGCATGTGTATGTGTATGTGCGCTCACGCATTCGTCCCGTCGCTCAGGGCATCAACTATCCCGAAATCCTAGTTCCTGCTCCTCCCGTGTTGAGTTTCCCCAGTACCTGGATCACCGGTTGCCTCCAATGCAAGGCGAATGTATCTTAATGGGTCCATTGAGATAGAATCTTGCATCCGGTAGGCTAGAGCTATGCGTAATCGCTTCGCTTTTCCACTCAGGTACCCTTCCCCACATACAGTGTGCAGCGGGATCGATGGAGAAGCGGAACTGCAAATGCAAAAGCTTGGGAAAGGGACGCGGAGTAAAGTAGGTTCGTCCTGTGCTGTATCCCTTGCCACTGCTGCTAATCACTCATCTTGCCCCTGCGTATCGTGTACTTTCTCCACGAGTGGACAAGAATCCTCAGCTCTCTCATGCTCTCTCCACTGGAGGGATACATAGAGAGGGGTCCGGGGTTGTTTCGTGCCAGTCTGATTACTGTGGGTAGAAAACTACTGCAAGAAAGCCTTTTCACTGATTCTCCGACCCATGGCCCTCACAACCCATTGACACACTTATATCCACTTCGTACGGAGTACAACGCACACAATCGCCGCTAATTCTCAAGTACCCTTCCAAGTTCCAACCCCCACGAAAGAGACCCTTCTTGGCACACCGAGACCAAACCGAACCACTTCCCCCGCCCCTAAATCTCGAGAACCGAACTTGACTTCCATCTCATGGTCGATGGTTCTTCTACTGTAGCATTGACTACTCCAGACGACGATCGAACTCGGTCCCGTGAATCCCGGCCAATCATCCGCGTAGTAGCCAGTGAGTTGACAGGGCAAAGGACCATCAAACTTTAATTGGTTCCCCGCGCGGCGGAGACGAGGCTGGACCCTTGATTGACAAGGATTGTGTCCCAAGGGTAAGGAAAGGAAGCTCAGCTATGACGATGGATGAAGAAGGAGATCGTCCTTCCTACTCTGGGTTTTTTTCATTCGTCAAGCGCGAACAATTAATTGATAATGGCCTATAACCTTTCATCATGACCTAGTGGACCGTGCTCACAAGTCCTTTCTGTTGTACTTCATCTTAGGGGAGGGAGGTGTTCGAGTACGACCGTCAACATGAATCTCTCCCAGCATCAAAGATAAGGTAAAAACGAGAATAAGCGCATATTCGATCTGTCGCTAACCTTGAAACCAGGTTCGTCCCTGACGTGTTTGACTCGTGCAGGGAGCCACGTACGTGGGTTCTCGGGGCAGACGAGGACCATGCGCTCTTGCGCTTATCCTTGTGCTGGATAGATCTCGTTCGCGACAGGCTGATTGAGCTAACTACATACTGAGCTACTAACAGTAGGGCACTCTGTACTCCGTACTTTGTGCTCCAGTGCGCTATGCTAGTTAGAATTTAGCCCGCACCGAAGCAAAGCGACAACACCCACTCAAAGAGCCAAGCCCCCGAAAGCCCGATCCGATCTGTTGGCTCTCTTCCTCCACTTACGAATCTCATCGCCTATCGCTCTGCAAAGACCGCCGTTCCTTGAATTGGCTGTTCCTGCTTCTTGCACATGCAACATGCAAGATAAGATCATTTGCGATCGTACACTTTCTGTCCTTTTATGTCGTCATCAAGTACTTTGTTCCTTAATTTTGCCTTCTTAATCACTACACTCAAAAACTCTGCTAGTCCTTCAGTTTTGGTGCTCGACTTTGCCGTACTTTGCACTCTTCTAGGTAAATCCCAGCCACCACAGATCATCAATGGAGTACAGGGCAGTAGATTTTACCACGATCGCAAATACCCACTTACTAAAAACTGCGTGCTCCGATTTCCCGGTTCAATGGTTCCCATTGGATCTTTGCACTTGGAAAATATCCAAACTTTGCCGGAGAGCCACATCACACCAGCCTCCCCGGCCCCCGCCAAGCTACAGTAGGAACAAAGGCCCCCGACCAACAATCCTCAGCTACGGGATATCTACTCCATAGTAGTCACTCTCTACTCCGTACACACAATCAAGTACGGATTAGCTTAGCTACAATCTAATCATTCAAAAATCTATACAAAGTAATTACGTAGTTATTCCAGTGCTCGCTTCGTCCTAACTAAAGTACGAACTAAACCCACCCCGATCATCACCCAATCGCTCCCATCCATGATCCATTCTGATCCTCGAATCGGAAGCATCGCCCCTCCTCACAACAAGATCCCGATTCCCAACCACCCGGTCTGGTCTCAGCACAACTCGATACATCTATTTTAAAAAGTGGCAAGTGGGAATCGAACGGGGCCACGCGATACTAGGTTTGTTCTTTTCTTTTTTTTTCCCTCGTTTCATCGCTGCAAGACAACAAAACCTGAGACGCACATGGCTGAAAACGAACACATCCTGAGCGGGGAAGGTTTATACATCCAGAGATTTTTCGGGACTTTTTTTCACCTCTTTGATTCTGCTCCATTCTTTTGCTTTAGTTTGGCCGGTAGTTACACTACTTGACGACTACGGCAGTAAGTAGTACAGTTAGGTTAGGCCTTGGCTAGAACAAGATCTTTCCCACCACGTCACCGCACAGTTACTTAGTTCTTCGGACTGTATCGTCTCCATTATCGTCCACAGTACTACTGTATACTACTGCAATCCACACTGGTTTAAACACAATCTATGGTCGGCAACTTCTCCCAAGGTTTGACACCCCCTTGAACACCAACGCCGATTCCACTTCCACATTCAACTCCGATTCTACATCCAGAACGAACTGTGACTCTGACTCTCCTCCCCTCCCCATCTAGAGCGCTGGCGCTGGCGTTCGTCTTCCCGACGAACTTTGTCCGTGCCTCCGCTCCACTATCTCTGCGCTTTTTAGCTTGCGATTAACTTTCGGGACTTGTGTGTTCGTGGCCACCCGTTCGAACTTCGTTCGGGGGCTAACCTTTTTATTCCATTCCCTGGGAGGCTTTTTGATTTCGGGGAATAGATCTCGGGGTCTGGGTTTGTACAGTGTACCTGGTTTTGTAGACTAGTTCGTATCGATGGGCTATCTAATGATGTGTTTTATCTCTTATCATAGCGGGGGACTTTGGTGATGATAGTGGTGCTGCGTCTTTAGCTCGGGATTTGCTTGAATGGGAAGAAATGCGTTCCAGTGATCGAATTGCTCCAGCTTCCTATTTAGTTCAATCTACAGATGTGGTATAGAAGCTGCGGTGTTCGGTCGTGCTGTATAGTACTTCTGGACAATATCCAACTCTACCGGCGGCCTCCGTAAAGCAACCCATTCCGATCCTCTGTCTAAAACTGGCTGGATGCATGAGTGGGTTCGTGTTCGTGTCCATCTTCTCAAGTTCTACCCACTTTACCCCTCTCCATCGGGCTTTGAACAAGCGCTCTGTAGCTCCTGTCAAGATCCCGAATACCCGGATACCTGGATACGTTGAATCGGATCTGTGGCGTTTTTAGGTCCTTTTGTCTCTAGCTGGTCGGTGAGAGGCTGAGAGCAGAATGAATTGGTGTGGCGATGTGGCGGGTGGGGGTAACTGGAAGTAGGAATGGATTTTTGGAGTTAGCTTTCACGCCGGTAAGATATTACCTATTCGGATGGATGAATATGACGGGGCTATGATAGTGATAGTTTCATTGTAGCTTTTATTTAGGATGGTGTTTGGTAAGCATTTGTGGTGGTCTTCTATTCAGGTGGGTGGTCAGGAACTTGGATGGTAGAGGTTTCTCCGCAGATATATATTCACAAGTCTACATATGTTGCATGATACCTATCATGACTTAGGTCTGGAAGATACATCTATGAACCACCCAAGCAATAACAAATCACCGAACGAATAAAATATACGTAGATGCAGGAAATCTAGCACCTCAAAGTTGTAAACATAGGTATATTTTGCGACAATAGTGTGCCTATGAACAGTTGCCCGGCTACAGCCCTCCATGTGTAAATTCCAGGTTCGAGATAACTTCAAGCTGTACAACGTTAAAACCGAATGGATACAACTAAATGCACTATTCATACTTGCTGCAAACTGTTCTGATAGTGCCGACACAATAACTACAGTCAGTCATGTCCAAGAGACAAAACCGCCCGAGCATCAGAGACTCGGCCTCGAACAGATGATACTCCAGATACAAGCAAAGCATAGAGAACAACATTACGACACGCGACGACACCACCCCGACAAAGGACAGGAAACGCGATACAAATTTCCCTATCCGAGGGATAAACATGGAATCTCCCGGCACAAGGGCAAGCCAGGACATTCAAGGGAGGACCCACCTGGACCTCCATACCTACTCGAGCATACCTACGAATCTACAAACAAAAAACCCTTGTCAAAGAAATACAAACTCAAACCGAATACATTAGCACAAGTGTGCTCGGGGATAAAACAAATATCGAGACAAGTAAAGGACACGGGTGGGGGGTAATAAAATAAGTGTAAAAAAGAACTCCTTTCCGATGAGACGGCGATGAGGATGGCTTCCGAGGACAGAATCCAAATTGCGAATTTTCCTCATAAAGAAGACGGAATTATTATCATGAGAAACAGCAGTGTAAGACGAAAATGAAACCGTTGCTTGGTGGGACTCTTCTGCATCTACAATCTTTCCAACACAAAAAGAAAACAGCACACTCCTTTCCCTCCCCAGACACTAATCAACCCCTTTACAGGAGCTGAGCAAGGGCGTAGAAGAAGGCGGCAACACCGCCGACGGCCATGCTGGCGCCGTTGGCGACAGCGGCACCGGAGCTAGTGGCGCTGGCGCTGCCGCCAGAGCCGGAGGAAGTGCCAGACTTGCCGTTGGAGGTGGTAGGGTTGGTGGTGTTGGCATTGCAGTGGTAGGTACCCTTGATAACGGTCTTGCGGATGCTCTGGAAGTGGGTGCAGTTGAAGGTGCCGTCAGTGCTCTGCAGGTTGAAGCCACCCTCGACATCGGTCAGACCATCAAGGTCAACACTAGGTAAAAAAGTTAGCACATGTCGGGCAGCACAGGGGGAAGAGTGGAAAATATAAAACTTACTCGTTGAACTTGCCGCTGAAGTCAATGGCACCAGTAACCTTCTCCAACTTGGGCAGGTCAATGGTGGACAGCTTGTCGTTACGGGCAATGGTGAAACCACCGTCGACCTTGCTCAGACCGGGCATGGAGATGTTGGAGAGCTTGGAGTTGTCGTTGAACACAAGGTCACCGGTGGAGGTCAAGTTGGGGGCAGAGAAAGTCATGAACTCAGTACCCCAGAAGCCGAGCTGACCGGTGAGCTTCTCCAGAGAGGGAACGGAGATGCTGGAGATGTTGCGGAAGGTCATGTTGGTACCAGTGCCGAGGTTGGGGAGCTCAATCTCGAGAGCATCGTAGTTACCGGAGAAGTTGATCAGATCGGTAGCGTTCTGGAGGTTGTTGATGTTGATCTTCTGGAGATTACGGTTGTTCTCGATCTGGAACTGGTTGACAGTCTTCAGGGAGATACCGTCCAGGGAGGTCAGACCGGTGTTCTGGATGATAACATCACCAGCCTCGGTGACACCCTTGTCGAAGTTGAGGGACTGGAGCTTGGGGAGAGCGTTCCACTTGATGGAGCCGACGGTGGTCAGCTCGCCGAAAGAAAGCTGGGTCAGGCGGGTAAGACCCTCCAGGTTGAAACCATCGCCAATGGAAGTCAGGGAGGAGGCAGTGATATCGGTAACGTTCTCACCACCGTCGCAGACGATGGAACCGGTGATGCTCTCGACGTTGGCGAGGGAGAGGGAGCCGGAGAAGGACTTGTCGATGGTAACATCACCCTTCAGCTTCTTGCAAGTAGCGATTTCATCGGCATCGGACTGGGAGGAGATCTTGGTGTCACCGCCTGGAACGTGAAGAAATTGGGTCAGTTCTTTCCCGCTCGTATTTGATTTCCTTGGAAAATGGAGGATGAGGAAGTTTTGATAAACTTACAGCTAGCGGCGAAAGCCACCTGGCTGACAGCCAGCGCGGGCAGGATGTACTTGGCGAAAGACATCGCGAATCTTTTTATTCTGCTGGCGCGTGTGAAGTGGTTAATAACTGATCGTGTTCGTAGGGATTTCGAGGATTTTGGGATCCAGGGAAGAGCAGGCAGTGTGCCAGATAAGAGTTGTGTGTCGCGTCGGAAGAGTCAGAGCAGAGGTTGTTGAACGTACCAATGGAGGGGGAAATTAGAAGGCGAGGGAGAGAACGAGTGGAAAGAAGATTGAAAAAGGGCTCCTCAGCGAAGAAGAGGGTAAGAAGCAGTAACAAGGGAAAGAACGAGTGGACGGGTTTGGGGGGGGTGGGAGAGGGGAGAGAGAAGAAGGAATAAGAAGATTGGGGGAGGAGGAAAGGAGGCGCTGGGTGGAGATTTCCCGCTGTTTGGTTATTTGTGTCTGGCTAAAAAACCCAACTGGGCATAACCCGTATGGTATAAATACTATAAATACTATCAATACACCGAATAATAATTACATACAAGGGGGCCAGACTCAGGTTCTCAACGGGGGGCCGAGTACACACAGTACCGAATGCGGCACTGCCCTGGAAATAGCGTACCTGGCTGGTATTTAATGGTAAATTATGGTCATCTAACTGCTTATCCAACTGGTATTCCCTGGTATCTGGCATGTCTCTAGCAGGTATGGCCCTGTAAAAAGCAGTTGCCAACTTGACTTCAGGGTTCAACCCAATTCCTGCTTTTTGCTACCCCCAGCACCCGGTTTAGTGCTGTTTCCGTAACGCTTTGCCCAATGGCTGATTCGCCCGTGCGGCGCCCCTTTCTCCATTTTGTGTATTTGGTGTTTCTCCCCCCAAGTGGAGCCCTCTTCAACTGGTATCATTTCCTTCCACACGTGTTGCTCCTACTGATGTCTTTCCATGGCTCCTCCCCGTCGTTAGAAAAAATTTTGATTGGACGAGGGCCTGTTTGAGAATTATTTTTGGCCTCGAGCTAGAATGACTACTCGTCATTGATCTATGGAACTCAGACCTCCTGCGTTATTGCTTAGGATTCTAGAACTCGCTGTTCTCGGTGCTGGTCAGGCTTAAATTGAAGCTTCTTACCGTGTGACTCGTCAACAAGCAAATCTTAAATCTCATAGAGGCCTGGCCTGCAGCATGCTGCACTGAAGTTACTAGGGCCCGCAGTCACGTCGTTGCATACGATTGCTACGAATTATGTACAGTATGCATCAACAGCTTGTACAACTCATACTCACCACTGTTGGTTTCCGATACTGCTTTCCTCATAGAGGCTCACACTGACCATGGTACGGAGGACAGTATGGATTGTGATCTGGTGAATCAGAGCCAATCATTCAATGGTTTTCTCTCTATCAAAACTCCACTGCCTTGGAATTGAACTGTACAATGGTCTTGTACTCGCAATACCTTCCCACTGCAGTGTTTTTGTGTATACATCACGATACATTATTTAGTGCACTTGTGTATGCACACCATACAGTACTACCGTCTGTACGACGAGTCAAGTTGCCCAGACGATTCATCTGCAACGGCCCCATCCACGTATCTTTCGCGTACTCTATCGACCAGTTGTCGTCATCCATGCCCCAACGTCGAGATGATGATTATTAAGACTACAATCTCGACGATTATGCTGATGAGTATTATTACCCCTGATCACCACATTTCCCCCTTGACTAGCTTCTGAGTCCACCTCGAGTCTTCAATAAAAAGCCGATCGGGAACCCGCTCTCTGCCTCTTACAGTCTAAGACCTCCCGATCATCTCCCAATTGACCGGTCGCATCCCCCAAAACAGGATCCCTTCCCATCACTAACCTCTGCGCTTGGATGGTCGATCTAAATTTGCAAGAATTCAAGCCTTTTCACGGACCCGCTCGCCCCCTGCCGCTATCGTCGACGGCCCCGGTATGCCCGACCTCTGATTGGCACGCTGGAATGATTCTCCCTGGATTAATGTCAATCCTCGCTGTATTTCCGTCATGCTATCGTTTTATCTGAGGCGTAACAGCTCATCCACAATTGAGCACTACTGTCAGGTACAGAAAAATAGTGTACTACTGTACGGATAGTGATGATGTGGCGGATGAGATATGGCCTCCTGATATCTATTATCCCCTGAGCAACGACCACGACACTACTACGTGCTAGTCTGTTCGCTGCACGGGGGATCAGAACGATAGTGTGAAGTGGCAAAATGCGATCGTCGAGCTGCGCTTTTATACTCCGTACAGTGATACTTACTGCGAAAACTTGGTTTGAACAGCTTGAATGTGAAAGCTGACAGGGATTATTATGGCTGGCCTGGCCCCCGATGACAGTGCCGACCGAATCATGAATCGTACGTTGGCTTTGGGTCGTATCGTAACTATCGTTGGTGACACCCGAATCCTTGCAACTATTAAATTGAGCTCAGATCCGCCGGGCGCTCCTGTCACTTGAATAATTGCGACGATCGTTTGTCTAGAGCTTCGAAGGCGCTGATCTGGGTCCCGTACATCTGGTCTCCTCTGTTATTATTTCTTCCGGTCGCTTTGAAGGAGTTTACCATGGCAATTGCGATTTTTTTTTTTTTTTTTTTACAGATGAACGTTGCTTCTAAACACGGACTTCTCCTATACAATGATGATTCATCATCCTTGAGCTTTGACTGCTGCTCTTCCTTCCCTACTATGTAGGTGTATACAGTACATCAATTGGCCATGTTTAACTCGTCGGCTGGAGCTGTGGTCACATCGCGCATTTCCAAAATTACCATTCGAAAAACGAAAACGGTATGTAATTCCGTAATGCAGGTTGTTTGTAACGGTAAACTTGTTTCAGATCGCTGGGCGGAGCCCGACTTGCTCCGCTATGGTGGTCTCGGGCCTGGCGCATCACTCCACTCTGTCAGTCCATCGCAACTCCACCGGTCGCTTGTGCAGCTTGGAAGAGCAGCGGAAGAGCCGTCGAAGATAATGTATATGAGGGATTGCCTCGTCGGTGTTTAGTACTGTGTGTAGCAGCTCATAATAATGGAATTATACGCACCCTCCAAAACGGCGATGCCGAGATAGATACTCATAGGACTTTGGCCACCGAGCTACCCAGTGCCTGCCCTGTTGCTTTGAACGCCACAAATATGGGTCAAGATGGGTACCGCGCGGCCTACGAAAGCCAAGTTCCAGTCTAGCTCAGGCGAGCTTCAGAGCTCGTTTACTGTACACAGTACTACATACTGCAGTACTCCAAGAATCGTGATCACTAGCCACCGCATGGCATTCGACTGACATTCCAGAGAACTCCTCGGTCGGGCCGTTCGGTTTTCGTCGCTAGGAATGCGTGGGAAGCTGGATCATAACAAGGTGAGGAATTGGGAAAATATAGTGATCAAGGGAGGGAGGAGGCTGGCAGCATTCTTAGGGGCACGAGACCACTTCCAGAGTCATCTTTTGATTGTATTTTTCTAGGCATGAGAGTTGAGGAGGTGTTATGTGACTGATTGTATGAGAGATTTTACATGGGGTTCGCCCTGGGTTTGGAATGGTGTGAATACTGAATACTAATATCCTGATTCTGATTAAGCTCGAAGACTACTCCGTAGAGTTGATGCAAAGCTTTTTTCAATTAAGTTGTTTCAATTAAGTTGGTTAGTTTACTCCGTCCTCCTTTATGCATGTAGACCTTCCCCTTCAAAGCTCACGCTATGTCGCACGAGCAAAAACTGTGTCGTACTATGGTTCGAATTCGAACTCGGTGGATGCACAACGTCTCTCCAAGGATCTACCCAGCTCTCGATTCATTTCCCCAGTCACGAATATGATGCCTCACTCTTACTGGCGGATCAACAAAGACCATGCCTTGGAAGGTTCGCTTTATACCCCACTCGGAGATGAATTTTTTTTTTCCTCTCGGGGAACTTGGTCAGTGCCGGCGAGCTGTTGACTTGGCGTAGGCCGCTGACGCAAGCTCGCCTAGCGTCGGCGGGTTTCGATTTGCGATAAGCGCATGCATGCTGGCTTTATTGTAGGGATATTTCCATGGAATGTGTTCGAATGAATTGGCCAGTCTCTTTGTTCTCGAGTTGAATTGAAGAATGTAATGGGCAAAGTGTTTGGTTCAGTGCTAGTTTTTGTGGGTTACCGTGGATCCGATTGTATCTCGCGTTCTCTTGTGCGGAACCCTGGTACGAGTAGATAGCGCAGTAGATATGAGCCAATCGCGATGAACACCGTTTATGGATATTGGTTGGATCGGGTTGAATCGTAGGCATAAGAAAGAAAGTGCTCTTTTGGGACATTGTTCCTGGACCTTACAGTGAATGGCGCTGGATTAAGTCAATGACTTCAAGACTTGGCGTGTGACTTTGGGGGTTGACATTGACGTGCAATCAACAGGGTTTGCATAGGAGATTATGATGTCCCAATTACTGCCCATATGGCATTTAGGTACTTGCCAGATTTCTTGCGACGGGTGTGATATCCGTCAGTGAACCACGTTGTCCTATCAAGGAAACAAACTCAATCAAAGTTGACTGGACCCTATCTTTTCTAGTCTGGCACTTGAACTACAGCAGTTACACGGCCAAATTCTCTAGAAGGCGATTTTATCGTAGCTAGTTGATAGCTTGAGTTGATGGCAGGGACATCGTCTTGCTCGACCATGCGAAGTTTCAAAGGTGTAAGAGGATTCTATGCAAATTCGGCATCCTATACAGTCCATATCACTTAACACCTTCCAGAATCTTAGAGACACTTTGAATTGACTAGCGAGTTAATAATCCCGCGAGAATTCCCTCACAATAGGGAAATTAATCACAAATGAAGCCTGGAGGCTCATCTTTGATACTCGGACTGTTTCTGGCCTTCAGGAGGTCCACTCTTCGCAGTGCCGTTCCCTTTGAGTTTGTATCTTCATTCTTGGAACCTGCTTTGTGTTCGGTTTGCCTCGAGAAATTCGGCACGTAATTCCTAGTGCCGAAAACCTGAAGGATCCCAAGTCTCTCCTCGACTGCACCATAATTCAATGATCTTGTCCTCGGCCTGTAATTCCAGTCCAACATGGTAGGGTCTGTGATGACAGTGCCAAAATAACTCAAGAACTATGCCAAGGAACTTGAGAGCATTTCCCTTGAATTGTTTGGAATTTGCACCGGGTGCCGGATCATAATCGGTCACCGAGTGAGCGAGTGTGTCATGGTTTACCATCTGCATCCGGGTATCAGGACCAGCAGATGTTCGAATAGACCACTGAATTTCGTATTGCCTTGCTCGTTTGATTAGGACCATCCTCAAATACGTTGGGGTATTCTTGATAGATGATTGATATGACATTGCAAAATTCAGAATGAGCCTCATACAACCGCCTCAGCGGATTGCCTGGGGTATGACCGGGAATTCCCGCTCGTCATAGGGGATTTCAAGACATCAATATCTTCATAGTCACAATAGCTTTTCCCGACCCGACCAGACTCAAACAGCATGCACCTTGGAGCAATACAAGCTTTGTGATTTCGGCAATTCATCGATGACTGCATCAACTCACAGTTAATTCAAAGCCTCGGCATACACAAAAAGGTGACTCTTCATCTCACTTGAGTTATCCCTGCGGACCTCTCAGATATAATAGGATATCTAGAGCAATGCTCGTATAACTGAGAGTATTTTAAGGGAATCTTCGGGTACACCGGCATGGCTGAACGTCGGCAAAACATCGGCAACCTTGTTTGTTCGTATCCATCCGCCCTACGGCCTTCTGCCGTTGCGCCCATTCGTTACGTGCGGGGAAGCAACATCCATCCAGTCCCGCGCATGGACTAGATCAGACTAAAACTCTTATTCAAGCAGCTAGAGAAGCTGATCCCTCGGGTAGCCACCCAATCGCCCCTCTTGGGCAATTTTTGTAGATCAGAGTAAACGATGCGACTATACCAAAGTGGCCTGACGTTGCAATCTGTGATGCGGGGGAAGTGGAGATAATCTGCAGATAGCCCTTCACAATACCTATAAAGTCATGAGGTCGCGAGCCTAGGGGATGGGGTTTTGGAAATTAGCAGGTCCCTTTTCCGGGTATTTTCTATCGCTGTTTGCCCTTGCCTGATCCTGCCCCTCGACCGCGATCGCTTTGTACTGGTCTTCTGATTCTCTCTGAGCTCCCACCTCTGTTTGAATCTTGCAGGCTTCCAAGAATGGGACCTGTCGGACAGCTTTGTGGGCTATTGGGCGTGGTCGCCCTCGCCACTGCCTCTTACAGCAACAGACCCGACTATGCC
Source organism: Penicillium goetzii (assembly GCA_037043885.1). NCBI lineage: Eukaryota > Fungi > Ascomycota > Eurotiomycetes > Eurotiales > Aspergillaceae > Penicillium > Penicillium goetzii. Next base: position 240,126 of record JAWLST010000008.1, on the reverse strand, counting down.
AGACGCTTCCCCTACGCTGTCCCATACGACCAGTCCTTTCTGGAGGGTTACTCAATCCTGAAACATGTCGGCGGCCTGGGACCCTATAGCAACCGCATGTCCTACGGTATTGGTCGAGACCCTCCCGATGTCTGCGTCGTGGATCAAGTCATCATGATCAAGCGCCATGGTGAGCGGTACCCCCAGGGTAGCGACGCAGTGAAGGTCGAAGCCGCCCTTGATAAGCTCTACAGCTCTAAAATTACGGATTGGAAGGGTGATCTTACATTTTTGAATTCGTGGGAGTACTACGTGGATAGTGAGGGTCTCTACGGACTGGAGACTGATACTGGTCCTTACAATGGGCTGTTGACGACGTACAAGCACGGTGCTGAATATCGTGTGCGGTATGGTCATTTGTGGGATCAGAGTTCCAGCAAAACTGTTCCAATGTGGACTAGTGAATTTGAGCGGGTGGTGCAGACAGCTCGGAAATTTGGTATGTGAAGAGTTGCTTTTCTTGAACGAGAATCCTATCTAATCTGTTTCTTGCTCAAAATAGGAGAGGGCTTTTTCGGGTGGAACTATACCGACTCGGTCGCCCTGAATGTCATTTCCGAGAGCGAGGATATGGGTGCAAATAGCCTCACGCCCGTGTGTCCGGTAGACCATGGCACTGAAACATGCAACAGCCTCAGCGCGGACTTGCCTGCTTTCCGTGTTGCTGCCGATCGCCTGAATAAACAGAATTCGGGACTCGATCTAAACTCGACGGATGTCTTTCAACTTATGTGTACGCCATGAGAATGACCCTGTTGATAACTCTCATTGCTAACACTGATTGTTTACAGTCATGTCTGTCTTCGAGCTCAACGTTCGCGGCTACTCTGATTGGACTGATGCTTTTACCATGGATGAGTGGAAGTGGTTTGGGTATACACAGGATCTAGATTTCTATCACTGTTCTGGGTGAGTATCACGACTTAGCTTCTGTTTTTGGTTGAGAGCTAAAGTTTGACTTGTTGCCCAAAGCCCCGGTGACCCATTTGCCAAAGCCGTGGGGGCTGTATACGCCAATGCATCCTTGACCCTGTTGAACCAAGGGCCGGAGAAAGCGGGCACTATGTACTTCAACTTGTAAGTTGACCGCATTACTTTCGACCACGATGGCTGCAAGACACTGATAGCTATCACAGTGCCCATGACACCAATATCACCCCCATCCTCGCAGCACTTGGTATTTCATCACCCGATGAGGATCTACCTGTCGACAAAATCCCTTTTCCATCATCATACGAGATCGGAAACATCATGCCAATGGGCGGGCATCTGACACTCGAGAGACTGAGCTGCAATGCTACCGCGGCTACCGAGAAGGGCGTCTACGTACGCGTCGTGCTGAACGAGGCAGTAGTCCCATTCAATTCTTGCCAAGAGGGACCTGGTTTCTCATGCTCGCTGGCCAACTACACTGACATGGTCAACAAGATGCTTCCCGACTTTGTCTCGGAGTGCAAGATCAACAGTACGTTGCCGCAGCATCTTTCGTTCTGGTGGGATTATAACACGACGTCTACATACAATCATCAGACTGCGAGGTATATCCCGTTTCAGGGATCTACTTTTGTATAGAGTGGAGTTGAACAAGGTTTAAAGCATGAGAATATGATACTGTCAAGTCACACATCTTTGATATTGCAAGTTTGAATGAAGTCATGTAGAAGTCTAACTCTGTCATTGTCATGGTTTAATGACATTGATATAGGTAACTTTTTGGTTTCGAAACCCGTCTTCCAGTTTCCATACCCATGAAAATCTAACGGCTAGCTTCTCTCTGCTTGCTCAGCGATGGTCCATCCATGACGAAGGCAACCTCTGCCGAGATGGCCTCAAAAAATGCCAATTCTGCCGGCTCAGACTGGCACTAAACTCCAACAGTTGCGGATAGGGGTCGCTTCACTGACCAGGGCCTTGGTCAGATTCTTCCGATTGTTCTCCGAATAGAGTAGTTCATTGATGTCATCCTCGTTGTGACACTCATGGTATCGAGACAAGCCTCCAATCTCTGGCCCTGACTCTCCAGTTAATCGGCACGCAAACTCCAGCTTGACTGTCCCCCGGGAGTCCAATCTTCACCACCACTCTCAGCTTCGCGTTGAACAGGGAGGGTTTGAATGGGCGTGCTGGAATACCGCGCCGCATCTTCGAGTCTAGCTTAACATTGAAAAGCAAGTCCTGCACATACCAGTGTCTGAGTGCGCAAGGTTGTGAAGGACTTGGATATCTCATGGCTATCATGCCCCTTCTCCCGACGCTGGATCTTGCGGCCCAGATGGATCTTGGCGAGATTCTTGAGCGAGTAAGCCCTCCCCAGCATCGTGTAGCGGCTCTCGTCTTCCAGCTTGCCGATGAAGTTCTGTATACACCGGAGGGCCAGAAAATTGTGGTGACCACCGTGCACGATGACAATCGTCTCTGGACCGACGAAGTCCCACAATCCCCTTATAAATTATGGCCTTTGGAAGTGACACCTTCCTCTCTCATGCGCAGACTGCACTGGTGGAATAGAGACATATGATGGATGTCCGGATCGAGGGCTCCGTAGTGGTAGTCGAAATCTGAAATTTTAGGTTTTGCACTGGATAGGTCGGCGATGAGAGCTCTGGGGGATATCTCGCCGCGCCTTCACAGGTACTTACAGCCGCATGATATAGACGTGTCACCACTGCCGTCGTTGTATGCGATACTGAGGTGAAATCTTGCCTCAATGAGGAACTGAATAACACCCAAGTGGCATTCTCATGTTGCCCACCAAAGAGGGTACAGTCTTTGGACAAAAGTCACAGAAATGAAAGAGCGTAGGTTGGCAGGATCTCAATATCGGGTTGAGCATCAAGAGGGAACTATCTTGACCGGTGACATGCCAAGTACAGAGCAAGGCTGAGTTTAAGGCCGGCCAGACCCTTGTAAAGGAGGGATTGTGAGGTGCTCTATACCATGCGAGTGGTGGCCAAAGGAGAGGTTCCATAATCCACGGCATTTTCGATGAGCATCACAACCGGCTTGAATGCAGAGTACACGGAGTGCTGTGCGACGCAGTACGGCGTCATCAGAGCGACATCTGCAAGTTCCAGGGTAACACGCAATCAACGGAGAAGGAGGGGTGGTAAAAGCCATCTTGGTCTCTTTCCTCGTGACAGAAGTCAGGTATGCCGTAGTAAGGTGACATCGCATCACATTGTAGCACGATACGCAAGGCATGCCATGCAAGTTAGGTCTGCCGCGGAGAGTTTGGCCAAATCCAGGGTATATGAATGTGATCAAATATGAAATGGGCGTGGTAAGGCTGCAGGCGTAAGTATCCGCGAAGCATGCTTGAGGACATTCTCAGCTTCATGGTCTCTTGGTTCCAGTTTATTCTGCAAGTCCTTCTCGAAGGCGAGTTAATTTCACGGGCGATTCGGAAGGGACCCATAGATGATGGATGCGAAGCTCTCGACTCAGCGGAAGCAGGTCACCCTATTTGTGAGAGAAGTTAGCAAAGCCGTCAACAGTTTGAGGAGAGAAAGACTCCTTACAATTATGGGAGACATTCGAGAAGCGATAAAGCGAGCGTAAGCACGAATTTCTGGACACGCCGCAGCAGCATAATGTTGAGGAAGCGATGATTCGCTCTCGAGCATCCGAATCGACTATTCCGGACAACTGAAGCAAGAGGCCATGGACAAGATCATCGCCCAAAGCTCTCAGAAGAACCAGCAACCAGCACAAGATTGTAGCCGTCATAGTACTCCCGAAGAGGAGCCGCGGCAAGAACGATTTTGCTCTTCGATTCGGCGTAGTCATATGGAGTCCAAGATGGCGGTGTTGAAATGGAGTATGTATAATTAATATTGAGTGGCGTGGTGATAAATATCTTGGGGGATCAAGAGAAGAAGCAGAGGGGGGAGGGAGAGAGAGAGACGCGTAGGGGACTGATATAGTTGAGCAGTGGAAGGATGGCAAACGCTTAGCGAACAAAGATGGTTAGTACATGATTGCCGGTATTAGATGCCCGCAGGGATCCGGTTCATACCGTGATTGACCTGGTATGCCTCCGCCCAGGAAACATTGACTAGACTAAGGCATTGTATCAGTTTCCACATCGAAAGGGCATATTTAGTATTGTTCCGGTGGGATCTCTTCTTTGAGGACGCATATCCACAACAGAAGTGACCCGGAAATCCCCGTATCAGAGCTAGATACTGCAGATTCCATGACAGCCTTGTTTATATTGGTATGTGCACAGAAAGGATATTGTGGCCCGGGTTCATCGAGGGTACTTCCAGTGGCTAATCCCAATAGAAAACGATGTATAGTAAGTAAGCCTTTAATCGTGTTTTCTCCTCCAGTCAGCAACAGTCGTGCCTTGCACGAGTAGAGATGCCACTGTGTTCGGGAGCTGCCAAGCCTGGCATATTCGGGGGCCCGCAACCCGCTTGGAGTCGGACTCCGCAGAGCCGCCAAGGGAGTTACTCCGCATGGCCAACTGGATGATTACAAACCCCCCACGAACATACCTCAAGGATCCAAACCGCACGAAACTCTACCTTCAAAAGACTAACAATGTCTCTAAGACGCTCCGCGCGACTGGGCGCCCTCCCAGCAGTGAAACCCTTTCTGCCAAATCCTACCCCAAAAGTACCCCGGGTGCAACATAGCGGAGTTGCCAAAGCACGCAAGACCTCCAAACCCAAGAAGACAGCCCCAGAAAAGAAAACCACCAATTCCGCATCTTCCTACTGGTCACCAGAACCTGCAACAGTCGAGGGCTCGGCACAAGATCCAGACAAGAACCACGCTACTACTAACAACAGACCTCTTACACCTCCCCCCCTCGACCGCCCAGTCGATCCGCATCGAACAAACGCAACCCTCCTCACACCCCACGGCTCCTCAGTCAACGCATACCCAGTCAATCTCCAAGATGCCTCGCCCTCAAAGACAGGACTGCCCCGACCAACCGCTACAACGGGAACACTTCTTGAAAAAGCGATTGCGCACTTGATCGCGACGGATCCCCGTCTCCAACCCGTCATCGAACAAAATCCCTGCCCTTTGTTCTCGCCCGCGGGATTGGCTGAGCAAATTGATCCTTTCAATAGTCTGGTCAGCAGTATTATCGGACAACAAGTGTCTGGCGCAGCGGCCAAGTCTATCCGGAACAAGTTTCTGACTTTGTTCGAGTTGACGGGTGGTGCTGGTGTTGATGGTGCTTCCGTGCCGCATTCGAGGTTTCCGACGCCGCAGGAGGTTGCACAGTGTGATTTGCCGACTTTGCGGACGGCGGGGCTGTCTCAGAGGAAGGCGGAGTATATACAGGGGTTGGCGGAGAAGTTTGCCAATGGGGAGTTGAGTGCGCAGATGTTGGCGAAGGCGAGTGATGAGGAGCTGGTGGAGAAACTTACGGCTGTGCGTGGGTTGGGGAGGTGGTCCGTTGAGATGTTCGCTTGTTTTGCGCTCAAGCGTATTGATGTTTTTTCGACGGGTGATTTGGGTGTACAGTAAGTGATATGCTTCCTCTCTATTGTGGTGCTGGGCTTGCTGGTCCGTGTCGGGCAAGATTGCAGCGATGCGAGTGTCTGATGTGAGGCTGACATTCTACTAGACGAGGGTGTGCTGCCTTTGTTGGTCGCGATGTAAATAAATTGAAGGGTAAAGGGGGTGGTAAGTTCAAATATATGTCGGAGAAGGATATGCTAGAGTTGGCCGCGAAGTTCGCTCCTTACAGGTATGCTGATCCGTTTCTTTTGTCCAAACAATTTCGCTGATTGTGAACTTACAGGAGTCTATTTATGTGGTACATGTGGCGGATCGAGAACGTCGATATAGCTATTCTCACTAGATGAGCAAGTCGGGTGCATAGAGGATACCTTATAGTCTCATATAATGGCCGGCATGTGGATGGATTGACCTGTTCGAGGAACATAACCTAATTTACATATTGAAAATCTCAATTACGACTCGGAGGAGACTGTCGAGGCGCCATTGGTAGTGGACAAGCGGACTTCCTACCTCTCCGTTGAAGGGAACGACTTGTGTGCTGGATATACTACAAGACGACGAAGTGATAAAGCCATCATAATAACCCAGAGGCTCCCGCGTCACACAAAACGTCGATGATCAGGTCATACTCGAGCAGAGAGTATCGGATATCAAGTGGTGGAACAAAGAAGAATCAATTTGTACAGTATCAGTACACACGCATTGGATTAACCATACACCTCCATCAACGGCAGATGCGTATCCATCGCCAAACAAAACCCGACGTCTATTTCATGCAGACAGCCCTTTCGCCCTGAAAATCTGATTGTTTTGCGTAATCAATTGCAAGTCACCGCCCGGAAGCATTTACTTGCGGACAACGAGGTTGTCGAGCTCCGCACGCTCCTTGGCCTCCTTCTCGACCTCACGGATAATCGGGCTCAGGTACTCGACGTCCTAGGAAGTTCATATGGTCAGTACTATGTTGCTTGAACGGGGTATATGGGTGTTTGTCGTCAAGGGTCCAAAGTGACAAATCCTCGCAACGGGATTGGCTGATACGGGAATGATTGCGGGGAGAACGATTTTGGGAAAAAGGGAACTCACCTCCTCGGGCTTGGTCTGCTCGTGGGCGGGGAGGAGAGTGTGAGAGATAGAGCACTGCGATTGAGACGAATATTAGCGTTTCGATGGCCGGAAACTGGGAAGGGAGAGGGGAGGTCGGGTTGGTCGAACCTGGACAGCGCGGCGGATACGGAAGACACGGTCGTAGGCCTCCTTGGAAGACAGACGCTTGATCGCCTTCTGGACGGTCTCGGACTCCTCGGGGATCAGATCATCGAACCTATATCGACCCGGTTAGTGACTGTGATCGGACGGATATGAACCATGGGAGAATTCCGGAGTGACCGCGGCGGGCGATTGCGACAGGGTGCCAATGGCAATGGTGGGAGTAGGCAATGTCTTGGAATCGCACACGAAGCAGGCACACAGGCAGTCGTTGATCGCTCGCGGTGGACAGGAATTGGCGGCATAGAGGGGAGGGCGATAATTACTTCAGTCCGAGGCGTCTGTAGCCGGCGGCATCGGTGTACCACTGGGCGATGGGGGTCATCCAGCGCTTGAGCCATGGGCGCTTGACGATGTAGTTGGTGATCGAAGGAGCAGACATTTTGAATCCCGGGTGTCCGATTGACAGGAGGAAGTTCTGGTCGGGGGGAAGGAAAGGGCGGTCCGGCTGAACACGAGATGACCCGATGTTGCGAGGTTGTGCAAAACGGAGCTTGCGGCGCTAGTCTGAAAGCGGCATATTGATGCCTTGATGCCTGAGGCTGAACATCTCCTCACGTACCACGTGATGGTCCCGAAGCCTGCCTCAGGCCGTGGGGAGGAATGACAATCGCCGACTCCACTTCGCACCACTCCCGACAATTCCCCATATCATAATCGAACCCCATTTCCGTCTTCCTCCTTCCAAACTCTCCTTTGATTCCTGGAATATGTGGCTTGGTGCTTTTGGAGGCGCCGTTTGATCCCTGTACTTGACAGGGGAGCTTTGCTCGTCCGGAAAACGACCCCCACTCCGTCCGCAGTCCGTGCTGCACAGATAGCACCTCTCCATCGCATTCAACTCAGACGGGTTCGGCAACAATCGGCTCTGAGAAAAGACCCCTCGCTCCAACCTCTCACTCCTCACTCACCTTTCTTCTCCAACTCTTCCGCCTGAACTCTCTGTCCCGACGCTTCCCTTTCCCTTTTTCCAGGATTTGAATTCGGGTTCTTGGGTTCCGGATCGAGCACACGATATGCTCGGGTCCCGGAGCCCTCGGTGAACAAGACGGACAGACAAGCGTGAGCGCCTGCCAACCCAACAATGCGCTCCGACGGCAACGGCAGCAATGGAGCTGCCAGTGCTACCGCCGAACAGTCTCGAGGCTTTCATCTAGACGCTGCCCCGTCCGTTTCCCACCTGCCCGTCGCCGATGCGCCGCCGAGTTCCGATTTCACCACTCGCCTACAGATTTTCTCGACCAAGATCCCCAGCTGGTATATTGCTCCTTTCTGTGGAGCGAGCGCAGGTGTTGCCTCGGGAATTGTGACCTGCCCACTCGATGTCATCAAGACTAAGCTACAGGCCCAGGGTGGCTTTGCCCGGCGGGGAGGACAAGCCGTGGAGACAAAGATCTTGTACCGGGGGATGCTAGGTACAGGTAAAACGATATTTCGTGAGGATGGCATTCGTGGACTGTACCAAGGACTTGGTCCTATGTTGCTGGGCTATCTCCCCACTTGGGCGGTTTATCTAGCGGTGTATGACCGCTCCCGCGAATATTTCTATGAACACACCGGTTCGTGATTTCTTGGGGTCTATGATGTGATGAGACTTGCACAGTGCTAACCCCGACTATAGACAGCTGGTTGCTATCCCGCGCTTATGCCTCGATCGCTGCCGGAGCCTGCTCAACGATTGCCACCAACCCCATCTGGGTCATCAAGACGAGACTCATGTCGCAAAGCCTGAAGCAAAATAGCGAAGGCGTCCGAGCCCCATGGCAGTACTCTGGCACATGGGATGCCGCCCGCAAGATGTACCATATTGAGGGCATCCGTTCATTCTATTCCGGCCTCACCCCCGCTCTTTTGGGATTGACCCACGTCGCCATTCAATTCCCTCTCTACGAATATCTGAAGATGGCAATCACTGGTTATGGGATCGGAGAACATCCTGATACTGGCAGCTCTCACTGGCTTGGCATTTCTCTTGCCACCTTCCTGAGCAAGATCTGCGCAAGCACAGTCACCTACCCCCACGAGGTCCTACGGACACGACTACAAACACAGCAGCGCACAGCACCTGCGCCATCACCCGAAGAAATCTCCTTTAGAGGCGGCCTGAAACACCCTCATGACCGCGGTCGGCCACCCAGTGTGTCTTCATCGGACGGAATGCCCAATCGCCCCCGTTACAATGGAGTCATCCGCACATGCCAGACTATCCTTCGGGAAGAGGGTTGGCGTGCATTCTACTCCGGGATTGGCACCAACCTGTTCCGGGCCGTCCCGTCTGCCATGACCACCATGCTTACCTACGAGTACCTTCGCAAGCTGATTCACGATTATCAGCATGAAGGCCAGTTGAAGCTCAAGCAAGCAGAAGCTCAGGCCGAGGGTGAACCGATATGATTTGACGACCACGAACCCGTCACAGTTTTCTAGACAGATATCCCCCGACTCCTCTTCTATCAACACTCATACCCACCCTCGCACTTGGACATAGTGCCTCTTCATCTCCGCCCAATTCAACATCCTTTTTGTTCCTCACCGGCTTGTATAGACCTGGACGCATGGTGCAACGCTTCCAGATGGTGGCTTCTTCAGCGAATGGGCTTCGTTTCCCCATAGCATTTTCAAAAATCTTTCTTTTTTTGTCTTTGGTCTGAGGGTTCTCAGCACTCATTAGATGGCAGTCAGTCTTCCTTGCCGGAGGGCTTTTGCATGTGAAGCCTCCGCGGCCGATACCTCGAATCACATGCCAGGGATCTTCGCGTACTTTTTTTTGGTAATTAAAGAAAAGACGCCGGATTGTCTCTGTAGTTGTTCAGCGTGTCTTGCTTTGATCTTGTTTCTTTCATCTCGCATGGCTGTCGCATGTCCTGTCTTTTGTACATACATTACCAGATCACGCTGCTTCGTTTTTTCTCTGTATGAATCAATGCTTGGTGTCCAAGTACCTCTCTTCTCTTGAGTCTGCATTTGGTTTCCAGAGGATCAGTCATGCTCCAATCGTCCAATTACGGGGTTGACTTTAGAAGAAGGTTAAGGTATAGATTAGATTATAGAGTGGTCTAGGACAAGCGACTTGCACAACTTCTTACTGCTGTGGTAAATGAGCTGACAATTACGACAGATTTCTGTTGTAAATGTTTAGCACTCGGAGACAATGGGCCCCCAGAGCTTTCATTTTCTATTCTCTTCAATTCTTCAACGACTAACCTGGGTGCTACCAAATTCGATACGGGACCCGCCTTGAGGAGTCGAGAGATCTCGCCTGAGCGCCCCACAATAAACAGGTACAATCACGTGACTCTCTCCTCGTCCACAATTTTCTTCGCTCGACTTTTTCTCTCCTTTCTACTCCGTACATCACCCATCAACTCTACGCAACATGGGATCTTAAATGTTTGGATCCCAATTGTGTGTCGTTGACACTGACAGGATGCTCGATCATCATTCTGGGCTTATTCTTCGAATGAAGGAGAAATCCAGCTACTAACCACCCCTTGCACCCCCGGCCGTCTGGCTTCGAATATCTTCAGCAGTATCTCTTGCCCATGGATGTTGTTTATGTCTACACCACCTCTGTCTCCCGATGCCCTTTCCAAAGTTTTCACACCTTTAACCGGTGGCTCATGAAACACTCCTTCTCATTATCCATATGATGATCTTTTCTTTGAATATTGAACCAGGTTGTTATACACTTGAACTCCTGGGTATGATCATTCATACACTGAAAATTCTGATTGATGATGAAATTGAACCTTTTCTTTCTTGATACCCTTATTATACCCTTGCTTGTTTGCGGTTGGAGTTGGTTGCTACTGATGAACTGGGAGCGTTTATGATCCCGGGGAATCTGAGCTTACTCTTCTTCTATCCTCGCCTTCGTCTCGTTAGCTATTGAATACAATGAATTCTCATGACGCAAAATAACTTGGATATTCCAAAAACTCAGTATATCGTACAATGTCCTCGAGAAGCGGCCTCGCTAGCGTAATCTCATCAATCCAAACACCCCCTACCCTGTTTTCTCGGCCTTACTTTCTTCAAGAGCCTCCTGGATCCACGATGAATCTTTCTTTTCCCGTTGCGAAACCCGTTGCTGTGCGCTAGGTACAACTGGTGTATCCTGGGCTTCGCGTCTGGCAGTGCGGATAGAACTGAAGCAGTAGGTGCATAGGATGACGGCCATAGTGAACGCTGCGATAGGCGCGTTGATAGACTGTGGAGGTTTAGTTCACCAACGATCTGATGTTTGGAGCTCTTCAATTCACAGCGAGGATGATGTGGTCTTGAGTTTAGATTGGGCGAGAGGAAGAGTAGACGTACCCCTGCGGATCGGCCTAGTGTGTTTTTGGGGGCCATCTTAAACTGAGAACGTGGCTAGAAAGACTTGAAAGTAGCATTTAGCATGCGTATCTGGTGGAAGCAGAGCTGTTCAGGAAGGATAGGTGATAGAAACATACTCTTCTAGCGTCCAGCGAACGTCGGATTAGCCACAAGAAGCCTTAAGCCAGGGCTTCCAGCACCGAATATAGCCTCAGGCTAACCGAATCCGACCTTGAAAAAGAAGCTTTGACATAGGAGCTTCCTACAGGTCCAGCCTATGGTCTGACGTGCGACGCAGTGTCAGAATTGAGAAAGGGAATCGTGCCAAGACTTGATGGCCTGATCCCTGATCTGGGGTTTGTCATCCGGTCGACCCAGTTCCAGACCCTCAAGAGAACAATAGACTAATAATGAAAAGCTTCCCCCAATGTTTGGTAGCAGTAAGTAAATGACGAATAGAAATGAAGCTATTCCTCAAAGTTTCTTTCAACCTCATTCTTATGATCCCACCAGCTCCTTATGCCGAGGACGCTCGAAATCTACAGTGTAGCATAAGCTCGTCAGCATAGAGAAGTCGAACAAGCGGGGTACTGCTAGGCCCGGCCTGCAATTGAATAAGCTTATCGTGACCCTCAGAACCGAGACATGAGGATCTGTTTACCGAGGGGTGTATTATTATACAGGCGACCTGTTATTACTAGAGCAATATCTCTCATTCCAAGCTCATTGCAATGGCCTCTTAGAAACATATACACTACCCCGCGACCGGCATATTTACTCTACGTGACATGTAACAATTTCCTCTAATCCCGAGCGTATTCACCAACCATTCTCGGAAACAGCCGGTCATTTGATCGGACCCCGGACGAAGTGCCCGGCACAAAGAGCTCGGAGGTTGCTTAATTGAATTTGCCGAAAATGTATGCTATCTCCGAACGATCGGAGCGGAGATGTGGAAGGAAGCACGGGGAATATTGTAATGAGCGATGAGCAACCGACTGTTCGGCGTATTATTTAGCTGGCAGCGTAACCTGATCGAACGTATATGAAATTTACAAATATGAAATCATAGGCCCATTGAAATGCTTATCACTACCATGAACGTAATATCCATAGTTTCATATCATCGGAATTTAATTGGCCCACGATCGTTCTTCGGGAAACGTCTTTGCGAGTTTCCGCGGAGACATTCACGGATAACCTTCATCAGCCCGGAAACGGTCACCACCATAGCCATTCAGACAGCAATATTATCAAATAGAGAGCATCTATAGCGCAAGAGAATACTATCAAACATCAGCGAGGTAACTCTCATTTATCAATCTACCTTAGTTAGGTAGGTCTGGCCGAGCGGTAATGAGTAAGCTCCGAGGGCCGCCCAGGTTGATCCGAGGTCGGGGATTACGTAAGAATCAGATTATTTAGCAATTCATCACCTCCTCCCGTTTTCCCATATCAGATCTGCCTTTTTCGCCATCCACCAACACTCTCACCATCTCACTTCAACCATCAACCACAACACACCAAAACATCATCAATATACCCACATAACACCCAAATCCATCACAATGTTCAAGCGTCTCGTCACCGTCGCCCCCCGCGTCGGCGTTGCGGCGCCCCGTGCCTTGTCTCCCCTCGCAGGCCTGCAGTCCGTCCAGCCTACTGTTCAGCGTCAGACCCTGGCCCCGGCCCAGCGGAGAAGTTACCACGAGAAGGTCCTCGATCACTACAATAACCCCCGGAATGTCGGCTCCATGAAGAAGGGTGACCAGGACGTTGGCACTGGTCTTGTCGGTGCCCCCGCTTGTGGCGATGTCATGAAGCTCCAGATTCGTGTGAACAAGGACTCCGGTCGCATCGATGATGTCGTCTTTAAGACTTTCGGGTGTGGTAGTGCTATTGCTTCTTCGTCTTACTTGACTGAGCTCGTCCGGGGAATGACCCTGGAGGAGGCTGGCAAGATTAAGAATACCGATGTGGCGAAGGAGCTTTGCTTGCCTCCTGTCAAGTGTATGTGATGGCCCCCTACATTGTCATTTTGTGTTGTCTACGATCTATGATGGGACTTGTACTAACTCTGCTGTTTACAGTGCACTGCTCCATGCTCGCTGAGGATGCCATCAAGTCCGCCATCTCCGACTACTACACCAAGAACCCCAACGCCCGCACCACCGATCTCTCCGGGACGGGTGCCTCCATGGCTGATATCGACCAGCCCACCGCCGGCAGCCCTGCCGCTTCCCTGTAAAGCGGAGTGGACATGCCTGTCGAACACAACATTCTTTTTTACGACCACATCCCCCTTTCCCTCTGAGAGCGTTGTCACCAAGCACAATCGTTTGATCGAGGATATTCCCATTAAGTAGTATGCACATGCACATGCACACACATCCCATTTCGAAATGCAGAGCAGGCAAAAGGTCACCATGGAGATTTAGTGAGTTAGTTGGGCTTTGATTATCGGACAAGCGGACGGACCCGGACACTATACTGAAGAGAGTCAGTCCGGTTTTGTCTTGGGATGATTTTTTTCAAACAAATTTGTATATTTGTTTGCTGTACAGAATTTTCCTTGTTTTCTTTTTTGGTTCTTTGATGGTTTTTTCAGAACATCCTTTTTTATTTTTATTTTTTTTCTGTGGCGCCTTGGTATCTGGGATCCTCGATCGATACTCTATTCTGAAAAGCGTGGGGCCGTGATAGTTTCTAATGAAACGATGATATCAGGATTTCTTTTTTTATTCTCGTAGTTGTATTTTCATGTAGAAGTATTACTAAAGTCGTATGGCTGGAGGTTTTTGTAAAAGATTTAATCGTCTATATCTTTTGAGTGTCTATGAACAAGTATATCTATACAAACAGTCAGTCCGTCACTCGTAGCCCATCGAAGACCTACGACATATCAGGACAGTAGACCGAGTAAGGAAAAAAAAAAAAAAAAAGAGAGGGGAACCTTGAACGAGTATCAACTCGACAATGAACGAAGAACAAGAATAAACACAAAAATAAACGCCATCGCTGATGCACAGATAGACCGGCCAAGACAATCCGTGCCCTTCAAACAAAGAAACCCAGGGAATATTTACATCAACAAACTTCTCCACATTACCCGCCACACCATCGACTAAGTTTAAAAGCCAGTCTGCAGACCAAAGCGGCTCTTCAACGACAGCACGGTCTCGTAGACGGAAAGTCTCACTTCGACGCGGAGGAAGCCAGCCCACGCGGCTAGGAACCGGAAGAAGTTCACGAAAACGCCGCCCGACTCGCGGATCGACTCCATTTGCTCCTCAAAGACGGTGCGGGTGGCGTACCGCGCGAGGATGAGGAATGTGCGCACGGGGCCCTGGCGGGTGTGGAGGTTTTCATCGAGACTGCGGGCTGGAAGGGTTGTTAGTGCCTGCAGCGACTGTGGGACATGCCTCACTAATGAAGGGGGTGAGACTTACTCAAATCGTTCGTCTTCAGGATCAGCAGGATGATCCGTGGTACCTGGCCCAGCAACACGACAAGCTGCTGCAACATGCCCTCGCCCAAAGCACCGGTAATCTCCTTCTTTTCCTCGGCGGTGCGCGCAGAGGCAACGTTCTTCTTCGTCAACACGCTATAGTCACGACCGGTGATAGCGCTAGCAAAGAGCGGGAACTGCTCATCCGTGACACCCGCTACCTTGTAGGCATACTCGCGCATCCGGGGCACGTCAGCATCAATCACAGCCAGCCACATCTTGGCGTAGTTACGGCGCAGATCGCGATCGATGTTGCGGTATAGACCGTGGTCGTACAGGATGATATCGAAGTTGGGATGGCTGCGGTTGGGGTTGGGACGAATAGCGATGTTGCCGCCGTGCGGGTCGCAGTGTAGCGGGGCCTCGTCGCCGAAAATCATTTCGTTGAAGATGTGGGCGAATGCGGCGGAGACTTCGTCGCGGTCGATGTTGTTGGCGTCCAGGAAGGCGAGGTCGTCGGGCCGGCGGCCGGCGATGAACTCCATGACAAGGATGCGCTTTTGCGACCACATCACTAGATGACGGTTAATAATTGGAACTCATGGTGATGCAGGTAGAAAGGATGTGTTTACCTTCAGGAATAACCAATGGCGCGTCGGAGTGCTTCTTGAAATACTCGCTGGCAACGGTAGCATTTTGAGCTTCCATACGGAAGTCCAGTTCCACAGGCAAAGACAAATCCATCTCTCTCGACAACCACTCAAGGTCATACTCCGGGAAGAAGCGCTTGAGCATCGAGAAAGTGAACCGAGTCAACGAAAGGTCCAGCGGCACCCACTCAGCAAGAGCAGGATGCTGCACCTTGACCGCAACTTTCTGACCAGTCTCTTTCAGGGTGGCAATGTGCACTTGGGCGAGGGAGGCGGCACCAATAGGCGTGGGCTCGAACGAACTGAATAGCTCGTCAATGGTTTGGCCGGTGTCGGTGACAAACATCTGCTCAATCGACTCGATCGATGAGACGGGGCATTTGTCCTGGAGCGGGATGAAAGTCGAGGTCCATTCGATGGGGAGCAAGTAGCCCATGCTGCTAAGATGCTGGCCAAGCTTGATGAAGATTGACCCGTTCTTCTCCAACACGCGCAGGGTACGCTCCGCACAGCGCTTGTGGCATGCGCGGATTAGAGCGTCATAGTCTTCCGGTGATGCGACGGCGGCTTGGTTGAGGGTAACACGGTAGCTATGAGAGTGAAGACGAATCAGTACACCGTCTTCGCATGTCATGTACCCTGTGTATGCTTCCAGTCCACTTACTCGTTGATACAGACGGCGAGAGTGCCAACCACACGACCACTTCTCCTCGCCGCACCGTAAATGTGCTTGACATTGTCCGAGAACGCGAACGCTCCAGCACCAAGCAATCCCAGAATCACCAGATACTTGACGTAATTCCTCTGCGCGGGTCCCGACTTGACCTCCGGGGCATCACTCTTCAAACTCGAGGCCTCCGCGGAAAGGAGCGACGAAGTCCTCGTGGCAAAAGACCGTTTCGCAGACGACGAGATCGAGTTTGTCCAATTCTGTCGAGGACCCCATGACTTGACAGTATTTGCGCACGATACTGGCGACGTGCGCAGAACAGATTTCGAGTGTGTATGGAACGATGCGCCGGCGGAAATCGAAATCGAGGGTTTGAACGATTGTCCGATAACCGTGGCGGGATTGGCGCAGGCCCGCAGCGGCACGCGAAGCGCAGCGCTCATTCCTGCGGATGCAATCCTGACAGTGAGAGAAAGATAGCGCAACTTGTAAGGACAGGTGTGTATGTATTTGCTTCACTCCATTGTCTGGGAACTGGGGGGATCGTTGTGTTGATCAGGGAGATTTTTTTGAAGCGGCTCGCCACCAATCGGCTGATGCTTGCCCGGTCTCGGGCCGCATGGGATGCACGTGATCCCGAGATCTATACAATCGACGTCATTGCCACAGGATTCAGGAACGCAACCCGAGCACATATTTAATTAATAAAGAAAGTATGTAGGAAGAGATGTTAAAAGAGATTTTGAAAGAGATTTTGAAAGAGATGTTGAAACAGAGCCATAAAGGAGGTTGTGTAGTGTAGTATAATCATTAAGAGAATTAATTACACTAGATTCTAGTATATAAACCCTCAATAAAGATAGAAAGGCTAATTGTATAAAAATGAGTTTATATGAAATCTTATATCTGGGGTTCTAAGTTCCAAGACAAGAAGTATATGTATAACAACAAGTAATTATGTGTCATTGAAAAGTTTATGTAGGCTCTATGTGCAGCAGCCAGTGCTTCGACATAGGCAGCAGAAAAGGAAACTGTTTAAACAAAAGAAAATTAACCCTTTAACCCAGTTCCCATCTTTTTTTCTCGACGCCGCCTGCTTTCACACACAAACAAAACAAAACAAGGAATTCATAAGGAGAGTAACAGTTGCTCAACCCAAGTGCTCAAACACGAGTCGTTCATGTCCACTCGGAGTCGGCAATGGTAGGACGTCGACGACGGGGAATGATCGAGGCTCGCCGACTGAGAGAATTTGGGGCTTTATCCTCGTCTTGGAGGAGTTCAACCTGTGAGAGACGGTTGGATATGCCACGAGGCATTCGAGGACGAGCAGCCGCAGCGCTGCCATTAAGGGCAGAGCCCAAAGAGGAGGTACTACCATCACGGCTACCAGGCCGAAGAGCCAGAGAAGAGCCGCTGAGGGCGTTTCGAGGATGACGGGGTGTTTCACGGCCGTCGAGGAAGGCGCGAGACTGACTGGTGCGATTCGCTGAAGGGGTTGAAGGTGTAGAGCCGGCGAAAGGATTTGGGCTGGAGGTAGAAGTACTCTTCCGGCGGCTAGTAGGTCTCCGCATGAGACCGAGGGAATTGTTGCTCGGTTCGCTGGATTGAACCAGCTTGCCCGCCATGTCTCGCACCAGAATGGCGGGATCGTTTTCGAGTTCCCGAATCGCATCCAGCAGGCCATACGTCGCAAGCAGGCCGCCTTGCTGTTCGCTGGAATCACAGATGCTGGAAATGATACGGAGAAGGTTGAGTCGAATGGCGGCCTTGTTGTGGTGAAGTTTCTGACCCAGCCTGGTGAACAGGTCGGCCCGAGCCAAGGTTGACGCCACGGGGGGACTCAGTCGCAGAAGCTTTTGCAGAGGCTCGAGAAGATTCTCAAAAGCGTTGGCCTTGGAGAGGGTCAAGCATCGCACAATGGCATCTGTGAAAGACATCTTGTCATGTCGGTTCTCCAAAAGATGCTCTTCAACCTTGGCAGTTTCTTCTTGGAGCCTATTAAATCGTTAGTTTGAGACCTCTAGCCACAATGATTCCCATCCAAGACTTACCATGTGAAAATGGCATCCAAAGCAGTAACCTGCCAGTACGGATCCGCAAGCAGAGAAATGTAGAACGCGAGGCCCTTGTTGCGCCACAACTCTCGGCGACCGACCTTGCCAGACTGGGCCATGTCACAGAGAATCGGCAGAGCAAACTCTTTCAACGGCCGTTCGGTCTTGACGATCTTCTGGAGCAGAGGTACGATGCCGTTGAGCGCGGCGTCCTCCTGTCGGGTCTTGTTGAGACGGCACATGTTGTAAATGGTGTTGAGGATTTGGTTCGAGACTTCGCGGAAGTGGCTACGTTTCATGGTAGACTGGAGGAGTTCGGTGAGTACGTCGATGGCATTGGAGTTCTGAAGCGAGTCCAGTGTGGTCGACAGCATGGACAGGTTCTTGATGAATTTCAACATGGTGACTTGGTGGACGGGCGACATTCGTCGTAGTTCTTTTAGAACACCTACAATAATTGTTAGCACATCTCACTCATCTCACATCGAGGGATTAGTATCTTACGATGTAAAACAGTTCGCTCTGCCACCATCTCCTTCACATGGTTCTCGGCCTGCGAGAAAATGAAGAAAATGTTCGCGATGCGACCTTCGATGACCTCGGCCAGCTCTCCTTCCTCGTCCAAGACACGACTCAAAACGAGAGAAAGCGGGTCCAGCACAGAGTTGCGAGATAGAATTCTGCAAAAGTCGTTCTTTGGCGTGGAGCCCTAACGTGTAGTTGTTAGTGTCAATGCACTGGGAACCCCACCCGATCCAGAGCCACTTACTTGTAGTTCAAACACGCTCCAGATACCGTTCACTCCAATCAACACCAGGTCACGCTCATCCTCATAGTCATCCTCTAGGAACTCAACCAAGACATTGAGTCCACCAGCACTGACAAACATTTGGAGTGTGAGGGTAGACGTCTGGTACATTTGCTGTACAAAGGCGGCGGCTTCGAGACGGATCTCGCGGGGGTATTTCTTCGATGCAAACTCATTGACAATGGGGATGCCACCAACAAAGCATAGGTTCTCCTGAACCTCATAGTCATTGTAGATGATGGCGTTCACCACTCTAAGCAGACAAAAGACAATGTCACGGCGGCGTGAGGTGTCGAGAATCTCGAGAATAGGTAGCATGCCGTGCGCACTAATGATGATGTTCTTTGTCTCCGGAAGATCACAGAATATCGTGAGAAGCTGTTCGGAGATCTCCGCAAGAACATCCTCATCCTGAGAAGTCTTTAGGGAGCCCACCAGCCCTTCAACTTGATTTCGCAGACGAGCATACTTGTCACGAGCAATGTTGGCTTCCAGATCCATTTCATCGAAGCCTTCCTCTAGTTGTGCGAAAGGATCGTCGTCATCGTCCTGATCGCCGAGCCAGGAGTTGTTGGACAACTTGGAGTTCAGCATGAGGGTACTCTGATCGGAGCCATCATCACTCTCCGGCTTATCCAGGGCTACCTGATCGGCTCCTAGGATGTCGGAGAAATCTTCATCACTCTCATTCTCGGCAAATTTCTGGATCTCGATGGTTGAACGATCACGCTTTACAGAGAGCTGTTTCCGCAACTGTGGGTGATGGCCTGCCAACTCATCGTCAAAATGCCAATCTTTGTCGTGAGTTGGAGATGCAGGGTCATCATCAAATTCCTGAGGTTTTTGTTAGTAAGTTGATAGCCAATAATTTTGTTGAATGTGCTGCGTACCTGGAATACTCCTAGCTTTCGATCAAGAACATCCTCGTTGGCCATGATGAGGTCCGTGTAATCCTCGACGGAATTTTCCTTGTAGAGAGCGGCGGGACGAGGTCGTCTCACCGGAGGTGCAGGGTTTTGAGTCAGGATGGGAACATTTTGCAAGGCTGATGCCTGCTGCACCTTGCTCGGTTGGCGCCTTGAAGAGTTGCGTGACTTGGATGGCTCAGCCGATGGTGCCTTGGCTGGGTATGGGCGGATTGTCTGGAGGGGATCATTCTCTGCCTGGATTGACCCGCGTGAGCTATCTTCAGATTCCTCGAAGCTGTCGTCTGTTCTGAGCATAGTTCCGTCAAGGGATGCAAACGCTTTGAGCTTCTCGGAGGAAAGCTTCCCACCAAAGTTGTCATGAGGCCTCAAATGAGGCAGCTGCAGTGCACTTGGGGAGATGGCAGTGACAAAGTCGTCGTCCCAGTTATCGTCCTCGTTAGAGGATGGAGACCGGAATCGATCGGCGGTCTTGATGGATGTTGGGGATGGCAGCGTATCCACAAGGGAGCTGCTACGCGCAGCAGGCAATGGCCCGCCGTTGGGATCGAATTTGTTCGACTTTCTCGAGGTACCAGCACCGGGAGACCGCAAAGCTTCGTTCCATTCCTGCACACTTTTGACAGCTTCTTCATACTCTGTAGACTTCTTCGGGACGACCGAATCAGTCCGGCGAGCATTGACAATCCACGGGTGCTTGAGGAGTTTCCTCGCCGATACTCGAAGATTGGGGTCCTTCTGGAAGCATTGCATCAAGAAGTCCTTCACAGCCTATGTGTAGTTTTAGTGTGATGAACGAGGGTTCTCGCTGAGGCTTAACATACCGGCGAAGCACCTTGGGGAAGAGGAGGGTGATCATCATTGACAATGCGGAACAATGCGGGCATGGGCTGAAGGTTGTGGTAAGGAGGCTTGCCCTCGAGCAATTCAATAACCGTGCATCCTAAGCTCCAAATATCCGATGCGGTTGTTGCTCCCGACAGCTCGATGACCTCCGGGGCCATCCAATATGGCGTACCGACCACGCTTGACTCGCTCAATCCCGTCGTGCGACTGGCCACACCGAAATCAGCTAGCTTGACAAGACCCTCCTTCGTGGTCAAAATATTGGCACCCTTAATATCCCGATGAATGACACCTTGTTCGTGAAGATACAACAGTCCATGCAGGACCTGAGACATGTACAAACCGACCAAGTTCTCGGGAAACCGGCCAAAGTTCTTTGCGATGGAATGTAACGAGCCATTCTCACAGTATCTGCAATCCCAAAAATCAGCGATCCCGTATCATAAGCGCTGTTCGTCACCATTCAGGTACATACTCTAGGATAATGTTTAAGGTTTCCACAGATTTGACAAATCCATGGTACTTAACAATGTTTGGGTGCTGTTGTCTGGGTCAGCGGGTGTTCCTGGCGAGGCGCGTGGGATGTCTTACATCGAGGTTTTTCAGCAGATCGATTTCCAACTAAGACGACTCGTATTAGCAGCAAGTCCCGTATGAGAGATCGAATGGTCACGGTACCATGATAACACGCAATTCGGTCTTTGGAAGGTCCGTCAACTTGATTTGCTTCACCGCAACAGTCTCCCCGGTATTCCAATTCAATGCTCGATAGACCGATCCGAAGGCGCCTTTCCCCAGGCAATCACCCAATTGCTATCGGAGAGAAATCCCGTTGTTAGCATTTCCTCCAATATGCGGGCACGCGACGAGAGGCGACTCTCCGGGCCAAACATACGTAGTCCTTGAGTTCCGCAACATCCTTGGCCGACGACTTCAGTACTTTGTCTTCCTTCGGTTTCTCGTCTCGCTTCGTTGGGCTGGTGCTGACTCGGGCCAATCGCGGTTTCATGGGTGTGCCGGGCGTCCTGGAGGGGGTGAGGGGGCGCTGCCCCTCACTGGCTTCGCTGGAGCGGGAAACCATCACAGCAGCAGGTTAGGACCAGCTGAAGGTCCAGGATGATGTTGATCCGAGTGCCGGTCTCAGAATGCGGTTTCAGGTTGACGGGGTGGGGTGGAAGCTAAAAGCTAGGGAAGAAGGCAGGAGCCGAGGGCAACAGTCTCAAAGATCATGTCCGCCGGGTCTAAATAGTCGAGATTGTTAGTCAATCTCAAATCGATCGGATTGCAAACGGCCCGAGGTGCCTGGCACGAGAGGGGGTCGTTCGTAGGCGAGTGTTGGGGGGAGGGATCGCGGGTCTCACCAGGCGAGCATTACAGGAGGGACTTCGCTGCCACTCCCCAGCGAGCGGATGTTGACGAGCAGGGAATGCGCATTCGAGGAGGGCGGGTGATTCTGGAATTCTCCGGTGCAACTAGACCAGACCAACGTATATCAGACAAGGGACGGGCGTGAAGAGCGTTGGGGTGCAAATGGTGGTTGTTTTGAACTTTCCCTTCTCCACAGGCCGCCGCATGATGCTGCGGCTGTGCTGAACGCCGCCGATCAGCCCTACAGCGCCCCTGCTTACGGGATTCAATTTCTCTACAGCGCTCGATCTCTAGCTATAGAGATTGTCGTAGATAGACACTCAAGACGAAGAAATTATATCAGATTATACTTTCAGGTTTTAACCAAATAATTATTCCTCTAATGCAGGTTTGTTTTCATGCCCAAGCCCCACTTCAGGTAGGACGATAACCGAAGCTCAAATCACAAATAAAGAGCATTCACATTAAGCGTATGTAAGATCGACAGGCAGATAGTAATGATATATTGTGAAGTAAAAGCAAGCAGTGAAATATAGGCTACCGTGTTATGGCAAGATCGTGTTCTCAAGGGACTTCAATGGCCCACTCCATCGCAATCGAATCTCCACTCGCCCCGTCCTAGCGATCGAGGGTACAGTGTAGTCAGGGCTTGTTCCGTGGAAATGGTTGCTTTCAACCATAGAAAATCGAATCCACAAGATGCCATCCAAATTTTATATCGACTGCACCAGATAATAGCCCCAGGATAGCCCAGAGTCGAAGTTCTCGTGCTTCAGTATAGATGGGCAGTGTCCACAGCCACGCAATTGGTTCTCAATTCAGGTTCAATCGGCCCAACATGGTATGATTCCGAGGCTAACAAGCCAAACTGACCAGGTGTTGTACATATATGTCACTCTCGGCTCGAAGGTATAGCGGGATCTCGGCACGTCAAAGGAGGGGTTTCGGGGTCGCCAGAGCGCGGGGTTAGAGCATCTTTGCTAGTCTGGTCAAATCCCGAAGGAGCATGCGCACGGTATGGCGAAAGGTGACATTACAAGAGCAGCCTTGTGATGGGACAGTGAATTTGGGATCAGGCATCGTTCGTGACTTGTGTCATGCTAGTAAGGTCAGTCCTAAGGTTAGTGTGAAGCTGCTGGCTAGACGAAATATAAATTGGTCTCTTCCAAAGTGGCGTTGTCCAGCAATGAGATAGGCAATTCGCAGACCGAGTAAGCCATCAATTCCAGGCATTAGAACTCAGTACTTTCAGAGCCAATGTGTCATTGTTGAAGAGTTGGAAGATAGTTTGTTGATTGGTGAGCGGAAAGATGCCTGCAACCTCTTCAGGCCACAGTCACGTGATCTTCCCAGCCGTCGCATGGTTTCCGGCCTCAGGCAGCTTCCCCCGTCCTTTTGCCTTGGGCCAGAAAAACCCGAACTCTCTTAATCTCCCTTTCCGATCGGTCTCCATTCTCCCCCCATCCCCACTACTACGTTCGATATCCCGGGGTCGCGTCTAATCATTCATCTGTCTTTTCTGTCTTTTTTTCGCGTTCTTCTAATCTATTCTCTTTCTATTTTCAAAAATGGGTATCCCGTATGTGCTCCTCCTCTCTGTTGTCTGCTTGACACTGTCGCATGCGCCACCTCGTCGCCGCGTTGACTAACATGATCTCAGGATGTGGCGCGAGCCTTCCGAGGCTGATGCTCTCAAATCTGCGCTGGAGAAGGACCCTACAGCCGCAGCCAGATCTTCGATTCGCCGTACGAATGCGACCCGTCGCCCGTCGTCGCACTCTACCTCCCGTGCGCGCCGGTTGATGTCCGCATTTCATTCTCAGATGCTCGAAGAGATTCAGCGTGGCGTGGGCGAGCCCCAACTCGGTCTTCGCTCACCTGTGCTGAATCTGGGTGTCAGTGAGGATGGATTGGATCTGGATGCCAGCCGGCGCGAAGCGTTGAGTCGTGGTGCCACGCGTTCGGATTTGCACCGCCGCGGCGAACAACCCGACGAACGCTCCCGTCGCGAATTGTCGGAGTACCTGGCCGCTAGAGCTGGCGCTCAATCGCGCCATACTGCCCGCCCTCATTTGACACCAGGCTTTGCTCCGGCAGTGGCCTACCGCACCTCTACTTCTCCGCGCCCACCGTCGGATAGCATGCACCTGCCTCCTCTTCCCCTTCCTTCGATGCGCCTTTCTGAGACCCGCCCCCACTACAATGGCATGCCCTCCAATTCACTGCGAGACTATCGTACTGGCAACGCGCCGAGCCGGGCACCCCGTGATTCCACCATCGATGGTCTCGGAGACCGCCAGCGCAGTCTGAGCCCTGATGTGGAGCGCGAAAATGATGCATGGGAAACTTTGCTGTCTACTATCACTCCGGATGCGAACCCCCCTTCCACCGACACATCTTTCTCCTCAATGGCTGCGGCTGAGACTAGACGCGTTGCTGAGATCAGACGCAACGCGTCTACCCTGGCTTCGACGATGCTCCCACCAGAGTCCTCGCGCGCCGTCCACCTGCTGCTTGATCCGTACCCAAGTACCCTTCATCCCTGTGACTTGTCTTCTTCCGATGAGGATGACGACGATACCCCTGTCAACTATCATCGCTACGTGGGCTCTCCTGGTGCCCCGGTCTCGGTGCGCCGCTCGCCGGGCGTGCATTCAACCATGAGCAGCCACCCTCCTATCCCTACAATCTCTTTCTCCTTCTCCGACTCGGGCGACACGGATCTCCAACAGATGCAGGCCATTCTGGACCGACTGGCTCGTCGAGAGGATATTCCTGATGACTGGTGGGCTGGGGCTGGTCTCTCGCGCACCATTGGCCGTGGCCTCAATGCCAGTGCCGAACGCAATGAAAATGAGGGCAACGAGTGAAAACATCGGTGCTTTTGGATACATCATACACTTTTAATGACGGCGTGTTTACTTTTTTTTCATCTTTCGGACATCGGGTCATCTATGGGGCGTTTTTGTTTTTCAAAGGGTTGATCTGATCATCGGCGTTGAGAGGATAATGGGACGTGTTTCAGGTCATCTGGACTTCATCTGCACCAATTTATCCGAGGGTGTTTTTCTTCTCTTCTTTTCATGATTCGTGGGGATGATTGATCCATCAAGGCTGCACTGGTTTGCAGTCTGGTTTCTGATTGTTATTGACCGGGCAGGTCACTAAACTCGGACATCTTCATCTTTATGTATTCATATCTGATCAGAGCTTGATCTCCATTTCAAGCTATCTCGTCTAATAAAAGTACATGCTTGCAATCGGGGCTCCCATTACAGACGGATGATGTCATCTTCACATAAGATTAAGCTTACTTCTAGCGCAAAATTATTCTGTACGATAGCTCTATCTCACAAATTCAATCATATTTGCGTGTTGAATATTCTCTCCAAGGTGATTTACCCTATCATCGGCATCGTATTTTGTTCTATTTGACCCCGGTGGGCCCAGCGTGCCTATTTTTTCCATTCATTTGTGACGTATGAACAGCCTCGGAGCACAGCAGTCCCCACCGGAACTCAGTCATGGAGAGCCCCGCCAAATCCGTTATCGCGCGCGCAATTCGTACCCATTTCCCCCCATAAACCAACTCCCACCTCTCGAGAATTGACCGCAACTTGTCCTCCTCACAATATACATCCTCGCGCTGTCATCGGCTACCAATTGCTATTGCTATTCTTGAATTTGCTGTACGGGCCGACACCGGAGAGCTTGTATCACCTCCGCACGCGACGACGATTCCAGGTCACTTGCGCATCCCACAGTCTTTGCCGGTAGGCATTCGCCCATAGTGTCTTGCATCAATACACAAAATAGAGCTGGGCCTTTTGCTGCCAGCTCGCCTGTCACGTCTGTCATTATGGATGAGCAGGTCGACCGCCTGGTCAAGAAGACCTGGGGTAAGTGGGATGAACCTCCTAATCAACACTCATCCGTCCCTTAGGGCTGGCCTCGAACCAATGCCAGCAAACCGATACATCCCTACCTTTTACCTACCCAGATGCCATATCACAAACCCAGACTAACCATCTCATGTCCTCCCTCCAGCGAAATACTGTTCCACCCCATCCAACGCCCGCCTCATGATAGCCGTAAGCGGCATCCCAGGCTCCGGCAAAACCGAACTAGCCAGCACAATGTCCCAACGCATCAACGACCTCCACGCCTCCGAAAACCCCTCCTCCAAAACTCCAATCGCCACATCCCTCCCCATGGACGGTTACCACCTAACCCGCGCCCAACTCTCCGCCCTCCCCGACCCAACCCACGCCTTCGCCCGCCGCGGCGCAGCATTCACCTTCGATGCCCATAAATTCCTCCACCTAGTTCGCGCCCTCCGCGAACCCCTCACACCATCCACAAAACCCATCTACGCGCCGAGCTTCGACCATGCGGTGAAGGACCCCGTCGAGGATGATATTGCCATTGCGCCGACGGTGCGGGTGATCTTTTTCGAGGGGAATTATTTGAGTTTGAATAAGGAGCCGTGGGATGAGGTTGCGGGGTTGATGGATGAGTTGTGGTTTGTCGAGGTGGACTTTGAAGTTGCGAGGAAGAGGTTGGTTAGGAGGCATGTTAAGGCGGGGATTGCGGGGGATGAGGTGCAGGCGGATATTAGAGTGAGGGAGAATGATTTGGTTAATGGGAAGGAGATTGTGGAGTTTAGGTTGCCGGTGCAGGAGGTCGTGTCGAGTATTTATGATCCGGCTTGGGAGAGGTTGTAAGGGAGTGTTGGGGGTGGGTGATGGAGAGCATGTGCTAGCGCTATAGAATTGAATATGCTGCATTAGTTAGCTGATGTAGCTAGTATATTTTACTTTTTACATATTTTCGTCGTTTGGACTGGGTCTAGATATAAAGAGTGTATTGGTTCATTTTATTTTGTCTTACATCGGATCTATGCATCCATCTACTTTGGAAGTAGTGCTGGGAAGTGGGCTGTGCTGGAGTCAAGTCCAACAGCGCTATAAAAAAGCCCCAAGGTACATTACTCATTCTTCCTTAGGATTCGATTAGGCATACCCAATGCTGGACTTTGAGTCCTACAAGATCTTTCTCTCCAAAGTTGTTATAGTACCTACCACGATGGAGAAAAATAACTAGCAAGTTTTCTGTCTGAAATGCAAGCTTGACTTGTAACTTGTATTTGATGACGTTACGTAGCATCCAGCAAGCACATCACGGCTCTCCAGCTTCAATGGAAGGATAGGTCTGGTGCTGTTGTCCTAATGAGTCCATCTCGTTGTGGGTCATCCTAAGCCTTTAGCATCGGGGTATTCCTATCGATCTCTCAATTGGACCAGATCGTGACAGAGCCCCATTTGATAAGATTGCCATGAACCTGGTCATAACCTTCCAGCTATCCATGGATTTTGCATGCCAAGTATCTTTCGGGCGTGTAGAGATAGACTTCTCACTTGGCTTTAATTAGCTCGCCGAGTCCCAATTTGGGGCCGGATGCTGAGGCCGCGCATTGATGGTCAGATCTACTTTACCCACCATCGTGAGTCTACTCAATACTAGCAGTTGGAAATGACTAAAGTATGATGGGGGCGAAGAGATGATATAAATAGTTGACCGTCAACACAACATGCACTCACCGGTATCAGTGACATCGACTCCTTCACAAGGGTTCATGGTCCCTGGAGCTAGTCCTAATTGGGGAACGGACATGGGGTAATTCCATACGGGAGTATGGCTTAATACAGGGTACGGTAACAGGTATTAAGTATTGCCAGCACGGCAACTCCATGTAATCGATACTTCACTTCCCGCCCTCTGTAAATCTCATACAGATTGCATACGAGCAGCGCCACAGCGGAGCCATTCATCGCAGCACATCCATTGGACACAAGCCAACTGCAACTGGGGCCAAAACCCACACTTTTCCCCTTTCGACGGAGAGACCCTGTTCTTTTCCACCCTGAAGGACCGCTTCGAGATCCGACTCCATCTTCCCCTTCGTCACTCTTCGTCCTCTACTTTCTACTTTTGCGCACCCTCGTTTACGTCGCAAAACCAGTCGCTCCTTAGCAAATAACCACGGTCCTTAACCTTCCAACTACTTACTATCACCATCAACTCGTTCAGATTCGCTGTGCGATCCTATCTCCGTCGTTCCAACTCTCGTCAACCCTTTCGTTTTCACCATGTTCTTCAACAAGTCTATCCTCGCCGTGGCCTTCGTGGCCTTGGCCAACCTCGTCTCTGCTGGCCAGACTCCTGCCTGTCTCCTGTCGGTTATCGGGTAAGTAGTTTCCTAGTCCATAACGGTGCGATCGCAATGATAATCGCCGTAGCCCCTCGACCAACATTCCGATCGCGATCTAGAAACGCTGACATTTTATCCACCTAGTAACTCCGCCAACCCCGCTGACCTGACTTCCCTGTGCGGTTCCGACGCGAAGAAGATCGAATCTCAGATCGCGGACAAGTGTGGTGACAAGACCCAGTCGGCCCTGAAGTTCTTCGCCAACACCTGCAACTCGGCTGGTCACAAAGTTGGTACGGATCTCCTCGCCTACCGCCGCCAAAGCCTGAAGAAGTCCGATCATATACATACGTACATGATGAGACTTTTGCTGGCGGCTTGCCCGTAGTGGGCATGAAAAAAGTATGTTTAGCTGATTAATTCTTTACAGACATCTCCAGCGTCACTGCTAGCTCCTCGGGCTTCGTTACTGCCACCGCGACCTCTGGTTCGGCCACTGGCACCGGTGCTTCTGCTACTGGTACCTCTACTGGTTCGCGCACTAGCGGCGGTCCCTCTTCCTCTGCTTCTGGCAGCTTGGCTCCCACGGCCACTCTCAACGCTGCTGCCGGTCTCCAGTTCCAGGGCACTGCTCTTGCTGCTGCAGTCTTCGTCGGTGCCGCCGCGCTGCTGTAAGGCTAATCTCAGACTTGTCGCTTGAATATTTGCAACGTGTTTTGGGATGTATTGTTAGATATCTGACTTCTTGATATGCTATGTTTTGATCGTTCGATATGTGTCTTATCAAGCGTCTTGTCCACGGAGAAGCCGATTCGAACACTTTCACAATTGTTCGAATTGCCTTGCTGCACATGTTTTCCGCTTCTAGGCCCCACCGCCTGTCATTTTAGAAAGGCAAAATTGATTGCTATGGTGCTTCTTGATACATCCCTTGACCCCTTAATTGTTGACCGTGCATGGAGGGTGCATGGTTGCCCGGGCTGTCGAGCAGTAAGGGGAAGTCAGTGACTCATGATAGACCTGTCAATAGATCTTGATAGACTAGGAGAAATGTCCAAGTACATAATGATACTCCGTAACCCGAGTGACATCGGGTTGTCTGAGCCCGGAATGTGGGCGTCCGCTCGGCGCCAGCACTGCCGATACCATGCGGCCTCAAGTACGGAGTACTCCGTACTCCGTAGTGGACTCCATCCATCGCGTGTTCACGTGACAAGCGCGATCCAATTATTAATATTACTCAGCGCGGTAGTCCAGCGGTAAGCAAAGGGAGCCGAATCAGGCCAAACGCGAAAATTCACGAGCAAAAACGCGTCTGCCCTGGCGACATCAAATATCCTCGCCCCTCCGCTACTCTTCTCTCTCCTTCCCATCCCACCTCTCTACCCTCTTACTCCCTCCTCACTTATTCTCTTCCCCCCATTCTATTATCCTTTCAATCCCCAAGTCTAATACATCCTCTATTCTCTTCTCAATTCTTTATACCCCTTTGCTCTAATCTGTTCTCCCCTCCCCTCCCTTCCTCACATTTTCCAAGATGTTCGTTTACAAGCGAGGTAAGCTTCTTCAATCCTTGACGCTGAAGTTTCGTGGCACTAGCCGCGGGGCAGACGCGTTTGACAGCAATCCTGCATGGTGGCAGGCCTTGCCACCGACGTCAAAATGAATACTAACGCGATTTTCCCACAGACGGACGCAAAGAACGCGTGCAGTTCGACAAGATCACCGCCCGTGTGTCGAGGCTTTGTTATGGCCTCGACCCGGATCATGTCGATGCTGCTGCCATCACGCAAAAGGTCATCTCTGGTGTCTACCAGGGTGTCAACACCATCGAACTGGACAACCTGGTAAGTGACAATGCCGCCGCCGCCGCTCTACACTGTGCAAAAAACCTGGAGAACTGGGAAAGAAGTTAACGACTCGCTCTCCAATAGGCTGCCGAGACTGCGGCATACATGACCGTCACACACCCCGACTACGCCATCCTGGCCGCCCGTATCGCCGTGTCCAACCTCCACAAGCAGACCAGGAAGCAATTCTCCATGGTCATTGACGACCTCTACAACTATGTCAACCCTAAGAACAACAAGCCTGCTCCCATGATCTCCAAGGAGACCCACGAGATTGTGATGAAGCACGCAGATGAGCTCAACTCTGCTATTGTCTACGACCGTGATTTCAACTACAACTTCTTCGGCTTCAAGACCCTGGAGCGCTCATATCTTCTCCGCATCAACGGCAGTGTTGCCGAGCGTCCTCAGCACCTGCTGATGCGTGTTGCCGTGGGTATTCACGGTGAGGACATTGAGAAGGCTGTCGAGACCTACAACTTGATGTCTCAGAAGTACTTCACTCACGCTTCTCCTACTCTGTTCAACGCTGCCACCCCGCAGCCCCAGCTGGCCTCTTGCTTCCTCGTTGATATGAAGGAGGACAGCATTGAGGGTATCTATGACACTCTCAAGACCTGTGCCATGATCTCCAAGACCGCTGGTGGTATCGGTTTGAACGTCCACCGTATTCGTGCCACTGGTTCCTATATTGGTGGAACTAACGGCTCCTCCAACGGTATCGTTCCCATGCTCCGTGTCTACAACAACACTGCCCGCTACGTTGACCAGGGTGGTAACAAGCGCCCCGGTGCCTTCGCCATCTACCTGGAGCCCTGGCACGCGGATGTCTTCGAGTTCCTCGATCTCCGCAAGAACCACGGTAAGGAGGAAGTCCGTGCCCGTGATCTGTTCTATGCCCTGTGGACCCCCGATCTCTTCATGAAGCGTGTTGAGGCCAACGGTGATTGGACCCTGTTCTGCCCCAACGAGGCTCCCGGTCTTGCCGATGTCTACGGCGATGAGTTCGATGCTCTGTACGAGCGCTACGAGAAGGAGGGCCGTGGCCGCAAGACCATCAAGGCCCAGAAGCTGTGGTATGCCATCCTCGAGGCTCAGACCGAGACTGGTAACCCCTTCATGCTGTACAAGGATGCTTGCAACAGGAAGAGCAACCAGAAGAACCTGGGTACCATTCGCAGCTCCAACCTGTGCACTGAGATTGTTGAGTACAGCGCCCCCGATGAGGTCGCCGTCTGCAACTTGGCATCTCTTGCTCTCCCCACTTTCGTGGATGCTGCTCGTGGCGAGTATGACTTCGGCAAGCTGCACGAGGTCGTCCAGGTTCTGGTTCGCAACCTGAACAAGATCATTGATATCAATTACTACCCCGTCCCCGAGGCCAAGAAGAGCAACTTCCGCCACCGTCCCATTGCCCTGGGTGTCAACGGTCTGGCCGATGCTTTCCTTGCTCTGCGTCTGCCTTTCGACTCCCCCGAGGCCAAGCAGCTGAATATTCAGATCTTCGAGACCATCTACCACGGTGCTCTCACTGCCTCCGCTGAGCTGGCCGCCAAGCTCGGCCCTTACGAGACCTACCCTGGCTCGCCTGTGTCTCAGGGTATCCTGCAGTACGACATGTGGGACCGCACTCCCACTGACCTCTGGGACTGGGCTTCTCTGAAGGCCAGGATCGCCGAGGTTGGTGTTCGCAACAGTCTTCTGGTCGCCCCCATGCCCACTGCCTCTACCTCCCAAATTCTGGGCTTCAACGAGTGCTTCGAGCCCTACACCTCCAACATCTACTCCCGCCGTGTCTTGGCTGGTGAGTTCCAGGTGGTCAACCCCTGGCTGTTGAAGGACCTGGTCGACCTCGGCCTGTGGTCCGACAACATGAAGAACCGTATCATCGCCGATGGCGGTTCCGTCCAGAACATTCCCAACATCCCTGCCGACATCAAGGCCCTGTACAAGACTGTTTGGGAGATTTCCCAGCGCTCCATCCTGCAGATGGCCGCCGACCGTGGTGCCTTCATTGACCAGTCTCAGTCCCTCAACATCCACATGAAGGAGCCCACCATGGGCAAGATCACCTCCATGCACTTCGCTGGCTGGAAGATGGGTCTCAAGACCGGCATGTACTACCTGCGTACCATGGCCGCCTCCGCTCCTATCCAGTTCACCGTCGACCAGGAGCAGCTCAAGGTCGAGGACACCAACGTTGCCCGCGCCAACACTGCGTATAAGAAGCGTGCCGTCGGCGCCGCTGGCTCCGCCTACTCTGCTGTCCCTCGCACCAACGATTCTGAGGAGGCTACTCCCTCTCTCACCGCCAGCCCTAGCGTTGAGACCCCCCGCACTCCGGCGCCTACTGCTCCTATTGTCGTCCCCGTCGTCAAGTCGGAGGAGCCCACCGAGGCTGAGACCGAGGGCAAGTCTGAGGAGGATATCTTCTCCGACAAGGTCCTCCAGTGCAGCATTGAGAACAAGGAGGCTTGCATCATGTGCCAGGGTTAAACCTCTGCTAGACTACCAAAATGTTTGTTTTTGATTTCTTTACACGATTATCATGTTTGATCCCCCTTTTTTCATGTTTCCTTTTCTCTCCCCTGTCACTGTTCTAACTCCTGTTCGCACCGGTTTTGTGTGATTTATGTATCTATATCATGAGATTGATGCTTGTTTTGTTTGTTTCCTTGAAGATTTCTTTTGTTCTTGATTGTGGTGGTAACCTTGGGCGCGGATTCGATTTCGTTTTTCATTTTAGTTCTTTCAATGATGGTTTATCATAATGTGGTCTCAACATCGTAGTGCTCTAATACTCGTGTTTTGTAGAAGTAGAGGTACTATTAGCCTCATAGACGGTAAGAGGTAAGCTTGCTATATTGGAATAGTTCTGTGTTCTTCGAAGCATTAGGTTATGCCGGCAACTAAATGGAAGCAATTGACGTCGATTGGGCTGGTTTGGGTTTGTTAAAGCATCAAATAAACAGGACAAGATATATCGCGTGTGACTTCCAATGAGCAAATACAGAGTGTAGCCTCTCCTGATCATCACCCGCGCCCTGTTAAGACTGTCTCGTTCTGTCCGATAATTCTCATTACTCTGATAGGATACGTGCCCATGCCCGTTGTGGGATCTTAACATTTCTGTCTCTCCCTCTGGCTATTAGGTAGCTGATACTTATATCCTGTATATTGTTGGTTCTGTAAACGAGCGAGCAACCTCCTAATCGGGATCTTTAAACATTCTAAACCGGAAAGGGGATTCATGCTCATAAGAACTGAATCTGGGTTAGACGAAATGTTCATTCGCGCTGAGCGTAGTCCAGGATATATCTCTAGTTTTACCAGTCCATTGAAGAGGGAGAGAAGACCAAAGTGAAGTTTGTTAGGGAAAAGGGGTTGCAAGATGATAATTCTGTATTGTTAGATTGAAATAGCACTCCGTGTGATTTTAAGCAGGACTACCTACTACCTAAGAGTTGTTATATATCGGTGTCATCCGAGGCTACTATTCGGCACCTTCTAATAAGAGCGGGGCGTACGTATACCTAGGAGTGCTATTCGATCAAATAGGCTGTTTTACTCATTCTTGGATTGCACAAGTCATTCAATAGCAATGAAACACAACTGCCGATACATTGATTGAGAGGTAGCGCAAGACGACTACATTATAGCGACGGACTGAGTCTAGTCACGTTCAGGATGTATAATGAGCAAGTTGCGATTGTGCTTATTTCTAGTTATCTTGATCGCAGCATCATTGTATATAGAATGAACTGGAAGAGTCTGAGAGAATTACAATACTGTCTGCTTGCCCTCCTTAGGATAGAGTGGCTTGGCTCGAAGGCCAGAGTCGTAAATTGGATCATCTACCAAACCTGGCATCCAAATTGTTGAAGATTAATACGAACCTATAGGTACATTTGATTTTATAAGATTGTGTGTGTATCTAGGGGGTCAAGGATATCTTGCAACTACAATCTAAAATTGAGTGAGGCATCTAGTGATCAATATATGAGCTTTTATGCTGGGGACTCTGATTCTAGCATTCCGGGCTATATGCTACAAAAAAAACTCTATGAATTGGAGAAAACATGCCAGCAAAGTGTTCAGAAATATAGTCCCTACAAGAAACGAGCCGTAATACTCAATTCAAGCCTTTTTAAAGAGTCAATTATACAATTCAACTCAATATAAACTACACCACAACCCAATCTCCCTCACCTTCCTCCCCCCTCAAACCTCACCCAACCACCAACCAACAACCACCCACCACCTCCCACAGACATTCCAATCCAATTCGCCTTTCCTTCCCTACTTACCCTCCTCCCCGATAACCCCCGCCCCCCTCGCCGCGTAACCGGACCAGAACGGCTCCGCCCTTCCATTTCCGGCGATGACACACCCAGACGAAAAAAACTCTACTGTACGTAGTCCGAAGAACGGTCTTCGTGGGGCACATTTTTTTCCAAGAATAACTTTATTTGATGCCTACACGCCACATTACGAAGGGGATCCAGGTTTCGGCGTTCGTTTGTGAAAGGAAGGGTGGTTGGGGATGATTAGGGGGTGGAAGACTACTCCATCCGTATGATGCCGATGCCGATGATGGGCTCTTCTTTCTTCTTTAGAGGTAGATTTGCCACGCGGAGTAATTCTTCCATTTGGTTCTTCTGATTCTTTGGTTTTTCTCTTTTCTTTGGGATTCCCTTTTGCGGCGATGAAGGTTCGGGATACTCTTCTTGTGAGGGTGTTCTATGGGTGATGGTTCTGTGGATGAGATGAGGGTTTTTCTTATGGTTTACGTGGTCGGGGAGGCTGAGTCTTTTGTGAGAGGCGAGATCAGATTTTTCTTTGATTCTATTCTGTTTCTTGGTATGATGATCCGGGTGTTGGAGTTTGAGTAGAGTGTCGGGTGTTGGAGAGTGAAGAATGAAGCATTGTTCTTGTATAGTGTATACTCTGGGAGTAGTTCTTAGTGTGGAGCTTAGCGTGTTAGAGAAATGTCGCGGAGACAATGCTACTACGAGCAGTTAGTTAAGACTTGAAACGAACAGCGGGGAATGTCAGCCTGCCGCGCGTGCATTCCTCATCGCCAGTACCCGCCTACCCGGAGATCGATGCGATCTCACATTCTGACAGGCGTCTCGGCGATATCAAGAATGAGGGGGAATCGCATATACTCGACCGACAAATTCTTGTGCCGAGGATGCCATCCTCTCGACCGGCAAGTGCCTACTTTGACCACCACCATATTCGCCCCCTCACGACAATTCTTCCTCATGTCTCCCAGCATCAAGCACAGCGCCGACTCCCACCGCAGCCGACCGTTGAAATCCGTGGTTGTTTGCTCTGCTTCTGGGGTGATCGTCCGGTGGAGTGGAGCGACCACGACTGGACAATGACAAAATGCCAGAGAAGAAGAACCCAAATGAAGGCCAACCAGATATCCGAATGGACCCGTTCCAAGCATGAAGCTGGAGCGTTCATTGGCCTAACAGGGTCTCCCTGGTCCCCACTGCCTGGTCGGGTCTAGAATGTGGTCTGTTGGAGATTGGAACGGGTTTCATCTGGCTGTCACCGATCTGGGATGGGACGAGGGAGGGGGAGGGTCAAACCCCGCGGAGACATGATTTGAATTGAGTGTCTTCTTGAGCGACGTCAAATGGTCGCCGACCACGATAGACTGCAGACATGTACTGGAAGTCGATAGCCCGTTTGATATTACGGCCTGCTTCAAGGGTAGAGACTGCACACCCGACCGGGAACGAACGGTGCGCGTATGTAGTACTTAGTACTCTGTACGGAACACTCCGTAGTCCGTACCTGTGCTAGGCGTTTCATGAAAGACGATCGCCACAAGTAAACCAACGACCCGACTGGCTCTTTGTCCAAAGCCCCACAGCACCATAATTGGCTCGGTGAAAGCGAGATTCGACCAGGCCTCGGGTGGCCAGAACGTTGGCAGCAAGAAGACCCCCCACCCCCATTCACGTCACTGGGGGACTCGCGACTCGTTACAGACTTACAGTAGGGCAGCGCTGGATACAGCGCAAATGTAATCCGCACCCCCAAACCCCCACCGTGACCTGTCAGCCTGGTCGTATCTGCGCCAACAGGGCTTATGTATAGACCAGGCCCCCCTGTGTACCAGTGAGATGCCCGCTGCGCTGTTACCGCTGTAGAATATCAATTTGTCTCATGGGCGACACCAATTGCATAGACTGGCGAAGACCCGCCCGACGCAGAATGGGAGGACTGCAGCGTAGGACGTGTCACTGTCAAGCAGGGTCCGCGGTTTGCAAGGCGACTGATTGAATTTGGACGTGGCATAGGGTATAGGGCAGGCATCATTGGAATCATGACGCCGAGCGGCGAAGAAGCGCAAAAAAAAAACCCAGCGCTCAGAAATTTTCTGTACGTTTGTGATCTCATATCTCCTCCGGAAATGGTAACTTCCAAGAAGTCGGCGAGAATCAGATTTTGCGATTTAACAATTTGGGATTTGCCTTTCGCTTCTCGGTGGAGCGGAATAGGCTTTCGTACTGCTGCCAGGTCCCGCGCTTCTGGGCTCGGTCGATCTCCAGGGCTTTCTTGCGGCTTGCCAGGGGCACGCCGCACAGCGAGCAGCGGACGTGTCTGGATGTGTCTGGATTGGGTGGAGTGAATGACTGGGTGTCACTGTCCCCGACAAGAGTATGGGGTAATTCATTGGCTGAGTCCACATCGGCTGAAGGAGCCGCCAGGCCCAAGTCTGCCTAACGCCCGTCGAGATGAGGGGCGCTGAGTGGCACACGCCCCTGCGCCATCTTGCGCCGGCGCAACTTTGTTGTTCCAATCAGTGGACCTAATGGCGCTTTCCGAGGAGTCCGAAGTTGAAAGTTCAGGTACCAGACAGGCACTGTCGTAAGGTGATTCGGAGAATCGGAGCTGGATCTGTAGTGGGCTAGTGGTTCCTGGATGTTCCATCCAATATTCAACGCCGATATGACATTCCGATGACAGAGTTCGGGAAGGAATGGAAACAAAAATCGAAATTCGATAAATCTACCAGAATCCATAAAAAGTCGAAAGTGGCTTGTTCATTTCCATGGTTCGTTTAAAAAAAAAAACGTGGTGGGTCAGAAGCCCAAAAGTTGTTCCCCCGTTCTTTCAGGCCAATTCAGGCAGTCTCAGGCACTCTGCTTAGTGGCCCCCCAGTCGGCCGACTGCCCAGCCCGACTCTCACTCGGCCCAGACACTCTGATCGCCCTCCGGCTCGGCTTATTATTTAAAACCCTCGTTTCCCCCCCCCCCTGTTCTTTCCTTCCCTCATCCACTCCACAACAACGGTCATTCCTTTACCGTCCTTTCTCTTTCCTTTACACTCGCGCTCTTTTCCGAGTGTTCTTACTGTCATTCTCTACTGCTGTGCAGTTGATCAGTCCCTTTTTTCGCTATACGCCAAAAAACTTGCGACTATCACCCACCGTCTTTTCAGACAACCACCAATCCTTCACAATGGCCCCAATCACCAAGACTCTCGCCCTCGCTGGCGCTCTCTTCGCCGTCTCTGGCTTCGCTGCCCCGTTCAACAAGCGCGCTGTCGTGTGGGAGACCGTCACTGATGTCGTCTGGGAGACCGTCGATGTGACCACCACCATCTACCCCGGCCAGACTACTGCCACCGTCGTGCCTGTGGTTACTACCAGCGCCGTCGAGACCACCTCCACTGCTGAGGCCGCCCCCACTGCTCAGACCCTCCAGGAGGAGGAGGCCACCACCTCCACCACCTCCGTCGCTGCCCCAGCCCCCACTGCCCAGACCACTACTGCCCCTGCCGCCCCCGTCGTTCAGGCTGCCGCCTCTGAGCCCAGCTCGACCTCGTCTGCTGCCTCGACCACTTCGTCCGCCAGCTCCAGCTCCAGCTCCGGCTCCGGCTCCACCAAGAGCTCTGGCTACTCCGGCTCCTGCGACGAGGGCTCCCCCTGCACTGGTGACATCACCTACTACGACACTGCCACCACTAGCTCCAACCCCAGCTCTTGCGGCACCACCAACGACGGTACCAGCGAGCTCGTCCTTGCTCTGCCCCACGGTATCATGACCGACGGTGACTGCGGCAAGTCCGTCACCATCACCTACAACGGTGTCTCCAAGACCGGTACCGTCGTCGACAAGTGCATGGGCTGCGACAACAACTCCGTCGACCTGTCTCGCGCCTTCTTCGAGGCCCTGGCTGGCTCTCTCGATGCTGGTCGCATCACCGGTGTTGAGTGGTACATCAACTAAGCGTAGCAGCTGCGTCGATCGCATGCGCGCGCGAGATTTTCTTGCCTTTGGGATGACCGATACAAAAAAGTTTCTCTTTCCGCTGTGGAGAGATTCCCAGAAATCTCTGGTAGATTGATCCAAGGCGTCTTTCGTTCCCCCGCGAGTCTCGATGGCTCCATCTATCTGCTTTTTTTTTATCTTTCGTTCCTGATTTCAACTCGCCTTCGTCAATAGCCAATTGATGAGGTGTGGTGTTGCGACTCAGGCCCCTTTTTTTTGCCATTCTTCCTGTCTTTCACGAAATATCCCCCAGTTTTTTTATGTGGCGCGCCCCTAGTGGTGTTGCGCTTTTTATGACATTTATCCCCCTTTCATGTTGATAGAATTATGCCTTTCTCTACGGAGAGTCTTGTGACAATACTACCTGCGATGGAATCATTGATCCAAAATATTTAAGATCTTCGTAAACCTTGCCTTGTCGACGTACGAGATATGACAAGCCAGATGGAAACATAGATCTTGGAAATTCGCCTCTTATGACATCTGACGATTACCATGCTTATGCTGAGACTTTGGCGCTATTATTGGGTAGCGGAACCAGGAATGGCCTTGGATGTGAGCTTACTCTGTGGTCCATAACCGGCAGTTAGACCCAGCTAGCTATCCGTCCTTACGAATAGCCAGAGCTTTAACTCAGACTCGACTCGCTAATCCGGGGCACTACTGATTCTTGAATTGAGTTCTTTCATCTTGATTCGGGGCAGTGTTTTACAACGTCGTGTTCTTTTTTTAAGACCTCCAGCCCTGGCCCCGAGACATACTAAAACCAGGCCCTCCGTACTGTGTCGCGTATGGATCTTAGCTGCCTAAATCAATCCCAGCCACAAAAACAAAAACAAGACCTCGCGTCTTCGCTTGAATCCTCCAGTGTTTTTGTGTCTAAGTATAGCCGCTACATTGGTGGCTGGCCCGGGTGGCTGTACAGTACGGAGTACCCCTTCCAGAGACACCTCATACAGTAGTCAACGTTAGTTGATGTAGCATCCTCGCACCAGAACTAAAAGGGGAACCCCAAGACACAAGCCACCGCACCCCTGAAACATATTAGCTCTCGTCCAATGAAAGTGAATTATTGGCAACTATTATTCCCCGGGAGTTGAAACTAGGGTGTTGATCTACAGAGAGCGAAGTGAAGTAGCATAGCCTTAATTAGGAAAGCCCCTATTTTGGGATGAATGTGGTTGTGTCGTGAGAGGTTTGGTTTCTCTGGGGGTATCAATTAACCTGGTGAATGAGTTCTGGCTTGTTATTCGTCGAGTTACTTGTGCCTGTCAAGATAGCAGGGAAATAGAATTTCTACGAGTCAATTATTATTGTGAGCTCGCAGCTGTGAGCTGAGAGCTCGGCTAGAGGACGGGAGGGAATTGAGTTTTACTGCCGTCGAAACTATTGCTGATCTTTCCCGAATACTCTCCATGTACAGTGGCTGAACTTGGATTATCTTTTTGTGGTATGCGTCAGCTACGATGATCGTTTGGTGCGGAGATTTGGTTGGCGATATGCCATTATGCTACAAGTTGTGCTGTACTGTACGAAGTGTGAAGTATCATTCGCAGTCGATGATTCCATTGTGGCCTTTGATACATATCAGAGCGATGTTTATGCCCAAGCACTACTTCTATACCCATATTTCCTTAATGCCGCATCTTCATTCCTCGGCAAAAACGACATTGTTCCGCAGAGTACCAATGCCCGAAATCGACACGTCCATCTGCGTGCCTGGGACAAGATACTTGGGCGGATTCATACCAGCGCCGACACCTGTAAACAACACATTTAGCATCATCTCCCCAAGATAAATCCACAATATGAAGATACTATACTCACCACCGGGCGTCCCGTCATAATAACACTCCCCTTCTGCAACGTCGTTCCCCTGCGAGACAAATAACTCACCAAATAAGCACAATCAAACAACAAATCACTCACCCTTTCCTCCTGTCTAACATCCCCATCAACAACCGTCTTCAACAACAACTCCCTCGGATCACTAATCTCACCCCCGGCAACCAAACACGGTCCCAACGGCGCAAACGTATCAAACCCCTTCGAGAACCCCCATTGCGGAACGCGGCCTGCTAACGCGGGATTGCGCTGCAGCTTGCGGCTGGAAATGTCGTTGCAGACGGTGTAGGCGGTGATGTAAGAGAGCGCGTCTTTTACGGAGATATTCTTTGCGCCCCGGCCTAGAATTACGCAGAGTTCGCCTTCGTAGTCGGCTTGGGTGTCTTGGGCGATGAGGGGGATGGTGACGGGGGAGTTGTGGCCGTGGATTGTTGTGGAGGGTTTGAAGAATATGTAGTATCATGTCCTCCCAGTCTCGACCACGCAACTACGTAGTAGTGCTGGATTACGATTGAAGCTCGTAGGTGAGATCCGCATTTCAATGTTATCTCTCGAAATTCATTTCCTTCCCTCTTTCATCGTAGAATGTAAAGCACTCCGACTCTCTTCTAGGGCTGGTTGTCCCCAGCCTTTCATCCACTCTGACTGCAATACCTCTTGAGCAGTCGCTCTATCCTTCGGCCGAAAAGCCAGCATCGACCGAAGCATCGCCTCAAATGCCCTCCTCTCATCCTCCGTCACAATCCCTAATGCCGCCTCAGCCCGGGGCTTCTGTATGCAATGCTCAAACCTCATATCCCAAGTCCTGCGCGTGCCATCATGAACCCGAGACGTCTCGGAATTCAAATTTAACTCGCCCTCTTCGTTGAACCATTCCGATCTGTTGGGCCACTTTGCCCACCACTCCGGAGGCAAGATACCCAGAACTTCGACTTGCTCTGCTGTGACACAGTCTGCCGTTGCCCAGCAAACTTCGAATAAGGGTCTTTGGCCGAATATCTCCCAGATGGTACAGGCAAGTGTCCATATATCAGAGGGAAATGAGAGAGGCTCATCTGAGAAGCGGGCTTCCGGTGGTTGTAGACGTGGAAGGGTCTTTGAAGAGGATTTGGGAGTTGTATGTGGGTTGAATGATTCTCCAAAGTCGCCGAGGACGATCTTGTCCTCGCCGAGGGGGATTTCGTTGCTGCGAATACCATACCAGCCGGGAAGGTATACCTGTGCTGGGACACCAGTTGGTAATGGCATGCCGTCGACACGGGTTACTGGTTCTGACTGTGGCTCGCCAAATTTCTCGTACAGCTCTGACGTGGAGTAATGATCGATTGATTGTGGAAATTTGACAAGAATGTTGCCTTGATGGAGGCCTTGAAGAAACGAAGTTAGCCAAGGAGTTCAAGAACTTTCATTGAGTTTGTGACGTACCGCCGTGGACTATGTTCTCAGAGTGGAGAAACGCGACCCCATGAACAAGTTGAGCGATAATCGATTGCGCGACTTTAGGTAGGAAAAGACCCAAAAACGAAGCCTGTTTGGCATCGAGTAAACTCATTCGTGCTGGCGAAGTGCCGAGGCATTTGTGTCTCCCATTAGGACCGGCCTGCCAGAATTCATCGATGAGGGCTGGAATAATCTCTTGTCCCGGACGAGATGGCGAGCTCGCAAGAGAATGCATGAGATAAGCTTCGGTGGTGTGAGCGCTGGAGTCAGCGGTAAGAATCTTCACTGCCACATATCTAGCCCTTTGAATGTCACGGGCAAGCCATGTCGTTGAATATCTTCCGTACCCAAGCTTGTCGACTAGTCGATATCGGCCCTCATCCAGGTCGTCTCCGACTTTCAAGGGATGGTATCCTCCAGAACAGTAACCGTACAAATCCTCAACATATTCGATCACGTTGTACTGGAATCTGCCTGATTCTGGGGTCGATGGTCGAGGTCCACTGGGTGTATCTGCATGTCCACTCATCTTGTCTGTGTTTAGAAAGTTGCCGGTGGATATTGATAGTGTCTTTTAGAGAGGAGAGAGTCTTGAGACGAAGCTGCATAGATGCTTCTGGGCTCGTACAATATCCAACAAAGTACGTGCGAACACCTGCGAAAGCAGGATCAAAGTCGTGGCTAGTCAGTCGCGTTTGACTCGCTGTGATGAGAGGAGACGCCCTGCCCGCCTCCCGAGCCCGGCCGTTCTATAGTTAGTTATTATCCATGACTACAATATGACTAATCATTGATGCCTAACCTTTAGGTAGGTAACATCCAGCATAGCAGTCGATCAACGTCCATGTTATTCTTCAATAGCTAGGCTTATTGCTAGTACCTGCAATAGGAAGGCTTCTGGTTCGCAACGAAGTTCATAGTAGACTCCTGGAATTGACTTGCACGCTTCGCGGCCTCCTCCAGGGTCCAACCTTTGCTGCGTAGGTAGTCATTAATGCGGCCAGCATCCAGGAGGACTTTGCGGCGCTCTGCCGCGGTTGTAGGAGGAATAGCGACAAGGGACTCGAGCATGAGCGCCAGCTGTACGGCGTCCGAGGGAGGCACCCAGTCGTTTGTGGCCGGGGTAGTGACGGATGCAAGCTGCCCACGAATCACCGTGTCGTAAGACTGTTTGAGGGTGGTGGGGGGACGGTCGACGGGAGCAAGGGTTCCGGGAAGGTAATCTCGTTTCAACTATGTAACCACTATTATTCACTTGGGATACTTCGGTACCCGTAGCCCCGTCAATTACCCACACTTCCTTCAGCGCCGCGTTGATTCGCATGTCATGTATGAGGATAAAGCAATCTCGATGTGAATGGGATTGAGGATTTGGAGAGGGTTATCGGGCGGGCTATACATTGTTGCGCTGTATAGAGGGTTGTCCGACAATCGTGTAATCGTAGTAGCTGTGAGTTGGAGGTGTTCCTCAACGGCCTCTTCGTTGCGACGACGCTTTTGATGGAAAGGCGCTCGCAGGATATGGATCCTTGGCACATTGACATAGGCAGGAATTTCAGAGCTGTTGTGTTCGTCAAGTTGCCCAGGGCATACCGGCTATATAGAGAATGACGGGGGGAGGAGACGCTAGCTGTAGAGCGATTTGTCAAGGTGTACGGGGACGTAACGTGAGCTTCTGAATTGCAAGCACCTGGATTGCAGAGTCCTGTGGGATTTATTGCTCGAGGAGTAGGTAGATTGGCTCCGTATGCTTCAGGAGCGAGAAGTTGCCCGATACCAGGAAGAGTTGGTCCTTCGCGAGGCTGGCCGGGTGATTGTGCCACCAGGGTTAATTGTTGCCGACGTGATATCTAATATCGGCAAGGTTAATCATTAGCTTCATTCATGACAGAACAGGCAACCGGAAACAAACACTATATGCACGGTGCTTCACGCGGTAGTCCAGGCATCGTCGAGTTAGTGCTTGAGTCGTGACTCTGTTGAAAGTGGCTCAGAGGCCTGCTTTTGAAACACCGCAGACAGATGTGGCGCCTTGTCTGTTGCACCCTCGGCATCTTTGTTCAGAGCTGTCATCGGCTGTGCGTTTATCAGCAGGAATATCAGGGACAGTGTAGACAGACTCACTCCTTCACTCACCAGCTTCCTTCTCCCACCTACACACAGATACGTCCAACCATCAACACGCTGCTTACTTTGGTGGTGAAAGACGCCTGGACAACCCGCACGCAAGGAAAAAAAGCCTCGGTGAAGAGGGACTTATCCCCGACCTCACCGCATCTGACGATGAAGTGACGACTCAACCGATCGCACTTGACAAGCACTGCGATGGACACACGGCCGACCCAGACAAGGACGGAGGGT
Source organism: Penicillium goetzii (assembly GCA_037043885.1). Lineage (NCBI taxonomy): Eukaryota > Fungi > Ascomycota > Eurotiomycetes > Eurotiales > Aspergillaceae > Penicillium > Penicillium goetzii. The sequence goes on along the minus strand of JAWLST010000008.1, from coordinate 196,239 downwards.
ATTCGCAAGATCGTGGCCGACAAGATGATCATGGAACCCGTCGGCCCCAGTGTTCCTTGGGAGGGACCTATAACGCACGATTCATTCGTATTTTCTGCGAGATTGCCGCGTGTACCTCAGGATGTAGTGGTTTAATGGAGACGTTGAAGAGTCGTGACCACATTGCGCGAGTCGTGAATATGGCGGCCAGCTTATCACATCTGGTGGGTAAGTAGTGATTGACTGGAATTGCATGTCAAATGTTTGCCTGAGAACCCTAGACGTTGGAAGATCAAACTTCCTGAGCCCTTCCAGACTGTCCCGAGCGCCTTGTCCATCCATTGCATCAACTTCGAATTCCATGACTCATGGGTGCTCGAAAGAACTAATATACAAGGCTCATCCACTTTCGTGCAATATGCTGTGGGATTCGACTCGTTGCTAGAAGCAAAGTCGAAAGGAAGGAAGCGTGGACGTCTGGCATGAGGGGTTCGCAGATTTGCACTTCTGTCCAGAGAGAAGTATAATAAGTATAGCAGTGGGATCACTCGTTATTCCAGAGTGACCATGTCTCCTCATTTGTCTCAAGAGAAACATATGAAGGTAGATAAGTTGAAGTATATGTCTCAGACAGGGCGAAGATGAACGACTCTCAACAGTATGTCAATGAAGACGCTAGAGACGTTTATACATAGGAATCAAGGAAAACGAAGCAGGAGGGTGAAAGGAAGCGTGGTAGGTATATGTATGGAGCGATATAGCAGCCTGGGAAAATGTGAAGGTTCTTCTAGGGGGGAGAATAGAAAGGTCTTCTTATAGAAGGCCGACCAACAAAAAACAAAGCGATATGAAAGGTCCCAACCCAAACGAGGCGGAAATCTCCAGCAGTAGCCATGCACGACATCACCAATAATCTACCTAACTCACCCACTTCAAAGTTGACTCCTAACACCCCCCTCCTCCTTGACCTCCTTAACCTCCTCTCTCTCTCCCTTTCCCCCTCCTTCTTCCAAACCCGATCAACCTCCCCCTCAGTATTATACCCATAAGCCCACATCTGCGTCGCTGGATCACTCCACTTATTCGGACTATGACTCCCAACCTCTCCCACCGTCTCAGGCCTCATAGCCTTATCGCGGGCCCTCTGCACAGGTCCATCAGGGAAATACCATAATTTGCCATTCAGCAGGCTCGCTTCTTGCATTTTGATTGCGCGCGGGATGCGCACTTTTTCGAAGATTTGGAGCACGTAAGGGAGGTGAATTGTGTGCGTTAGTTTTGTGAGGGTCCGGGAGAGGGCGAGGCCGTCTTCAACGGCCATTGCGGCGCCTGTTCGGTGGGTTAGAGAGTGTTGTATAGGAAGGGGTGGGTGGGGGAAGAGGGGAGGGAGGGGAGGCGGTGGTTACCTTGGGACATGTAGGGAAGCATGGCGTGTGCTGCGTCGCCAAGGATGACTAGACGGCCGGTTGTCCAGCGTGATAGAGGGGTGCCGCTGACCAAAGGCCATTTGATAGTATTTCCAATCATGCCAATGATTTTTTCTAGTCTTGGCGCTATCAGTAAGATCGTGTCATACATTGACAAAAACCGATATACGTACCTTGAATCCCACCCCTGGAATTCACGCTTCATATCACTCAAAGCAGTGGACTGATCCCAAGTCGACGGGTCTGTATCATCGGGATGCGAAAGGACCATATTGAAGGACCTTCCTACGCCGATGGTGTAGGTCATAGCGTGTCTTTGATTTTTGATCCTGGAATAGAGTGAGTCTCGAGTTTCATACTGGGCTAGACAGTAGGTGGAGAGTTCAAAAAGGCGAGACAGTTACTAGGATAACGCGGCATCTAAAAATGTTAGTATCATCTTCAGTATACTCCGTTCTATACGAAACTAACCTTCAGAGAACACCCCGACAGACCCTCATCATGCTGGCTAGTTGACCTCATTTCCCAATACCAGACAAGAATGAAGAGGACACGGGATTTGAAATGTGAAACTCGCACACTCATAACTTATAACCCCAATACTTCCCCGCGATCCCAGTCCGCACCCGGGGATATCTTCCCAGTGTATCCCCGACGCCTGCGCCGCGCAGCCGATAGCTGAATAATCTCAGAATATAATATTTGGCCATCGCTGCCGTATAGGAATAGACAGACTCTCTGAATACACCAATTCTTAGTTGAGTCTATCTGGAAAACGAATCGTGATCATGTCGAATACAGAGGTTGTTACCGCGGTGGACTCGGAGGAGCAGTTGTTGGCGGATCTAGAGACGAGCAAGACAATGCCATTATGGGAACAGATGGCTCGATTGAACCCTCCAGCGCCGAATCCGACTACCGTGCCTTATCATCGGAAGTATAAGTCTATTCAGGCGAATTTGGAGCGTGCGGGAAAGCTTGTGTCTGAATCGCAAGCCGAGCGTCGGGTGTTGACGCTCGTTAACCCTGCCCGGGGTGTGTATACTCGTTGTTTCACAGCATCTACACTACTACCTACCTTCCCTCCATAGCAAAAAAGCTTTGCTTTCACTTTCATACTAATCAGCTGTACACTTTAGATGCCCCCTACACAACAGACACCCTCTACGCCGGCCTCCGACTAGTCATGCCCAACGAAATCGCCCGCGCCCACCGCCACACAGCCTTCGCCATGCGCTTCATTCAAAGGCACCGGCGGCTTCACAGCCGTCCATGGCCGTCGCATCTCCATGCAACGAGGCGACGTGATCCTCACCCTGACATGGAACTATCATGACCACGGCAAGGACGGATCTGGTCCGATGGTCTGGGGGAGTCGGCGGCGTTGAGGTATCTGAAGGAGGATGGATGAGAGGGCATGTTGCTCCCCCTATTTCTTTCCCCCTGTATTGTTTGTGTTGCAATATCCCAGTCATACGGTGATATATTGCTCCAATTTCCCCCAATCCCTCCCCAAAGTCCAATCCATGGTCAAAACGCCCAACTAATCTCTGCTTAAATGAACAGTGAGCCGTGTTCTAGGCGGTAGCGCCGAGCGCATCGCGGCCGGTGCGTCCTCGCCCGTCCGACGCGAGATCACCTCGGCCATTTATCATGTTATTAGTGGTCGGGGTCGGTCGGTGATTGGGGAGGAGGAATTTGTGTGGGAGCAAGGTGATACTTTTTGCGTGCCTTCGTGGTACAGGTATCAGCATTTTGCGAGGGATGGCGAGAAGGAGGAGGGGGTTATTTGTTATCGGTTTGATGATCGGCCTATGCTTGATGCGTTGGGGTTTTATCGGGCGGAGGGGGTGGATGTGGAAAGTTTAGTGTCGGATTAATCATAGGAGGGTAGTAGTACATGGTTTGATAGTATGAGGGTTGAATCGGGGATGGTTTGAGAGTGTTTGTTCTTGCTGGAGATGTACATGGTGTATGTAGTATGTAGTGGTTGTACCACGTCCTTGTTTGATTACTGTGTTCTTTGGAAAGTATGCTCGTTTTGCAGTACGTCTAACTATGTATATCAAAAGATCTAGAATAAGATCTAGAATCAGGGGATGATTGTACAACTGCCTCAATTTTCCATGTGCTACACCGTGTAGTTAATATGGTCGTACGCTCAGGCGTTCAGTGGAGGTTTACCTTTTGTCGTTCGTTTCAGAGTCGCCCCACCATCACCGTTGAACCAGAAAAACGAGAAAACTAGAAAGTCAGGCCGAGAACGATATTACTCGACCATCACACAAAGAATTCCTTTTGCCGGGGCAGTGATTAATTATTTCTAGCATCATTATTATGATTGGTAGAACAGGTCAGAAGAAGCGAGAAGAAAAGAAAGAAAGAAAAATTCCGCCCGCGGTTATGCGCCACTGCAATCACGATAGATTAAAAGAGTAAAAGGTTAGGAGATTGGAATGGAATATTCCGTGATTTCAATATTTGTGACCGGGTTGCATACGCGCTGGATCTCCGTGTTACCCTCTCCACCTACACGGAATATACGCAGGAGTATTCCATGCAGGTTAATTCTTCGGATGCGACGTACCGAAGGGCGGTTAGGCAAGATGGAATTTTGGGGGCTTGATTATGGATATGTCTTCTAGCAGTATGACGGCATTCTAAAAATGATATGGCTGGTGTGAATCGAGGTCTCACATTTCACGAGTCCAGCCTGCGATAGGTATGGTCGTGGTGGGAGAGGTCTCAGCTGGGAGTACTCCGTACAGCAGTACAGCGGAGTCCTCTATGCAGGGCATAGCTCGGTAAGGTATCCAACCTAGTAGACGGAGTACACTAACAAGGTGGCTTAGGACGTATAATAATAAGGTGAAAAATGGCTGTGCTATGTATGTATCGAATGATATCCCATTGCCGATGAATTAATTGATACCCTACAATACTGTACTCCCTGAAAAAGGGAACTGACCCACCGTAAACCGCCACCCTCATCGTATCTGCGGTTTGTCGTCTACCACGTCTACAGCCGTAGTTTGTACCTGTCAAAACGACGTGGTCATATCCAATTTTATTATACGAGAAGCGGCTCAGTGGAAATTAGAATGAAAATAAAATAATAATCTATAATATCGTACCACACAAAGAATTTAATTCCCCGAAGAACAAAAAAAAAAAAAAACCTCAAGGGCCATCACCGACACCCCGCCACTTGGGGGTCTCATTGGGTGGTGACTGGGATGAGCACAGCTGAAGGCTGAGCGGAGATGCCCGCACCGCACCCAATGACAATCTTCTCCTTCACCATCACCGACTGTTCGGTGGACCAACTCCCATGCAAGGCAGTTCAATGTTCCCCCACTCGGGTCACCTTTAGCCTCTAGGAGGGTCCCTTTGGTCCCTTCTTTACGCCAGTTTACGGGGACAGTCCCTTTAGACAAACGCCTGAAACTAGCGACCCCCCCGCTCATCGTTGCCCCTCATGGCAAACTCGAAAGGTGCCCGTTCCCTGCGAGTGGAGATGGCCGTGTTTCAGCCTCTGCAACGCAAGGAACCCGCCCACTCGTCATTGGCCCGTTACGCGGCCCTTGTCCAGCAGTTCCTGAGGATCTTGACTATCTTGGAAAGTCTGGGAGGTCGGAGTCCCTGATATTGCCGCATTATTATGGGGTTTGGTCGTCCGTTAGGGTGTACTCCGTCACCCGTGTACATGGGCTGGGACAGAAGGGGAATTAATCGGACGAGAGTACTGGAAAGCTGGGTCTCCACATCGACTGGAGTTTGTTCTGCAGGCGGACGGAGTCAGTCGCGGAGATGGGATGAGGCCTGGGTACATATACCCATTTGCGTGCTGCTCACCTTTTTCCTTTCTCTTCTTTCTTTCTCAGCAGCAAGCAAGTCTTCTCTCTTTCACTCTCTCTTTTTGTTTTTGTATTCGTGCTGGGCACTCCTTTTTCAGTCACGATGTTCTTCACTCTTCCACTCCTTCTGGCTGCTGGCAGCCTCCCCCTCATTTCTGGGGCTCCAGTCGCATACTCTCTCTCTCGCGCCTCTGCAGATGTAGTTGAAGTCGACCAAGCCACGTCCAGCCACTCCCTCAGCGGACGTAGCAGCAACCTCTACGCCGCCGTCTTCGGTGGCACCGGCCAGGTGTCCGATGGATGGCCCGCCGTTTCTAGCTGGATCTCCAGCTTCGATGATATGTTCGAGAGCAACAAGGAGATCATGGGATCTTCTTGCTCGCAGTGGGGTGTCCCTGATACCACCGAGGACGAGATGGCCACCATGAAGACTGCCATTAACAAGATCGCCGGCGAGTCCGGCGTCGATGCCCGCTTCATCTTGGCTATCATCATGCAGGAGAGCAACGGCTGTGTCCGTGTGCACACCACCAACAACGGCGTCGTCAACCCGGGTCTCATGCAGTCTCACAACGGCAAGGGCAGCTGCAACGCCGGTGTCAGCTCCCCCGAGAACGTCCAGAACCCCTGCCCCGAGTCCGAGATTGAGCAGATGATCCGCGATGGTACCATGGGTACTACCGACGGTGACGGTCTGCAGCAGCTCATCGAGCAGAACGGCGGCACCAGCGATGCCACTGCCTACTATAAGGCTGCTCGCTGCTACAACTCTGGCTCGATCGCTTCGGATGGTAACCTCGGCGCTGGTATCGCAACTCACTGCTACGCTTCTGATATCGCCAACCGTCTGCTCGGCTGGGCTTCCGGCACTAGCAGCTGCAACGACAACACCATCGGTACTCTCACCGGCTCTAACTGGAGTGGTGGCTCGTCTTCTGGCAGCTCTAGCAGCCCCACCACCACGTCCACCGCCAACCCTACTGGCGTGACTACCATCCTGCCCGAGCCCGCGGCGCCCACCTCCGCCCCCTCTACCACTGCTCCCAGCACCTTCGTCCCCACCACCACCCCCGTCGCAGCTGTCCAGACCCCCGAGCCCGTCCCTGCTGCGAGCAGCACTACCACTACCACCGAGGCCCCGACTACCTCTACCTCTACCTCGGGCGCCGAGCTGTACCCGCACGCCATCTCTCCTTGCCAGGAGTACTACACCATCCTCGAGGGTGACTACTGCCGCAAGGTGGAAGTGCAATTCGGTATTACCGCTGCTCAACTGCAGGCCTGGAACACCGGTCTGGACGATAGCTGCACGAATCTCTGGAAGGGATACCAATACTGTGTGAAGGCTTGATGTCTTCCACAAACAACCATTCATTGACTTGAATCTCTGTGTCTATCTTTGTGCATTTCTTTTTACTTCGTCTCCGGTACGCAGTCACTCTCACTGACTGACGTCCGGATCCCCTTTTTTCGTGTCTTTTCTATCTTCTTCAAGGTCAAGGGCTGAGCCCTTGATCAATTTTCATTTTCTCTTTTAGAGGGCTTGTGTTTGTTGCTGAGACAAATCCTATCTCACAAAAAAGATCTCTTTGGACAAACAGTCGGCGTGTGCTTGGCAATTGCCATTTTTGCAGCGGGAGATTTTAGAGAGAAGAGAGAGTGGGAGCTATGTTGTGGTATGGATTGACTGGTTCTTGTCCATATTTTCACACAACTTTGCACTCCTTTTTATTCCCGCTGGATTTGGTTTTTGTCGGTGCCGCTGACACGAATTGATGATTGCATTTTTCAACTCTGTTGCGAGGCTTGACTTGACTTGATACCAACTGCTATCTGCGTGGCGGCAAATACATTTCACTTTCTTTTTACTTCTGATCTTACAATGTAGTCAGTGTATTGTTTCTTTGGATGCTCAAGGTAGAGTTTAGAGGGATCAAGTCAATGTCGATGGCTTCGGCGCTTAGCTTTGGAGGTCTTACGCACCCAGTCCTACAACACAACCACTATGTACAATCACCATGGACAATCACATTGTACTCTGCATTCTACATACCCACAATGCCTCCGATCCGAAGGCGCTTACACCCTCCTCCTCTATCCACCCTCAATCTCTATCCGGAACACTCTACCTACCGCCCCCATCATGCAATGCAGTACAACCTACCCGCAGACCCTGCATCATCGCATGACAATGTCCCCACACATACTCATAGATATTACTATAGTAAGGTGGGCATATTTTCTCCGGGCGCGTAACTCGCAAGATAAATATGGATTATGTATGACGCATGACGTATGCTATAATATGTCCAATGCATTCTGCAGGTAAGCTGTGCGACGCCCTGTAAGGCTGTCCAGATATGCGCTGCCGCTGCGTGCCCGGGTTGGGTTGGGCGGTTAGGCGGGTTGTGTGATTCGTGTTCGGCGGGCGGATGGTACATAGGCGTGTATTGGTGCGGGTGCGGGGTGAGACCCTATTGTTGGGGGTGGGATTGATATGGGATGGTATGATTTTGGGGTTCTAGTTATTAGTAATGGCCTAATAGGTGTCGTCAGGAAGTCAGGATTAGAAAATGGTAAGGCTGTGTCTGCTGGTGTAGAAGTCGTGGTAGTGGCGCTTTTTGGTAGTTGCTAGTTATGAGAATTAAGTATAATCACCAATTTGATTTTTGTGCTGATGGGAGTAGGAAAAATAGAGATTCTCTGGAAATAGGCCTATGTTTTATTACCTGAATCTTGCAATAATCTAATCGTCTTCTTGTTACGGCTCATGCCCAGGAACACCAGCTAAACATGCCGAAAAGACCAAATATGGCATAACCCATGTTCTGGCATGCCTGGGATCGAGATAAGTAATGCATATAACTTAGGGGAGGCAGCCTCAACACTTCTCCAAGTTCTAGTTTATTAGAACTGCATGGTTCTAGGTGACCGTGAATAGAGGGAACATAGATCCCTTATGATCTTACTACCCATAGTAATCCAATGCCAGCCTTGGTATTCTAAGATAGTTGGAAACACGGTTAAGAAACAGCTTAGAAGATAGGAAAGATAACAGGCCAAAGTGAATTCGCAAAAACGCAACCCTATAAACTTCCTCATCCATCCTCAATTTGTGACTGCCCCCCTGCTAATCAAATATTGAGCTATGGATTGATCCTCTTTGGACAGTGCAACGTCGAGTGCAGTGCTATACTGCTCAAGCCGACGAAACTGGAGGTTGACATCTGCCTTGCCGTCTTCCACCAGGTACTGAATTATATCCATGTTCTCTGCCTCGATGGCATAGGCGAGCGCACTGCCATATTTTCCGGCTGGGAACCTGAATGGGAGGAGGTTCACGTCCGCCTTAGCTTCCTCCACGAGGTATTCCACTATTTCTAGGCGTCCCCAGTAAGCGGCTGCAGCAAGGGCACTGCCATAATGGCCTTTCTCGAGTAGAAGGTTTGCGTCCGCCTGAGCTTCCTCCACGAGGTATCTCACTATATCTAGGCCTCCCCAGTAAGCGGCAGCAGCAAGCGCACTGCCATACAGACCAGTCTCGAGTAGAAGGCTCGCGTCCGCCTGAGCTTCCTCCACGAGGTATCTCACTACATCTAGGCCTCCCCATTCGGCAGCAGCAGCAAGCGCACTGCCATACAGACCAGTCTCGAGTAGAAGGTTCGCGTCCGCCTGAGCATCCTCCACGAGGTATCTCACTACATCTAGGCCTCCCCATTGGGCAGCAGCAGCAGCAAGCGCACTGCCATACTCGCCAGTCTCGAGTACAAGGTTCACATCTACCTGAGCTTCCTCCACGAGGCGTTTCGTCGTTTCAAGGCTGCCATGATACGCAGCGGCGGCAAGGCAACTGCCAAACCTTTTACTGGCAGAGCCCTGGTCGACGGAGACTCCTCGTGAGATGAGGTCTGCGCACAAAGGCACGCAGTCAGCCATCGCAGCTATCGTAAGCAGACTGTCACCTTCCTCGTTTCTTTGGGTTGGGTCAAAAATCCGGTTTTCAAACCACTCGCCGAGGACCTTGTATAGCGCAAAGTAGGCTACCGCAAATATTGGCGTAGTAGTGGGTGTCAGATCATTGATTCCCAGCGTTAAAGGTTTTGAAGAATGAAAATAGACAGAAGAGTAGCGTTTAGGGAAGACATGCGCGGCCCATAGAATGAAAAATGGGCTGCTTTCCTCTAGAGATCCGAGGAACTGCTTCAGGTAGATGACCGACTCGTCGCTTTCAGTCTGTTGAAGAGCGTAGAATGGCCAAGAGGTCTGAATATATTCAGAAAAAGGATGCGTCGGATCAAATGGATCCTGAATATGCCCGGAGTCTTGCAAATTGTCTGTGGCGAGTGTGGTTGTCCCAGTTGGGCTGAATGCTTTGATGAGAGATTGAAAGCACACTTTCGCACAGAAGGAAAAGGCAGGTTGGGTAATGTTCTGAGCGGTCTCAAAATATTCTCGGGCGGAGAGATGGAAGAACCTCCAATCGCCCTCGGAGTCAACTATCAACAGGTTCTCACAGATTGATAATAATGAGTCTGTCTGGACGCGGTTCACCAACTTAATCTGATCCCTTTCAAGGCTGATCCGAACGGCGCCAAGAAGCTCCTCACTAGAGAGCGGCGATGGGGCACACATCACCCATTTGATGGTTCGCTCGGCCAGCTCTTTTTCGGGGCGTAGACGGTTTTGAATTCTGGAGTAAATTTGATCGTATGTAGCGTTCAATCCTCTTGGGAGAGTTTGCAGTGCGTATTCAATCGAGTCAATTGAATCACATTTCGTTATTTGTTTGACTTGAAGGGCCGCCCAGAGGAACCTGTTTGTTGCTTTAGTGGGAATCTTTCCTCACACTGAATAGAAACTTACATGTTGTCACACTTGTCGAGAATGGTAGTGATGATCTCGCTTTTCATCGCATTCACGTCCGAGTCAGGATGTCTCTTTCCGAACGTATCCATTTCCATCTTTACAAATTTCTCAATATCGGCCTTGTTGTCGCTAGCGTGGATAATGACTGTAGGTCCCGAGCCGTACATCCTCGCAATTTCTTTCTCTGGCCGACTTGCAACAAATAGTTTCACTTTGTTTCCGGCTTCTGTCTTGCGAGAAAGGTCATCAAGTCTCTCCATCAGCAGGTCAAGCTCGTGGTCAAGGACTTCATCCAAGGCGTCGAGGACGATGAAGGTTGTTGAATACAGATTGAAGGACTCGAGAAGCTGATGATGACAGTCTGATAGCCCGAGTTGTGATGCTCTATCCGTAGCTTTGCCTCGTGCTTCTTGAAGGCTTTTTCTGACAGACTGCGTGTTGCTTTTCGGGGCAGCGAGCTGGCGAACCAAGCTTCGAAGCACTGGTAGCGCCTCGTACCGATCCTGCTCATCTCGGTTGCAGAAGAAATAGGCAAAGCCTTCCATCTGGGATCCCACAGAGGTCCCAATATGCTTGACTACCGCTGAAGTCAAGAATGTTTTTCCGGTGCCAGCTATATTCTCTCAGGTAAGCTGTATGTTCAATATCGGGCGAGCAAAAGCAAAACTCACGGGACCCTTGAAGCCACAAGACACTGGATGAGGGCGAATCCACCCACTTGCAAAATTTCTCGTTTTCAATAAGCCAGTTTCCGGTGTCTGGCCGGCGTCTCTCCTCGATCTCATCGTGATGACGGCCGTATTGAACAGTAGAAATCCACTCGAGAAGATCTCTCCGCTCTTGCTCGCTCACCCTCTGAAGAACTTGATCCACGTTATGTTTGATTTTCTGGAGAGAAATTTCAGCTTCTTGGAGATACTTCCTGAGGTCGGCATCTTGGCGAGCATGAGCTGTAATCTCGCACTTATCTGCAACCGTTGCAAGATCCTGTTCTTGACTTTGCAGTTCAGATAGCATCGTGGATGGCTTCTTGGTGTCAAAGACTGCACGGCAAAATTGCACCGCGGTATTGGACGACAGATCGGTCGACGTGGCTAAGAGTTCCAGCACGCATGCGTATAAGTCCACCAATTTATCGTGAAGCTTATCCACTACATCCTTCCTCCCAGTTCGCTCGGGGGTATATATCTCATAGTAGACCTGACCGCAGAAGATGGCACCGGCCACTTTATCGACAACAGAAAGGAGCGCGGTTTTTTCTTTGTCGAAAGTGTCGATTTCCTAAATATTGTACTGTGTTAGCGCTCGCATCTTGAAGATGATTTGGAGATTTCTTGAAGTTAACCTGCAAAATCGATTTCGCAACTGCCCATACCCCGGCCCCAGGAGATGGCGAAAATTGAATGGCCGCGTCTCCAATCTTCTTCGCCCATTGAACAACGTGAACGGTTGTCTCTCTGATTGGAAGCTCATGATCGCCGATTTGAATCTTCCAATCACGGGCAAGGCTTTGATCCCGAATTCTTTCAGCCTCCTTTTGGAAAGCTTCAATCTGATCGATCAGGGGCTCGGAACTTTGCAGCCCTCGCTTCTCGAGTTCTAGCTGCGATTTTCGTGACACCTTTTCAAAAGCCTCGAGCCATAAATTACGCTCATCGGTCGTCGGCTGCGCAGGGTCAATAGCTGTGTTTTGAGGGCTGGTCGGTGGAGGCAGCCCCACGCCATTGTTTGCGGTATGTGTTGGGCCGGAACTGGTGGTGGGGTCTGTTGGCTGCGGCGGTCGCTTCAATCTTGCTGCAAGACGTTTGAATACCATGATTGAGGTGATTTTGTGAGATCAGTAGGATGATGATATTCTAGATCTCAAGGCTTTGTCGAAGACTAATAAAGCGAGCCTCCAAAATGATGGGAGCCTGACACAGCCCCGAGCCTCACAGCCCCTCATTTCAGCTGGGCGCTTAGGCCGATACAGATGCAGTTTATGCTGCATATTTATGCGAAGACGCGACGACGGTTGCGATAGCGAGAGCAGTAGCCTGCAGAACGTAAATTGATTGATCGTGATTCGAATTGGTGTTAAGCATGTCCCCTCGTTCTGTACAATAGAGAGAGTGACCGTGTAACATAGGTCTGGGGGTTGATAGACTGTGCTAGGTCGTTTTATGAGGGGATAGAGATTGTTTTGATTAGATTGTTTTGATTAGATTGTTTTGATTCATATATTATTTAGTTCGCGAGAACAACATCACAAGCGCCCCCGATACCTCAATCTCCGGGTTCTCCTGCACAGACTGTGTTGGTGAAATTTATCGCTGCGAGTCGATATCCCGATCGGAATCCGCAGGATTTGAAACTTCTGCAACAGATTAGGATGAATAGTATGCAGATTGTTACGGAGTTGGCGATGGAGATTATTGATATTGTGTTCAGGGTTGTTTTGGAGCCGAGGTGGAAACAGAGTTTATTAGGGGCTTGGTGGTTTTCGTTATATTGTAGCAAGGACACCCTGCTTGGCTGAGACTGAGTGATTACGGTTCCTGCTGACAAAAGTCTAGCATTCAATGCGGCGGTTGTCCTCATCGTTGCTGTCTGGGTGTATCGAGATACGAGCCTTTGCAGCGCTTCGATGACCGCCCAAGTCTCTTTGTCTACCATAGTTTATGTTTCTTTGCGAATCGCTGATGCCTTTTTCTCTAGAAACGGAGCTTGAACGCTTGACGCCTACATTGCCGGCTCTGGCGAGTACTCGTGGCTCGAATCCGGCTACTTATCTTGGTCTTCCGCCATTTAGAATGGAGCTTAGTGAGTTAATGGTAGATGATGATCTTGTTGCGATGATTAATAAGCAGCGGCTCTTGCCCCAGGATTCGGGGTCAGCGTATCCAGTATGAGTATTAATGGCATATCCACTGTTCAGAAGTTACAAGGGTTCAATTTCTGGCCAATCCATGTTGTAGGCACTAGGTGCTTGCATGTATTACGATGGAAAATTAGTACGTAAACACCTCAATGCTCCTCACCCCTCAAACACTAGCCGATTCACCTCACTCCCCATTCATCTTCGCAAGACTGGCCTTATGCGCAATCTTCGCCAACAACGGCGCCATACCAGCATGATTACACTCCGGCTGGAACCTCTTACTCAACAACGGAGAACTCTCCACATCCACATTCCCATCATCATCCCGCTTCGAAAAGCTAAATCCCGGCGTCCGCTGCACACAACTATACTGCGCATCCGCGCCGCGCAAAGCACAAATCTCATTCTTCACGCAATCGCCCGTACAAGCGGGCACGCTGTATCCACGCGTCCGTCGAGCCCAGAACTCATTGAACACAGAAGAGTCTTTCTCCATGGCCACGGTGACGTTGTGCCAGAAGGCCGGAGTCAGTTCGGCTGTGTTTGGTGTTGGAGGGGAGAGTTTGCTGCCGTAGTCCTTTTTTGCGGTATAGTATGGTACCCAGTCTGGTTTTGTTTGGAAGGATGGATCGCTGATGTTGGCGATGTATTGGGTGAAATCCATCACCGCGAAGGTTTCCGGGTCGATATCGTAGACGCGGAAGGAGGGAGGGCCAGACGTAGGTGTCATTGATGGTGCGACGTAGCCCATTGCCGTGGCGGTATCCCAATTCCGATTTTTGTAATCGGAGTACGCGATTTGGAACTCATCTGTGTGCGTGTGTCCGAAGAAAAGGCCTGCGATTGTGGCTTCGTATCGCTGGATGATTTGATCGAAGTAATGCGAGTGATCGCGGAAATGGTCCACGTTCCCGGATGGGATATGCGATATTAACCAGACGCGTTGGCCTGCATTCTCGGCGGCTTGGAGTTCTTCGATTAACCAGGTGAGTTGACCGTTGGGATCGTATTCCATTGGTTCTGTGTAGGAGAAGAAGTTGTATTTGTAGTAGAAGATGCTGTTGTAGGAGATGATGCGGAGTTTGCTGTTTGGGTGGATGGCTGAGTAGGAGCCGTATTCGTTTGCGTTTTGGACGCTTTCGATGCCGGTTAGGGTCATCCAGTTGGCTGTGAGAGCTTCGTAGGCCCATTGGGGGTTGTATTTGCTGGGGATGTTGTTGGATGGGAAGAGGTTTAGCGGTGCGGCGTCGTGGTTACCAAGGGCGGCGTATACGAGGCCGAGATGGTTCTCCATCGCGCCGTAGGTGGAGTTAAAGTCTTGTAGTACTTCTTCTTTGTTCACGAGCCATACATCGTGGGCGACGACGTCGCCGGTGTAGATTGAGAAGGCTGGGTTGAGGTCTGCTATGGCGGTCATCATAGACTCTTGGAGTTGGTGGGGAGGATCGCATTTGGTATTGCCGAATGGTCCGCATGGCCTGTCTGTTTTTCCTGGGGCGTCTTCGTCGGAGTATACGCGACAGCAGATCGGCTTGGAACAGTCATAGTTGGAGCCGGTCTCGTAGGATAGATCGACGTGGGTATCACTGAAGTGGACCACCTTGATGGGAGGTTTACCGCTTGGCGGAGGACGACCTTTCGCTGGCTTAGGCGAGGGGAAGGTCAAGTCGAATGGACGGACATCGGGGAAGTCGCAGAGACCGACTAGAGCCGAGCAGAGTGTCTTGGCTGTGTGGGAGCCCACATGCATGTTCTTGAGGGCATAGTGCAAGGCTGGGACCTCGCTGGCGATGACACCGGCGCAGACATCTCGATCCTCTGCCTGTACATCATGGTTAGAGAGTGCACTTGACACGCTGTGGATACTCTGTGAAGTATGAATAACAACTTACGCCGCTAATATCACAGACGCCGGTCAATACATCCTCCAGGAAGCCTTCACCAAAGTCGGACACGAGCTTCAGACCACCCAAGAGAACCTGATAATGGACCAAGTGGTTAGGAAAATGACTCGACAAGAAATTTTGAAGAAGATAAACGGACCTGGCAACTTCCACAGTCCACGGCCTCCTTGAAGTCATTCCAGATGGTGGTGATCCAGCTTTCTGCAGCTCCAGCCTGGGCCCCCGGCAGCGATGCCAGAGGCGCAAGGACTGCAAGTAGGACTGCCTGCTTCATTTGGATAAACCGGCAGGATGATAGTTCCAGGGACTGACAAGCCAGAAATTAAAGCAAGAGAACGTGGTTTTCTGGCTGGGTTTATATCATCCCCTCCTGGAGATACCAAGAACGTGGAGACAGGCATCACTCCTAACTATATACCTCGATCCACCCTTAGACATCTGCACGTACATCCGCCCAGCCAAACGATCCTACCATACGCTTAGGACCGGACAACGTTCCTGCAGGAGAAGCCTAAGCGAAGCGATCATCAGAGTTATCCTCCAGCCAAATATCTCCACATTGGGGATAGACTGGAGCCGTGCCACGATGATTGGCTTATGATTGTCGATCGCAACTGACAGCATCGCAAGCACACCTGTTCGTGGAAAAGCTCCAGAAAGACTAGCTTGAACGCGACCAGTCGGAACCGTTATCGACCGTTATCCTGTCGGAGTTTAATGGAGGCCGATCAGGCGACCGTGAGGGGCTGGCAAGCGAAGAGTTACTACATTGTTGAATAAGTTATGCAGCCAAGCAGCTAACGGGTGGGCGTTGCAACACTGCACGGCGCGGTACAGCCCTGGAGAACTCTAGGTTGAGTTTCGCTATTCTCGGGGACTGATTATATGCCGTGGTGAAGGGGAGAGATATCGTGACTGAGAATCGTGATGGAGTCGGTCGCGTTGATTCGGTCTTCACATGAATATCATGACAAGCTCCATTACCCCTTACTAGTGAAGGCCAAGGAACATGATCTGCTTTCCAGGGTCTGAGCTAGCGCGCAGTCAGCAGCGGAGCTTCTGCGGGGTCATTCAGGGTGATTATGGGCTTGAAGACCCAGTAGATTATGACGGACGTATGCACTACTGTAGGCGGAGGTTTCAATTGGAGCCGCAAGATAATCTTGATCGATGCATTCATGGCGTTCGAGCGGATAATGTGGGCTTCGAATAGGAGTGCCAAGATCTAGAGGAGTGCAGGAAAGTTTGGAGATGGTACAAAAGTCTGGCTGTGGTTTGAATTCTAGGGGAGTGGTACTGGGAGTACCTAGGTAGGTAGGTGGAAGGTCTTCCAGCCCTGGTTCTGGTTATACATAGGTAGTTCAATGATGGGGGAATATATATCCGCACAGCGGAAGAGATAGCTACGCGTGAGGTGGGCTACCGTTCCAGCCTCGCAGGCTAGATGCGAACCGGTACGGAGGGAAAAAAGCACTGGCTATTCGTTAAGATCCCATATAACTCCCTTGGGTAGTTATATAGAGTCTCAGAAATCGCAGCTTAGAGAGCCTGGTCTGGACCA
Source organism: Penicillium goetzii (assembly GCA_037043885.1). NCBI lineage: Eukaryota > Fungi > Ascomycota > Eurotiomycetes > Eurotiales > Aspergillaceae > Penicillium > Penicillium goetzii. The sequence goes on along the minus strand of JAWLST010000008.1, from coordinate 179,785 downwards.
GGGCCAGCCCGGGTATTCACCATTGACCATAACCGAGAATCAGGCCGCAAGGCGGCAAGAGAAGGATCTGCTCACTAACAGGCTAACCGCGGGACCAGGCACAGTCACACAAGCACCAGACAAGCACTAGAGACCAAAGGGTTAAGCGTCATGGTCCCCGACGCCATGGATGCCAGCCACATACGTGCGCTTTAATTCAGAAGGATGGACGCCGACCGAGCAGTCGAGATACTGTTCTTTTTTTTTACGAATTGGATACTCCTCATCGAGTGGAATTACCCGAATAACAGCAGGATCTAGGTTTCCCTCATAATCCTGGCACCAGGGGCTCGTGTATAATCCTCGTGAGACTGGAGAGTTGCCCGTTAATATTGGAAGGTTTGAGATGTGGATTGAGTGGCGCTGGGCGTCGTCCCGAGAACCAAACAGAGCAGGACCAACCAAGATGGTCATTGGCGAGCCAGCGGGTGAGCGTGGAGGTGATGGGGGTCTATTGAGGGTTTGCTACCTAAGTACTGTACCCTTTTTCCTTTGTTATGGAGGATCAAAAGTAGTGTTGTGTATGACGTATAGCTCTATACATCGAGGACTTCGCGGATTGTCTCTGTATATAACAGGCTAGACAATGGCGTTTCTTAGAGAGACCAGCGGTGGAAATCTGAGACAACAGGAAGAGACATACAGACTGTCGGTTCAATTAGGTTTAACCGTTTTAATAGAGAGGCTGTCTGTCATCTGTATGATAATAGCGCATAAGCGGAGACTCGGTTCCGATCGCGGCGGGGAACCGAAAAATTCCCTTTGGAGAGCCAATTGGGAGCCAATAAGAAAGAATCTCACGATGATCACGCTTTTTCCCTCTCACTTGCTTCTTTCCCCTCATAGGATCAAAGCTGCGCTGATCGATCCTGTTCGACTTTGGATGTGCGTTCCTATGTCGAACCTCGTTGGTTTCTGCGCCAGTTAAACTCTCGTATATCCTTTTCCTCCTCGCCGCTTCCCTTAAGCGGGTCTCCCCAGCCTTGTTTTTACCCCGGATTCGTCGGCACTTCCCAACTCAACAACACCAACGGTCTCTCCCCTAGAGACCATGGAGCCGAAGCTGGCCCGATTCGCAACTCCTCCCTCCTCCGATCGCGACTATGCATTGAGGCACATCTGCTTTCCAATCGATACTTGCCTGAGGCTTTCGTGAGTGTGGAAAGCCCGTCCGCGCCTGCGGTGCGCGGTGCCTTCGTCATGGAAACTCGTCGACCGGTCACGCTCGGTGTCTCGATCACCTTCTTCATTATCGCGACCATCTTTGTCAGTTTGCGGTTTGTCTCGCGCATCTTCGTGGTGCGTAGGGTTGGGTTACACGATCATTTGATGCTGGTCGCGTGGGTACGTTGTTGCTCCCGAGTCCCTGGGGTCCCTGCATGCGCTTGGGGTGGTTGCGCTTGAATGAGCGCATCCTTGTTCTGCCTCGAAGCACGAATTTGAAGTCCATTGGTGATATACGTGGTAGTTCTATTGCTAAACCTAGCTTTAGCTCATTGATTTTGGCTTTTCCTTCTCGCTGTTCTACGCGACCCAGCACGGATTCGGCCTCCACTCAAGCGACATCCCGGCCGAGAATAAAGAGGCGCTGAACAAGGCCAACTATGCATTTACGGTGCTATATGTGGGTTTAATCTCTGTCTGCAATGTTCAGGCATCAATCATGCTAATATGTCGGCTTCTTAGAACCCGGCACTCATGGCTGTCAAAACCTCCATCCTCGTGTTTTACCTGACCCTAACACGCAATCAAAAAGTCTTCCGATGGGCAAATTATGCTACACTCGCGGTAGTCAATTGCGCAGGCTTTGCCTTAACAATGGTCAACGTATTCCAGTGTCGCCCTGTCTCTGCTGCGTTCTACTCGACCGTTCCCGCCGGCGCCAAGTGCACCGACATCGTCACGCTCTACCTTTCCTCCTCCCCCGTCAATATCATCACCGATCTGGCCATTCTATTCCTCCCGATTCCGATCCTGACGCAGATGCGTCTCCCATATAAGCAAAAGGTCATTCTGGTGATTACGTTCAGCTTTGGTTTCTTCGTGGCGGTGGTCGATGTGATCCGAATCGCTTTTCTTCAACAAGCCGCAATCTCGCTCTCTCTGACTATGAAATCGATCCATTTGCAAAATAATACCGGTGCTGACTTTAGCTGTAAGCAAACGGTCCCTTTTATGCCGGTATATATATTGAGGGTTGCGCTAATAAAAGCTTGTCTCTACAGGGTACGCCTCGCTTTCATTCATGTGGTCCGTTGTCGAAGTCAACGTCTCGGTCATCTGCGGCTGTGTTCCAAGTCTCAAGCCACTTGTCGCGCGCCTGATGCCGAAATTGATCAGAGATACCGATGACCCTTATACGAGTCCCCGCAACAATTACGCAACGGGCGAAAACCAGGTCGTGGTTCCCCCTCCTGCCGTGATACCAGGTTCTCTCAACGCATCTCCCGCAGTATCGCCATCGGACAGCAATGGAAGTAAACCCTCTCAAACAAGAAGCGGCAGCACAACTGCCCGTAGACAGAGCTCAAATGCGCCGATGGGCATCCTCGACTTTCTGGGCGAGCCCGGGAACGCTCCCACCGATACTGAAGCGAATACACATACGAGCACATCCTACCCGCCTGATATTACATTCTTTGATTTTGTCAACATGAAGAATCCTGAGAGCATGCTCAAGCTGAACAATCGAGAGTCAATTGCCCCAATCGCATTGACGACGCTTTTGTTTTTCCTGTGGGGATTCGCGTATGGGTTGCTTGACATATTGAATGCGCAGTTTCAGACCATCGTTCAACTGGATTCGTGGCACTCGCTGGGCCTCCATGGTGCCTACTTTGGTGGGTATGTCGTTGGCCCATTACTGGTCGGACGCCCAGTCCTGAAAACCTGGGGTTTCAAGTCCACCTTCATCACCGGACTATGCATATATGCCTGTGGAACCCTGATTTTCTGGCCATCTGCGGTTCTCGCCTCTACGGCTGCATTTACCATCTCCAATTTCATCGTCGGGTTCGGTCTTGCTGTCTTGGAAACCGCAGCCAATCCTTTCATTGCGCTTTGTGGTCCTCTGGAGAATTCAGAAATCCGGTTGAACATCTCGCAGGGTGTGCAAGCGGTCGGCAGTGTCGTGTCTCCACTTCTGGCCAAGAAAGTCCTTTTCAAGAATGTTCAAGATTCCGCGTCTCTCGTAGACGTGCAATGGACATACCTCGGAATCGCTCTTTTCGACGTCCTCCTAGCAGTCGCATTCTATTACCTGCCCATCCCAGAAGCCTCGGACGAAGACCTCGAAGAACTAGCCAACCGCCGCAGAGAAGACAACATGACCAAAGTCATCGGTATCCCAGTCGTCTGGCTGACCCTCGGCCTCGGAATCTGGTCCCAATTCTTCTACGTAGCCGGCCAAGAAGTTCTCTCCACGTCGCTGGAACGCTTCGTCCACAACGCCAACCCCAACACCTCCCTCGGCGCCTTCGAATTCCTAACAATCGGCCACAGCCTCTTCGCCGTAGGCCGATTCATCGCCGCCTTCGCACAGTGGTTCCTCAAACCCCGCTGGATCCTAATGGTCTCCTTCATCGGCATGATCGTCTTCTCCGTCCTATCCATGAAAACAACCGGCTCCGCAGCCATCGTAATGACAATGTTCGTCTACCTCTTCGAAAGCGGCGCCTTCAGCATCATTTTCGCCCTCTCCCTGCGCGGCACAGCACAACATACCAAAACAGCCGCCGTCTTCATGACTATGGCTATCAGCGGAGGCACTTTCTTCCCCTTCGCTGAATACGCCGCCTACCTATCCCACGGCCAACCATACTCCTACTCCGTGATAGTCGCCCTCTTCGCTGCAGGCGCTATCTTCCCGCTCTACCTGAACTTCGTCCCCGCCGTGAAGAAACAGGTTGACCCCGTGCCGAATGAGTACCTGCGTCGCCACCACCGTCGAAGAAGTAAAGCCCCCGGCGGCGGAGTGCAGCGCGAAAAACAGAATCATTCTGTTGGAGGTGTTCTCTCGCGGCCGCGCAGTCTGGTCTCGGATCCGGATTTGTTGCCTGATTTGCCGATGCCCGGTGAGACGCATCAGAGTCCGAGGATGAGGAGCAGAAGGAGTGTGAGCGTTAGGGGGTCGAAGGGTAGTTCGAATGAGAGTTCGCGTGTTGAGTCGCAGTCTTCGGGGCATGAGGGTGTTAAGAGGGTGAGGATTGCGAGTGATTCGTGATTCATGGTTCGTGATGATTGCATATACTTTCTTAATTTCGGTTTTTCGTTGATTTTGAAGATACCCCCTCTATATAGCACACAGGTTCGTGTTGCTCTTTGGAAAAGATCGAAATCTCGGTGCCCACCTTCATAGTGGCGTGGCGCCTTTTGTACATACCGTCACGAGTGGCTGCTACTTTTGACTCTTTTTGGATCTCATGCTTGCATTTTAGCGATGGCGTTTGGATGGGAAAATTGGTGGGATGTTGTTGTTGGGTGTACAAAGTATTATACTCTAATCCACAAACTCCTAAGTAATGGAGTATTCTACTCTTAATTTCTTCTTTAAATATAACTCTTGCGCTTGAGCGAATGTATGACGTCTGAAGGAGAAAATCCCGTGAAGTTTGCGATTCGGTTCCGTATCTACGACGTTAGTATAGGGTCAATGAAGGTCCTCTACACCCTGATTGATTCACGCTGCTCAAACCCAAAACTCAGAGATATAGCTACCTATGTATAGCCCTGGCTACCCTGCAAATAATGTTATGTATTATGTTGCCTCTCAGGTGGGTTGCAGATTGACTACTAATTATAGGCACTGGCCAGGCGCACTGCTAACTTAGCCTCACTCCTACGCCTTGACTTCTTCTTAAGGGCCTCACCCGCCCCGTTGAGCAGACGATATTTTTTTTTCTAGCGCCGTGTTAGTTAAGCTAGGTTCTCTAACTGGTAATTTAATGCCTTTCCGACAACTAGAAACCCTGGAACAAGGATGGCCTCGATAGAGAGGTCGTCGTCTCTACCGAGATAAGACGAGCCATTCTAGGAAGCTAGCTCACCGACCAAGGAATTTTCACAATATGAGGTGAGTTACGTATAGTAACGTGCAGGTCTAGGCCTGCTTGGATGGGACACTTGTGATGCAAGTCTGACCGGCAAAACTTCGAGTTTTCTTATAGTTGCAGCTACTAGATCTAGTACCGGTGCCAGATCATTCAAGTCCCCTGCAAGAAGGGCACAGTAAAGCAATAAAAGAATGGTTGAACGAACCACGCGAGAGTCAGCCCTGGTCATCGTTTCCCATGAAAAATGTCAGCAAGCCAAGCTTTGACGAGGTGAGACAATGTATCATGGCATACAAATATCGCCCATTTCAAAATCACCTTGATTCTAACTATTTTAGATGACCGCGTCAAATTCTGACACACTCTCCAGGCACGATGCAAGCAAAGACAGAGAAAGAGAGACGGTGAGAAATCCATAAAGAAGCATTCGTTCGTTGAGCAAGAGACGTAATGATACTAGCAAAGACTAATATCGTGGCCGCGAATCTCTCCCTGTATAGGTCTTTCTGGAGCTCATTTCGGCTATACTTTCGAATAATGCCACAACCACAAATGCACTGATACAGAAACATGGTTATTTAGCCAATTACAAAGACAATTTACACGGAAGTGCTCTGTGCGCGGTAGCCCGAATAGGGACTCCAGAAATGATTAATCTGTTGATCAGGCGGGGTGCTGACCCTAATCTTCTCATAGAGTATGGGCAGCACGGGAGTCCTCTCGTTGCAGCTTGTTTAGAGGGGCGAGTATTCGCCGTGATGGCTCTTCTTAAGAGCGGAGCTGATGTAAATTTGAAAGTCACCGGAGGAAAATATAGCAGCGCTCTTGCTGCTGCCTCGAAGAGGGCTTATATTATAATCATGCGCATTCTCTTGGAGGCTGGAGCCTTAAGCGATATGCCATTGACGTCCGGCTCTTACGGCAGCGCTCTCGCCGCTGCTGCTTCTCAAATAACGGTTGGAGCAGTGTTGATTTTGATCCAGTTTAAAGCAGATGTTAACTTACAGTTGACATCCGGAGACTATGCAAGTGCTCTGGCTGCTGCTGTTAGTTCGGAACAGCGTGAAAACATCAAACTACTTATTCAAGTAGGCGCAGATGTTGATCTTCCTCTCCTACATGGAAAATATGGAGATGTCATTTCATTGGCCATACACAACAATGACTATCGCTCTCTCTACCTCTTGCAGGGGGCGGGGGTCACGCTCGGCCCTTTGGCGCTCGGAAAGCTCTACAAATATGGGAGCCAAGAGATCAGAACACTTTTCAACCTTCAGCAGCAGTCTGCACCTGGCTTCTGGGATATACAGACAGCTGAGATTCAATGCGAGCTTCCCCAACTAGCCAAAGGTCAACAGGACTTGCTTTCCTGGCTCCTTGCCATGGAAGTCCTGATTCAACAGGAGAGCACAGTGGAGATTGCCAAATTGAATGAATTTCTTCTGATGACATACGGTACGCCGGGGATCGATCTTATACGGGGACTTGTAAGGGCCCTGCAGAGCCAGGAACTAGTCTATGGTAAGCCACCCACCCCTTCCTCATTTTGTCATATGAATCTATATAAGGTAAAGTGTTAGTGGATCGAAATATGGAACTACAAGTACAATCGCGCGCAATCGAGTTAAAAACCGTCGCTAGCCACGATACTATTCAACTCGAAGCCGTTTTGAAATGGATATGCCTTGCCGTCAGGAGCCAGGTGCCGGGAATGACCACTCTATCTACAATGAGCCACCGCAAGGACGATGAATTTTTCCTTACTAACTTGGTACCATTTCCCAAGTCTTGCAACGGCAGCGATTGCTGGCAGGGCTCTTTGAAAACGTAATAGTTGCCCGCGGGCCTGGAGTCAAGCAAGAAAAGGAATGTCGAGGATTAGAGCTAGACTGCCATAAGATGATACAGCCCGCCGTAGTTGAATATCCTGTTTTGGTTGAAGCCGGTATTGTGTTTATTGGCTACTCAACTGCCCTGACTCTGATTCGATAAACTAATGACGCTATGATTCTGTGGTACCTAGAAACTGCTGAAAGCGATGATCAAATCAAAATCCCCAACCTTAAGGCGACGCAGTCGGAATGGCTTTAAACTACTGATTTATCTTTCCTGCTGTCGAAAAGAGCCCTCCTAGGCTGGTGCTCCCGAGCAGAACTTCGATTGGGTACCAGCACAGACGATCTTAATGTGACGTGGTCTCACGCAAAGGTGAAGCCCTTTTCGTTGGAACTCGCAGGTATCAACCTTCAAGCTCTTGCACAGTCTGCAGCGCCAGCTCAATTTGGCATTCAAGCCGGCGCGTCTTGGAAGCTGGTCAACAATACCATCAAGTTTACCCAGTCTGATGAGTATCTAAGGTGCTTGAACAACAGTAGGTCGCAGCAGATTGTTCTCTATGATGTTAAGGCCATGAGAGCTTGGCTGGTCCCTTTGATTTCAGTCTTCCATCACATGCTGCTGGCCTATTGGAAAAGAATTCCAGAGAATTTCCGAGAGACAGATGTTCCATTAGCTGACACTGCCTCTCTAAACCCGGACGCATCATATGAGGCTTTGGTAGACAAGGGAGAATCGGTGATTTAAAAGTCGGAGGAAAGCCGACACTCCTTGACCGTTCGAAAACTCATTATCGGATTCTCCATCAATTTAGGCAGAATGTCGCTGCAAAAGCGAAAGGGAAAGGAAATGTACGGATACGAGTTCATGGATATTGCTTGTGAAACTCAGACGACTCCTTTGAAAAAAACAACACTCGAAAAAGACAGCCTAGCATGGTCACCGCTACTTAAAGAACTTAACTGTCTCTTCTGCTCAGAACTAGGAGATGCGATCGTTGGTCGACGCACATCAGAGACCTCTTCGCCTTGCAATACCTTACCAAAAGGCCACGACCTTCTCGCCGCATTGATCCGGAGTATCGAGCACTTGTCAGAGTTGAAAGGTGGCTGCCGTGAGGAACATGTCCACCCGTTGTTGAATGATAGTGCCTGGCAACCGACAGGTTCACCTTTTTCGGCATGCCAGCACGGCAGCCACGGATCCTGCTGGAATCAGCCTGGATTTTTACCACAAATCATACCTATTGGATCAACTGGGAAGACCAAGACGATGTCCCTAAATGATTACGTCAACGGTGCTCTTGTTTTCGGGGGACCTTGAAAGCTCGAAGGCTTCCATTGTTCAGTCGAGCCCCGTCAAAGTGGTCAAGACACAATCTCTGTGCCGATAAAGCAGGAGCAAGTGGAGAATATCACAAACCTACTTGTACGATCAGACTGAGACTCGGGATCTTAGCCCATCTTAGCCCATCTTAGCCCATCATTGATTCTGATCTCAGATATCCCTCTGGACATTGTCAGCTTCCCATATGTTATGTTGGTCTGGTACCCTCTGCTGTCTGCTGTTCTTTTATATGACAAAATTGTATAGCCGATTATCATATGTACCTTCTTTTCGCCTCTCCTTCTATGGAAATATGAACATTAGTTTCAACCCAATTTCTCATCCATGCATGCATGTGAAACACGGCGACGTTACTGAAACCCTCCACATCCCGAGCCACAAGCCGAACCACGGAACCCGAACGCAATAAGCCCCCCGAGTCGTTCACCCACTGCACCCAGATACCTACAGACACACAATGTGCATTATGCAAAAGGTAGCCAAGCCGACAGATAACCCCACTTAGGGCTATAGCCGTTACCGAACCACCTCTCCGCAAGTGTTGCAAGTCGAGCGCCAAGGCAGGCTTTGAGAACACAATCCAAGATTTCAATCTTTGTGCCGAAGAGAGGAGCCCTTGGAAGGCTTGGATATTGGGTCGCGATCCACTTGGGAGAAACAGTTTGCGCGGCGTTGACTTTTTGTTCGGCTGACAGATATCGGCGTACCATGAATTGACGAGTAGATCTGTGGAGGAAGCGGTCGGTGTCGAAGGACATGACTCGAGCAGGTCTGGATAGGGGAGCTTGTTATACATACGGAGACATACCATAACTACCGTACTGTAGATGCAGGAGAGATTTGTGCCATGTTTGTCATTGGTGGCTGCTCCTGATCGGGTGCGCTTCCTTCTGCATGATCGATCGTGATCGATCCTGTGGCGACGCTAGGGTTTCACAAGTAGGTAAAATTGCAGCTTTATCATCCAGGCTTCGTACAGTTACCCCAAAATAGACAATTCAGGATTTTCGTCTCTGTCAAGCTTCGTCTCGCCGTAGTGCGGTATCCCCGGAGAGAATGCCAGAAACTGAATGTCCAAAGTCCGAACGACTTGTGGACAGTGTTCAGAGAGCATAGGGCCTTTAGTCCGTATAATACTATCTGAAAATAGCGAAAATACATTTCCGCTCTTCAGAATTAGTTAACAAACAATACCAGCCCCCTAACAGTCTAACTCCCCTATTGTCAATTGTCCATTCCCTGAGCCTCGACGAGTCGATGACGGTCGCGCCAGAACATTCAATATTCCAGAGCTCACGCCGGACATCGTATCCCGGAACTTAAAGCCAGGATGATCTCGGAGAATTCCTGATAGACACCAATAGCGATTCGTCAATCGAGTCTTGGAATTCAGGGGACTCCGCAGGGCCCCTGTTAGTGGCAGACTAAGAGCGAGCTAGGCCCCCATTTCAGCCACGCCACACACCCACGGACGCTGGAAGAACAGGTATTCATGCTTTGAAGAAAGACAATGCGTTTTGATTTTGTTGAGGCTGTGGGCATTGATTGGGTGCTGTGGTGTTCTTGATTTTGAGTATTTCCTGGATCTTCGAGGTGCTAGGGGGTTTTATTTGCAGGTATACTCCAAACGGGAAGGAGGGAGTTCGACAATGTCTCGTGGGATACTTGTAAGCTCCAATTTTTCAACATTTGTACTCTAATTATTCCGCTAGAGGATCCAGTTATGTATGACAGTGCTTATAACGAATGAATCATGTCAAAAGGCAGATGCCAAGTGCCACGTTCAGGGACCCGGTTGGAGTGAAGCATGGAACCATGGATAACTCGATTCTGGTTCGAAACGCATCTCGATTGTCACGAACCGTTTAACAGCCGATTGTACCCGATAATAGTCCTCCACATTATACTCTCCAAGAGGGAAAGTCAAAGAGGAAAGACAAAAAAATATCAAGCCCCGCCGTATCCAAGGGACAGACATCTCTGGCCAAGGCCGGGATTGGATCTGGGGTGTCCACAGCGGAAAAGCGGAAAAGCGCAAACTAGTGGGGTTAAAACGGAAGAGAGATACAGACACAAAGCGAAAAGAGGAGAAAAAGATGGCTACCGTGGCTTATAGTTCACGATTTATGGTTCACCGATCGCGTTCTCCTCTTGAACCTCCACGGTCCCCCCTTGAGCAAAAAATAGGAGAAGAGAAAGGCCAGAAAAGCCCTGGTTCTGGTCCTGGTCCAGGCACGGTTCACTGTCTGGCAGAGGCAATGATTGTCCAACATCCACCCGCATTGGGCCTGACCCTCTTTCTATACTCCACCCTAAGGCCGAGTCAAGTGCGAGTCGAGAGCCTTTAGGCCTGGTGACTTGAGACTTCCGGCCGAAATGACATTTTCCACGCGTTAGGGTATGATGTTCAGCTTCGGTTTGCTTTTCTTTTTTTTTCCTTTTGCTTTTTTGAATGCGAATTCCTGAGCACCCCCCCCCCTTCCGATCCGACGGGTTGGTAAAGGCGGGTACGGTGGAATTTTGGTTCAGTTGAGCTGCTTCTTCCGAGCCTTGTGCCTTTTGAATTCAATGGATTTGAGATTGATTTGGGGGATTGTCGTTTAAAGCCGCATTGTACATATGAGGTGGTATCTGTAGCACTGGTTTACTTTTCAGATAGAGAGCTCGGAAGAAGATCATGGCAATGTGTAGTGCAGCGTTTTGTGATTTATCCCATGCTTGGGAATGCAGATGTATGTAAAGTCATATTCAACAATTCTAGCTTGGGAGATGCGGGGCTTAGCTGCAAGTAGACTCGCAGCACCTCTGTTCTGTAGAATGCAAGGGAGCCTGGAAAAGGTAGTAGGTGTCCGACCCGACGCAGAGCCCTCATGTAATGCTGTATCAAAATGACGCTTTGAAAGAGCACATAGAAAAATGAAAGGTACACGATCGCTAGACAAGTCCAATGGGCGCGGAGGACTCTCAATGGATACCATGTCGCCAATCCAACGTGGGATGTGATGCCCCGATAAAAGAAGAGAGACACGACATAAGGTGATAGGGGAGTAAAAGTAGATGATGAACACATGTCATAGAAAGAAAAGAGTACCGGAAAGGGAGAAAAATGTCCGTCCATCAGCGAGAACTTCGTGGCCGCGAGTTCTGTGAAGAAGAGTCGTGAAGAATATCCGGCGCTCGGGGACCAACCATCCAGTCCTCCATGGCAAGCCACTCGCTCCAACTGCGCTCCGCAGCCTCAATCTCCGCATCCAAGGGACCCTGCAGCGGGCGCAAAAATGGAATCGTTTCCAGTGGGGGAATATCGTAATCCTTCTTCACAGAAGCCCAGCCGCCACTCTTCGCAGCGAATAGATAATTGCGACGTTCTTGCTCGTGCAATGGGCCAACGCCTGTACCCCAGTCGTCTCCGAAGAATCCATGCAGTACTCCTGGGAAATCCATGCCTGTGGCAACTAGACGGCGAATGTACGGTATCAAAGAGACGGCGGGCGGGCCTGGTGGTGATGGGCCGCTTGGAGCTGCTGCAGATGGTGCGGACTCGGGGATTGAATTCATGATCGGGTTTGGTTGTCGTTGGAAGGGTAGTTTGATGTTCAAAAAGGCAGATAGTGCCTGGACGGGCACGCTGTGTTGTGCATGATCGAGGAAATAGCGTTGGCAGCTCTGATACCGTGGATACCACTCAAAAATGTCAAAGTTGTCTTCTGTTCTCCCGGGTGAGGCGCCGACCAGCCCGATCATGGCGGCCGGATCGAATTGTGATTGTGAGTTCATGCGGGATGGTGATGCTGTTCTGGGCGGTTCTACAGAGTATCTGCGGGCAAGTCTTGGTCTTAGCCGTGTCCTTTGTTCTTTGTTCTTTGTTTGATTTTCAGGATCTTGTCATTGGGTCTTGTCTGACGGCCTGCTTCGTGTTGGGGTTGGCTTAGCGGGGCATTTCAATTCGCCTTGCCCCAACAGCGCATGGGAGTGAGGAACACAGACGTGACAGATGGGGGTGAAACCACAACGATAGGAAGCCAGAATCAATCGAGCAGCAACTGGATAGGGGGAATGGTTACTTGTTTGAAAAGAGATCCCTACCTCGACGAACCAGGAGGGAGACACGGCGCCGGGGGGAAGGGGAGGATGAAGAAGAGGAAGGCGGGGGAGCAGAGCGGAACAGATCTCTGATGGCCCCGAGTCCTCGGCCAGATTGGGGCTTATTCATGGACATCTGTCAGGGGAAGGCCATCTAGGGAGACAGTTCATGACCCGAATTGACCGATTGGGGATAATAGAGGATTGTAGAGAGTTGAAAATCGAGGAAATGGAAATCCCTCGTGGGGAATGATTATGAGGTAAAAGAATAGCGAACACACATGGTTGAGGAGGGGGAAATCAACGGCCGCCGCCAAAAAAAAAAAATAACGGAAAAAAAGTGATTAAAGAGGACGAAGAAAAGAAGGGGAAGAACGAGAAGTGAAAAAAAGAAAGGAACTAACGGACTCACAGTCTAAGATAAGAATCAGATCAAAAGAAAATCGGGGGTTTTATTCTGGAACTTTCATAGAAAAAGAGCCAGCAGCAGCCAGGAGGGAGAGAAATCGTGCGGAGAGTGGATTCCCAAAGTATACGGAGGATTTTTGGAGTAATTTTTTGGTTTGAAATCGGATCCATCAGAACGGGTCTATCCGGTTAGGCCAATCATGGTGACCAAGGCCCCTTGTCCCTTAGATCTTGCTGTCCACGGCTCATGGGTGGATACTGGATCGATCTAGATGAGGAGGACGGTGGTGGATGAAGGAGAATTTGAGGATTCTCGGGATTATTGGACAGTTGGTTCAGCTTGGTTGACCATTGGGCCACTGGATGGCTGTATAGTTTGATTACCATTCATACAATCATGAGATAGTACTGTTTTCAGGGTAGAATAGAATTGATGCATTCGAATAATTGGAAGCAAATAATATACTGTAGTTATAATAATAATAATAATCATAGAAACTCCCAACCTGGCAAGAGCAAGGTATGGTTCACTTGTCAGATCCAGTCGATTATTCCGCTCTCTGTCTCTCTGGTGGGCCCCTCATTGCCTCCCCCATAGCGGCAAGTCATTCAAAACTAGGAACATCCGCCGGCCCTGGATCTCTCTACCCACGGTCGTGTTCGGCTAGACGATGGAAGGCTTCCGATTTCCGATTCAGACCCAGTAACTAACTATTAGTGGTAGTCACTAAACCGTAGTGGTTTTCGAAAAATGTCGATTATTTTTCGCATGTTATTCTTAGTTGATCATTGACGCTTTCTCATTTGCTGCAGGTTCCTTTAGCCTGCTGCAGCGCCGCAGCCCCCAGTACCTGGATCATCCATTGAGGTAAGGCTGCGTCCTTGCGCCGGGTAACTCTGCATGTATTACGGAGTCGAGAGATCTCATCGTTCACTTATTCATTCCTATTGGCTGGCTCAATCGAGACAACGTCGATTCTAATAACTATTTTCATCCACTGTCTTTCCTCCTTTTCTCTGACTTTTACCACACGCCTGGATGCCGGTTCTCCGGCCCATGTCCCCCTTTTTGTTGGTGATTAATGCGTTATAGTATTCTCTACTTTCTTTTATTTTCATCGTACTTCTTTCGTTTAACAAGGATTAGACGTAGCGGGAGAAAAAAGGGGCAGACTTGCTTTCCCTACAAGACTGGATTTTACCTTTTCCGGGTCGATAACTGCGCTAATAATCTACCACCAGCGAGGTTACTTGCTGCAAGGCGCCTAGTCATGATTGAAATCAATTGTCCACGAGGACACTTGGGGTTTACCAGTGCATTCACCAATTCTCTGCACAGCGCACACCGCAAAGACGACTGGTCAAAACGCGGTCTTCGCATCCACACCCCAATATACACATGTACATTTGGTCATGCCTAGTCCTGCACATCAATATCATGCCGCCTATCTTGAAGGTGGCTGGCGGACTGCCAATGAATTGACTTTCGATATAGAACGGGTCGTTCCCGACCGACGGGTAGTTTTACACTGATGCCTGCCCAATTCTACACATCCATCCCTGAGCCGGCAAAAGGGGGAGACTGTCAAGGAGATGGCAGGTCGATAGGACTCTAATGCAAACTGAGGCGTCTGGCTGGATACCCCATAAGCCAAGAGCTTAGTTTGCGATCGTGGCGCTGCACCGAATGAAGCCGGAGTGCTACTGCTCGAGTGTTTGACGAAAGGATTAAAGGATTGATTTTCCACAAACCGACTCGTTTACCTGAGAGAGCAAGGAATGCCAAAAACAACAAAAGTCGTAGGAAACAGAGTTCAAAACAAGGACAGCTAGGCTGAGTAGGCTCTAGCTAGCTAGCTAGTTAGGCGCTGCGCTAACTCAAGCCCACGCCAGTGACGCCACCACTTGTTGCCCCCTGCAAGATCTCCAACCAACCACTCAGAAGTCTGGAAATGATAATTATCCACGGCTTTGAGCAAGTTGGTGCTAAAAATGTCAAAACAGCGTCAGTCAACCTTTGAACCTAGGCAAGAAGCTCAAGCCAGGACAGTGGGCACACGATCTAGGATCTTCGGGCACGAAAAGCCTAAGGCGCCAAAAGCAAGGACCACCCCTCGAGCTGTGTGCCGTTTCTTACTTCTTTCTTCCCCCATTTCCCCTTAACGACTCCGGTCTAACTACTCCATAAGCTTCGGCCCAATGATGACAGCTTCTAAACGAGTATGTTATTTCGCTGATCACTTGGACGCCTTTTCACCTGGATTGTCGTGAAATGTGGAAGCCTCTTTTGATGTCCGGTCAGGTCGAGATTAAGGAGGATGGGGTCCCTTCTCTAGAGACAAAGAACAGGCGGGTCCCCCTGTCAGCTGCACGAAATCCGAAGATAAACCAGGGGGGAGTTTGCTTGATTATTAATTAGTAATCATTAATAATTGACTGTTCTTTGACGGCCCCTTTGCGCATGGAACAATGCTAAGAGATTACTGTGCATTGGGTATCCATCTCGATCAGTCTTTGAACTGCGTTTGGGTAACTACAAGCCTCATCCCGCGTTCCTCTCTCTCATTTGAATTGCTGCTCATATGCGGAGGTCTCGGATGAGATCCACTCGATTCCCACATCACAGGTTGGATGTGGCATCCAGCTTCGTGCCTGACTTGCTCAGATGGTTCCATATGCAAAGTCGTTGCGGTCAGGGAAAGGTATTTGTCATTCCGACCTCAATCTGGGAGACTCGACAACGTGGCAATGCCATTATTCTCTGAATTGTGGGCTCAAAAATCAATGTCCACAACAGCGATACGCTTTGCATGTACATGTACATGTACATCTGTGCCCCGTGTTCCAGGATATGCATGACGGCCCCTCGGGGTTTACGGCAGATCTTTTGGCGCCAGAAGCGCAAGGGCTCAGCTTGTAGCCGTAATTTGTCAGACCCACGAGGCATAAGCAAGTACCGTGCAAAGGACTTAACGTCTCAAAATTCTAGTCTGAAAGAGGCAGCCTCTTGCCATTGGGTCGCAACTTTGGGGCTGATCAGGCTCGAAGGCTTTGTGACCGCCATTTGGCTTGGACGTTAGAGAGCACTGACATCTACGAAGCAGAGAATTCAGGTTTCACCGTCCCGTTTGTAGGTTTGGGATGAACCCGGGTTGAGGCTTAACGCTGTCTGCCTGGTGATAGATCTTCTGTGGCGCAGACGTCTTGCATCTGGAACGAAGATAGACCAAGCTGAACATGATCGAATCAAGCTGAAAAAACACACCGGACCGATATGGGAAGAAAAGTCCCGGCGCAAGATCTATCACAGTCGTTAGCAAAGTTATTCTAGGGGACACCCACTCTCTCTCGTATCCCATGCCACTCTCCTCCAATGACTTCTTAAATACTTGTACCAGGATATGCAGTCTGTAGATGCAGCGAGACATCCAGCGCGTAATACACATTTTGATTAGCCCGCCTATCAGGATTCAGCACAGGTGCGAGTGGTTATGGCGGTATATCAAAAAGTGATCTATCACCTCGCGACACCGCCTCCTATGCGCTGCGCATTTAGCGCCCGTAGACGTCCCGTGGGTTGTAAGCAGCCAGTATAGCTGATACTCTTGCATTTTCCCTCGCCACTGCGGCGGTGCGCTCGTGCAATGCTGCTTTATCCTGTCTTTACAAGGAGTAGTGGTGCATCGAGTCCCCACGGGGTAGAAAACAAAGAACCAGTCATCAAGATTATCAGGTCGCACTACTCGGCCGAAGAAACCAGGACCTAGAGGACAATGAAGATCTCGAGTAAAAACAATGTGTCATGGCCCATGACGTCTGCAGCATCTTTCTCCTCTCATTATTGATAGGGAAACCGGGGTGATGGAGGTTTCGTTCCTATTCTTATTCGCGGGGTGCGGAGTCCGCCGATGCCCATGGCTTCCCTTCCCGCGATGCGGCACGAGCCCGCGGTGAGGGCCGCGGGGTGGGATGGAGATTACCACGTAGTTGGTGGAATGGGATTGGATGTGCTGGATTCAGTTGTGCTGGAGTGGATAGACTGGTTGTGGAGTTTGGTGGTGCTTGAATCTGGGGTACGTGGTGGTGGTTGGAGTGGAGGGTCAAGTTTGGGGGGAGCTGCGGGCGCTAGAGGGAGCTGCCCTGGCTGTGGGGTTGGATTTCCGGGGTTCTTGGTGGATTGTGGTCATGGTTATTGTATCAACGAACCTAGGATGATATTTGTTTGTCTTCTGGTCCTTTTGATCGAGATAATATGCCATGTCTTTGGATGTTCCACGGGTTATGATGCTCTTTGAGTCGAAATCAACTTCGTAGACTCTTACATCTCTGTGCAAGGAATAAAACAGCGTCTACATCGGGACCCATCCAATACTGTATAGTGATGCAAAAATCTACCTGCTTGTCTTGCATCTCAACACTGTTCCCAATGTGTACATCTACCGGCGTGATATCAGTCTTATATCGCTATGAGGATTGGACAGGACGCATGAAGTAAGAAGACAGTCATGGCTGAATCATGTAGAGTTCCGTAAAGTACGTCCGGAACTCAAACAAGCGCTCTTGAAATAAAGCGTAGCAGGCAGCTTTCAATAAGACGCAGTACCCAGATTCAGAATGTCACAAGCACGAGGGCCTACAACATTACACGGCGTCCATTATATTCTTTATACAAGGCAACAACAACCATGAGTCCTTGGCTGAAACCCTCAAATCCAGATACCCACATCTGAGATTGATAAGATCGTTCAGCATCTGCACGCATTATGCATAGTGCCACCAGTTCGCAAAGCATAGCACAGCATGGAAACACAAACCATTCACAACTTTTAGCTTCATACTCCTACTGCTCCTTCCTCACAGCCTACCAGGGAGCCGGGAATTTCGACAACTTCGGATCTATCCTTCTGTAGCCAGCGGGTCATCCAGATCCACACTAGTGAACGTGCCCACTGCCTAGCCTTCGATTGTAAACCGCATAATATGGAGACTGCAGATGCAATGGACCCCACGAAAATATCCATTGCCCAGATATTTCAATGGTAATGTTCTATCATCTAACATTGCAGGTCGGCAATTTCGGCACGTTTTGGTACAGACAGGTCAACTAGCTGGAATTGGTCATAATGCTGGAAGTGTAGAGAGTAGCCAAACACAAAAAGCATAGTATCCAAGCATGACAGCCTTTATACGAAAAACAAAAGTCAAACCTCCCACATCCCGGCATTCCCATTTATCATTTTAGTTTTAGAGTAGTATGTCGGCTTGTGTGGGGAAAACACAAGATCCAACCCGGTCAACAGGAAAGTCGCATGCGAAGTCGATCATGGTGGCAAATAGCAAAAGAAAGTAGGTCGTGCCCGTCAGAACGCGATTACCGCCAGTAATCAATAATACCTCTTACAATATTCAACAGAGCCCGGGATGCTTCAATTTGACTCCGGGCGCTACACAATATTAGGCATCCCATTTATCCCTGTCCGCACTCCATCTGTTGTAATAATCACATGGCGGGGGAATCTCCATCTCTTCACCGGGAAATTGCCGGGAATCGGAGCATCCTGCGTATCAAATAGGGTTGGACTGTTCCAGTCTTGGCACCGCACGAGCTGAGCTTGAGCTTAGGCTTGGGACTGACTTTCCGAGCCTCAGCGCCCGAGCACATAACCCCTGCAGAGAATATCTATGAGTTACATATTAGCTATTGTCATGCCACTTGTAGTAGCGAGGGGAGGTAAGTGGTGGCGCCCAGCCACCAGGCCATACAGTACATCACTAGGATGGGTAGAAAAATTCAATTCAACTGTACAGAATGCAGACGCAGGTTATGATAGTAATAAAGAAGAATTTAAACAGCGGTGATACTATTACGAGTCTATGTGAGACAGCAGCTTTCATCGCCTTCAATGCAATCACAGTAGTGTACTATTTTACTGTTCTGCCGATCGGGTCAGACCATATCCCACATTTTCAACCCCTCCTCCTCCATTTACCCGCCCCTCATTACAGTGGGATGTACCACGGTGATGTGGAGGCAACATCGGAGGGCACAAGAAAAAGGAGGAGGTGGTGGTGGTCAGTGCCTGAGTGCCGAGTCTGGGGGCCCGGTGAAGAGAAGAAGCCGAAAAGCATGGGGAGGGGTTATACGGATGGACGGAGAATCTGCTCCGCGGATGAGTTTGCTTTTTGGCTGCGGCACGAAGAAAGTGATAAAGGGCTTTTGGGTGAGACTGTGAGCCAGTCATTGGCAATTTAGCAGAGGAGGGGGTTTCTCATGAGTCAAGGGGATTGAAAAATAAAATTGGGCGATCAGATAAGGTGGTGGGGACCCTGGAACAAGGTACTGTAGGGCTTGGATAATTGGACATGTTTCGTTTTATGGAGTGTATTCCATTACATATTCAGGCAAAATGACTTACTGGAGTGTACATTACTACATACGGGTCGTGTAGATGGAGTCTTGAAATGCTTGAGGATACATGGAGGATGGTGATTCGTTTAGATGGGCTTTAAGGTTTGTAGAGGGGCATCCGAATACGGAGTCCGTTTACAATAATGAATCAGTACGGAGTAGAATCAGTACTACTACAACTGTAGAATGAAGTAGAATAATGTATGATTATTGAATTGGAGAGATCCATGATCATCCAGTATCCGACTGGAACTGCCGCTTGTGGGGCTCACGTGACCCGTCCGAAGGTGGCAGCTAGTGGCGGATTTCCACCATTCGGGGAAATCGGGGGACTCAAGACTGAGAAAGATTCGGTGTATGGACCAAAGTGTAGCAAGAGACTAGTAGACTAGTAGAGTGGAATTGAGTACGGAGTACATACATAGAATAGAGTGTACGGTGTAGACTGCTCGATAAAATCATCCCATTATTGTGCACGCGACTGAACTACCTCTCCGCATTTTCTACTCCGTACACCTTCACTATGGACTTCTTTCCAGTAGTAGGTTACATTAGTGCCCGTTCGGGCAGTGCTGACCACTGCATCGGAGAGGACCGATCCGATGGGGCGAAAAGGGGAAACAACCAACCAACACCGCAGCACCCGATCAGAAATTCACATCACGAATATAACACGGAAGAGAAGTTGGAGGCAGCAGAACCCGAGATGGGACCAAGGAAATGGCCATAGGAAAATTAATTGAATCCGCCCAAAGCAGCCCCCGCCACCGTAGATAAGCAATCTGTGACCTTAAAGGATAAGATAAAATTTGGCCCGTTTAGACTGAGTGGACTGAGTGGATCCCCGAACTTCGGCCCTTCTTCCCACGGAAATCATTGAATCCATTGGTCGACGGGAGGCAATGACTGTACTGACTACTAAGTTACTACAGTATGGTCTTTGGGAGAGATAGAATTCTGGAGAGTGACAGGATGGTTCAACCACCACTCTGTGGTCCTCTAGTCCTCTACTGCACATAGTGTACGGAGTACCACCTATCCATTCTCCGGGTCGCTCCCGTTTCTTTTTCCCCGTCCACGTTGTCCGGTCAGTCTCTCGTCCGACTCCGGCATTCATCCTCTCCCTCCCCCCCCCCCTCCATCTGGTCGCATTGCCCGCTGTATATAACACTCTCCCCGTACCCCTCGACCAGCTTCCTTCTTTCTCTTCTCTCCAAGCTCTCTTCCTGTCTTTCAGTCTAACCTCAACCTTAATTCATCCTTCTCTTGATCTATATACCCCAGGCTGAAAGCAGAGCATCCAAAACCTAAAACCGCCACAATGACCGCCCAGAACCTCCCCTACGAGCCCGAGTTCGAGCAGGCCTACAAGGGTATGTGGAATATCACCCATTCATGAATCTCGTTGCATTCAATTCATTCCATCTCTGCATTTTGTTCAGTCTAATGGACTCCAATTTGCCCCTCTCTTACCCCTCCTCTCCCCAAATCTTTTTTCTTTTTTTGCCATCGGCATCCTCGGCAAGTGGTTCTTCGGGAACGGCTCAGCTAATCATTTCAATCCCGAAACAGAGCTCGCTTCCACCCTCGAGAACTCCACTCTCTTCCAGAAGAAGCCCGAGTACCGCAAGGCTCTCCAGGTTGTCTCCGTCCCCGAGCGCGTTGTCCAGTTCCGCGTTGTCTGGGAGGATGACAAGGGTCAGGTAAGACAAGAATATACCAAACAACCACAAAAAGAAACATCAACTAACCCTTCTTTTTCTTTCAGGTCCAAATCAACCGCGGTTTCCGCGTCCAGTTCAACTCCGCCCTGGGCCCCTACAAGGGTGGTCTCCGTTTCCACCCTTCCGTCAACTTGTCCATCCTCAAGTTCCTCGGCTTCGAGCAGATCTTCAAGAATGCCCTGACCGGCCTGAACATGGGTGGTGGTAAGGGTGGTTCCGACTTCGACCCCAAGGGCAAGTCCGACAACGAGATCCGCCGCTTCTGCGTCGCCTTCATGTCCGAGCTGTGCAAGCACATCGGTGCCGACACCGACGTCCCCGCCGGTGACATTGGTGTTACCGGTCGCGAGATCGGCTTCATGTTCGGCCAGTACAAGAAGATCCGCAACCAGTGGGAGGGTGTTCTCACCGGTAAGGGCGGTAGCTGGGGTGGTTCGCTCATCCGCCCCGAGGCCACCGGTTACGGTGTCGTCTACTACACCGAGCACATGATCAAGTACGCCTCCGGTGGTAAGGAGTCCTTCGCCGGCAAGCGCGTCGCCATCTCCGGCTCCGGCAACGTCGCCCAGTACGCCGCCCTCAAGGTCATCGAGCTCGGCGGTTCCGTCATCTCCCTCTCCGACAGCCAGGGTTCTCTCGTCCTCGTCGGCGAGGAGGGCTCTTTCACCCCCGAAGAGATCAACGCCATCGCCGCCATCAAGGTCGACCGCAAGCAGATCTCCGAGCTGGCTTCCACCGAGGCCTTCGCTTCCAAGTTCAAGTACATCCCCGGCGCCCGCCCCTGGACCAACATCGCCGGCCGCATCGACGTCGCCCTCCCCTCCGCTACCCAGAACGAGGTCTCCGGTGACGAGGCCAAGGCCCTGATCGCCGCCGGCTGCAAGTTCATCGCCGAGGGCTCCAACATGGGTTCCACCCAGGACGCTATCGATGTCTTCGAGGCTCACCGTGAGGCTAACGCCGGTGCCGCTGCTATCTGGTACGCCCCCGGTAAGGCCGCCAACGCCGGTGGTGTCGCTGTTTCTGGTCTCGAGATGGCCCAGAACTCCTCCCGCGTTAGCTGGACCTCCGAGGAGGTCGACAACCGTCTTAAGGGCATCATGGAGGACTGCTTCAAGAACGGTCTCAGCACTGCTCAGGAGTACGCCACCACCACGGAGGGCTCCCTGCCTTCCCTGGTCGCTGGTTCCAACATCGCTGGTTTCACCAAGGTCGCCGAGGCCATGAAGGACCACGGTGACTGGTGGTAAATCAGTTCACCCCCTTCCTCTTCTTCTTTTTATACTACCTCATTCTGGACTTGTACTTGATCTGAATGATGTATAAAAAAGACTGCATTCGTCATTGTCACCCCATCCGCCCTTTTGAGGGCTGGCTTGGCTTGGCTTGGCTTGTAGTTATGCATTCTCCCCACGTTTTTTATTCCCTTTTTGATGTCGAGCGGGTACCCTATGGATAGAGGCGCTGGTTTTTTTCTCTTCTTTTTCTTTTACTCCCACCCTTTTTGGTGCATTTGATATTCCCACTTGAGCAGCGCTGTTTGGGTTTGCTTTCCGGGATCGTCATGATGATAATGAAATTCAATGATCTATAAAAATATTTTTCTATGGTCTTATATATTCAAGTAGAACAGTACATAGCGATACTGTGGAGTGTGGAGATCGGCGGCTAAGCACAGTTCCCTGGGGCCGCGAGAAGACCATGCATGTAATTCAAAAGTCCTGACAGAAGTTTGATCTTATGTCATACACCGCACCAGAACCTCTGCTGGGGTCCATATGTGATAAGAACTAAGCATCTTGAACCCTTTTGTCTCACTGACATGACAGAGTCGGCAATGTTCTAAATCCATGAATATTGTCTTCATAAACGCGCTCGAGATTCTCTTACCCTCCTATCTATCTCGCGTGATATTGAGGGAGGAAGGATGACGAAATCGCGAAATAAAACCCAGCGGGCACTTGGCCATCGATATCTTCAGCCCGCGAGCCTTGACTTGGATGTGAGGTCGTGAAATGAACCTTGGAATTATCATGAACTGCAGAGGCGAGGAGAGGAAAGGAGAGGGGCCCGAGACCAGTGCGGCGGGGGAGGGAAGCCTCGTGATTCATGAAGTTCAGGATAGATGATGATCGCCGTATGCCATCGGACAGCTTCATGGCCATTAGGAAAGAAAATCAGCGCCGTCTGACTGATTTCTTCATGTATTGGACACACAGCGCAAGGGTTCGTTCCTTTGACGGGTCAATCCATGCGATGGTCTATTTAGTTGCGGCCTTGCCGTCTGGGCTGAGTGGTGGATGGATGTTGCTTGGGTGGCGGTTTGACTGTGGCAGTCTTGAGGATAACTGGTAACGAGAAAGCCGGTGCCCCGGTGGTGTTTGTCCAGGAAGGTAAGCTTGGTGTGTGATTTTGTCAATATCGTAGAAATCCAACCCAATCTCGCTGCTGAATATGTAGTACAGCCGGTTGTACCACCTGTAACGTAACAGTTCGTTGGTCAACCGGAATCTTCGTGTGTTCTTGAATCTCTTCTGCAAAGTGACGAGAGCCATCGTAGATGCTGCTAGCATTCTATCTTCGTCTCCCGGACGTCTTGAAGATCATCCAGGTGCACGCTCAGCTAACCAACATCCTTGGCACGGACGTGAGTATCCCCAGAGGATTGTTGTCCTGCATAGGCAGCCAACGTTGCGAGTAGATAGCATCGACAATGTTGATATTTGTAGATTTGGTTGCTTCGAATGACTGTTGGATGTCATTAAGGGTTTCCGTTGTCGTCTGCATTGGGATTGCCGTGCTTTGTCCTGAGTGTTCCCTGACGGAGACTCCCGTATAGGGGTCGTTCCCCGCTGGAGATATGCATCTTCAGGTTAGTCAGTCGTAGGTCTAAGAGTAATTTGACCATCAAGGAGTGCGTGCTGGCTTGTTTGGTGGTTATGCTTCTTGGTAGAGCAACGAACGCAGCATTGTTGCCCTCGGCGATTTTCGCCTTGTCCGCTTTCGAGATGCGGGGGCCGCAGGGGCGCGGCCTGGGTGCCCGATGGCAGGATTTTGGCTGGCCGGCATGTTTGGGGGGGTGCCTTAGCCTTATTCTTCTTCTGGTCCTTAGCCATTTTGCTGATTTGTAGAGCTTGGATCTAATTTAGAATTTCGTTAGAACCTTTTTAGGGGTCTTTGGTAGTCAGTCTGGAGGCTAATGCCTCTATCTGGGGAAATTTAAGTCCTTGACATTTAGTACCTAATAGCTTACTGGTGAGTTTTCACTCGAGACGTAAGGCTTTTACAATTAGGTAACAGGGGGCGCCACGAGACGGCAGTCAAGTCTTAAGTGCTTAATTCATATTTGTACTTACCGAAATGGATTCTTCGCGTTAATAGGTGGTGGGTACTGGGCAGAGGGTCCTCATGAACACCTCAGAGTTGGCCACTCTCCAGTCCCTGCGTGAAAAAAGGTTTTCGGTTCGCAAAATGAAAAGGGAGCACTTGGGATCGCAGTCGCTCATATCCAGGAGGTCCTTCAAATACGGGGAAGGAGGGTAATGCCTCGACCAGGTACTTTGTCGTGTAACGAGGAGGGGCAAAATCAGATCGTGGAAGCTGGAGTGGTCATTGGTGGACTTGGTTGGGGATAAAGTACCTCAGCGAACTATATTGTAGTCTTGCGGTCGTACTGTGTTTCTAGAGCATTAGGCAATCGAGCTGGTGTCCCTCTTGCCTTGAATTCTTGCCGCGGCGACAAACCCTGTGTGCCCCTGAGATATAGGAAAGAGATATCGACGACTTTTGAGCGCTGGTTGTGACGGGTGTAGGTCTGCACGGGGAAGTTGTCCATCGTGTGATCAAGGTAAGCCTTATGAGAAAGTCGGGGGAGTAGAAGATAACGCCGAGAATACGATAATCACGTCGGTGATACCAGAACATGGTGAGGGCGGCTACGCAAACAGCGTAGTTGTTTAGGGGGTTCTCTTTTTGCATCTCCGAACTCAACAGATCTTCGTGTTCAGTTCTTCGATAGCTTGCGAACCGGTGGTATTTATCTCGGTGTGTTTTCCGTGAACAACTGCTGTCTGTGTTGATCGGTAGGATCGACAAGGAGACAATAGTTGTTTGATTCGAAGCTGATTCTCCGTCGATAACAGAAAAAAGAACAAGATTCATGGGTCAGAGGGCCATACAACAGAAACCTGGGCATGAACCGCTTGGATAATCATCATAGAATATCACATCCAGGATCAAGTGGTAATGTAGAGGTTCATGCTGGAGGCGTTATATAAAGGCACCATTCTCGTGTCAGTTCTGCACACCCTCGTTGACGGATCGTTAAAAGCCAAGGCGAGTCATTGTGGTTTCTTCATATACCCGGTATCGCTGATACTGTGACCAGACGACCAGCAACACTACGGGCTAAATGACTCCCGTCGTAAAAGACACAAAAGCCGAGGGTGAGTAGCTGGATAAGTGCAAAAGGGTCAGCAAAATACAAAGTAGTAATGTGGGACACGGGAATCATCTGGGTACCAGTGGAGCTTGTTCAGGCCGGGGATTCAGTGGCCGGTGATAGGCCATGGCGAGGACAAGGCCACGCTCGCTATCTGCAAGAAGATCCGGTCAATTTCTTCTCCAGGGCCTTTCGCCAGAAGAACTGTATATAGACAGAGTATTTATAGCACACGATTGTAAACTGAGACGGTGGAAGTAAAAAACATCTAGGCCAGGGCTGGGTGCTCGAGGAGGATGAAGAAGTAGAGTGAAGACAGAATATAGCCATTTCTGGCTAGGGGAGAGATATAAAGAGAGGAAGGAGAGGGAGGGTGGGAACTAAGCTGCTTATCTTTTGTATGTAAGGAACATGTGACCGCATTGCACAATCACCATGCTCTGGCTGAACGGAAAATGCCGTCTTAGGCTGTCTTGGAAGAGTTTGTCAAACTTGGAAGGCTAATCAACTATGCTGATTCCTGCCAATGAAGCGCAGTCAGTGCAGACAAGACGGTTAGCCATGGTATTGCATCTCCATCCCCTGCAAAAATCACTGGCATTGTTTGGCTCTTTCGATAATCATGGAGATGATGTACTTCTACTTGAAGGCCGCTTGGAAGGCTACCTAGTAGGAGGTAGGCCTGACCTTGCCAGCAGCAGATTTACTGGAACTTTGATTTTCAATTTTTTCATGATAGCATTCCATGCTGGCTCATTCTTGAGTAATTAGAGCCTATCAAGTTCATTGAATGTACCGACAGAAACAAACCAGCGCATCCTCGGTTAGCCTGCATAATGTGGTGAGACATGAAGTCCGTTTTTTTTATTTTCTCCAGGCATATCACGATAATGGATTTCTTACTTTTCTTACTTTGTTTTGAAACCATCATACCAGAGCCACGGTATCGCAAAGCACTTTCGCAGGCAAAGGTCTGGCGTCCTGGCCTGAGGCATCAAAAGCGAGTTGAACAAATGATGCAGGGCATGCTTGCAGCGACCAGAGCCTGTCCAAGTTTTCCAATTAAAATAACCGGTCACATACCTAGGTACCTCCGACTGATAAGTATGTGCAGGTCACAAACTAAAGGGTGTGAGTCAGTTCAGGTTATTTTGTTCGCGGTCGCTACCTATGGGAGGCAGCCACGTGACTCACCCGAACAAAGATAGCCACGTGACCTCGGCCAAACAGACCCGATCATCCCTCCGCCCAATTGGGGATGGACTGCATTCACGTCAAGGCAGCATTGCACGGCATGGCTTCATGATCGGGATCTCCAATTATAGAACCTGAGCTTCGGGACTTCTCCCTGTTATGCCCATTCACTCATCACAATGTTGTCAGACATGGCATCCCCCGATCAGTGGAGAACCTTCGTCCAGCGATGTCTGGCACATCGCGTAGACGTTGATGAGTTCAAGGATCTATCAAAATTGATGCAGCACCGATCACCATTGAAGGAAAATGACCTGCTTGATCTCCTGCTCGAGGCCCGGGCCGCATCCAGCATCGCCTGGGACCCGCTCCTGCCGGTCTACGTCGACGGGCTGTGCAAGGTCGGCCAGGTGAAGGCGGCGTCAGCTTTGAGAAGACTGTTGGCGCATTCGTCCATTCGCCAAAAACCGCAATCTAAGCCCAATATGTCGACACTAATGACGGACATCAAGGTCATTCAGGATGTCATGCTTTCCATCTCAACTGGAGCAATCCCAAGGCGGATTGCAGAGGCGGCAGAGCTTTACGATGCGACGGTGGAATGGATTGTGGCCCTCGTTGAATGGCACAATCACGGTGTCTCTCAGCAAACTGGCGGTCTAATGATTTCTCCCGACGCTGTCTCCTTGTTTGAGTCGCTCGGTATCTTGCTTGCGGCTTTGTCCGGCACATCGAAGGGTCTGGAGATGCTGTCCAGCGACTATCATCAAGGTATGTCACCCCCATCCATATCTCAGATCAAAGGCCAAAGTGCGATTTTCACGGTGCTGATCTTCTGATAGAACTGAAAACAAAGCTGGGTCAGGCTCTCACCTCATACCTGCCTTTGTGTGTCGACGTGTCCCTGCCTCTGCGGCACAGGCTGGACACGCTACAGAAGGAGTTCAATTTGTATGGAGAGCAACCATCCAAGCAATTAGACCATCCGACTATCGAGGGTATGAACGTCAATGCCCTCCACTTTGAGACTTCGGTGATGGACGGACCGGTGATCAACACTAGAGCTGGTCTCTACGTGTATCTCAATTCCATGGTATGACAAGTTGAACCCCTGTGTTGACCTTTATGCTAATTTTACTGTTAGCTTGTTGGACGTCCGTTGGTTGATGACTCGATGTTGATTAATTACCTCACCAATCGCTATGAGGTGAGGCTTTTACACCCCTCTTTCCCCTCAGCCTGTCCTTGGTCAAGGATCATGCCCCGTCCTAACTCATCTTCCTTTTCAGGGCCACCAAGAAGTCCTCGTGGTGGAGATCACAACGGCCGCCTTCGACATCCTATCCAATGGCGTCCACCGCAACGAGTCCAGCCGGACGATGTTCCTGTTCCGGACGTTCTTGGTCAACAAGCTTCCGGCGTTCTTCGCCGCAATGACGGCAGCATCCATGGTGCCGATTCCTATGGAGATGTGCATCACCCAAGCGCTCAACCGGCTTGACCCAAATTCGTTCCCCTCGTTCTCTCAAATGTTCTCCATGCAAGGTAGTAGCATTCTCTCCGATGCCCGCCAGGAGTTCCTGTTCGCCTGTGCATCGCATAGACTCATCCAGGAGTCTAGCATTGAGCGGCTGCTAGGAGAGAACCCTATGCAGACTGTACCAGTGGGCGGTCCTTACCAGAAGGACGACCTTATCTCGCAGATCAACAACCGCCCTGAGCGCGCTGAGCAATTGATTGGCGAGATTGAGTCGATGGAAGGTAATGCAGGCGCCATTGTCGGTGCTATCACTGAGGTTTGTACCGCTTCCTTTACCCTTGCAAATCATCTCCGGCTAACTGGCTTGTTTAGGTTATGTTCAACCTCTGCAACCAGAAAGAGACAATGACACTGAAAAACATCTGCAACTCCCTCTCTCGACGCCCACAAACACTGGATGTCATTCTTATGTTCCGAACCACAAAGCAAGTCCTGCAGCCTCTTTGCGCTCTGCTTGATTCCTGGCGATGGGATGAAGACCAAGGCGAGAACCAGCCTGTCTACGATGAATTCGGCAGTATCCTACTACTGGTGCTTGTGTTCAAGTACCGGTACGACTTGAGCCCCGCTGACATGGGGATCACGAGCAATGACTCGTTCTTGTTGAAACTTCTGGATCGGGGCTCTTGCAGTCAGAAGCTGACCGAGCTAAGTGAGAAGCAGAACAAGGACCTTGGTTCGTGGATCGGGGCTTTGTTCATTGCCGAGGGTATCAACGAAGAGACCATGTCGACGTGTAGTCCCCAGGAATTCTACATGCTTGTTGCCACTTTGTTCGATCAGAGTCTTGGAGCCTGCGAGTCGGGGAAGATGGACTTTGAGACGCTCAAGGGCGGATTTGAATGTGAGTTGAGGAACCGATTCATTTCTTTGCCATTCCTTCTAACGCAGAACTAGATCTTCTCGAGCCCTTTTTGCTCCCATCTCTGGTCGTGGCACTTACTTGGCTCGGCAATCACATCTGGCAATCAGAAACCGAACCCGAGATCCCCCTCAAAACTCTCTACTCCCTCGTCAAGCCCAGCTCTATCTCTGGCGAAGCGCAAGCCATTCACAAAACCGTCCTGCATATCACCGCTCGTCCATTAGAGGAACAACTGAAAGATGTCCGGACAAGACACCAAGCTCGGCAAAATATTGACAAGATCTCAGACATCAAACCAATCCTCGATGCCCTAGATCCATACCTCTCCTTCCGGCGTGTTGGGAGCTGCCTTCGCTCGGAACTCGAGATTTGGGCAGCCCCAGCAACAGGTGGTTTCCCGGGCAGTATCCGCGGGACTCTTCAGTCCCTCACCTTGTGGAGCGCAAGCTCGGAAATCTCCCTGCAACCACAGTCCTACACCCACCGCCAGCTGCTCGCCGGAATCCGCATCCTCGGCTCTGCGCGTGTTCTCGGTGCTCTGATCGACGAAGTGAAACAGCAGACCGAAGCGGGCAGCGGTGACCTTGCCCTTGATATCGCCGCAACCATGATATGTGCACCGATGCCCGAGTCCTTCGCCGTCGACCAAAACATCTGCCACCCCGTCGACCCGACCAAAGAATCCCTGCCACGCTGCGCGATCCTCACCCTCCGCGACGCTCTCTCCCTCCAACACCAGAATGTGCCCAAAATCTCCGAGAAAGACCCCCTCCGCGCAGAGGTCATCGTCCGCCTCTGGCGCCGCGTCAGCCTCCTCGCTGCCCCGCCATCGCGGGTCTCCAACATCGACGTCAGCAACATCATCCACAACATGGAGCTCGGCGTCGACGGCCAGGATCGCATGAACCTTGATGCGACCGGCGTCAGCGGTACTGGCGTTGGTCACGACGACCCCGGGAATATCGACCAGATGCTTGATAAGGCTGCGGCTGCTGCCGCGGCGGGCATGGATGGTGGTGTTGGTCAGGACATGGGACTTGATGCTGGTGTCACGGGAATGGATGCGATTGATGATGTGCTCAACGCTGCGGATATGGCGGTGGGTAATCCGGAGTTCCTGGATCTGGATATGGAGGGTATGTTTTAGCGATGGGTATTTTGTGTTTTATTATTATTCGGTGGGTGAGAACATAATGCGATTCCGATTGTCTACGAAGGGACGTTTGATATTGAGCTCATCGTTATGGGCATCTCGTATTAAACTTGGATATCCGTTGAATTTGTTAAAACATGTATAACTGCAGTCTTGCTGCACCATTAAGCGACAAAATAGTACCACCCCAGCCCTCGCCTCTCATTCCCCAGTTGCTTCCTCTCTTAATATCGTCTTGTTTTTGTAGATTCTGTCGCAATTCTCGTCAGCATGTCCTCCACCCTCTCACACCTCCGCGGGATACATACAGATATGCAATTCTTTCTCGAGTTTTCCCGCGAGCCTGGGAATCCCGGAGTGAGGATACATCTTCTCAATCAGATCCATCGGCTTGGGAATGAACCCTCGGCGCGATTCAGTCGGTACAGGGGCCGCAGCGACGATGGAGGAGAAAGAAATTGCGGCGAGGATGGCAGTCAGCTTCATTTTGAAGGTGTTTGTGTTCTCTATGGTTTGTCGGGGTACGTGTTAGGAAAGAGGTGCTGGGTATGTGTGACAGGTCGGAGCACTGACTGTTGATCTATAACTTGCCTTGATAGAAGGTGTGGATGTTCTTGAGGTGGTGCAGGAAAGATGGTCGTTGGGCGTTGGTCGAGGCGTGAATATAATGATGAGAAGATTCCATTCACCACATTATGCACAACATTTTGTCTCATTCCAATGGAAGTAGGGTTCAGGATTAGCTCCTGGTATGAGGAATTTGACAGACGCGACGCGTCGAGGGGGCCAGGGTATGCCAGGGCACACGATATCACCATCCGGGGTGATCTGGTCTTAGAACATATGGAGGGTTCCAACTTGGAATGGATCGTTTCTCCTTTGAATATTCCAAATCCGCGATTTTGTTGACTATTGGTCGTCTTGGTTGTTGCTGTATCCAGCAGGGTTTGATGCTGTTCCTCGCTAAGGTCCCCGCAAGGGATAGTATAACAGCAGACAACAGGGCACAGCAGTTCCGAACAGATGGTTCACTTACTCTTGCTATGAGAAATTCAAAAGGAACCTTATGAAGCCGGGAAATTGGTAGTGTTCAAGGAAATACCGTCAAGAGGACTGTTTTATTATATTGATCCCCATCTGAGGTTGTCAATAAATTCAAAGTCAAAAGGAACAACAAGTCTAAGCATCAACGTGGGTTCCAAAGGTTATCACCAACTTCCAGGTCAAACAATCACTCTCCCCCCTCTGATGGCCTAGTGGTCTCCAACTGGAGACCTTTGGGTGTGCCCCCAGAGAACGAAAAATTATCAAACAAGGTACAGGCCTCCAGTGTCGAGCTTTAGCTCCACTGGTTGCCGGGCACATCCCTAGGCGGGGAGAGTGGGCGGGTCTGGGATGCGGGGAGGTGAAAGCACCTCCTCGCGGCACAATCTTTTGGGATTTCTTTTCTAATAAAATCTATTTTATAGCAAGATCTATCTTAGATCTTACGATTCTTTTCTATTTTAATTCTTTAAGAGGTTTTTGATAGTGTTAGGAGGGTGTGAAGGGGGTACTGTTTTTGAGGTGCGGCATCGAGTTGGCGCCGGCCGATGTACTTCGGGGCCGTGGGATGGCGATGCAGTAACGGCGCGAAGTATATAGGGGACAAGAGGGTTAGCGGTTCGATTTATGGAAGAGGAGAGTTTTTTTTCGGACTGACTCTCAGATATCAAATGAGCTGCCAGGACATGATGACTGGGACCTCTTAAGGAGAAAGTGAACAAACATATAACAGGATTCAAGAGTGATAATTGCCCCCGAAATAACTCAGAATCTCTTGAAGATGGCTTCCACATGATCATATCACAGTCCTGGCTTCATTTCTATGGCTTGGGGAGCACAATACAGACAGCATCCCAGCACATTGATGGTTGCCGGTGTCATGGCCCTTTAGACCGAGGAAGTTGAGAAAAGATGGCACTGTGAGATGTAGATAATATGTGGAATGGATAAGCTTGGTGTACACGGCATTTTAGTGAATGACAAGGTAAATCAGAAATATTGCGGTATAAGAGAATGCAGCAGATGGCCAGAGGATATCCATCTAATCAAGCCTGCGTCTCCACCGGACATTCTATCCTGTCCAAGCATCAAGAGACTTAGGTAGTCATTTAGATCTTCTCAAAGGAGCCATTGTAGTGTTTTACGGTGACTGAACAAGCGATATCCTTTTCAACATCTCTACTGGGTAGTGTGCATTCCAGCTTGTCCTTGATAAGTCACCTCGAGACGAGACGACCAGTAGCATTGGTACAGTTCTCGACGCAATCTTGCTTTCGGTTCAATTTATAGCATTGAACCAAGTAAAAGTCACATATGATTGAAAGCCATATATGTGCATTCCATCTAACGAAAGGATCGAGTCAAGAGAAAGGAAACCTGAGATGCAGCCAACTGTCGAACAATCACGCCCATTTAGGAATTCAAACATGGAATTTTTCTGCAAAGGGAGCAAAAGAATAGCCCAAATTCAAGTGATACATCTCTACGTATTGGTATTGCTTCATGATTGCGAACTATCGATTAGATCCATGTTTCGCACTCTCTAATGCTGAGGTAGCCACCGCATAGGTGTTGCAAATGGATATATACTTCAGTTGCACCAATGAAAACTTTAGACAACCTTAGACCCAAGACCACAGAATTTGCGTTTGTGATATATTTGATTTGCAACAAGAGACACGACGAAGAGCTATAGCCAAATTACGTCTTGCTACTATACGAGGCTCGATCCAACCTTAATTTCTTCGCACGAGGATATTCTTACTTTTCGATGGTATCGTAATATGAGAGTGTTTCGAGTATAATGAATCTCAAAAGATTATTTTTGAACGAAATACAATTCAATTCGAATTCAAGACTCAATTGCATTCGTATTTCTCTCATGAGCACAATGCAGTACATAGTTAATTTATTATAACTTATGTAACAATAAGCTTCAAGCCGTCATTTCCACAAACCTGGAACCTTCATCGCGGTCCCAAAAACCTGGTACCGGCACCCATACGCATGGGTAGGCCCAGACAAAATTCATGATCCAACTCAATTTAAGCTTTCGTTGATGAAATTTCTTCTTTACAGCACCACGAGTCGGGCAATGTCTCGATAACCACAGTATTGTTGCCAACACGAACGGGGTACTCCGACACTCTGACCACAATGCTATTGCTAACGCTAGCAGCATTCTCCGTACGTACCATCCGAGTTGACCCTGAAACGGGTTGAATATATCCACGAAGTAAAGGGGCGGGATGTGAGTAAAAAAAACAAAATATTTGACTTTCCCGATCGAGCGAATTAGACCCATTGTCAATCAAGAAACCCATCAAGCCACAGTGGTTCAAGCGACTGGCGACGGGAGATACCTCCGCTCCTTTTCCTCGCACTCGACTCCGTCCGAAGAACAGAACACATAATACAAACCCAATCGCTGGAAAGACGCGATGTATACGGAGTACCCGGAAATGAAATTAGCTCGAAGCTGAATATGCGCACCGCGTACTAGTTCGCGATGGCGCCTTACCAATTGCTTTTTCTGGACTTCCCATGACAGCCACCCTTGTCCATCATTATTCCGATGCGATCCCGACAGATTGGAACCTCCTGCAATACCGTACTAGACGGAGCCAGCTTGACATGTAGCTACTGGCAAGTCAAACTTTCCCGCCGGGTCCGCGAGAAAAAAAAAAAAATGGGGTGGCTGTTTCGAGGGGAAGGGACAAGTCAGCCGTGTTCCACTCATCAAGAGTCAGTTCTGCACGAGGGTGGGAACCCCCGTCCCGCCGGCGCCCTGAAGCTGAAGGGTGACGGGTCTTCCTCTGGCCTCTGCAGGATTTGACATTCGATAGCGGAAAACCATAAGCTTTGGGCGCGGCGTGGCCTTGGACAAAAACCCGCTCTCAAATTGTAGCAAGTCCGGAGTACTCCGTATTGTGCAAGGCCACAGGGTGCTCCGAGATAATAGATTGCGGGATTATGTGTGCGCTCGTGCGCGACACTGCAGGAACACGGGCGATGCACAGCTTTTCCCACGGGCGCCGGGAGCTCCCTCGATCTCGCATCTGGTTTCCTGAGCTGGAGATTGGTTGTGACGTGATTTCCGTCACGAAGATCAGGCTCATCAGCACCCTCGGTCGGGGCTTGAGTTGGTGATCGACATTGGGCCTATTCTCGATAAGATTCAATTCCCTATCGAGCAAATCAGTCCTCTGCCGTGGAGGGGACCCCGCTTGGTGATACCGTGATAGGAGTCGGGACTCGCATCAAAAATGTTCGACGTGAAGAACTCGGGCCTTAAACCTTTTCAGGGATCTGTCCGGGCAATTTTGCACCCGTCCCTGCATTTTGATGCCGACTGCCGGTGGTTGAGTCCAAATTTTGGCGTAATTACAATCTTTGGAACGAAACGCTTCTCCTCCTTACCCTTCCTGCACACTTTGGATTTCTGTCACTGTTGAAGGTAGCCGGTGAGAAGGGCCAAGGCAAGAAAAACACCCGATGGCCCAGCTCAGAAGGGATCAGCAGTGCACCACGTTCCGTTGGTCGTCAGAGGGGGGCACGAAGTTCAAACAAGCCGGGCCCCGCCGTCATCTCCTCTGTGACTGGCGTAAGTGATGGGTTTGGAGCTCAGCGCCCACTTGATCGTCGATGCAGTAGCCCCACGCTCGAGCGAACTCCTGGTTCGGGATGCCATCACGCACCCACTTGTGGCCAAGTGTGGATAGTTGCTTGAACAACAGACTCGATTCATCGTTCGGGAGTAGTGGGCGGGAGGGAATAGAGGGTCGAGGAGGGGCCCTGCCGCCGTGTTGATGGGGGGGGGGAGCTCGGTTGCCGATAAGAGACTGGGCGGTTGGAGCGAAGTGTAAGCGAAGTGATGGAGGGAGTACAAAGTACGAAGTGCGGCTTTCATGCAATTGTGCTCTGTCTCGACTCTCCCTGTCGTTTACTCCGTACCGCAGTTCGCAAGGCAAATCGGCAGCATTGATATCGCAGAAATCTCCACCATTGACGCAGGTAAGAGATAGATCGACTCGCCACTCAGCATGATCGTCCCGGTTGTCTGGAGGTGGCGACAAACTAAAAGAGAGCAGGCGAATCTGTGGTGGAGGTGTGATGTGATCGGGAGAATGGCGTGGACTCGTGGAGAGCGAAGAATCGCCGATGATAGATGATATCGTGCGATTCTCCAGAGTCCAGATGGGACGGGACTGTAAGAAATGGTAACAAGCGTAACGAGTGTAACGAGTGTAACGAGTGTAACGAGTGTAAAGACGGCAAGACCAGGACGTATGGTAATGTATGGTAACTGGTATTTCACGTGGCCCGTCAACTGACTCAACTCGTCCCTTCGAATCGAGTGGAACTACTTACTGGCTGTTCACAAGTCTGTCAAGTTATCGACAGTCTCGATAGTGGCATATGTGATGTGCCATGGCTCTTTGAACCAAAGAAATCGACTATACGAACTAACAATGCCAGCAACCAACGCGACCGCGCCCTTCTATCACGTCGTTGATCAAATCCATGGGCACGAGGTGACACTAGGTGACGATCCCCTTTCTCCAACGTCCCGTCCCGCACAAGTGCACAATTCCTAGTACTGAACTTCACCATAATTGTGATAAGAAAGGGGCCAAGACCTATCATGTTGCGCCTTCCATCCCGTCCCAAGGACCGTGCCGCTAAGACGGTGGGGGGCGTTTCCGGGGGCTTATGCTGGAGAGTTGGAACTATCGAATTCGCAGCGACCAACAGTTCTCTCCATGATATGACAGCAGCGACAGCCTTTCCGCGTCATCGCCCTCGAGCTGTATAGTTCATCTTACCCTCATGAACGCGATTTTCAGTGGACCACATTCGAGTTCCCCGAAGAACCCGATCATCAGGTTTTTTTTGTCCCTTCTAGCGTCTTTTTCCGATACGCCCGGTTCCCCCTGGTTTCTCCCCACACCACACACCTTTTCAGTTCAGGGGCACGACTGGGAAGAGCTTGACAGGCCAGGATTCTACAGTAGTCCCGCAGCCTGTGGTGAACACGTGCTAGGGCAAGCTGGCCGCGGGACTCCAATCAATGCTTTTGCCCCTCTGCCCCCCTGCCCCTGATGGATCGGGGACGATCATCGAATGATTTCGAGTGCTCTAGACTCAACGGGGCGAGGGGTTCTAGCGGCATAGTGGCACCCCCTCTTCGGTAACCGCACAAGGCGGAACGGACGTTGGAACTATTGATTGCCAATACCCTAGCAGGCCGTTCTGCTAAAGTTGTGATGTAACAACTCCCGATTGCCTAAAAGGGGCAACAACCCTCCGGATGCGAACAATGAATGGGCACGTTGGCTACCAGAATTCAGGTGCATATGTAGATCTCCTCGAGAGTTCGAACGGTTAAGTTGACTGGACAAATTCACTCTTTTGCTTAACTAGTTAACAGTGATCAAATAGTTTGGAGAACGGAGTCCCTACATTATTGACAGCTCCCAAAGCACCATCTGGCATCTGCACCTAGCAAATTGCTTGGGTCTGCGTCTGAGCCGTGCCTTTGACAGGACCGGCGTCCCAAGTTTCCAACAGTGTCCACAATTGACAATTCAGACATCAGACATCAGATCCCGATTCTTTGTCACTGGAATCCCGGAAGCTCTTCCGCCTGCGCCCTAAAAAAGAACGTCCCCATTTTTGACGCCGAAAAACGCCCCGCCGAGTCCAATTTTGGGACTGGCCGCGGCAGTCCACCACTCGCCCCCCTCTTCTTGGAGGGCAAAGGCAAAAATGGCGATCTTAGATCCCGAACAAAGAAAATCCACGCGTGGCGCTGATCCCCGGTCGGGATTCGGCGAAGAAAGAGAAATCTCGCCATCTCCCGACTTTACAGTTGCTCACAAGGTCCCCCGGGAAAGTATGGATAAAGTAGCCGTGGACGAGGGCCTTTCATTTGTACGCCTCGCGAGGCTCGCTGGGCTAGTGGCTCCCATGGACATTGAATCGGGACAGGGGTTATTGCCTGAGTTTGAGATGTCGCGATTCCTTCGCGGGACAGCTCGCGGCTGAACCGTTGTGCGGGATCGTGCTAGTCGATGCTAGCTCTTTGTCCCGCTCTGCCTGGGTCTCTGTTGCCGCGCTGCGGCTTTCCTGGACGTCTCGCGGATGACTTCCGGATGCTTAGGCTGGACATAAATCGGAAAATTCACGGTCTGAAGGAATTGTGGAGCTTGAAGAGTGGAGTCGAGACTCGACGGCGTTTCACTCGTAGGCGTACCACTACCCTATCTTTGGGTTCTTGGCCCTTTTGGTAGTGTATTCGTGGGTCGCTCGTTGCCCTGTCGGTTTCGGAGGGGAAGCAAGTACGGAGTAGATAACTGGCTTGGGCAAGTCTCTCACTTTCAGGGCGTATGTATTAGATACTCGTATCAAGAAGTATGTTGTTATTCACGTGTAGGTACTCAGTACTTCAGTAAACGATGAGTATATCCATCCCATGGACCACTTACCTGGGTCAACTAGTTTGGCCTACTGTACGCTTGAAGTCTATCGGGGTAGGAGTGGAGTCGTGGACATCACGATGGAGTCCTTGGAATTTGGATGACTTATTGAATGTATGTGT
Organism: Penicillium goetzii; assembly: GCA_037043885.1. Classification (NCBI taxonomy): domain Eukaryota; kingdom Fungi; phylum Ascomycota; class Eurotiomycetes; order Eurotiales; family Aspergillaceae; genus Penicillium; species Penicillium goetzii. The sequence goes on along the minus strand of JAWLST010000008.1, from coordinate 142,050 downwards.
ACTCCGTACTGACGAGTTGAGGGGAATTTACGCCCCAATCGTGATGGCTGGTTTGTTTGTGGTGGCGACAGGCGCTTGTTCTCCGGACGATCATCCATCCTGGATCCATGGTTATAATTGCGTTTATCTCCATGTTCAATGATATTTGAGCTGGAGTGACCTGCCAAGATGATTAATACTGTGATGCTTTGTCTCGAGTATTGGCTGCTTATGCACGAGTTAATAGTGGCGGTTTGGCGTCAAAGGCAATATGACATCGCAGCCTTGTGGATTTGAGGCATTTGTAACATGTCGGGTCTCGGTAAGGCTCCGCGATCGTTCTGTGCTATTAATGACACAATATTTCATACTGTAGCTGAAATTCCTGTACATGTGTTTTGCCAATACATACCATTGAAATATGCCCGAATCAATCACGATACTTTGTATAACACCCAAGAAGCATGGCGTAGCTGGATCCATATCGCGGGGAGAGAACGAGAGGGGAAGCGAGTTAAAACAAACATCGAACCAAAGTTTCCAAGTTTTCGAGTTAGACAGACTAATCAGGCACGTCCTTCTCGTTACACATACTTAATAAATCGATTTCGTTGAAGATCGAACCGGATATCCCAGGCCGCGGCGTCAAGATGCAGGTACAATCGGCCTGCATCGCGGACTGGGCTGGAAATATGTATGCAGTCTCTCAGCCTCCGTCTGACCGCTATTGCAAAGCCCAGCCCTGTCCTCGAATGGGTTAAGATGCCACGAGGTTACACAACATAAACTAGGGCCGGGAGACGTACGAGGCAGCGATGCACGATATGTTTGTGAAAATTCCTGTGCCTTGGTTATTGGGGACCAAGGCTGGGGTTCGGGGCCGAGATTGGAATGTAGGTACAGTATGTAGTAGAGTCGCGGTGTGCCGCTTGTTTCTACCTGACGTGATAGTGCATGGTTAAGGTCGATTAATCATAATTGAACTTTGAACCTGAATTGCCTGGCCATAGCTCCATAAGCTCTTGGCTTACCGACTAACTGTCCATTCACCTCGTGCATGTAGTTAGAGGTCGAGTTGTTACTTCATTATTTCCAGGGCAGCTACTTCATCCATGTTTACCTTCACAGTACTCCGTAGCATTCCCCCTATGACACAATTCACATGCTGAATATGGAGTATATCTTTTGAAACAAGCCGATCCAAAGAACAAACCACCTCTTGATGCCACACCCAGCCAATAATTGAAACAGGAGATGACTCTTTTTTGCGTCAGCCCCGCGAACTTTGACCAGTTTTACTCGCCATGTTCCTCGTAAATCTCGGGTATTTGCTTATGTATGACTGTATGACTGCATGTACGGAGGAGATCTTGTGAAATATTCAAAGCTGCAGACTCGGATCTCGAGTTTATCCGCGAGTGATTTTCTGAGTTTTGATGATCTGGACCTAGAGGAGCTGGAAAGGGCTCTGGTGCGTCATTTTAGTCTCCGTGATCGGTAGGAACTGCATCAGCGCACCCCGCGGTTCACTTCTGTCCTCATTGATGACCCGAAATAGCAGGAGACGGTGTTGTACCGGATGAGATATATTTGAGACGTTTTTAGTCGGTCATGTAGAGACAGACCAGGGCATGGATGAATCGAATCACGCCGGAGCTCCGAGTCTGTCCGTTGCGGGCATTATTACTTGTGATTCTATATTTACATCCGAACACTCCATAACAGCCACATTATTACTGGCTACGAACATGCATACATATATCGATGGTCTCGATCCGCCATGCATAACAATCCACAAAAAAGGCAATGTGAAGACCGACCGGACAGTCTCATCCTAACCTCGGTGTAGCAACAATGTCAATTCATCACATACAGCACGGCGCCCAGCTCTCTCACGGGTGACGGAGAGCAACCGTTCAACGCGATCCTGCACGAGACTACCCACTCCGTAACGCAGTTCTGCACGGATAAGATCCGTTACTCGCCCCACATCTTTGGGCATCAGGGCATCGGTCTCGTGTGATTTTGCTGGGAATAGGTGCCTTCGTGTCCGCGCATTGCAGAAGGAGAAGCCTTGAAGGATGAAGCAAACCTGCAATGGTCAGCACTACTGTAGGCACCGGAAAAATTGAGGAACTTTTTCAGGAGTTGGCTTCAGGCAATCGCAAATCGATGAGGCGCGAAGAGCGCCATGAGACGAGACAGGCAAACGGACTTTTGAGACATGGTATTTGAATGCACCGGTATTAATTCTGGGATTTCACGGGCTGGCCCGTCTCCTTGTATGGTATAGAGTGTATGTTTCATTTACTACTAGTAGCTATTGCTTCTGCCGCGGTGGTGCCTCGGATTCCATACATCCTTATCTCTAGGAGCAAGGCTGGGGAAACCTCATAATTAAAAAAAAAAAAGGTTGAGAGAATTCCGCGGGAGTCAGGATTCAAGCGCAGAGATAGTCTATCAGGACTGTCAATCTATCTCGAGTCACGTAACTTTGTAGTTTATCATCTGATTATCCCAGGACCAGCTTCGATCAAACCTGGCCCGAGCACCCTAAACACCCGCACTCCGTCCCACGGTTCAATCCCGACCGGAGCACGGAGGTGCCCCCCAATTCAAGGCAACGACCGTAGATCACACTCTAGTCTCTTACGGAGGGGCAGAAGGATTTCCTCGCCCCGCCTCATAACAAGCACATCCTGCTAGCTATGTCTTGACGCGCCTAGCACTGTGATAATGTGGAGGGGGCTTGCATTAATTACCTCCCGACTTCCCGTGCCTATTGGGTCCCTTTATGACTGCGTCGGAGGATTTTTTTGTTCCTTCCTGCTGACAGCTTGGTGGACATGTGGCTGGCGGGGAATGCGTTACTAATAAGGACGTGAGTTGCGTGTGAAGATTGGAAATTGGACTGGCAACTGCAGTATCACTGAGTCTTTGCAGCTTTGTGTGGTGGTTGGTTAATTGGGGTGGTGGGTGGTTGGTGATAGTGATGCGGATTGATCTAGTTTTGATTTACTCCGTACGTTCGTAATGAGTAGGAATAGGAATAATGGTTCTGACGGTACGGATTATATTGATTGATTTTGAGGAATCTGTATATTTCGTACAGATGTCGATGAATGACGAAATTAATTAAGTAGTAGTACGAGCTCCCGAGGTCTTTCTTTGTCTTTGAAGCTCTGGCACCGAGCTTGCCCGTCAAGTCTAGACCGTTGACGGCACAAAGGGCTCTCCCTCGCCCTAATAATGTCCCGTCACAAATTTTGGATCTGGATTAACCCGGAGCAATTGGAGTAATTGGAGTAATTAGACCAAAGATGGAGCTTTATTTCCCCATCTGTTCACAATTCCAGCTCCCCGATGGAGCTCCGAGCTCGAGCTCGAGCTCTCCACCGTTGTTGCGCTCTGGTCACTTTGTGATCCAAGTATTGAGCCCATTAACCTGTTACCTCCGTGACTAACGGAGGAATTATGGCTCGATACTACGCACCAAGTATATTTTGGGGCGACTTCGACCGGCACAAAAGTACCGTACTAAATCACTAAACTACGCCGAAGTTCCTACGAGTCACTCAAATTTTCACCGGAGAGACAAACCCCGAAATAGAGATGCAACCCAGGACCAGACCAGGCCAGACCCTGACCATTCCTGACGGTAGTTAGTAATCCATCCTTTCCATCCGTAGCCCATCCATTGCACCCTCGGTACTGTACTCCATCCATGGAGGACCGGTTTCAGGTCTTAGACACGGGTCCACGTCCAAATAAATACCAGACACCGAAGAGTTTTTTTCGTGAGTCCACTCAGGCAACGACATCAGCATCCGACATCTGCATCGGCTACATTAACTATTGAGGTTGGGCCCTCTATGTGGACGGACGGAGTATACTATGTACTGTATGTATGCACGGCGCGGGTGGCTCTACAATCCTGGGGCCGTTACCGTGACGTTTGACCGTTCCGTCTCCGATGAGCCTTGCGATAGCTCGAATCTCCAGCCGACGCGTTTGTGGATCCCGCGTCTGCCAACGCGAACTTGCGTTGGTTTGTTGGTTTTTTTTAGGCAATCCTATCAGCGATACAGTACTTCGTACGGCGTACTAGACTACTAGTCACTGGATCATCTGGATGTGCTACCAGCCCCACGCGGGATGAGGGCGGAGGGGCAAGTTGGAGAGGGAAATAAAGAAAATGGGTTCCACGGAGGGGGCAAAAAGACTGGAGGACTCGATGCACTTGTGGCGATTGGGGGGCAGTGGCGGACGGGGAGTTCGTTCTCTAAATTAGTGTCGTGGTTACAGTAGAGACTAGAGGCCGTTAGTTAGTTAGTACGGAGGTAGTAATAACTAAAAATTAAAAATATTGGGTCCGAAGGAGGAGGTTTGCGAACTACGGTACCGAGTTGCTCGGTCGACTGGGCATACTACTGTAGTTGATATATTACATGTCTATCTGGGGACCGTGGACACTAACGGCGTGATAGATTAATGAGGGCGAGGCAAAAGCACTAAAAGAGACTTTTTTGGCTGCTGTCACTTGGGGGACGGTCGCTGCGCTGTCGATCCCCGGAGGATAGTTGACAGGCAACGTGAGAGAGCCAAGGAGAGACTAGCTGGGATTCGCCACTGTCGAAAAAAGGACTTAGGGTCATGTACGAAGTAGAAACTAGCAATCTAGAAATAAGAAAAAAGAAAAAACAAGAGAACTATAACTGTAGTACTGTACAGACAGTCTGTACGTGGAGCCCGTACCTTCCTCGTAATCTTGTTGTTCGAAAAGGTGACTGATCGAGTCCGCCCGTGTTTGGCCCTCGCTGCAGGCTCCAGCACCTGAGCACACGGCCAGTGCATTATTTAAGACAGGACCGGGTTCCCCCCCCCCACATAATTGATTTCAGAGGGGATTTTTGATTCGTGCGGCATCGCGGGTGGCCTAGTGGTTTTTTTGGAGTAGACCAATAAGGGGGCTGCTTTTATATGGGTTTTTGAGTTAGTGAGGTCTGGACCGGGAAAGGTTCGGTAGATGCAAGGTGGATTATTGGGGGAGGGAAATAGGAGAAGGATTTATGTATTTAGTGTACGGAGTACTGTACATATATCGAGGGCATGGTATAGATACGTACTGGGTTTGTATAGCATGTATTATACTGAGTATACATAGCTAGGCAATAATGTACTTCTGTAGGGAGAAGAAGGCCGTTCAAGTTTATCATATGTACTCCGTAGGATCTCAGGAGTAAACATGCTGTGGAGGAAGAAGCAACTACAATATTCATACAATTCTCCTCCGTACTATCAGGGCACAAAGCAGATCCATAACACACACGGGTCGAGATTTATTTCCTTTTGCCTCCGTACTACTCTATTCTCCTTGTGCGTGGGCGATGGAGTCTCTATGATAGGCACTCGGTGTTGCTTTTTTTTGCTTCTTAGTTTCCAGAAGCAATATGGGCTCTCACGCCACCGGAAGGATAGGAGATTATTGTGCCATCGGGGGATACGAAGTCGACAAGATAGACGAGATAGACGAGAAGAAGACTATTGCACTTGGGTACCTTGGGTACCAACCACAGGAATCAAGTAGTTCATGTACATATCAGGGCCAACCGGTCGGGAGACCATGTTGGTACCTACCATACCAAGTCCAAAAGTACATGTGCTCTGTATATTCTGTATACTACTGTATGCTTTCGTACTTTGAAAAGAACACTACTATACACTAGCGTAATGTATTTTGTTGCCCCCTCCATTTAGTGGCATCAATTTACGTCAATTACGGGGCCAATACCGGCCAGTGGAGCTTGCATGGATCGTCCCGATCGAGTCCCAGAAGAATCAACTGGGTCCTCTCAGTCTCGAGGCTCCAGAGAAGCTCTTATTATTATTATTCCCTCCTCTCCTCCCTTTTTCTCAATTCCTTTTTGCTTCAGTCCTTCTTTTTGACCCTTTTTGACATCGTCGTCCTTGGGAGAGATTATTATCAGACGTCTTAACTGATTTCTGATTCCATTGCAGCCCCCGGGTGGCAATATAACCTTCATTCGGACTGTATTTTATCCCTTTACTCCCCTCGCCGCCCTTGCGTAGGAGGTTCCAGCAATAAGGGATTCCCAGCTTCGTCATCCGCTACTACTGCAAGTCAGTTTGGCTCTTGTCCTTGCTGCGATCTTCGTCATTAGGGCTTTGATCACAATTGCGGCTCCCTTTTGGTGGTGGTATTTGTGCATTACTCCCAACCTCGCTCGGCCACTCTCCCAAGTGGGCTATCCTGCGTCTATCGATTGCGCCGCGACGTGACTTGTCAAACCACACCCCACTCCCTTCGATTATTGGGTTCCTTCAATGTTCCGGACTCCTGTTCAGGAGAGTCTGTTACTGTTTATAGTTTGATTACCTATTTGTTATTTTTTGATCCAAAGGGTGGGTGTTTGTCAATTCCAATCCCTGAAACCTTTCTACCGTGCCTTCCCTACTCCCCTCCCTCCCCCCCCCCCAGCATTCCTTACCCTCTCTCGACTCCCTGGACTCGCGACATTCCACCTTCCCTATTCTGGGAACAAACACTTGCGATCTCCGAGAGTCATCCGTGCCCATTTCGATCATTTACGCCCTTTGTCCAGCGCCCCTCCAATTGACCTTGATGTGTAGGGTTATCCCCAGCCATCTGGCGATCCGAACCCCTCCGTGGTCAAACCTGATTTCACGACTCGCCACTTGTCTTTTGTGCGTTTGCCTTTTCATCTGCTAGGTACGGAGCCCTCGAAGGATGTCAATTGCATCTATCATCGCATAAACGCCTCCGGTCAGTGACCATCACGGCTTTCCCGCTACCACCGATTCGATCTTTACAATTCCCGAAGCGGGCAAGAGATGGAATCAATGAAGCCAAATATCCCACCGTTAAAGATCGCCAAGTTGAATCCGAATCTATCTGTGTCGACCACATTGTCGGATCATTACGACACAAACCATACGCGGGCTCGTTTCTATTCGAATACCCTCGGCCAGTCCGAGATGACGCCTCCATTGACACCACAAGGAATTACTCAACCCGAACACAATATGGAACAACCCGAGGCCCCAAGAACCGTCTTTCACAACTACCTACGCGCATTCTATCCTTTTCACCCGGCCGGAGATGTTTCTCCATCGACGGTCACCCTTCCGCTTGACCAGGGCGATATCATTCTGGTTCACTCCGTTCACACCAATGGCTGGGCCGACGGTACCTTGTTAGATTCTGGAAATCGAGGCTGGCTCCCTACCAATTACTGCGAAGCATATGATCAACTACCCATGCGTCCCTTGTTGAAAGCACTGACAGACTTCTGGGATATCATTCGAGGAGGATGTGGTTCGTCACTAAAGGATTTCGGTAACCAAGACTTGATGCGAGGTCCCATTGCTGGCGTTCGATTCCTTCTCGAGAAGTCCGAGTGCTTGACTCGGGAAGCACCGCTTGTCAAGAAGTATGATGGGCTACGCAGGATCCGCAAGGCCTTGCTTTCCGATCTTTCGTCCCTTGTCAAGGTCGCCAAGCGGTTCCAGGATGTCGCCAATGGTGCCCCGGCCGAGGATGAGGTCGAGGCCATTCTGGATGAGATGCTCCTTAAGGCTTTCAAGATTGTCACTCGTGGCGTGCGCTTCTTGGATGTCTGGAACGAGGAAGTTGGCCTGACTAGGACGATCGCCGAGATGGAGACTGCCGGTACCCAACACGATATGCCCCCGACACCAGCATCCGCGACCTTCTCCCTGGCCGATACTGCCCCGACTTCCGATACTTGCACCGAGCGAAACGAGTCCCGACAGATGAGTCACAGCCGCATGGACTTCAGCCGAGCATCAATGCGAAACGAGATGCAGGATCACCAGTCCAGACCCATGTCTGTGTCTACGAAGCGTATTTCAGTTTCCCACCGTGTCTCTTACACCGGTCCCTCGTCGGCCATTCGTGCGCAGAACCTTGCGTCGGAGCGACTTGGAACCTCGTATGATGCCTTCCTGGGCGTGTTGGGATCTTTCATTGGCCTTCACATGCAGTCGCGCTCGTCAACCGAGCTTGTCACCACCACCCAGCAGGCTATGCAGTCCTGCCGGGCTTTGCTGACTGTGGTGGAGGCTGTCTGCGAGCATGATGCCCAGCGGAGTGTTCTCCTCGATGAGGCGCGCGAGTCCATGTGTGAGAAGCTGTCGGAGCTGGTCCAGGCTGCGCGCGACGTGTTCCGCCCTGCGAATGCCCACGACGATGACCTGATCTTCATGCCGGATGAGGGTAAGCGCCTGGTCGACGCTGCAACGGATTGCGTCCGCGCCGCTGGCAATTGCCTGGCTAAAGCCCGCCTGGTGCTGGAGCAGATCGGCGACATCGAGTTGGACCCCATCGAGGAGCAAGCCAGCATCGACCAAGACGTGCCGGGCATTGTCACCTCGCAAGCGTCGCCCGACATGCCGACCGACCAGGAGAAACCACAAGAGCTCTCACTTCGTCTCCCCCCGCCTCCTCTCACGATTCCAAACTCGACCTACTCGCCCTCCACCCCTGGCCTCACCGACTCGACCACACCAGCTTCTTTCCAATCGCACCTCACTTCTTCCAGCAGTCCCGTCCACCCCTCTGCTTCATCCTCTCTCCCTAACTCTGCCATCCTCCCCACCCACCTTGAACAAGCCTCCTCTTTCTCTTCATACGACAGCGGCTTCCGCGAAAGCCACCCCAAGTCCGACGTGAGCGAGTCCTTCGGCCGTGGTGTCACAAGCACGGGTAGTAGCTTCACGTACCACAGCCACACGCGCGACTCCGAGATGAGTGGTCTATCCCAGACCTCCACTCGGGCCACCTCCCCCGACATTGGAGGTAGCTTCCATGGCAGCTTCCAGGTGCCTTCTCTGAAGGAGAGTGTCAGCCACTCTACCTTGGCCGAGGAGAATGAGGAGACGGAAGCTCACCTGCTGGAGAAGACCTACGCTCATGAGCTTGTCTACAAGGATGGCTCAGTCATGGGCGGCAGTCTGCGTGCTCTCATTGAGAAGCTCACTGCTCACCAGTCTACCCCGGACGCCATGTTTGTCTCCACTTTTTACCTCACCTTCCGTCTCTTCGCTACTCCTCTGGAATTCGCCGAGGCCCTCGCTGAGCGATTCGAGTACATCGGGGATACTCCCCACGCTGCTGGACCCGTCCGGCTGCGTGTCTACAACGTGTTCAAGGGCTGGCTCGAGTCCCACTGGCGCCATGATCGCGACAACTCTGCTCTCGAGTTCATCATCACCTTTGCAAAGACTCGCTTGACTGCTGATCTCCCCTCTGCTGGCAAGCGTCTCCTTGATCTGGCCGATAAGGTGTCTGCTGTACACGGTCCCGTCGTGCCTCGCTTGGTCTCGTCTATGGGCAAGACTAATACCGCCATTGCTCAATACGTTCACCCCGACACTCCTCTTCCCCCTCCCATTCTTGGTAAGAAGGAGACCAACCTGCTCAAGCAGTGGAAGACCGGCGAGGCCTCGATCTCAATCCTGGATTTCGACCCATTGGAGTTGGCTCGTCAGTTGACTATCAAGGAGTCTCGTATCTTCTGCTCTATTCTTCCCGAGGAGCTTCTCGACACCGAGTGGACCCGGAAATCGGGTTCGCTGGCGGTCAACGTTCGCGCCATGTCGACCTTGTCCACGGATCTTGCTCACTTGGTTGCCGACTCCATTCTCTACCTGGAGGAGCCCAAGAAGCGTGCTGCAACCATCAAGCACTGGGTCAAGATTGCGAACAAGTGCTTGGAGCTGAACAACTACGACTCACTCATGGCCATCATCTGCTCCCTGAACTCGTCCATGATTTCTCGCCTGAGACGGACATGGGACGTTGTCTCGCAGAAGACCAAGACTACTCTGGAGCATCTCCGCACCATCGTCGATGTTTCCCGCAACTATGCCGTGCTGCGCCAACGTCTGCAAGGCCATGTTCCCCCTTGCCTGCCTTTCGTCGGTACTTACCTGACTGATCTCACCTTTGTTGACCACGGCAACCAGTCTCTCCGCTCCCTGCCGACGGATGACGGTGAGATGGCCGTGATCAACTTTGACAAGCACATGAAGACGGCGCGGATCATCAGTGAGCTCCAGCGGTTCCAGATCCCCTACCGTCTTACCGAGGTTCCAGAGCTTCAGACCTGGATGCAGAACGAGCTGGTGCGTGTGCGCTCCAACGGTGAGACTACCCTGCAGACCTTCTACCGCCGGTCGCTGGTCCTCGAACCCCGAGAGCCCTCGCGCAGCGGTGTCAACCTCCACGCCCAAGCTCAAGCCCAGGCCCAGTCCCAATCTCAATCCGAGTCATCACCCCCCAACCAATCCATTCTTGAGAACGCCAAGGACAAATTCGATTTCTTGTCCTGGACAAACCCTTCCAAGCCCAAGTCCGTCGCGACCAACGGCTAATCTTCTTCATATCATACCCCAATACCCATTTTATACCATTTACGACTGATGACCTCTACTTTATTGTTTCTCCGGTTTTTTACTGTTTTGTCCCATCTTTCCGACCATCTATCTTCCATGCTGGCTGCATAATGTTTCATTTCTCTCCGTTCTTGTCTCCCAAAGTTCTGTGAATATCCCCATCTTATTTTTTTTTCTTTTTCTCTTTCTTTCTTACTCTCTTCGGGCGGCGCTCGTGTCTTTTGTTTCATCGTCCCTGCGGGGAACTGGCATCAGAAAAGCGATAGGAATTGGGTCCGGGTTGGAAAAATCGGAGTCACAAAGGGCCTTTTTTTCGTTTTCTTTTCTTCTTTTCTCTTTTTTCAATCAAATGGGTTATGGTTTTTGGAGAGGGAAAGAAATATGGGGTTCTCTTTATTCTTGTTTGTTATTGTTGGGATTGATCATCCTTGAGTTCTAGCTCTTTTTTGTGAGGGATGAAAGCCTCCCTGGGAGGTTTCTGTATAAGTGATAAAGCTATCTGCAATGCAAACATGTTTTTGCTGAATATTTTGGTTTCTATGTTTATCGTAGATTGTAGATTGTAATGTCTAGACAGTCTTTGTCGTTGTAACTTGGTCCTGGGTCTCGTGAGGTCTTGTGTTCGTATAGTGAGTGGTATTCGAAAAGTCTGAATCTATCTAAGAAAAGAGAGCCGACCCAGCCTGATATGCTTCATCTTCCTGCTCTTCGAAAAAATCTTTCTAATGTGTTGTAAATTGTCCTTATTAATGGTTCAAGTATTATTTCTTGTTCTGTCGTTCACCTCGTATCTAATAAGATGACTCTGAAATCTCGTCAGGGTTTCCAACTTGAGGAATCCTACTGTATGGTTCGACACAGGAACACTCAGCTCAGACCCGTCGGGAGCTATACCTACCTTCATGAAGACCATCTTGACCTTATTCAGCACGTCTGAGTTTGAATTTCTGATAAGCTTAACCACTGGATATGAAACGTCATCATGACCACGAAGTACACTGAATAGTTATCTCATATGATAACCTGTACAGTTTCGGACTTCCATTTCAGGCAGGGCTCTCTACATCAGGCTTAGTAGTCTCTCAAAAGGGCATCCATGTCTTCGTGAACTAGTCCCTTTTTGCGTACATACGGATAGTGATAGCAGTATTTAGGTCTCCAAAATTCCTGTCTTTCTCTCTTTCCTTCTACAACCTCTCCCTCGCTATTTGCTCTCCTTCTCTATTCTTGCTCTTCCTGATTGCTCTACCTCTCTGCTCCTCAGCTTTCCTTTTCTAAATCTCTCTTTCTAGTTTCTCTTATAACCTATCATCTCTCTTACCCTTACTTGCTTCACCATTTCCTCTCTTGGTGATTAGTTTACTCTCTTAGCAGCCGTTTACCTCTCTCTTCCCTTCCCCTACCTTCTCTATAACTACATTAGATCCGTACTAGGTAGTCAGTACCTTTATGGGATTATCTCCAACCCAGAAACTCCTCTTCGCATCCCCAATACAAACATCCATACAGCAAAGGGGATCCACTATCACCATGCTTCGACTCAAGAGGCAACACGAGCCCACCTGGGTATGGCGCTATAAGCACCATACCGAAGTCCTCCTGACCATATGGTCCTACCTCACCCTCCTAATTAACGAGTCTATTCCCGACTCTTTCGTTCGATTGCTCAATGTCAACCTCCAACCTCTCGACTTCTTCACCGGAAAGACCTTTACTGACCCCGCCGCTTCGTTCGACCCTTTCTTCATGCCCACTGACAAACGGGTGCTCCGGAAAAAGAAGAACCAGTCTATTGAGCACACGATCAAGTTCCCCAAGCGCCTTGGCAAGCACCACAAGTCCTCCTCCAAGCCAACCCCCCAAGACCTTCAGCTCCAGAAGGATCTTTCTGAGGAGCTTGAGAAATTCTGTCTTCTTGCCGACTCTTACCAGGAATCTAATCGAATGACTCGCTTTGCGTAAGCCTGATGTCCCCAGTCCAGACATTCCATCGTCTACATGAACTAACCAGTCTTTCAGCCGGCCCTCAAATGTGAATGCAGACCAAGTCCGGACTTTGGCCGGCTCGGTCAAGTTCTCAGTCACTCGAGCGATGGAGCGCAAGCAAGGTGCCCGAGTCATTACCCTTATGCCAGAGACCTACCCCGATCCTGCCCGGCCCTCGGCGACTGAAATTGAAATCCTCATCGCCGTCATCATCCAGGGCCTGAGCCAGCAGAGCACAGAACTTGGTTTTTCCGTGCCTAGAATCAGAAACAGGCTGCCTTTGGGTTCCGTCAACTTTGTCATCCCAGTGAGTAACAGTATTCCCCAGATGAGAAGAACTGCTAAGCAGTCCGACTAACTGTGTTTGAACAGGCTCTTATACTATCCGTCTACCCTGGAGCTCAAGTCCGGGTTTTGTACGGCTACATGGTCAACAACCAGCTCTACCTGCACTTCACGGAGCTCCAGCAATTCACAAAGGACAATTTCCAGCCCATGATGGAGGCAACTCTCCGCTGGGCTTTCCCTATTACCCGAGGCCAAGCTGCCAAGCTGGTTACCCTCCCCACCATCATGGAGGAAGAAGAAGTTGTTGAAGTAGAAGACTGGGAAGACATGGAGGATGAAGAGTCAGAAGAAGATGTCAAAGATTGTGCCTTACGCCTCTACACCACCGAAGAAGCAGATGATCATGTACAGGGGGGGACTGAAGAGTGTATGATGAATGGTTCGTCAAATACCTCTACTGTCACTGCTACCACGAGGAAGAGTAAGAGCAAGAAGAACACAAAGAAGAAGGGGAAGAAGCGTACTCGTTGAAAGATGTAGGAGGAAAGCCCGGGATGTACATCGGCAACAATCTCAAATTGTACGGAGGAAAATGTCTTCGACACATCCAGCACTGTGAAAGGTGTGTACACCGTCTGACTAACTATCTATTCGTGGACCCATGACCCATGAATGGATGGGAGGAAGGATCGGGCAAGATGAAGACCAGGGTGGACGGGATGAGGGTTAGATTGATACTCAGTGGAGGAAACAAGAATGAGACTGCAAATTTGGAATGACAGAAAGGAGGAAATAAGAATGATAACCTAGTTGTGGGGGTTGTCCACGACTTGCACCTTTTCGTGGTGTTGGGATCAGTAGCCTTAATGGTGAAATCAAGCAAATCAGAATTTCCCATGCTATCGCGTTCTACGAGTAAAAGTAATAGATTATAGGCAAATGTCTTCATCAAGTCTCAGGTGAAAGTAACGCGCGTATGAATAGAATGTGAGAGACCATGACGACTTTGATGATTCCGGGCACCCGTCGAGTGTTTGAGGAAGGAAGGTCCGCGGACTGTCCGGACCTCAAGATATGAGACTCCACCCACTCCGCGGCTTTCGAAGAAGAGTATATATGACCCCCAAGAGAGCCAGGATGATTCTCAGGCCCCCAGTTCATAATCATCAACTCCTTTCAAGATATTTTTCAAGACCCAGTCATCGCTCACACGAAAGACAACACTATATCAAACCATGTCAAACGAAACCGAATCCCTCCAGGAAACCAACAACAAAACCCTCGGCACAACTGCCGGCACATTCCCTATTATTACACTCCCAGATGGCCGCAAAGTACCAACCGGAACCGTCGGAGCATTACTAGTCAATATCAAAGCCTACGACGAGGGGAATGAAGAGCGACGTGCCGAGCTGGAACCTGCCATACAGTCTGCTATCCCGACGCTGGCGAAGGTGGGAATGTTTGATCTTTTCTCTCCAGAGGAGTGGACATCAGAGAGTAGTCCGGGTCGGACTCTGGTTGGAAAACTGGCGAGAGATTATATCGAGTAAGTATTTCCGGTATGATCTTGATGAGGAGAGTGGTATTAACTTGTCTATCTATTGTGCCAGTCAATGAGGCGAGGGGGAGCCAACGTCTGATAGGCTTGGAGTTTTGATGCGATTCATGTAACAGTTACTTCAGTAATGGTATTCCAGAGCTGAATGGATCCAGCATAATCATAGTCTTTACGTCTTACAGTCCGTATCGGGCACAATGCCAGGTCCTAATTACTAAGTTAGATCTCTCTAGGTAGCCTAAGTTTCCATAAGTACTAATTGTTTCTACGCAGAGCATCGTAACAGCAAAAGGACGGTAAAATTCGAGGCGTAACTCATAGAAACGGCTTGAAACCTTTCATAGCGTGTCACAACGCCTCGCAATGAGGGACTAGGTGATCCATCTCAATCTCTATTCCAAAAACCATCGTCCTTGCATAAGGCTCCTCCGCCACCGTCCACAAAAAGTCTGTGCCGCCGTGTCACGCCTAGATGATGATCTTACGCCCGTAAAGTACAATGATTGCCAATGCAAGGGATGTGTCAAAGACCCGAAACTTTGGGCGTAGGGTCAGAGTGGAGTTGTTGTGAGGCCAGATGCGTAAACCGGAAGACAATACGGATGCCTAGATCTGCGAGGTGCATCTGTAAGACGATCAATTTGTATTTAACATGTGCGTGGATCGTCCCAAAAGTGACAAGTCGCGTGTCGAGTATGGTTTATGCTAGTTCATGCAGCATGAGGGCGAAAGAGCCGCTGATGTGGCTGTACGCTGCCGGGCCACTTCTCCGGGAGAAGGCTGTCTTACGATGCATACCGGAATACACGGAAAGTACTTCTGTTCTCCGTTGGAAGATCGGGAGGGTGAGTAATCTGTATTGTCATTGTTTCGTGTCAGATTTTTGAAGTGGTTATGTTTCCGGGGGCGTTTTGCCTAGTGGAATGTGATATATCAGATGTGTCGCTATTGACAACGTCGAGTAGTGTGCGGGGCAAGATCAAAAGTACACAGTAAGAGCTTCGATGGCAAGGCTGCCTGTATGGTCATTGAGTATTTTCGCATGATTCTTGTAGAGCTGGAGGAACTGAGGGTTCTGGAAGTACCTCTGACCACTTGTCTAATGTACATATTGCGCTCGAAACGCTTCTAAGAAATCCAGCCCGTTGTCGTCATGTTCATCAAACTCTGAACCCATGATGGCAGCATCAGAGGGCAGAGGTCTACTCCCAGGTTGTGTCCCAGGTTGTGGTCGCAAGTCAAGAATCGGGATCATGGACGGTCGGCCATGAGCACATTGGAATGGAAACGCGCACCGCGAGAGCCGTGTGACTAGTGCT
Source organism: Penicillium goetzii (assembly GCA_037043885.1). NCBI lineage: Eukaryota > Fungi > Ascomycota > Eurotiomycetes > Eurotiales > Aspergillaceae > Penicillium > Penicillium goetzii. The sequence continues at coordinate 126,459 of JAWLST010000008.1, read as the reverse complement.
TCACACTCCTGTATATCCAACGGGTCATTAAACATGATAGCACCACGGCATGCCCGAGAATTGAGTAGATCCAGAATGCTTTGCGGACAGCCACTCATTTTTTGAACCCACGGATGCGCGGTGATCGCTCCCGTTCTGTCCATGGAGAACTCTTCGTCATCAAAGTCGTAGCCGATTGCAAAGTTCCTCGCCGACCTTTTTGAGCCCGGTGGCTTTCCATTCTCCTCCTCAAAATTCCAGATTTCACGGCGGAGAAGATCCACAATCAGACTGGGCTCAAGTCGACAACGCTCAGCGATAAGAGTTGGTAGCGCATGGACCTGAACAGTTACTTCCGATACTGCTTTCAAAGCTATGCTGTAGCCAATACCCCAATTTCTAAAGAAGTCCAAGTACCTGCGAAAAAGTCCAGCTTCCGTAGCGGATATGCCGAATGAGATTGGATCAATCTCTACGGTTTGAACCTGATCATGCTGATCCAGTGATCCGGGAGAAATGAACATATCTTCAAATAACTGCTCGACTCGGCATCGCTCGTCGGCGGCATGTTGATCGATCAGGACTAGAACACCCTCCGGATCATGACCAACGGTAGCATGAGGACGTGTGGGGTCAAACTTGGCGAGGATGAATTTTTGATCCACCTGTGCGATGATGGTGGCCGTGGCCAGGCTTTCACGTTGTAATTTGCCTCTGAACTTGGCAACTTGCGTTCCATGTAACGTTCCAATATCCTCGTGGCAATGATGCGAACGAGCTGGACCATAAAAGTGATCCAACTCGGCATCAAGATGTGGCACTGGTGCCTCTGTCCTGGCAAATGTAGGGTTGTCCCATGCATCAAGCAGATTATCCACCCAGAGGCTGGAAGAAGAGGTGGATTTTGGTCTATGAGATCGGCCTAGTCTCTGTAGAGTAGCAAGGAAGCTGTTGGACCTAGGTCCAGCGCCGATTGCTTTGAGGTCGACGGTCTGTCCCGTTCGTGAATTAATTTGGTGCGTTTTCCCAGTATGCGGGTCAATCCAAGGGATCAATTCGTCAGCAGGCGTCTCTGATGAATGGAGCTCGGACTCGTTCTGCTTAGCACCTTCGACACCGTGGAGGGATGGGATCATATCATCATGTAGTGTTTCTGGCGGATGAGAAGAACCTGAGAAATGTCGACTGCGGTTCAAATGATCTCGTCGCCGCTCCGGTAAAGAAATCATATGTCCGCCTTTGGAAAGATTGTCGCCTTCAGGAACAAAGTCCGCACCAGCAACGCCAGTCCCCGAAGCTGAATCTTCGGATTGCTTTGCGGCTTTAACACGGGACCAATTGCTGAAATGCGGTCCTATATTGGCGGACTGCGATCTTTGCAACGAGGGAAGTTTCAATCCACTGTCGAAACCCTCCTTCATGCTCGAGTTCCGGCTGCTTTTGGCGGCGCTGTCAGACCGCGCAGAACTCGTGCGTGTAGTGGTCATGGTTCTGTGAGACCGGTCGGGGAGCTTTCCCTGTCGTCTCGCCCGAGGTCGCATATCCTGCTGTTTCAAGAACTCCAAAATCATTGCCTCCAGGACATCCAAAATTCCTTGTAGTGACTTCTCAGTGGCAGGAGACAGTTCATCACTATCTTCCAAATGTTGAAGAGACTCAGTCTCGATGCGAATATAGAACATCGGCCATCTGTTGACAGGCTTCGCCCAATTTCTGCTCGTCATGCTGTTCAAGGACTCAGATCTGCCAGTGACTGGTGCTGAATGTATTGAAGTTGCAACGTCAGATGCACTTCTAGTGTTTCCGAAGTCAGACATGGACATCAATCGATTGACCTCATTGAACAAAACGTTTGAAGAATTCCGTGACAGCATTGGATCCTTGCCCAACGAGATGAATTGGATCTTCTTTGAAGGACTTGGTACAATCGAGATTGCTGCATGTATCGTTAGACGTGGAACTGAGGCAGATATGACACGCCATGAATCCATATTCCGCGAATCTAGCATGCCGGATTGCGAGAGAATGGACCCTATGCGTCCGAGATCCATTTCAAGTGCAGAATGGTTCAAGGAGGCATCTAGCGCAGGATCATCAGGACGAATGATGATTCGTTTCTCCCTTGCCACGTCGGAAGCCGCAAGCTTCGAGAGCTGACCATTTGCTAGCACGAGAGAGACCATCATGTATTTGAGATAGTCCCACTCTCTTTCCAATTCTTCAGGCTTTTCGAGAGCCAAGGCCCGGCTCTTGACACGCACTGGCATGTTTCCGAAAAGGTCATTAACGGCAACACAGGCCCCATGTTCGCCAAGCCGAGGACCCTGATGCGCCGGAGCAGGGATTAATCGTGCTACAGGCCTGGCGTGATGAAAGATGACGGAGTTTGTGCTCCCATGTTGAATATGGCGAGACGTCACAGTAAGTAGAGATAACGAGGCCAAAGAAGCCAGAAATAAACCTCGATGCCCATAGGCTCCTGTAGTTCGATATTTGGATGTATCTGAGACAGGCGTTAGGCAAGGCAAGAGAACCAAAGATAGAACATGGTGACATACGGTGCGCTTTTCCAAGCCCGCCGGTAGGCTCGAACTCGGTCGGTCGTATTCCCTCACCATCATCCTCCACTATGCAGCTTCCACGTTTGAAGTCCACAGAGACGAGGACTGTCTGTGCGCCCGCATCCAGCGAGTTCTTGACCAACTCTACAACCACTCCATGTAGATGGGTGATTGTAGTTGAAGATTTTATCTTGGCCGCCACATCCAAAGGAAGTGCCTGGATGACTGGCCCATGGGAAGACATGACAAATTGGCTCCGATAATAGAGAGTTGTCGTGGAGTTTCAGTCAAGGTATGCTTTCCATTGCATCATCAACGGGCTTCCAAGGACGGCAGGAACGTTGCCACTTTTTCATGATTGTCACATCTGAAAGAACCGTGAAATATAACCAACGTTCTCCAAGCGGTAGAGCAATGGAAAACGGTTAAATTTAGTAGATGAAAAAGCAAAGGAGGTGAATGAAGGCGAATGATTGACATCAAGGGCGGGCACATGACTTGTGCGGATAAACAGTGGACCCGCACTCTCCCCAATTGCCTCGGCGCTGCTTGATCTCTCCGTTGCTTTACTCTGCTCCTCCTCCCGAGCAAGTGAACTGCGTCGGGAGGCATCTCGACCGTTTGATACCCATATTCACCATGGCTACAGCTGAAGGGCCCGCGAGGGTGCATGGTAAGCTCCCTTGTTGGACACCTGTCCTGTGTGAAACAGCTGGCTCATTAACGCGGGTATACAAATAGATCGCAACGGTCGGCGCCGCCCTTTCTCGAGTTGGATGAAGCGCCTCGCAAGCCTCAAGAGCTCTTCCGACTCTGGCTCCCATCGCTGGTCCAACAGGCGACACACAAACTCCAAGGGGAAGAAGAATGGGGGGCAAGGCAACAACCCGTATCCACTGTCGGGCACACTCAACCGCCCAAACCACAGCGACTCATACTCCGAAGTCGACGAGCATGATAGACATGAGTCTCGATCACGAAGTGATCCCTCCTTGGTTTATTCGGGTTACGAAAATCAGGTTCCCGCGACAAGCGCCAAGTCCACCGCCCCTACTGTGTCGACCAACGGCGACACCGCGATCTCCGATGCAGGGTACTCCAAGGCAGGGACAATGGCGACAGGGGGCGGGGGATTAAGCTCACATGGTGGAGGTGAAGGGAGCACCTTCTCGTCGCCCGCGCATTCGGTTCGCTCGTTGACAACCACCTTGACAACTGTGCAGTCGGCGGCACCATCTACCCAGTTGTACCCCGCGCCGAATACACAACACGGACACGCCCACGGAAGCTCGACACAGAGTTCTGGCAACCATCAGGTCCAGTTCTCGCATCAATTCCCTCCCTCTTCCTCCTCGCCTGCTACCGCCGTACCCCCACACCTCATACCCCACAGCCAGTCGATGACCTACAGCACTGCGACGGCGAACAATGCCCTGAACGACAACGCCTCTATTCTTACACTGGCGAGCTCGTCCAAGCGTCGGCGCCGGAACTCCTTGGACACCAATGCCTCTGTGCGTGCCTTGGCGCCCTCATCGGTCTTCGGTGGAAGCCGTGAGAGCCTGCCACTGAGTCTGCTCAGTGGTAGTGTGGTTGAGCCGTCAAACACTTCAGCCTTCAACGCCCAGGGGGTGTTGGCCCGACCGAGCATTGTTGGACTTGCGAGTGCTGAGCGCATCAGTGTATATTCCTCGTCTGGCACGACGCCTTTGGGTAGTGGTGGCGAGCGAAGCAGTTTCCACCCCGCAAAGCAGAGCCAGGCTGGAGGTGATGGAGCAAGCATTCGCAGCGGTGCACCGTCACATACTCGAAATGATAGCACAGCTGCTAGTATCACCGGAGGCGTGGGCAGCCCGCTTGCCATGGCCTCTGGCCGTGTCAGCCGCAGGAGCTCCGGCTGGGGCGAGATCACCGACGAAGGTAACGAGGGGAAGACTGGCGACGCAATGGACGAGAATGTGGCGCCCAAACCAGAGGTCTCTTTCAGTGAAGAGCCACGTGAAACCTGATACTGGATGACAACTGTGTTGTTTCTATGTCATTCTGGGAACGAACACAAAGCATTCGAATGACTTGATGCAAGGACCCTACGGAAGGGTAAACATACTGCGGACGAAGATACCTCTTTTTTTTTAATGATTGACGCACGGAATTGGGCAATGGGGTGGATTGGATTGCGGTGTTCAAACTTCGGGCGTTACTTTTCTCTTTCTCTTTTCTTTCAGGACAGGAACTTTGATACCCTTTGCGGTATGTCTGGGGTTTTTTCTCTCTCTACTTCAGCTGCATACATTCTTCTGCAAATTGGCCTCGTGTATTCATAAGAGTCAAAACATAATTATCACTCTTCTTTGATATGTTTCTTCTGGATTGACTACGCGTAGGGTAGTAGTGTTTACCCACGACGCTTGATAATCATCGGCATATCGTACTGGTAGACAAACCAAGCATCACGATACTTCCACTCGTGCTTCGGGTCGACTAGTTGAATCTGCATTGAACAAGTCAGTAAGTAAGGAGCAGTTTTCTGCAGCCATGGGATCCTACTCACTTCGAACAGACTGTAAAGCGTCGCGATCAGCTTTTTAATCTCCAGCATGGCCAAGTACCGGCCCATGCAGATACGACCACCACCACCGAAGACAAAGTCAACGGTGTCCTTCATGCGCCTCGAACGAGCCTCAAATTGCTCATCACTTTCATTCTTACCCTGGAGCCAGCGGTCGGGGTTGAAATCATCCGCATCATCCCCAAAGACACCACTGTCCCGGTTGGTCACGAAGGGATTGCACCCAACTTTAGTACCAGCTGGGATATAGCGTCCATCTGGCAAGGTGAATCCACCCTCTGGGACAACACGCTCGAAGATCATAGCGATGCCGGGGTTCACGCGCATCGATTCCCGGATAACTGCATCCAGATAAGGCAGGTCTCGGATGGATTTCCAAGGCGCCGGGGTGGGGAGAGAGGCAGCTTGCAGCTCGGCGGCGAGCTTCGATGATGCCGAGGGGGACTTGGCCAGATAATACAGAATGGCGCGCATAGTGGCAGAGCTGGTATCGCCGCCGGCCAGGATGCTCAGCATTAGCCAGTTCACGATTTGCTGGTCGTTGACCATGTCGGGATAAGTCTCCTTGAGTTGAACGTATTTGTCCAAGGTGTGATCCACCGAGCCGGCGGTGACCTTCTTGTCGGCGAGCTGAGCTTGATACTCGGCAACAACCTTGAAGGCGTAGAGGACACCAGTGAGAGTCGGCTTGGGTCCGATTCGCTTGATTGGGTTCTTGTCGAGCAAGTTATCGATCCAAGGAATTTGGGAGACCTAGGTTATTGGATTTAGTATTAGTATGTTCAACGTGGCTGTGGATAGATCGGGTCTTATTACCGGAGCAAAGTAGATCAAACCATCCGTAGAGTCGGTGATCAGGTTATCCACATCCTTCTCCTGGTCAATGAAGCCATAATGACGACCGAAGCTGAAGTTCGCAGTGACATCCCAGGCGACTAACTTGTATGTTAGTAATGGCTGCCATGCCCAGATACCTAGACTTCAATGCTTACAGAATCCAATCCATTCATCAGCTGGACAGACAGTGCCAGCGTTCTTGCCATCCACAAACTTCTGCGCAAGCTTGTCCACAAATTTGGTAATAGTCTCGTCAATGAGAGGCTCATATTCCAGAACCTTGGTCATACTCCAGAGACCGCGAATAGGCCGAATGTTCTGATTATGCCATTCCTCATCCTGGGAGTTAAACAGGTTACTAAGACGATGACCTTCGATGAGAACATCGTTAGGTCGGTACATATCACTCTATTCATTTTCCGCTGTCAGCAATGGCACCCTGGTAAACGGAATGCGGGCCGGAACCCTACCTTCTTCCATGGATTACGTGTGGAGTAGATCGTCCGAATAAGGCTCGGATCAGAAATGCTCACGCAGTTAGGACCAATTGCGACTGCAGTTCCATATTTGCGGTGGAGTTCGAGATGTTTTAAATCAACACGGCCACGATGTGTGTGAAGAGCCCGCCAGAAATCAGTGATCTTGGCTAGAATTGGACCGGGAATGGCCCTCAAGGGCGAAAAGAAAATATCCCAGGCAAGCTTTGTCAATAGCAAGAGGCCAAGCGCGGCAAGAGCTTGGGCCCACATGCTGGAGGCAAGCGAAGACATAACTGCCATTGTCTCGGGCTGCACTGAGCTAGGTCATGCAAAGGTACGGAGAAAGCACTGAAAGAAAAGCAAGTCACTGCTGGAGAAAGGCAAGACTGCTACGGAGTAGAGATGTTGGAATTGCGAGAACACCTGGTTAATGGCAGCAGATTTTGAAGTGCCGGACCTTCTAGCCCCCCGGACCTTAGCGTTCAGGGGATTCAAGAAATCATGGAACCGATCTACCCAATAATGGCACACTCCGGGGATTCAGAACAGGAGGTCTTTGCGCCGCGGACGACCACGCAGCCCCGGCATTGTGGTCATTGTGTTTTCCGGTTTTTGAGACACGCCACTAGTTACGCGCGAATAGCTTAGCTTGGGGACGGCACCGTGGAGGGCGGGTTGTGGAGTCCGGAATTGCATTTACGGCCGCATTGACTGGCCAATTTTGGGAACAAACCTTCCCTAATAGACTTTAGGGGCATTTACTTTGACAGCGGCGTGGCCCTAGTGTCAGTTACAAAGAATCCTTTGTGAACTCTGCAGAACGTACCGTCGGAGGATGGCCGACGAAAAAAACCTTGCCCGTAGCGAGACTGGGCCTCGTCGGCAAAGGGACAACGTAAGTAGAATAGCTTGTTATGTAGTCCAGGACCCCTTAGTTCGGGAAGGCGCTTCGAACCAGAGTAGTTAAGTCTGATCCCATCGACGAGGAAAGACCCGCAGGTGGAGTTGAAGGATTCCAGCCACTAAATAACACTGTTTTTGTATGTTATTGCTCGAAATAATTGGAACGTGATCGGTGCCCAGTGGCGTTCCAGAGATTTGAACAAAACTTCAAGATCATTTATTTTATCAGTTATGTGTTGAAGGATAAATTGTTAGAAATGCTTGAGCTACGTAGTAGGACGATTGTACCACCAGAAACATCTTGCAGATAGTAAAAAGGTGAAGAATAACTAGTTAGGCTTATTCCCCGGTCTCTCTTGCATATCGGAAATCTTCTCCGGAAGTCTGCCCCTGCTCGATACGAAAAAATTCCCCACAGGACGTGCGAAACGACCCATCGAAAGCAAAAGTTACCCCTGTTATATTTGATTCTCAAAGCCGTTAGGTCGAGTAGGTAATTACCAGCCCAGTGGCGACTGGTGATGCTTAAATGTCTTCTGGCTCCCGCGGACAGTAGCGTGGCTGCTACTTCTGAGGCGTCTGGTTTTTCGCAAGTCCATTCTCAGATTGTGACGGTGAAATTCATGATCCGCCCAAGATGGAGTCAGAAGCCTATTCACAGGCGAGCAGGGCTCCGCTTTTGCAGGGGGTGATGTGGACAATGGCTATTGTGCCTTTGGTGTTTGTTCTGATGCGATTGTACGTCCGAGTTCTCATGAAGCGGGTTTTTGGTTGGGATGATTTCATTATCATCCTCGCAACAGTGAGTTTTCCATTTTCTTCTACTAATTTTGGGTTCATGGTCTCACGAGGCTAATATTATTCTTCTAATAGGGCTGCTTGATCGCTTATGCTGCTGTTTGTCATGTTGCCGCTACGATAGGCCTTGGAAGGCATCTTACCGTCGTCGTCGAGGAAAACCCAAATCACGTCATCAATGTAGCGCTGCTATGTGATATTGGTGAAGCCTTGGCCATCATGGCCTGTACGTTGGGTAAAACTTCGTTTGCGGTGACTCTCCTCCGTATCGTTGTGCAAAGATGGATGAAAATCGTGCTCTGGTTTGTGATTGTTACCATGAACTTGGTCAATGTCTTGGCAGCCTTGTTCGTCTTTGTACAATGCAAAGATCCTAGGCACCTCTGGAACCCTGCCATTCCATCAGAGTGTTGGCCCGCAGATGTCTTCACACACTTCTCTCTGTTCGTGGGTGGTACGTCACGCCGAGATTTCCATCTTGACCTTTCGGATTGCTAACATCGGCTTGTGTTCTACTTACAGCTTATTCCGGTGCGCAAGATTTTGTGCTGGCTCTCCTGCCTTGGACACTTGTCTGGAATCTTCAAATGAAAAAGAAAGAGAAATTTGGTATTGCCTTCGCTATGAGCCTGGGCGTGTTGTGAGTTCACCATTTGAGATCTAGCTATCTTCGTCTTCCACTCCTACTGACTTTACTCTTATGAAGTGCCGGCGCAGCCTCAATCGTCAAAACAACATACTTGGTGGCACTATCTGCGAAGGCAGACTTTACTTGTAAGTCTTCCGCCGGCTGATCTCTAGACTCAAACTTATCGGGTCTTTTCCATCAGGGGAACTTGCTCCGCTGCTCTACTGGGCCGCTGTCGAAGATGGACTGGCTATCACTGCGGCCTCAATAGCTACCCTGAAGCCATTGCTTGTCAGAGTCTTCCCCGGCTCGTCTATCAACAATAACTACAACATGATCTCTTATCCTTCCGCGCCGAACCGGAAAGTCTTCGATAACTCACAAGGCGAAACGCGCACCGACATCGGGCATACAAGCATTCATGAAGCAGAGAGCCAGACCGAAATTTTGGCGCCGATTTCCCCAAAAAGGGACGAGACTATCAACTTAACAACAGAAGTATCGGTCACTTACAATCGCCCTTCGTGAGGCTGCTATTATGCTGGCACGTGATGGCAGGGCGATGGAGTGGTCGATGTACCTTGGAACGGAAAAAGTATGATTGTCCACCAAGTTCTACTTCAGGCCTTCTCTGACGATTTAATGATCCGAATATTATCTTTTTGTACCCCACTCTCACATCAAAACTCTACGGAGCGATTAAAAGTTTTCTTGTCTCCTACGTCCATCTGAGTGGGATATTGATACTCAATAGTATCTGAAAGATCCACTGTTCACAATTTCCAAGCCTTGTACAAGTACTAGGGGTATTCGTTTCTCCAACTTAACCTTCAAGATTGAATCTGACTATTTAATTTGAAAGTATATCTCCACTGCAGAAAAGAAGTTGGAACAGGCTTTCAGGATGACCGATGACTGCCAAGGGCCTGATGGCAGGCAGCATATTATCTTTCCGAAAACCCAAGCCACGAAACTTCCCTCAGTCAATTGGGTCTCACTTTACAGCATTCACAAACTGGAAAATAGCAAGAGAGTCAATATTTTCTACTGGAAAAGGAGTGTACAAGGCGTACTTATCCCGCTCGGGCTAGAGGATGTCATTGACGACAAGATTCCTCGCCCGTGTGAAAACGATCCCAACTACCAACGATGGAGATCCTGTTCCAAGGTCGTGAGATGCTGGTTGTTAAACCAACTGCATCCTACGGTGATCGAGAACCTCGAAGTATTCTGCAGAAATGTTAGAGTCAAAGTTAACTCGGAGGACCGACTTCCACGCTACACGGACGACCTCTACACTCTCATTGCCAAGGCATTCATGGCAGGTGTGGAAAATACAAAATCCAAAGCTGCCATAGCTATTCGTACAATTCGTCGAGAGAAATTTGAATCTGCAGGCGAATATATCGAGGAATGGAAAAAAGCGATACTTCAACTTTCAACTCGAGGGATTCCCATCGACTTCTATGTTGCGACCAAGTTGATGTTCCTTGACCTACGAGACGAGATGCCGATGACTATCACTATGCTAGACGATCAAGTCGACTCCGTGGGCTCTGTTAGTCATGACCGCTTCCTAGGAATGTGCGACGAGGTAATTGCAAAGTCTAAAAAGACGCTGGACGAGAGTTGGCTAATTTAGAGTTCGGTTTGCTCTCTTCGAAAAATGGTCGCAGCTTTGGAAGAAGTGTCATTGCTAGTTGGTGGGGCTTGCTGGAGGTTGCTGATGACACGAGAATTGTGTCCTGGCTAATTGCCCCTTTCTCTCTCTCTCTGTCTCTACCGGACGCGTTCTAGTTCTCAGCTATTTATTGATTACGATCCCTTCTTTCCCTTTGGTAAGCTCAGTATAGAACTCGACTTATTTTCTATTGATCTACGGAGGAGAAACCGGTGGATGGCATGACAAATGGACCAGCATCCAGATCAACGGACTAAATGGATCGATTGGGTAGTTCCACCGGCTTACTGTCGACCTCGCTGATTGGCTGAAGGTATTCGACAGGCACACGCCTCCAACCTCGGAACCTGCATGGTGAGCTTGTGGCCTGCGTCGTGGCTGTGTAAGCTGAGCTGAGAGCTGGAATAATGGGGAACGAGGGAAATTGGCTTGGAAGTCTTTGAAAAGATGCGATCATGGCCCACGTTTCCTAGGGGCTAGGTGTTGAAGCAAGAAAGTAGTTGGCAAGGTAATTAAGATTGTCCCTGAAGATGTCATTATGCAGTGCACTTGGGCATAAAATGACTAATGACTAATCATCTGCATAACCTAATAACCTAATTTACGAGGGACCGTCCGTACCTACTACCTGAGCGATTCACAAACCTGCTAGCGGTGAGTGTGCAGATGCAGGGACCTTGAAATCTGGTAACCATACCAAAGGGCTAGCTAGCTTGATATGGAAATTCAAAAAACAGTCAATTCGACAGGAGAGAAATGATTCAAGTGGCCAGTGACGTGGGTGATGCGTGATGTCGCCGATCGATCGCGATTGGGGTGGAGGAGGGAGTACGGGAATGTCGCTGGTAGCCGCTGGTACCAGGTGGTAAGTTGGTACGTTGGTACCATGTGCTTTGCCCCAACAGCCAAGGGATTTTGCTTTGTACCCGCAACCCGCAAACCCAGTTTTCTGCTGTGCTGCGAGTGCCATACCGCCACATTTGTTTTCTCACCTCCTATTCCCCGTCGGCCTTGACAAAGCGGTGTTGAGAGGGGGCTTCATGTCTCATCTTTAGCGCCTGTAAATAAATATACCAAGCATCAAGTTCGCAAGGCTCGCGGTGGAACTAGGAGCGGTCGCTAGTATGGAGAAACCCCATCCGTCACACACAAAGACGGTCGCGGTCGTGGGCACGGGCATGGCTGGTCTAGCCACTGCCCATTTGTTGCACCAGGACCCTCAGAAGCGGTATCAGGTTACTCTGATCGAGAAGGTCGGTCCATTGTGCGACTTCATGTCACCCAACTTGAATTGCTATGCAGTGCCGGGGAAGTGTTCACGAGACTAACGCGCTAAACAGAGAGACCAAATATCGCTGAGCGCGGAGTCAGTTCAGATTCCATCGCAAGACCCCAACGGTCCATCTGTATGGGCGGATGTGCCTATGCGCGCATTTGCGGGCGGCTTCTATCTAAATCTGGTCCGAATGTATGATTACTTGGGAGTCAAGTACCATGAGCAGCCATTTCTCTTCAGCTTCACGAAATTGCCGAAACGACAGCAATCTTCGTCGACTACCTCTTGCATTCCAGGCCCGCAGATGGTCTATGCTTCGAATTTCCACCAGATTCCCCCGATTCCACGCACATCAGACCTAATTCATTGGTGCGTGGAAGCTGTATATGCAGTCCTGTGCTACCTGTGGTTTACCTTCTGCTGCTTCTTCATCTCCCCCTATGCCGAGAATCTCCAGACTGGCCAACTGAGCGAGTCATTTGACCACTATCTACGGCGTGTCTGGATACCGCAGCACTACGTGGCCAACTACCTTCTTCCTCTGATCTCGAGTGTCTGTACCTGTTCGCACCAAGAGCTATTGAATTTTCCCGCCTCCGACGTTCTAGAATATAAGCGTCGAACGCATCGCCAGCAGCACTTCGTAGTAAGTGCAGGTGTCCAGTGTGTTCAGCCGAAGCTTCTGGAAGGCGTTGAATTGCGTCTTGGCGTGAATTTGACGCATGTGATCCCGCAAGAGAACGGAGTCCAGATCAAGTACTCGACCGAGGACGGGAAACACTCCTCGGAGCACTTTGACCTGGTTGTTTTGGCTGTTTCACCCGATATCGCTGCGTCGTTGTTCCCCGCCGTGAACTCACAACTATCCGCCATTCCGACGACCACCGTGGAGACGGTCGCACATACCGACGAGTCGACTATTCGGCCGATGTTGAGTGCGACAGCGACACCGAACTCGATCAAATGCTCCAAGGAGTTGCGAGGGTCTTACAACCTCGGGACGCAGCGCATTCACTTGCTTTCAAACGGTACCATTACTGAAGCCGTCCATGAGCAATCGAATTCTATTCTTGTCACGACAAACCCTCTTTTCCCTCTGGATAAATCAAAGATCATTCGGTCTGCAAGCTTTATTCGCGTGTTGCGAAGCCCGCTCAGCCGTCTTCTCGTCAATTCAATCTTCCAAGGCCGCGGCGAACAGAAGAAATCGTCAGAGTCGACTTCTGCGGTGAATTCTTGGCGTAACGGAGACAACGGTGTCTACCTGGCAGGTGGATGGTGTTGGGATGGCATGGTTCTACTTGAAGGATGCATTGTCTCTGCCATGAGAGTTGCCACAGATCTCGGCGTGGCAGTGCCTTGGGATGATGTGTCGTCATGAGTGATTTATGTCCGGAAGTGGCTATTCATATATAGCCGGAGAGAATGGGTCTCGGTCATGTAGTAATTTTTATTTTTGGCCTACTCTATGGGTCTTTCTAGGGTTAGTTATGGCTCCCTTGGACTTGGTTCGGGGACATGGGCCGTTGTATGCATAATATAGCGCTACATAATATATGGCATTTACGACACAGATCTGAACAATTTATCTCAGTAAGTCCGCGAAATATCAGCTGCCGCGTACTTGAGCTACAACCCTCTTCAACTGATTCACCCTAGGGCCTCCACGAGGTAAAGGACACAGGTTACACGCCTGTGCAGAGGTGCGTCATTGGATTACATGGGTGCGGGCACTATACGATCAGGTTCAGTTAGTAAAAGCTTCCAGTACAAGTGTATAGTCAGAGATGGAGTAGTCTCGACGTGTCACTTACGCAAACAATGGGACCGCCGGGCTGAGATGCAGCCGGACAGAGCTCAGGATTGTTGCAACAGCCTGGGCTAAGGCCACCGTTAATACATGTGTGACCGGCCGGGCACTAACGCAAATGTCAATATCATCTCAAGATTTGTAGAGGTTGGAGGACTTACGCAATCTCCAGTCGCGGCACAGAAGGGGTTCGGAGCTGGACAATTGCATTGCGCGCCGGAGCATGTTCCGGAACACTAGCAATCCTAGTTAGTGATGGCTGCTTACCTAGAGAGCAAAGAGTACCGAAAAGCGGGAAGACGTGAAGTTGCTGAGAAAAAAAACAATTGAGACCTACGTTCTGGCCACATCTTCCACAATTGCTTGGGTCAGTATTGAGGTTCACGCATGTTCCGTTACAACATGTCGGAGTTGCTGAAGGGCACTAATAGATATCAGTCCTGAAATACTGATCAAGCAGACAGGGATATTGGAGGCTCACAGCGGTTGCGCAAGAGCCACAGTGGGCTGGGTCACTGCTGAGATTCACACATTGTCCACCACAGCAATCCGGGGCCGTTGAGGGACACTATCACGTCATTAGTCCAGTATCAATTAAGGTTATCATAGGACTGGAGGAGCTCACGATTGTTGCGCATGTTCCACAGTGGTTCGGATCACCGGCGAGATTCACGCATACTCCGTTACAACAGTTCGGGGTCGCCACAGGACACTGATGACTATCAGTGCTAAACTTTCAATCAAAAGGATATTGGGGTTGGAGAAGCTCACGCTCGTTGTACACGATCCACAGTGGCTCCCATCACTCAAGAGATTCACGCATGTCCCACTACAACAGTTCCGGGTCGTTGCATTACACTAACTAGTTTCAGTATGATCTCGCAAGTGAAGTGATCTGAGAACGGAAACTCACGCTCCTGGTACACGATCCACAGTGACTCGAGTCGCTACCTAGATTGGCGCACGTCCCGCTGCAGCACGCTGCATCAACTCCTGTACAGGCAGAACCTGGACAGCCACCACAATGGAGTAGATCAGAAGAAGTGTCGACACAAGTGCCGAGGCAACAAGTATTGTTCGGTGACGTGCACTATAAAAGTCATGGTGAGATCAAATGTCAGAGGATATCATGAAGCAGGTGATACTTACTGTTATGTTACAGGCTCCACAATGCAAACTACTGACACTCAAGTCAGCACACTGCCCAGAGCAGCATGCTGGAGTAGCTCCTTGACAAGGAGTGGTGAGACAAGTTCCACAATGATTGACATCTGTAGCGAGATCATAGCAAGTTCCCATGCAACAGGCTGGCTGGGCTCCAGTACACTATGGAGAAGGGATATTAAGTGACCAAACCTCTCTTTCTGTGACGGGCTCGGAAGCCGCTCACCTTTATGCTGCAGTTTCCACAGTGATTGGCGTCCATAGCAAGGTCGGTACACTCTCCAGAGCAGCATTGGGGAACAATACCAATGCAAATTGTACTAGTGCCATTGCCACTACTAGTGCCAGTGCAGGCACCGCAGTTGAAAATGTCCGAGCCCCAGTCCGTGCATTTGCCACTGCAACAATTTGGAGCGGTTTCATTGCACTAACAGTTATTAGACTTAAAGCGCTGAAGGATATAATCGCCAGGATGAGAAAACCTACGCTTGTTGTACACAGTCCACAGTGCTGATCGTCGGTGGCCAGGTCGACACATGTCCCTGAGCAGCATCCAGGAAATGTTCCGGGGCACTATATATAGAGATCAGATATTGATGATTTTCGGTGAGACGGAGATTATCCTTGACTTACGGAATGAGAGCAATTACCGCAGTTCTTTGGGCTGGATTGCAAGTCTGCGCAGAAATTATTGCAACATGTCTCACACGAGGGGCACTACGGGCCATATATCCACCGAGCTCAGTCATAATACTATGAGGGGGGATTTCGATGACTTGATCGTCAAACTTACAGGCCTCCATGGTATCCAAGATGCGCAGAACTGACTCTCAGAGGTAGGCGATGAGAGCGTGCCAGATGTCGTCACAGTCACGTTGATTCTCGCTGACGAGGTTTGGAGCTTTGCCTGCACATAGCTAAATGAAGAGATCCCAAGTGCTAATATCAAATCAGGATCTCGCGATAAACTCGACCGTGGGGATAAGGCCCCAGTAATGGGAAGCTTGGATAATTTGAGTTTGTCTTACCGAGAGAAAGAAGATGAAGTGCTAATATCCTGACCATATTGGGAACTTTTTGGTACGAGATGATGCTATAAAGCTTCTAAATGAGCAATCTTCGTCAATCTTGACTAGATCATAGGCTTTGAACAACCTCAAAAGTTAGCTCATTGGCAAGAGGATTGCTCGTCTTATGTGTAGTATCTCGGCGGCGTCATCTCAGTTCCACATGATAATGTATAAAATCAAGCAGTTCGTTCTAGCTCAAGGTGCGTCCTCTCGGGGTGGGACACTCCTGCACCCGTCCGAGCTCGCAGTGGAACAGGCTCGAGGAAGCGAGCTTAATGTTTTTGAAACTACCTTTTAGCAAGCTTAGTTTATTTGGTGGGGTAACTCGATAGGCCTTACCTAGCAAGTTGAGCACATAGCCGGCTTCTACGTTGCTGGGTTCCTGCTTCTGGTTGGTTACACAGCAACCGAATCATAACTGTACCCTGGTCGAGGGGCATGGAAGAGTTTGGATTTGCGTAATACGAACTTGTTTACTGGGATCATTGTTTATGACGGGTCTGATCAAAATTTGTGGGGAAATTGTTTACAAAACCTGTTGCAGAGGAGTGTTTTTGCCGAGTATGCTACCTTGTCCCTCACGTCACCGTAGCAAGAGCTACCTGATGTTGTGTTACTTCATGAGCTGGAGACCTGAAGGTCTGGGTACAAGGTTTCCACTGGCGCCCCCCCCTCAAGGGGAACACCAAAAAGTGCGAAGCGTAGCGCTTTATCTAATACGCTAGAAAGGCTATTCGATAGAAGTGATATACTATATCTATCTCTATAGATATTAATACTATATATCTATTTTAATTAGAGGGGTAATAAGCGTTTCTACCTCCCCCACCCCCCACCCTTTTACCCCCTACCGGGGGTAAAGGGTAGTGGGTAGGGGTAACTATTATATAGAGATTATTATATCAACCCAGGGGGGGTAAAGCCCCCCCCTGGACCCCCCCCTTAGTAGTTAAAGCACTAGATTTATTATAGAAATATAGATATATCAGGGGGGGCGTAGCCCCCCCCTGAACCCCCCCCCTAGGAGTAGCAGCGTAATGCCTGATTTTTAAGGATCGTAAAAATATATAGATATTACATAATATGCTAAGGGTTAGGTGTTGATGCCTGAATTTTGAGGATCATAAAAATATGATGGTGTCACGTGACTGGTGTTTGCTATGACGTCATGGTGGTTATGACATCATGGTAACTTTTACCGCCTAATTTCAACCAATCAGAGTGCCTAATTCTGCCACGGATTGACCAATCAGCATCGCGCGTTTGTGCGCACCCTTGGAAATGGGCACCACCTACTCAACAGATTAAAGCTCCGCTACGCTTCGCAATCACATATGTACTTAACACTGGGCAGTGCGCTTAAGGGTTGTTCAATTGCAAGTTTCCACCCGGTGATACTTGTCAACTGGAAGCTTCGGCTCCTGATCGGGCAATATCCGTGAATATTAGATGCCTATATCACGCCAGCGAAAGAAAGAATTGTAGTCCATACCCGCCACCTCCCTATGATCAATACGGGATGATTTTTCGAAGTTCATTCCACTCGGCTCACATAGGTTAGCTGGCAGCATAGTTGTAACGGTAGCCTAAACGTGATGACAGTGCAAATTGAACTTATATGGAGTGAAAGTACATATAGCTGTCCTCCGGATCGGGATGCCCCGTTCGGGGAATATGGAGGTGGGCCAGCATTAAAATAATCCAGCACCGTCACGGCTTCCATTGATATTGAGCAACACGAAGGTCTGCTGCTAGGTACGGAGGCCCGGGGTCCGGCTCATACTACAGCCAAACCTATGATGCCCCGCAGCTCTGACTGCAGTAGGTGAGCATAATGTTGGTGACTAATTACTGGCGCGAGGCTTTAGTTCGTTCAGCAAGAAGTTAACGAAGAATTCATGGATGTTAATCCGACATACGTACGGGCGATAGGCTAGATTGCGTAGGTTGTAGTCGTGGACCAGAAATATATATTGCAGCAGAACTATCTTGCTGGACTGGTAACAGGCAAGATCTTATTAGAAGCGGGACGAATCTCAAGGACACTTCACTGTAGAGTTTTTCAATATTTGCTAGAGAAGTTATCTAGGGTTTGCCTGCATGGTACATGAAATAAAAAGAAGTAGATGTTTAGTAACATTATCGTGAATAACCTTAATTAAAGAGACCTGGAAGCTCGTGAGGAAGGATTGGCTTGGCATTGCCGCCCGGGTACGGAGTACTATGCGGGTCCTCCCACTACGCGCCTCCTCGCGTACCTGACCTGTGGGCCTGTTCATCCTCGAAGATCCTCACGCCAACTTCCCAGCAACGTCATCGGTCATCGCACGGCCTTGGCTTTGACCGGCCCTCTTGATCCTCCTACCGAACCAAAAGAAAAACTAGTCGATAGCAGACATGCTAGGTCTCCTCAAGAAGGCCCTGGAGAGCAAGGTATATGGGCTGGACCATGCAGTGCTCAACGTGCAGCTACCGCCTCAAACCATGTGGATGAACATGGGATACTGGAAGGTAAGTCAAACCATTTCAAGACATCCTTGGCTTTTTATTGACATCCTCAGGATACCCAAAACTTCCCAGAGGCTTGTCAAGCTTTGCTGGATCAGGTATTGAAGGCTGGACTCGCTACAGACAGGGGTCATTCCGTGAGAATCTTGGATGTCGGCTGCGGGTGCGGCGATCAATCGGTCTATATTTCATCACTGGGAAAAGACGCATTTTCTTCTACTACCACTTCGGCATGTCAATCTGGATTCAGCCCTTCTGCGGGAACCTCCGAGTCCGTCTTGCGACGACAGAGCAATGGCAACGAGTCATACAAGCCTCTCGTTGATACCTACGTAGGCATTACCCTAATGCCTTCGCAGGCACAGTTTGCCCAACAGCGCATTCGCTTGCATCAGGAGCGAAATTACGATGGAGATGCTTGTACCTCTGCGGATATTTTCTGCGCCGATGGAGCCGACCCCTCAAGTTGGACTGGAGAATTGCAAAATTCCATTTCCAACTTGGTTGATACCTCGCTTGACCCAGATACGTCGACATGGCTTCTGGCCCTTGACACGATGTATCACTTCAAGCCCTCGCGTCTTCCCATCCTTCACTATGCTCAAAACACCCTCCATGCATCCTTCATGGCCTTCGATCTCCTCCTCGCGGATAATACGACCTGGTGGCAACGCCTCAAGATGTGGCTAGTGTGCTGGGTAACCGGCTCGCCATTCACGAATTTTCTCACTCGGGAGGAGTATGTGCGTCTCTTGGTGGCTGCCGGCTATGATTCTTCTCGCATCGAGATCAAGGATATTTCTCGACATGTCTTTCCTGGGATAACGGAGTTTATGAGTCGGAGGATACTAGAAGGACAGCCATATGGAATCAAATTGGGCAAGTACCGTGGGGCTAAAACTGTATTCGGCTGGTGGGCTCGAAGTGGAATTGTTAGGGGAGTGGTGGTTGTTGCAAGGAGGTGATGATTCTATGGAGATTTTTTACCTTTGAATTGACGAGTTTGTCATGAATCATATACATTAGATTGGATTATATGTGTGTGAATATTTACACCATCAAGATTCCGGACCACACCATTGTCTGTCTCCGACGTGGCTAGAGGTAATATTCTTTTTAGTTTGCAGGAGACGGACTCTGCGGGTTGCGGAACACTTCCTGAGGATCAATCTCCTCCTTGATCTGCTGTAGTCGAGGAAGGTTAGACCCCCAGTATGCCTCGGGACCGTTCGCCATGAGAGGGTCAACATAGCCCGGATAAGCGGTATACGGAGTTTTATAATTGGTGACAAGTGTGTTGACCTCGTCCAGGAAGTCGACCTGGGTCTGTGTGACAGAACCCAGCAAGTTGATGCTGTACGATTGCAGCCAGATCAGAACATCACGATGCGCATACGCGGTCGCGTCCGTCGGGATATCATTGGTGTAACCGCCTTGAAAGTCGAATAGGAGGAACCAAGCCAAAGTTCCCTTGTCTGCATTGTCGATATATCCAAACATCTTGTCGATGGTGTCGGAATCCATCAGATTGCTAGGCGTCCAGGCCGTGGACTTGGAGTAGAAGTTCGAGGGGACGCCTCCTCCAAGCTGCAAAGCAGCCTCTTCAGCCCAGTTACCGACAAGACCGAGCCAGTCCTGGAAGACGATAGCACTTCCATTTACATCAGGCCATTGACTTCCCATGTCCAGCGCATTATATTCCTCCTCCGTGCCGAAGAATGTGCCCGTGATAACCATGCTATCTTCGAGCAGAGTGAGTGTAGAAGCCAACTTTCGAGTCAAGTTGGGATTAGACACGTAAGCTTGCCACCTTTTGAACAAACTGGCCCGTTCTTTAGTACTTCCCGCCTTGAGTGTATACTCATACTTGACAGCTGTGCCAGGCTCAGGCTCTGTGCGAACCTTGAACTCGGTGACAATACCAAATCCAGACGCAGCACCCTTGATGGCAAAGAATATGTCCTGATTTTGCGTATCCGAAGCTGTCACGATGCTCGAGTTGGCTAGCACAACTTCTGCTGCCACAATGTGGTCCAGCGCGGCACCAAACTGTCGAGAAGTTGGGCCAAGCCCACCAATGGTGAAGTGTCCACCAGACCC
Organism: Penicillium goetzii; assembly: GCA_037043885.1. NCBI lineage: Eukaryota > Fungi > Ascomycota > Eurotiomycetes > Eurotiales > Aspergillaceae > Penicillium > Penicillium goetzii. The sequence goes on along the minus strand of JAWLST010000008.1, from coordinate 106,096 downwards.
GACTTGCGGACAAGTTCCGTGTGACATGGCTCGTCCTCCAGCATCGTGAAGACGCTTTGTCACGTCTCCCAGCAAGGTGCCAGACCCAATCGTTGCAACCCAGGTCGTGCTATCCATAGAGAATTGTTGGAGGTGCTTCAGATCAACGACAACGACTCCATCGGTTCCACCCAGACCTGTGATAATCCCCGGTATATCAGTCACATTCCCCTCAAGAGTATGCAGTTCACCAAGCCATGCTATTCTGACGGATTACACACCATAGTTGCCATAGCTATGCCCTCCACTCTTCGCCTGAACGGGATGACGATTGTCGGCAGCGCATTCGACGACTGCGGCGACCTGTTGCGACGACGTCGGAAACGTGACAGCAGCTGGAGTGACGGGGATGTTGAGGTTATAGCGATTCACGTCTACAAGCTGATAGAAGAGACCACCAGGAAAAGCGACACTGCCGCTGTCTGTCAGAGTGTACTTGAGACACGATTTCAAGTTATCATTGCCACTGGCAACGGCAATTGACGCGACACTCGCAGTGAGAAGGAGATTCCTGATGGCAGCCATACTCGTTTCCCGAGGCGAAGTCTCCAAACTCTTCCAAAAAAGGCTTCAGCCCGGACAGCTGAAAAGGGCCAGAGCTCTATATAAACATCAGGGTGGAGTATCAGGGCCAGCCGAACATGCGTTAGTCTACTGCGACTAAGAGTTTAAGGTACTGCGACTAAGAGTTTAAGGCTACTCTGGACCCAACCCTACCGAATAACTCCGGTCGCCCTTTGGCCTTTTGGCTAGAGCAGAAAAACGCCGCCCGAGGGTAGCGGACAGCATTGCCAGTAACAAGCATCGAGACCAAAGTACCGGCCCCATCGCGGGAATTTGGTGTTCGGCTAGGCCAGCCCGAAAAACGCCCATGCCATGGGTCAACCTATTCGCACTCAACAGACTTGCAAGTTGACGAACACCAGCGTTTGGGTCCTCGCACGCTGTGGGGAATACGATATCAGAAACTCTCGAATGTCGGTTTGGAGTGCCGATCAGCAACCCGCGGAGATTCTTCTTTCAGGGGCGGATCCGGCGTCTGGTCGTGATTGACATGATGGCTTCCTACAAGGGTGAACGCTGGGGAGATTGGATCGACAGAGACATTGTCTTTTAACGGGCCAAGCCGGTGGTATGATGTGCAGAAACATGTGTCGGCACAGAATGACAGCTTGAATCCTCTGAAGAGGAACTTGGTTTCCCAATCTGTTGTCAACATCGGTTCTCTTCTCGGGGCTCTCTGCTTCCTTCGCCTTCAACTAGCGGAAGATCTCGACGATGATTGAATCTTGGGCTTTACAGCCTTGCCCCTGAATTCTCATCCTTCCTTCTATCGTTCCACCAATATAAACTACTTGACAACCCTGCCAGCCTCAACGGACCCTCTTCGTAGACTCCACCTCAACACACAAGTGCTCAATAGTCGATGCAGTTATCTGCATCACATCACGCCCAATATCTCGGTTGGACGACCCGACGGAGCAAAGGTACACCGACAAAGGTACAGAATGTGATTTTCAACTACGACGCTGGTAGTGGGGGCCGGTCTGCTTTCTTGTTCCAGATTGTGCGTGGTTCATCGATGGGCGGAACCTATATTGGTAGATTCAGGAATTGTACTATATTCAAAAGTTGGACAGAATGTGGAGAAGCATTCTAAGGTCGACACGGGCTTCAATTTGTGCCTTATTCTCCCTTTGACTCGGTCTCGTTGGTTGAATTCAGCTGGAATAACAGTACTGTGGAATACTCCAACTAACTGGCGGCCTCTTTCTTTTTGATATCCCACATAAGACGAATAGCCAGGGTTGCAGAGCCGTGAATACTTCATCTGTCCTTGACTAGCATGAGATACAGGCTAAAGTTTCTATAACATTCCAATGTTTTCTGACCGTAACTTCAAGATCTGACCTGTTTGCGATTCAAGAATGAATACTCAAGCCAAATAGTCTATGTCAATAACGCTGATAAGGCGAGACTATACCACCCGTTATCCAAGATTTCCGGGCTACCTATAGGTAGCGAAGCACCAATTTAAATAAATAAAAATCATAGTGAGATCTACTCAGCTTGTCACAGTAACCATTTGATCGAAATCGAATAGTATGTTGAATGCGTTTCCCCATGTCTGAGACTATATTTTTTTTCTTTTCAATATATTTCCTGTTCCCTGATGTTGACCGACTGTAGCCTAGAAATCCATATCTTCATCCTCTTTATCCACAGTTCCTCGATACCAGGCATCCGCACATTTACCATATCAGGCAGCGGACCACCCTCTACTAAGACTCTACCGTCGTAAACCCAAACCAAATCCGTATATTCGACCATCACGATGATCTCACAAACTCCCCAACTCACGGTCTTTCAACCGCTCAAGACCTATCTACCTAGCTTATCCATCTTCCACCATCCACCAGTCAGACATACAACAACCTTAACCTACTCTTCTCCACTATCCTGGCCATTCCTAGGGCATCAAAATGGACATCGCAATAGCCCACCTCCCAGAAACCACCCCCATAATCCCCTTCACAACCAAAGAAGAAGTCTCCACCCGCGCCGAAATCCACAGCGACGCCCTATTAGACTCCCTCCTCCGCACCCGATACCTCCTCTTCACCAACGTGCCCCAATGCGCCGTAGACTACTGGTGCTGGCACGACAACGGGGTCCTAAAATCCGGCCGCTTCAACTACTCCCGCGCCAGCAAAATCCTGGTCCTGAAAATCACCAAACCGGATACCCTCAACGAGGTACTATCGGCGTGGGATCAGGTCTGGCATGATATGGAGGAGTGGAGGGGGTTTGGGAGACGTGGGGGTGGGGATTATATTTTTCATGGATATCTTGCGCAGCTTGAGTTTGTGGATATGGTTAAGCAGGCGGATCGGTATTATCGTGTTGGTAGGCGTGAGATGGGCGCTGGGTGTACTGTTGTCATGGAGGCGGGGTTGCCTGAGGCGCAGGGGAGATTGGATTTTGATGCGAGACGGTGGTTGCAGGCTGAGGGGTCGTATGTGCGGATGGCGGTTACGGTTGTTGCGTTTACTGATGTAAAGAGGATTGTTGTTAGGACTTGGGAGTATGTGCCAATTCCCACGGCGGGGACTGGTTCGGAGGAGGGGGAGGAAATACGATGTACGCAGGAGGTGATTATTCGGGGGAGGGATGGTAGGGTTGTGAGTAGTGGTTCGTTGAGGTTTCCTTTTAAGAAGGTTTTTGGTCGGGATCCGGATCCGGAGAAGCCTGGGGAGAAGGATATTATTATTCATGAGAGGGACCTGGAGAGGGTAGGGTCAAGGGCGTGGCATTGGTATCTTAGGGATGATATCGAGGATTGATATCGCGAGGATAAGAAGATGTCTTAGCTGGAGATATCGATGTTGTATGCATCTTGCTCAAACCAAACCTACTCATGGCTGATTATCAATCATCTGACGAGAATCAATAAAGGAGTAAAGTGTGTCTATTCAAACAAACTGCACTGGAAGAATCATCACTCATAGTCTTCTGCCACCCTCATCTGCAGATGCCATCTAAGATAGCATACCACAATAAAGTAAAAACCTAAACAAAATTCGCTCACAAGATATTGACAAGAAACAAAAGACGATGGGTGGGAGAGCTACCACTCCCCCAAGAAATTCCCATTGTCGAAAGCAGCAGGGGACAGAGTAACAGTGCATGAATCAGACCGCGGGGAATACTTCGTGTTTTTGGTCTTTTTTCAGTTATTATTTTTTGTTTTTTTCTTTACTGCTTACGCAGTGGTGCCGACACCGTGCTTGGACTCGGAAAGACTTGACTCGGACTTGCGCGAGGCCAGGAACTTCTTGAACATGTCCGAGATGGCCTTCTCGGACGCCTCGTTGCGCTCCTCCGTGCCGTTCTTTTCCATGATCAGACCGCGGAGCCAGTGGTTCTCCAGCTCCAGCTGGGAGACGCGAGCCTCGAGGGCATCGTTCTTGTCATTGGTCTCCTTGAGGCTGCGCTCCAGAGCCTGCTCACGCATCTTCTTCTTCACGCGGAATCGAGCGCTGGCAGCAGTGTTGCGGCGACGCTTGTCCTCCTCGGCCATGACGCGGGCAGCCTCCTCGGCACTGGTGGTGTTCGCCTTGGCGTTGCTCTTCCGCTTGGGGGGAGCAACAGATGTGGCGGGCGAGACTGCATTCTGAACAGGCGTGGGCGCCACGCTCGGAGTAGCAGCGACGGGCACATTTTGAGCGGAAACCGAGTTAGCCGCCACGGGTCCGTGAGGCACGGAGGGGACCGCCGAGTAAGGCGCGGTTTGCACGGGCATGGACGCGTTCAAGCCATTCAGCTCCTGCTGATACTCGGTCATGTTGCCCAAACCATCTATTGTGAACAAACGTTAGCATCCACTATTCATTCAAAGCATCCACTTGGTCGCGCTCTCGGTGAACTCGAATTGGCTGGACAATTTCCCTTGTATGGCTTGGAGTGCTCGTTCCCGATCACGTGGAATGGCGTAATAGCGGAGAAGATTCACGTCTGCACGAGTCCAATTGCTCGGCATCGATCGCAGCCACGAAAAGAATCTGCGCACGCCACTCGACATGGATGTTCTGCAGCCCTAAGGGGAAACACCAATGATGCGCGTGTCAGGGTCCAAAAGAAGGGTATGGTTGTGCGTGGGGTGGAAATGGGCACATCCAGCATGTCGAAGACGACATCCAGCCAAGACATGAGTTGTGCGACCAGAATCAACATCGAGTGGGCGAGTCATGCAGCCAGTTCGGTAGTCACAAGCCATCATGCATGGTTCTCATGGAACGATGCCCATCGAGCAGACCATTCAAGATGGTGTGACACACAGAGTAAACCCATGCCCTCTCAAGGGAAACGTCCAGCCATCGAGCGCGACCAATAGAATCCAATATAGTATTTTCTCCAAGACTTACCGTTCAGGAACTCCAAGAATTTCATATCGGCATTTTGTGTAGACTGGTCCGCGATGGACTCGACCGGCGAAGACTTCTGATCAACGGCATCGAAGGTAGGCAGACCGAGATCGGTGAACTTGTCGAAGTCGAAGAACTCTGTGTTGGTGAAGAGAGCCAGTTCCTCATCGAGGTTGAAGGTGTTCTCCTGCTGGCGCTGCTGCACGGCCTGATCGTAAGGCGACGGGATGGCGTTCAAGTCATCGAGGTATTGGGAAAAGTTGGGGGCACGGCGCCCGTTGAAGTTGGCCATTTTGTCGGTTTTTCAACGACAACAAAAGCGTTCGAGCCGCGGGTAATCGAATTCCGATGGAATCGTTCGTCGTTGAACGACGTGTTGCGCGAGCGCGGTCGCTGGAAAAGTGACTCGGACGGGTCGGGTGCGGCTCTGGGCCGTTGCGAACGAGACGGGTCAACCCAGGTGAAAGGTGACGAGGCCGAGACGGTCGCGGATACGAATGGGATGGATTCCAAAGGCGCGTCGCGATGGAATCAAGGGCGATGAAGTTGGTGGAGAGAGATATGGAGAAGGGGAAAGAGGGTAGAGAGGGTCGGAGTTCAAATGTGGGCTCTCTCTTTCTCGGGGAGGGCCAGAGTGGGTTTTTTTTCATTGGAGTTTGAATCACCGGGACTCACTGGGAGTGGGAGTGGTGGGGGGTTCAGGCGGATGGAGGGGGTTGGATGAGTAATCCACACGTTATCGCCTCCGGCGGTTGCGCAGACCGGCAGCCACTTCGTATTAGATTTCTGGACTGTAAAGTAGAACTATTGTTATAGCCTAATATCATATAAATCCAGTTTGTAGATTTAGAACAGATGATATTTCTCTACTATGCTACCCTACCTTTTTCTCCTATGGTAGTGTCCTCAAAACTCGTTACACTATCCGACTCTGATCGCGGAAGTGGCCGAAGACCGGAGGACTACATACTCCAAGGACCCACCACCCGGGAAAAAGTTCCCCAACCGGGGAGATGCTTTATAATCACACGGTGGATTCCCTCGTTTCTTTTCTATTTCCGCTGATCCGCATAGATCACAAGAGAATAATCAATTATCCTGAGATCTAACGGTATTTCTCTCATGGTAGACCTCGATATTCTCCTTCACATATCACAATGTATACCAACAGAGCACAGATCCTTTGAATAATAGCGACAAGCGCGGCTGTTGCCTCAAGATGAAATATGCACGCCCTTCGCCTTCCCCCTGCAGCTCTCATTGGCGGACGTGGAGGCCCGGATTGGTCAGCCCGGGTTCGGAGGCTGAAGTCACCCTGTTCTCATCGTGCGATCATCTCGTTTCCTGATTGTCCCGATCTTGCTCACCACAATTATTAATCAGATCCGGAGAATATGTCCAAAAGAAGGAACAATGGATCAAGGTATACGGAGTAGTGGTTCAGTAGTAACTCGTCAACCCAGGGTCACAAAAACGGAAATTGCACGGATCTGCCTTGATTAATGACTGTAAGTATTATTGACAGGGTACAGATGCATGACATCTCATAGTTCATCCGTACTCCGTACACTACTACACTTATAGTTGAAGGCTTGAAGCACGGACGGCCTCCGCTTTGGCGGGACTAATCAGGATTCAGCAGTGACCAGCCCTGGTAGTGTAGCCCAGGGTCCAGATAGGTCAATCCTGGCATTATTGCAGGCTATTGCAGGCTAATATTGTATCTATAGAGCCTAAGGGAATTCGAAGAAACCCCACGTTTTCTAAAGCCTGACTATGTCTCGAGCTGGAAAATTATTCATCATGATGCCCAAGATGCTTATAGTGTGCATCGAGTACAAAACGGATTTGAAATGCCTCTTGGGCATTAGAGAGGCATTGTCCCCCGCTTGGACCAAAATCAATACACCTGACAATTCGGTACGATCGGTAGCGAAGAACATTCAATATTTTGACCCCATGGAGCAACAAATTTACGAAATAATAATATGGCCATCATTCCTCCTCGAGTCCTCATACTGTACGGCTGCACGTGCAAGTTTGCACGTGACACACTTTGTTCTGGCTTATCACCACGTGACATTCATTGTTGATACTCCGGCCTCATCGCGTGGAATCCAGCCAGAGTAAAAACAACATCAAAGCTCAACCTTCAGTCCGATATCATGCAATTTGACAAATAGTCCATGCTTGACTGCATTTTCTATTTCAGCGCACACCAACCCCCAACCCCACTGGCTCATCATGGCGCGCTCCAAAACACTCCGCGCCCCGACAACAGCCAGTCTGCCAAACAACCTTCGCATCCCCTCAACAACACCTTCACTCACCAAATCCCTCGGCAGACACTCCCGACAAGCACTCCTAGATCTAGCCCTGCTCTGGCTTGACGATCGCAACATCACATCCTTCCCGCCATATCTCCAATCAACCGCCCGGAATGACACCAACGACGAAGAAACCCTGCCATACCCCGCGGCCGAAACCGTCGAGGAAGTCCGACAGGCTTACACAGATCTTCAAGACCGCAAAGGTGCAAAGCGCGAAGTTCTGGAGCGGATATTAGAGGGCGATTGGCGCCATGGGATCACGTTGCGCCAGCTCGCAATGGCAGATTTGCGATACATGGATGATCATCCATCTAGTTTGCGATGGACAGCGCTAGAACTCAGTCGCATCGATGCTAGACAGAAGAAACCGGTCGATACACCCATGGCCGATTGGTCGGCCAGTATCCCACGTACACAAGCCGCGATCTTCGTGAGAGCCCTCCAGCAAGAAATCTCCCCACTCGTCAAGGCGCATTTCCATCTCTCTCGCTCAACAACGCTACCCCTGACATTCCTCCGCATCTTCATCCTCGACACACCCTACCAAGCACCCCGACAAACACCCGAGATCTTCGCCGACTCCTCGCGCGTGATTTACGTCGCTTTCCCGGATAGCTGTCCCTTCATATACACATCCGTCTCTACATCGACGGGCTCCAAGGCCGCACCGTCGACGAGTTCGGTAGCAACGGATCCACGGAGTTTACAGCGGTTGGTGCGCGATGCGGTTCCAAAAGCTCTTTCTCGTCCACATGAGCGGTATACATTGAAGGCTACGGCGTTGGCGGCGAAGAGCTTGCCTACCTTGCTAGCGCTGCGTGGTCCGGGAAGGACGACTGCGGCAAATGGTGCGTTTAGTATATTTGCTGATGCTGCTATTGAGGGGAGTCCGTTGGATCCGCGTCCGTCAAATACTGTCTCGGCGGAGGAGCATATGCGTGGGGATTTGAAGATTGTGTCGACAGATGATAAAGAGAACGAGGACCAGGGTACTGCCTCAAAGCGACAAGCTACCAGTGACGACGGCACTGGTGATGGTCACCTTTCTCCGACATCCAAAAAACGACGACTCGCAACTCACTCGCGGTTCGGCACAGCTGGAGGTTCACAAGCCCCTGCACCTCTCGATCGCCTCGATATCCGGCTGTTAGATGCGCCTTCTAGCGGCGACGATGCTGATGCTGCGACGGCGTCTGCCTCTGCTGCTCTACCTACACTCTCACTGAATTTCACGGGCTCCGATGTTATCGAGGGAATCCGCAAACTCGCTGAGTTGGGTGTCATCGATCCCGAGCGAATGCCATCCTGGATGACGGGTGAAGAAGCTATCAGTATGGCGGTTGTACGCGGGGGGAAGCGGATGAAGAGCTCTGTTTGAATATTCAAGCGCTGGACTGTTAATGTTTCTTGGTTTGGTTTTGGGGGGATTTTATTGTATCTGGCGTATTGGGCTTTATGGGATGCCGGAGTAGCTGGGGTCTTTTTGCTATGATGATACCCATATTTAGCAAGTTTGCATGGATGGTGAGTAGGAATCATACTCCAAGTCGCATTCTCTCCGAATCAGATTTTCATTTGAAGTGGCTAGCTCAGACTAGTGTACTTGGTGGCCGTAGCTTTATGACATCCTGCCTGTGCAACGTCTGTAACTCGATAGTCAATACGAGTCAGGCATTTCTGCCCTTTTGCCGGCTAGGATGACTTTACTTCACGTAGTATTTCTGTCCATCTAGCGGTTGCCTTTTCGTTCTCTATCCATTGTCTAGCCTATGTACTAACCACGTAAAGCATCCCAAGGAACATAGACTCCAGTGAAATCTATGCAAAAGCACAGCATGGCTTGGGATGCGATCAAACTACAGGAAAGTTGGTCAAGGCATTGGACGAAAAGGGTGTGTGGCTTCTTGGATTTGGCCGCAATTGCCTTGGGAGATATTTGTATTGCCCAGTGATTCCAAGTAGTCATAAGTAGATGCATGGAACGGGGTAAACATAAAGAAAATAATTCAATTTGGGTATCATCGATACAGAATAAAAAGACAATCGTTACTCATACCGCTCATTCTTGAAAACACCTGCCCTTTAAACGCCGTAACCCAGCAGAAAACTTGTTGTATCGGCAGCACCAGACTAAGCATGTTGCGAAATAACGGGGACGACCTTACTGCGACGAAGGCTCGACATCATCGTCAAGCTGCCCAGAGGAGCGCGAACGTCGGGCAGTTGAGGAAGAGGAGTACATGGAAGAGCCTGGGCAGATAGGAGCGAATGTTAGCAACTCTTGTATAACTCAAACCCCCTTCCTAGCAGAATGATTGAGGGGGAAGTACAGAGAAAATTCCGTACCGCGTTTAGGTGACAGGCCGAACTGCTCTGCGACATTGACGTAGCCCTCCCGGCCGATGGTGCCCTTCTTGCGGAGGTTCTCGACGTTGGGGTTGGACCCGGGGGATGGCCAATCGGTGCGGCTGTGACGAGATGGAGTTAGTCGATGGGCAAGTCAGAGGAAATTTAGGGAGTTTGAGAAGCAAAACGCACCAGTAAATACAGCGGATAGAGCCTTGGCTGGCGAGCGACGTGCGAGCCCACTGTTTGAAGCAGACCTCGTGAACATTGTTTCCACATCCAGTCTGGCACCAGACCGTTTTGTCCTTGGGCTCGAAATCCATGAAGCAGATGGGACAGGCACCCTCTAGGGGCTTGCGTTTGCCATCATGGTCGTCATCCGCGGCGTCGTTGTCCTCGAACATTCTCATCAGGGAGCCTTCATACATCTCGCGTAGCTCCTTTTCAAAAGGTCATGTCAGACAATCCGCCATAATGGCAACAGAGTGTGGGACAAAGAATTTTACTTACCGAGGGCACAAAGGAAACCTGATAGTGGAGCTCAGGACGGGCGTTGAGAGCCTTGAGGAGAACTTGACAGAATTCGATCAGTAAGAATAGTCGAGATAATAAGATGCGATGAGGATCTCCAGGGCGAAGAATAGGTATAGATAAGAGCACTGAAGACATACCATAAATGATGTGTTTACACTCTCCGCGACTGCGGAATTTGCCATCTGGGCAGTCGCACGAGGGCAGCTTCCCAATCTTGACCTTGTAGATGTTGCCGGTAGACCCGACAACATCAAAGTAAAATTCAGGGACTTCCCCATTCTCACGAACTCGCTGTCCCACGATGAACATGCTAGAACCCAGCGATGGTCAGTAATCACTAAACACTCGAGCCATCACTGATTACAACATACCGGGTTCGATTAATTCGATCAACTCGATCAAGATATGCGTCTGGCGGGGAATCCCGCCACGGACGCGGACGACGCTCTTTGCCATGATATTCCACCACGACGACATCGGCCCGGCGAGCTCGTTTGCTTGGAGATCCTTCAGTGGGACTGGGGGCTTGGGGAGCACCTTCAGGCCCGTAAAAGTACGGGTCATAGTCTTCAGATCGGAGAGGCTCTTCTATCTTTCTCTTAGGACTGCTTTTTGCGGTTGCAGGGCTGGTTTTGGCAAGAGAAGGGTTGAGGACAGAGGGAACCATTCTCGCAGGAGGGGCCATCTTCGCAGTAGCAGCTCGGGTTGACGAGCGGTTTGATCTTCTGGGTTCTCTAGTGGCTGGTTTCTTCCCACGACGGGGGGCCGGGGTTGGTGGGATCACCGTAGATGGAGAACCGGGGTTGCCCACGGCGTCATGCTGGATGGTATCCATCGCTGGGGAGCCAGGACCAGTGCAAGTTTGGGAAAAAGACTTGTGGATGAAGCCCGGAGAAGAGAAGTTGGGGAAGGAGAGATGTGGAGAAGACGTGGGTTGGAAGCAGAGTGAAGGAAGACAGATGCCTTCATATATGAAGTATAGGTTTCGGTCTTTGAGCCTACTTAGCACCAACAGGGTGACGTCAGGCGTTTCTGGGACAGACAAACGACTTCACAGGGGATTCCCGCTTGTCAAGAGAACAGAGAGAGACAATGAAGCTCCAAATGGAAGTTTGCCTCTTGAAAAAGACCTGAGGAAGAAGATGCAGCCAAAAAGGGCAAGAGCCTATCGGCGGTGTTTGCAGTGTTTGTTTTGCCACCCCGCATATCTCTTTAGAATACAGTACAATATGGATCGTTCAATCTTTATTTAAAGTGTCTTCAAAGATGGAGAAGGGCAATCGCCATCTTTCATTCTTGATTACTGAAAGTCATTGTCTTCCACTCGATAAACCATTTGTGCCGGTGTAGTATCGTGCTGGTATAGTATGATGAGACAAAATGCCATCTCTCTCATCGCCAACATAATTCCAGATTGCCCTTCCATGAGACATTTCTTTGGAAACAATAGAAAACAGGGTGCACTCTGCCACATCCCTGTCATCAACTATTTGAAGATTTCGACCTCGTTGCACGTGGTCGTCCCCTCCACGGGAGGAAGCCACTCCCTCCGACTCTTGCAAAAGACCTCAACCTGAGGCGCCCACTCACTATTCGAAGGCCCCAGATCCATCGTGCCCGAAGTGACGGTCAGCATACCCTTGTACAGTGAGTTGGTGACAAACAAAGGCGAGCTGCAGTTCGAACAGAACGCCCGAGACAGAACATTCCCCGACGAGTTGTTGCTATCTTTGTAGATCTTTAACACCTCTTCTCCCGAGACGATACGGAATTGCTGTGAAAGAGTCAGTTTGAATCCGAAGAGAGGAAGAATTTGTAGAATTGGGACGGGGTGACACGCACTTTTTCCTGGTAGATGGCATTCGCCATGAAGCTGGATCCTGTAACCTTGCGACAGTTATCGCAATGACAGAGAAGTCTCATTTGAGGGTCTCCGGTAACTTCATATCGGATCTGCTGGCAGAGACAGCTGCCAGAGATAATCGGTTGGTCTGACATGGCGTTGGGATATGAGGGGCTAGGGGGAACGAAAGATATTTGAGATGTAACAAAACTAAAAGTTCCAAACATTTACTCTCCGTCGGTTTTATAAACTCAGACCGGTCCTGGCAGGAATCTAATGGAAGGTCTGGGAATGATTCCTACCTGATACACGTATCGTGCCACGCAAGGCTCGCCGCAGCGGGGATCTACCAATGTAGCGAATAGGCGGCCATGATCAAAGTCAAATTCTAAGCTGGATAAGACTGCAGTAGAACGCCTGAAAAAAATGGCATGACACAGGTAGCGAGGAAATACAGGCTCAACAACATTACCTTGAAATGTGTCCATATTTTCGTTGCTGGCCTTTGGTTAGAAACACCATCGTCATAGCGGAATGACAGGCGGGCAAAACCTATGTGAGCTGGATGAAGAAGCCCATTTCAATCGAACCAGCAATTAAATCAAATATCATAGCCCATGTTAAAAGATGATTCATTGTGAGTCACAGTCAGCTCTGCCTATCGGCCTAGGTTTATACTTTGAATCCATGACTCTAAGCCTGAGGCCCCCATAGATAGATGATCAATGTTTGCACCGTTTGTCTGAGGGAGCTCCGCTATCGTTGGATCGTTATCGGCCCGCCCGCGCGACAACTGCCTAGCTCACAGTCACCAGAATAATGACTCGCTGAGAAGACCGCAATGCCCGTTGGGACAGCAGTACAAGATCCTGCACTGCAATCTCATACACCCCATCCATACCAGAGCATATGGCGCGCCCACGAGCCGCGTCGGGCGCTGACGCCCCCAAGGAACCCCATGCCGTTTCCCTGAAAGGTACGCAAATCGCCCGGAGTATAGGGTTGGAGTCCAAAGATGCTGACGATCATGGTGTGGCATAGTTCTACGGTATCAATCTTGTTCTCGATGCTAGCTGGCTGGTCAAGACTACTGACACCTGCTAGTCTTTCCCGACCGTCCCTGTCTTATCAATCCCCCCTCCCCGCGGCTACCACAAAGATCTCCCCCAAGGCCTCCTTGAGCTATCCATCCGCCGACTCCGATGACCAATTCATTCTTACACCTATCGTGAGCTCACATCGCCCTCTCCGCTCATCGAGTTAGCTTCCCACTAACACAACACAGCTCACCCTCCCTCCAGCATTCGGATCAGTCTACGTCGGCGAAACCTTCGCCTGCACACTCAGCGCCAACAATGAGATCTCCACAGACGAAACAGGCCGAGTCGTGACCTCCGTGCGCATCGTTGCCGAAATGCAAACCCCCTCATCAGTCGCAACCCTCGAACTCGATCCCGCCAGCGACACGGCTCAATCAGATGGTCTCCAAATCGGCGAGTCCCTGCAGAAGATCGTACGTTATGATCTGAAGGAGGAAGGGAATCATATTCTTGCTGTCAGTGTGAGCTACACTGAGAATAAGATTGGCGAGGGTGCTCAGGCGGCGAGCGGTCGTGTTCGCACATTCCGGAAGCTATATCAGTTCGTTGCGCAGCCGTGCTTGAGTGTCCGCACTAAGGCTTCGGAATTGCCGCCGTTGGAGGTGAACAATAAGTCGCTGGGCCCGTATGGGAAGACTCGGTTGCTTCGGTTTGCTTTGGAGGCGCAATTGGAGAATGTGGGGGATGGTGCGGTGGTTGTAAAGGTAAGCAAGCCCACAAGTGGACAAGAAACCAAGAGGGAACAACAAGGCGGCTGCTCTTTGGGTACAAAGAAAACACCAGCTAACAGCCTCCCAAGCAAACCCGACTCAACCCCAAAGCACCCTTCAAATGCCAATCCCTCAACTGGGACGCAACAACCTCCGATCCCTCCGCATCAGGCCCACCAACCCTCAACCCCCGTGACGTCCTCCAAGTCGCCTTCCTCATCGAACAAGAAGAAAACCGCACAGAAGGCCTGGAGGCACTACAAAAAGACCTTCGCCGCGACGGCCGTGCCACCCTGGGCCAATTATCCATCGAGTGGCGCGGCGCCATGGGTGACAAGGGCTTCCTCACCACCGGCAACCTGATGAGCCGGAAACGCACCTGAAACAACACGGTGTGAGGCCAGCGGGGCGCTGGTCCCGTCGTGCCACGACATGTCTACGGCATATCTCCCGAGTCTTCCGATGCATATAGCCGCGTTGAGTGCAGGGCACGAGTGCGCGGTGCAAGGGGTGGTAATCTCGGGTCGGAAGGGTGGTGAAGGACGGTATTTGTATGACGAATTCAAAGTACATAATCTGCGAGTGTCTTTTTTTTTTTACTTTTTTCATTTGGATATATGCTATGGCGTATGGTGTGTTGCAGTGCATTTCTCGTATACTTCGAATGTCCCTTTTGGGCTAGACCGGTCCTTGCAGAAGTAAATTGCTCCCAGCCTTAGGGTACCCCCTGGCAGATCCGCAATCTATCTTGCTTCAGCTTGTCTCCAAATGCCGAGACGCCGAACCTATCGGGATCTCTGGCTCCTGGCTTGTGGCGCCACTGGCATGGGGCTCGGCTGGCGGCTTTTGCCATGCAGCTGCGGGCTTCGGTTTCGATGGGAGGAGTGTGACTCTGCAGGCAGTTGGGGGCGCGGGAGTGGATCTCCGGGGCTGGATCTCCGGGGCTGGGATAGGCTGGACCGGCAGGTTTGGTTGGATTTGTTGATGAGGGGGGTTTTGTGTGGTAGATCTAATACTTCGGTATAGACATACGGTTTTTAAATGGGAAGTCAATGTCTGATGGTTATATGTGAGTATGTGCCTAAGTCTGAGTAAAGCCTACGTTCATAAACAAGATACAGAAATTCGTTGTTATTCTGCACATGAATAATTTCCTTGATTTTTTACCCTAGGTAATGATGTCTTCGGCGTAGGGCATGTACACAGGACATCGGCCCGTGATAGACGGTGGAGAGAAAGCTATTCATGGACGAGTCTAGACCCCCGTCACTGATAACCGGATCCATCGCCCGAGTATTTTCAGCTGCTATCAAGTTCCAGACCGATGGTCTATGGATTTATATTACGGGATGAATGTACTTTACAGTTGGAATTAGTTGATGGCATACCTACCTAACAGTTCAAATCTACTCAATTACTCTTCAAAAATGACATTTCATTATGGTGACGTGGTCCCCATCTGTATACATCCACCTACACGTCAATACCGACATCCAAAATAACATGCGAAAAAGAACCAAATCACACAAATCCCTCAAGGATGAGATGATTTAAACGGTCAAAGGAAAGCTTATTCCCGCCGACCGCTTATTTCGCATCCACCCACCTTTACCTTACCAAATATTATGCTACTCCCTCTTTGCAGCAGAGTTGCAGGTTGGGATAACCTTGCCGTAGCCCATTCTCGACTGCAGCTAGGCGACGCTGAAAAAGGCTACCGGTGCAGACTCAGAGGAGGCTTACACGTAAGGCCCCGCTGCAGGCCAGGTTGGAGTTACACCGTGCCGGGCTGAGGGCGTTAGGGGAGGGGATTGGTCCAATCGTAGTTCGTAGCGAGGATGTCCTGCATAGAGAGAGGCGGTTGGCGGTATCTGGGTGTAAGTAAGGGGGAAGTAGAAAAGACGAACGGGTATAAGTGTTGTATTATGGGATAGGTATCTACTAGGCTGGGTTATACGGATGTATCGTGGGGTTTGTCGGGATTCGGGTCGAGGATGGGGGTTTTCTTGCAGAATGCTCTAGAGTTGTTGGTACAGTTTAGATTTCTAGTTGTATGACTATTCACTATGTGCATCATGATTGAGCATAAATATTTTGCATCTTCTCTTCCGCACACATACTTAGAAAGCAGCGTGCGCAACGATGATTATGATTGACCAATTCACACTCCTCAGTACTCCACCGTCAAGCCGTGTTGGGCATGGATCGGCCTGCCCCAGAGGCACAGGCCTCCAGTTTTCCCTCCTGACTCAAGCTCCGACAGGGGACAGAGTATACAATCCTCCTAAAGTACGACAAGATAGAATTCACATGTCAGTATGACTGAAAAGAGTAGGAGTAAGATTGTATTATAGTTAACTATCGGCTTGCCAGGGGCATTGTGGCGTGCTAACTCGAGTCATGATACAGCTGGGGGGCGGAAAAAAGGGATCAGCATCTGGTTAAATACGGAGTACTGTAAGTTGGTTGAAGGTTTGTTATCAATTGAGGCGCGCTTGGGCTTGGGGTTTCGGTTTGGCAGCCGCCGAGCTTTTCCCTTCTGGAGGAAAAACCTGAAAAATTGGGTTATATACTCCGTAGATAATGGAGCCAAAGATCGTTGGTTCGGAAGCGAGTTGCCTAATAGCGCGAGATTTTAGAGTCAGGAGAGTAAACTCAATGGCAGAGTAGTAGTGGATCTGTACCTGTTACCAGGTATGACATACTATTATTAAGGAGTTGTGTTCTTCACCCTCGCTATGCTGGTTCGCAGTGTTGCCTCGGTATCTGTCGGTATCTGTTTCTAATATTATTACTGTTCTGTTTTGCAGTGACTCAGTGACTATGAGGATGAATACCCCGTACTATCTATTAATACCCCAGCTCCTATCCACTTCCCCCTAACCATGTTACCATAGCACCGGACCAGCGACTCGAGCAAACGCCATGTCTCACTATGAAGAAAGTATAGAAAACAAAACTGCGACAATTCCGCCCCCACGAGAGTAAGACTGCGATAACCAATTCATGACAACCTTGGCCGTTGGTACTGGCCTCGGGCAGACACTCTCTAAACTTTCTAAAAAAACGCTTTTGCGGGTCGCCCGACGATTGTGGAGGATTTGTCCACTAAACCATGGAACGTGGGCTGAGTGACCTCCATCGGTGACGGCTTGATAAAATTGGTTGGATGAATTCTATCGAAAAGCTAGGCGCAAGCCAAGCACGGATGTGCCATGCGCTCCACCGAACCGATCATCGTGCGGTTCGAATGGTTCATGGTTTTATGGTGCGTGGTGGAGACGCATCGCGGAGGTTTACTGAGCTGGGACGAGAGAGCCTGGAGAGAAAAGGTGACTGCCAAGTCTGAAACCTTGGGATATCAAAACTTCATAGAAATCTCCAGTCCAGGTCGGAGTAGGAATCTATATCTAGTTTAGTTCATAGTCCTAGAAACGGCCCTACAGAAATTACTCAGTGACTATATCTGTTACTCTGTCCTGTCTTGCAGGGCCTGGATTGTTTAGAAGGTCTCGAAACCGGCCAGTAAGGGTGCATTTGGCTGCAGGTCGGCCCGTGTCAGACTCTTGTGCATCAATGGGGCTTTTGGGCGCGGGCGCTGAGTGGCGGGCCTCTGGTTCTTGACTGGTCAGTGCACCAAGGGGTTCGAGAGATGATTGTTCCTGAATCTGCGGGATTGGGCTGGACTGGATTGTAGTTTGTTCGAACGCCACCGTGGGGAGGAGACAGGAGAGAGGTGGATAGGGGTTCCGGATTGTTTCTTCAGAGACAAGGTTGATTATAACTCGATTAGGCGAAATAGAAAGATAACAGACATCGTCCTCACAGGTGAGACTAGTAGTTGATTCGTGAAAATATGTTATATGGAGTACGGAGTAGTAGTTAGGGTAGAAGAATGATCAGTGGACTCAACCCGTACTAACAACTAGTAACCGCATTACGAGGGCCTACGCAACCATCCGGTCCCCTGTCCAACGCTACGTACAAAAAAAAAAAAAAGCACATTTCTGAAGCTGGGGCAAAAATCAAAAAGAAACCAAAGTCCCACAAAAAAAATATCCTCAATATTTAATCTCTCTGGCCTTTGGTAGTTATAAACGAAAATATAGCAGTAGCTAAAAAAAGGTTTCAAGAGAAGAAGAGCACATCTTCATCAAAACCTCCCTTTTTTTTTCCCTTTGCATGGTTCAATACTTCATCAATACCTGGGCCAAATACCATCCAAAGACGGCATCAAAAATCCCACCCCCCCAAAATTGATCTTCACTCCTAAACCCCTCGCCCCTCCCGAATTTCCCCTACTCCTCTTCTCTCTCTCTCTCTCTCTCTTCTTCGGTCTTGAGTTCCTTTTACTCTTCTGACAGATCTCCCCCTCCTCGGTATTCTTTTTCCTCCTTCTCCTCACCGGTGCAACCTGACCATATCAACCCAATTCCCCACTCTCCTGGATCAACTTCCCCGTGCTCGCCAAATTCGCATGCTCCCGCGGACGGACCCGTCGCTCTCTTCCCCGCCTCGACTCCCGACCACGCCCACACACACAACCCCCCTGATCGAAGTTTGAATGCGGTTGGAGCTCCTGCAATCCATGCGGTGACAAGGGAAGCAGGGTGGAAAAAGTTGAACCAGTCCAGAGTGAATTGGTCTATGCGACGGTCATCACACAATTTACAATGCCTTCAACCAGCTCCGTAGAGGGCGCTCCTCTGGCCGACTACTTTTGGATTGCGGGCGTGGATGGCACCGAGATCCTAGACACCTTCAAGCGACTGGGTGAGGACTATCGCATCAATGGGGCTGCATCTCCGGGCCCCGCGCTCTCAGACGCTATTCAAGAAGACGCGGACGCTGAGGAGGAACACCTACCGGATAGTACCTCCCGCCCCAATTCGACTCTCTATGCCGGGTCCAGCACCCGGCGCAGCTCCAACCAGCGGCTGTCCACCCTTTCGCGCGGCGATTCCGACCAGCCTAATGGGGCCGGCAGCAACCGCAGCAGTGTTACGGTCAAGGGCGCCTCCTCGCCGTTACGGGCTTCGGCCATGTTCTCCGAGGACTTTGATTTTGATCAGGCGCTGTTGAAGTTCACCTCGGAGAGAGATACATTCTTGACTGATTTGAGCTTGAGCGCGGGCGCTATTACACCGAATACGCGCCCGCGATCCCGCGTTCGTACGCAAAAGATTGTCTCGGAGGATTCGCCGTCTCAGGGTGGCAATCTACTAAGATCGAGCATTGGAAGTGTGCGCCGGCACATGTCGTTCCGGGATATGAACAGTATGAAGAGACAGCCGTCGACGATTGCGCGACAAGGTGAGCGTCTTGTGTCGCTTGTGGAGTATAGTCCAATTGAATGAAGGGACAGGTTCTTCTATGAGGACCCATCACTAACAGCAGATCTTGCTTGCTACAGCTTCCGTACGCACGTCTCGACGACTCAGTAACTACAATTCCGTGATTCCCGTACCGCAGCCCCTCGAGATCTCCCCGACAATGCACCCATTGAAGCGGCGCTTCGAGCCCGTCTTGCTCGATCGATACCCCACGCGAGGCATGGCCGACGAGATGAAGCAGCGAGGCAACTTTCCGGACTACGTACCCATGTTCGCTTTCCCGAACGATGTCAACATTGTCGCCTCGGATCAGCGGCCGCGGTCGACCTGGCACGGGTTTGCTATGACAACGGAAAATGGCTCGAAATTGCATGCAATCTGTGTGATTATCTGGATTCCGTTGAACCCCAAGGCTGCGGATGAGCTGGAGAAGCGCTGTGAGGAATGGCGGAAGGATAATATGACGGACGAGGAGCGTGAGCTGGCAGCAAGCCTGGGCGAGCGGCTTGCGTCGGAGCGGGCAAAGCTGTCTAGGCTTCTGGCACAGCTGCCGAATGTACCCTCCGGGTCTGATTCGCGTGAACAGCTCGAGGATGAGATTAGTGCGGTCGAGGAGAAGATCGGGTTGATGACGGATTTGCTGCGCCCGGTGCGACACGCTGCGTCTTCCAAGATCGAGGGCCTCACCGATGGTGACACGGGCTTTTGGACTCCCCGCGCGTACGGTATCTTAGGTCGCGAAGCGAATATGACTAGCTTCTGGAAGGAGTGGTTGAAAGCTATCGTCGTGCCGATGACCGAGGGTGGTGTGGAACGTGTTCCATCCAGTTCGTCACGAATGGGAGTATGGCAGCCGCTGGAGCGCTATGTCATGAATCTCTGCACGGAAGCATTCTGTCCAGTCTCGTCCAAGACCCAAGTCGAGCTCGCAATCCGCGAATTGCGGCTATTTGCCCGCCAGGAAGCTTCCAACGAACTTCCGGGTTCTCGCAATACCGACCTGTATGCCTTGTTCCGAACTTTGTCCGTCCCGAACATTATCATTCTCTTCGAGTATGCGTTGACAGAGTCTCGTATCATTTTCTTGTCCTCCCACACCTCTATGCTCTACCTCGCCACCAGGGCCTTGGTTGACCTACTATTCCCGATTCAGTGGACCGGTGTTCTGATCCCCGTTCTCCCCGCTCGATTAGTCCAGGCGATCGAAGCTCCTTGCCCGTACATTGTGGGTATCGAGCGCCGATATGAAAAGGTGGAATTGCCAACCGACGACTTTGTTCTGGTGGATCTGGATAACGACATGATCGAGAGTACCCTTCGCCCAACTCCTCTCCCCCGTCATCAGCGCCGGAAGCTCCTCTCGCTCTTGCAGATGGCTGCTCCTCACCACAGCCGGTGCGGGGTGCCAACTGGTCCCCCAGCATATGCAATTGAGACCTACCCCTGGGACACCTTCTTGTCAGAAAGCGCGGCCACATACACCGCAAAGGCCCCGCCAACCAACCTTGCCAAATACGTTGGCCTTAATTCCAGCGCTTTTGGCTCGACCGCCGTGTCTCCCGGAACGTACCAGCCCCCGATCTTTAATGCATTCCTCCATGCCCGTAATGAGCAGTCCTCTTCGCGCGGGTATTCATCCAAGAGCTATGACCGGCCAGGAACGAGCTCTACAGCCAGGGCCAGTGCCTCTCCGCCATCACCCAGAGAAAGCTCCCCTATTTCGGGCCACTTCCCTCCGCCTCCGCCGACATCTTCATCTCGGAATGACTCTGGCATGGCACTGCAAGCGTCGCTGCGCGAGAAACGTTCTGGCCATTTCGATGCTGCATCTCGGAGGAGTTCGTCCTTTGGAATGACGCGGCGCCCCAGTGCGCCTTTCCTTGGACACGCCTCTAATCTGTCCGTCACCACGCTGAACACGGACTACGGCCCGGGCTCGACGTATGCCCCGTCGGTGTACGCCCAGTCCACTATCGCCGCCTCGACGATTGTCCCGCAGGCGGCTGTGCAGCCTATTGATAATGCTGCGGGCACCGCCTGGGTTGAGGGCCACTATTTCCAGACTCAACCGTGGGACGAGAAGCTAGTCTGTGCCATCTGTGATGACCGTGCGGAAGAAGGCATGTACAAATGCTCGCAGTGCAAGTTGACTGTCCACAACCGCTGTGCGTCCCAGGTCTGTCTGGTCTGTGAGGCTGCATTCCACCCCGATCAGATCCGCGCGGCCTTTGTCAGGTGCTTCGCGAGCTTGTTCTATACCTATAAGAAGTTCCTTGTACCGGCCAGCGGCGAGAAAAAGAAGTCTGGAATGTACTACACGTTCAATATGGATGCTTTTATGAAGAGCCATCCACATGAACATGCCGAATACATTGCTGTCCTGCAGCAGACGCAAGGTAAGAAATCGTTCTCTTCCATCGATTTATTGACGCAGTGATAAGGTCTAACGCCCCCAATCTTCAGGTTTCAATGAGTTCATCAGTGAGCGCGAACGAACCAATCCGAAGTCCAAGGACTCAAAGATGGCACTCTTTGATGAGATTGTCCTCTCGAAGCGCAACCGAGGCCGCAGCTCCATCTTCTCTGGTCGATCGACCACCGACTTCTTGTCCGACACTTCCAACCACTTGTGGCGGACAGCCAGTGCCTCGTTCTTCGCCCCGAGCAGCCGTAGCCAACCAAACCTGTCCGGTGATTACAGTAGAGTTGTTCAAAGAGGTAAGTTCTTGATCTTTTCCCGCGCTCTTGGCGAATCTCCCATCTAACCTGTCACATCACAGCCCCGGCTAAGCTTGACACGAGTCTCATGAAAGAACCCCGCATGATCCATGGAGCTCCGCGGGTGTCCAAGACGGCAAATACTGCCCGTCGAAAGCCGTTGCCCAAGCTCATGAATGGACTGGCGATATCTCCGCCGAGTTAATTGGTGTGATTTCTCTGGAGATCGTCCGACTATCATTCCGTCTCTACTGGTGCAGCCGCGTGGGGCTTTACTTGCCTGCGCCTGCAGCTGCATCTACGTCCACTTTCGACATGATCCTCCGCCCGCTCTCTGAAACACTTTGTCTAGACTGTGCCTCGGACGAGTCTTCTTGATTGATGGCTGTCCTCGCCCGTGTTTGCTTGGCTGAATTGCAATACATGGATGACGCCGGTCGTCGTTACCATGAACAGGGTGGTTGGGCCTTACACCAGGTCTGGCCGGGTCGGATGGTGTCCTGTTTTTACGCCCTCTCGGTGTCCTAGACCACCTTCACCTTAACCTCCCCTCCTCTTCCCTTCTTTCTTCGCTGCCGTCCATGGCTCGCCTCTCGCATGTCGATCTGCAGCAAGCAGGTCTACTGCAAGGATGTCATCTCTAGTGGCGTGCTATGGCTTGGCCCAATGGTGAGCATATCGCCCGGATACCCAGTGTCACAGATCCTCCGCCATTGCCTTGGGAGCAGATCTCTTTCTCCGAGTGTCCGGTGTCTCGTGTCTCTTATCCCTCTCCGCTTGGTCTTAGCTTGCTTTGCTGCGGGAACCTAGCACTCCAGCATTGCTGGCGAGCCTCAGGCTTCCCATGTGGCGATCTGGCGACCTGTTGACGCAGGCTTTCTTTTTTTTCACGTACATAGTAATTCCCCCGGCTTGACGCCGGGTGGAGTGAACAAAATAACCCCAAAAAGCGCAAGACTGGCCTGATCTGTCGAAATCTACCCTGATACACCGTTTGATTTATTATCTGTTCTGATCAGCTATCCGTTGGCGATTTGTTCCAGTTATTCCCTCGTGTCCTTTTTTTTTTTTCTTTGCCTTTTCCAATACCCCCTTGACTTGGCTGGTATGTTTCTCTCGTTTTTCCTTTTTCTAGTTTCTGATCTCTGAGTATCGGGGCGTGACTTCTCCTCGATGATTCAATCATATTTCTGATCATGTATTACGGTTGCCATGTAAACCCATTCCACATGTCATGTCATTATCCATCTCAATCTGCCAACGTTGTTTGGAGATACTTCTTTTTTTGCTCTAATTATTTTGATCGGTGATTGTATGAAAGAACGACAGAAAGAATAGTGGATGGATGGATGGATGGATGGATGAATGGATGCTTCGATGATGTACTTTGGATCTTGTGACCCTCATAGAATATGGAACTATAACACTTTCCGTCCCGCTCGACGTTTACCTGTGACATTATTTGAACGACTAAGTTCTACCTTTATACGGTAGAGTAGTGACTACTGCAATACCTACTAGTTACTTGCTACTCGGCAGGTGAACCTGACATAGTCCTTAGGTGGGTAGGTACCTTAGGTACTTGTTACTTGTTCCTACCACGGCCTGCCTGGATTGGCCACCATGCTTTCCCGAAGCGTATCAATTCTTCCTTCTTCCATCTCAGCCAAGTCTTTCCTTGCGTGGGATGACGGTAGTAGACGGCATAACTTTTTTGCATGTCTGTCCCAGTGCTCCAGTGTCTGGCCTTGGTGGGTAACCCGGCCCGTGGTCATTGGTTCTTGACTAGCCGTGTCTCTTTGGTTAGCCGGAGATTTTCCCCGTATCAAATCGTAGAAATTGGGAGGTGTGTGTGACCCTGTGGATGAGGCTGTGTGACCTTTGGGTGGTACGGTATTATTATATGGGAATTATCACTGGGTAGAAGGATTGGATTGGATTCCAGGGTTGGGTAATTAGGGTTGGCTATAGGCTATAGGATTACTGGACTGGTTTGCCAAGAGGGTACTACTAGAAGTATATACAACAGACTTTAGAATGATGAATAATATAGGGATGAATAGGATAAGGTGTAAGCTGGAGGTACTTTCTATTGTTTCCAGATCGCATCTCTATTCTTCTTCATTATTAGAGATTCAGTTATTTTGTTATGTCCTGTTATTAACAGTAACCGGATAAAAATCCCCCCTATTACCCAGATCCTCCCCCCAACCATACACCAATGAAAATGATAAAATATACTCCCCCCCCCCAAACTCCCCAATAATCCGATCCACTCCACTTCGCCCTCTGATTGGCGGAGAATTCCAACCCCGTGTCTTCTTCCCCCGCGCCCCTCCCCGGAATGGATCCTCTTCGAATTTCCTCCTCCTGCACCACCTATTATTCGCAGTTGCGACTCTCCACGACTTATTCCACCTCCAATTGCCCAACTCTCCCACGCATTTTCAATTCTCCCTGTCCTGGCCCAGTTCAAAAATATAACCAACACTATTCGACGCGACTCTCACCACCTGCGCTATAGCCGCCATCCTCCGTATTGAACTCTACCCCAATTCCCCGTTCTGTTCGCTGTCTCTGTCTCTTCCTGTCGCACTTTATCCGGTTAAACCCGTCTGGAAAGAAGTATAGTAGTATTCGGCTCTCTCTCTCGCCTTCTCGTTCTCGCCTCCTCGGTCAAACGCCGGTCTATGCCGTTGCGGATACTACTTGCTACTTGCCGTGGGCGAGCCGGACGGTGACATCCCAATTTTTCCATTACCCACACTCTTTCTTCCTTTTCTCTCTTCACTTTTTCTATTTCTTCCCCCTTTCATTCTGACTTTGCGCACTCCGGCTACTTGACTTAACTTGCATCGATTTGACTTGATCTCGTGTCCCTCTTCTTTGCGTGGCCGGGGCCTTTCGCGTGACAGTGGACGGGTGACGGTGACCGAGATTCCCGATCTAAGATTGGGCTCTGTGAACACCTGGCCGGGTCTAACTCGAGCGCTATCATTCTTGCCCAACTATGAAACTGTCTAGATCTGCTATGCGACGATGATGCCGACTGCCCTTCAGCCCATGGCAACGCCGCTACTCGACGAGACTGCCGCCGCGTCGACGGCCCTGAAGGACCCCGGTCCTCATATGGCTTCGACCAACAATTCTCCTCCCTGCGCATCTACCTCCTCTGCCGCTTCGGCCCTGAACATTGCCGCAATTGTCTCGAATAATGCGCCTACAGTTTCGTCGCCGCGGAATCATGTCGCTCCGTCCGTTATACCACCGCCGGAAACCCCGTCCGGGACGATAGTCATTGTTTTTGGCGCGGGCATGGAAAGCATTGTACACATGGTCGCGGAAGTGCTCGGAAAGCCCTGGACAACGGAAACATCGCTTGCGACGCTGGCTAAAGCCACGGACGTGGTTGTTGCCGGAGTGCTGGCGCATGATCTAGATCGCAGTCTGGAGGGATGCGACAGGTCGTCGATCATCTTGATAAACACGCATTGCGTGGAAGATGGGTCAGCGCCCGAGGATGCAATTACCGAAGCCTGCGACTACGAGTTCTTGTACTCGCGAAGTCCCTTTTTGCGCCGCGACCTCACGCGCTTTCTCTCTTTGATCCTCGGCCAGACGAGGCCGCATGAGGACCTGCGCACCAAGACGCGGACAAATTTCATTTCGACGACCTTCCCGGACGTTCATGCTGCGCTTCCGAATTTGGATATCTTATCGGTGGGATCGGATGCGGTTGAAATCCGTGTGGACTTGCTGGTCGAGCCCACGGCGGATGGGACTACGGCGGGCTCGGTGCCGAGTTTGAAGTATGTGGGCCAGCAATTGATGATACTGCGGCAGCATACCGAATTACCGATTATATTCACGGCGAGATGTACCAAGGAGAATGGAAAATTCCCCATGGACGACCCGATGCTGTTCTACAAGTACTTGCGACGGGCGATCCAATGGGGCGTCGAGTATGTCGACGTGGAGCTGTGGCTGCCCGAAGAGATTCGACGGCGGTTATCTGAAGTCAAGGGTCATAGTATTATCATGTCTGCGTTCCACGATTTCTCCGGGACGTGGAAGTGGACGGCGCCCGAGGCTCAGCGTGTCTTCGCCGAGAGCGCCAAGTATGGTGACATTGTCAAGATGATCGCCATGGTCTCGACCATCGAGGAGAACTATGAACTGGAATACTTCCGTTCTACCATTAAGAGCCGCGGACCAGGTCCGCTGCTCTCCGCCGTCAACATGGGTCAAATGGGTCAACTCTCGCGTGCCTTGAACACCGTCTTCTCCCCAATCACCCACCCTTTACTCCCCATGATCGCTGCTCCAGGCCAGTTGACCGCGGCCGAAATCAACGAGGCCCTGCATATCATGGGCCAGCTGCCAAAGCGCGATCTCTACGTCATCGGCTCGTTCCGCGCCACCCCTCACTCCATGTTCATGGAAAAGTGTCTAAACGAGCTCGGCCTCCCACATACCTTCACCTCGATCGACCGCGGGCCCAAGGGCTCCATGGAGTCCATCCTCACCCAGCCGCAGTTCGGCGGTGCCTGCCTCAACCCACCCATCCCCAGCTCCACCACATACATACCAGCCATCAGTGACGCGGCCCGAGCCATCGGCCTGGTCGATACCATCGCCCTCGCCGCACCAGGCGAAACCGGCAGCGCGCGGTTCATCGGCGAAAATGCCGCGTGGAAGGGTATCCGCGCAACGCTAACGCGCGAGTACGTACCCTCCGCGTACCGCGGCCGCGCGGCAATCATCCTCGCCGGCTCCGAGACCGACGCCTCGGCTGCGATCTTTGCCCTGCGCAGTTTAGGCGTCGGGTCTATCTACACGGTCGGCTTTAGGGCTAGTGGGCCCCTGGCTGCCGGGTTGGAACCGTTTACCTCGATTCAGTCGGTGAAATTGGTCGAGCAGCCGTTTGTCATTGTGTCGGCGTTGCCGCCGGAGAAGTCCTTGCTCGTGCAGCCGTTGCTGCGGCATTATCGGACGAATGGTCGCTCGTCGCCGCCGTCGACGAGGGGCAAGGTTTATCTGGATTTGACTAGTGGTCCGAGGAAGGGGGATCCGCTGGGTGTGGCGAGTAGTGCGGGTTGGACGGCGTATGGGAGTGAGGATGTTAGTGCTTGGACGACGGTGGAGACGTTGCGGTTGTTGGTGGGACAGAATGTGCCGTTTGACTTTGTGAGGATGGCATCCGGGCGGCCATTGTTCTGATTCGTTGAGGTTACGTCTAGTGTAGGTCCGTCCTTGCGGCTTGTTGTCCCTCCTGCCAGCCTTACGAGTGGGCTTGGGACTAGGTTCGGACTTTTCGGTGGATTGTATGTCTGTATGTGTCTTGTGCTTGGCCCGGATGATGCAATAGATCTGAAGATGCTCGTCGAGGGTCTAGGGATGGGAGTTGTTGGCGCTTTGGCTTGGATCTTGGGTTTTATCATCCTATCTTCTTTTTCTAGTTCTTCTTATGTCGTGGCGATTGGCCTGGTCTGCTGTTGAGTACAGTCGCAGTGCATTTAGATGCGCATGCTGATGACTTGGGAATAGGGGGATACTACTATTCACCAATATATTTACCTCGGTTCATTTTGCTTCTTCGATATAACATCCATCTATCTAAACTATTAAACATGCTCAAGTCTTGTGGACTACCATTATAAAACAACACCTGTCAATCCTCTCTGTATAGTGTATACTCTGTAGAATATGTAACTCTAAAAGCCCCGGTTATCCGATCAATCTTATCGGCAACGGAAATCCGGGGTTAACCCCTCATTTTCACTTTCACTTTCACTTTAGTACCTTTCCCTCTCTTTAACCTTTTCCATCCACACTCCTCATCGGATCTATCCATATACACCACCAACAATGCTCTGTCCCTACATCAAAAATTCCATTGCAACTCTATACAAAGCTACCTAAATCAATCCGATCTCCTCCTGGGTACTTAGATCATGCATCTCCGCCCCGACCACGCCGTCCGGGATCTCCCCACACTACACGCTTTTATCCGCGCCCATCCCCTCGGCGTACTCACGACTTCATTGCCTTCGGAGAAGTTTCCTACGTTGCAATGTAGTCATATACCTTGGGTTTTGGATGCGGATACTGCAGAATCTGAAACGGGGGCGGAAAAATCTGGAACGTCTGAAACGACTGAAGAATTTAATGGGAGTCCCAATACTACGCACAAACCCTCCAGCTCTCTGGGCGTACTACGCGGCCATATCGCCCGCGCAAACCCCCAAACAGCAGCTATGATCGGAGCAGTCACGGACGGCCGTCCCGCTAGCACTACTCAAGAACCCAATTCAGCCGGTTCTGCAGATCAGGCCCAAAACCAAAACCACTTTCTTCCAGGCGAAGTCCTGATCATCTTCACCAGCCCTGTCGATCACTACATCACGCCGCACTTTTACACAGCGGCCAAAGCTGCTGCTGGTGCTAACGGGAAAGCTAAGATCGCACCGACGTGGAATTATGCCGCGGTGCAGGTTTATGGGCGCATGAGGGTTTATCATGATTCTAAGGATGAAGCCACGGGTGTGTTTTTGCAGAGGCAGTTATCTGATTTAGCGGTGTTGGGGGAGGAGGGCGTTATGGGTTTCGTTAAGGATGGGAATAGTGATAGTGAGGGTGGTGCTGCTAGTGGTAGGCCTAATCCGTGGAAACTCGACGATGCCCCCGAAAAATACATCGCCCTGCTGAAGAAGAATATCGTGGGGATGGAGGTGGAGATCACCCGCGTGGAGGGTCGGTTCAAGGTTAGTCAGGAGAGACCTGTGGGGGATCGGGGTGGAGTTGTGGATGGGTTGGAGATGCTTGGAGAGTCCGGGGGGAGTAGTAGTGCGAGGAGGATGGCGGAGTTTGTGAGGGAGGGGCGTGTTGTATAGTATAGATGATCAGGTGTGAGGGTGGGAGGGGAGGGTTAGATGGTTGAGGAGATCAGATCGCATATTCATAGCACATTGTACATACATATCTAGGCGGTCATCCCCAGAGTAGACCAAATATGGCGGATATTACTTGCATATATTCTTTAATGCGTGTATTTACCCCATGTAAAAGTGCACGCGGAGGTGCCGACCTGCAGGTTCTGCAGGACTGCAGGCCTCGGTTGGATAAATGTTTGATCGGCAAAGTATCCGTAATCCTGGTCCTGCGGTCCGTGTGTCCTGCATGTCTTTTCTTTTTCTTTTCTTGCTTGCAGTTCTGCAGGAAGAAAGAGCCGAGTTTTTGCGGGGGTGAGTCTGGGGGAGTCTGTAGAATAGCCGACATCTGTGGAAAGAACTAAGTCTCCCAGGGTCTTCTATTTTCTGGATTTCTCTATTCTGTACTATAGTATCTTTTCTGCGCTGTGTATTTCGTGGTTATGTGCCTGCAGTGCTGATCTTGTATCTACTTGTACGTACTCCACATTTTCGCAACAAATGCGATACCACTCGAATCTCCCTCGTGTCCCTGTCTTCCCCGTCTCTAAAGGAGTAGCCACATGGCCGATCCAGGGACAGGGGTAGGGTGCAGGGTGCAGGGTTTAGTCCCATACGGAGGGGAAACGGCAAAGGGGCCAGGATTGCGGATACGAGAGGAATACGTGGGGAACCGACTAGGGAGTCAGGGACTAGGTAGTAGGGACCAGATGATAGCCCACTTCGCCGGCGCTTAGGTGTTCCTTTCATTTTCTGGGGGAAGTGGATTGTTTCGGGAGGAGAGCTGGTGCGGAGCCCTAGTAGGACTAGGTACAGTTGAGTAGGGTGGTTGGACTCTGCACGGCAACCGTTCCAGAAGGTGCAGGGTAAACTTCGGGTATGGACTGTTCGGTTGGAAAAGAGTGTGGAATTCTTCAAGAGGAATTTGGGTTTGGGGAGGGGGGCTAATTGAGTAGTGAGTTCTTGGTGTGGAGGTTGATGTGAGACATGCGGATGACGACGTCACTACGAGGAGTATGGGATGATTGTTGTAGAATCCTCATGGGAATGGCATAATAATGGCAGGGTTGAGTAAGAGTTAGACCAGAGTCTGCGCGGCATTGGACCCCGTGATGAACGGGGGGAGGGGAAGAATAATAATATAAGCGTGAAAGTAAGAGTAATAGTAATAGTAATAATCTGTACTAAGTATTTCATGTACTTATTTCATGTACTTAATTCATAAGTACTCCAAGGATCGATCGCCCCGGGAGTGCAGATAAGCCCTAACGGGCGGCGGATGCATAAGAAACCAGTAAATGCTCCGACGGGTGCGTCCGGAGGAGATTAATAGATTAATCGCGGTGGCCTGTTGACGGGAGTGCAGTCTGGTTATTAATCAGCAGACTATATAGTACATAATTGAGAATAAAATAATTATTAATTAAGTACTGAGATGATTTATCGATTCGATGGTTAGATAGAGTGCCATGTTAAAGGCATGGTTGCCATGATCGGGGCTAGTGTTCTCTGGGGAGATTGGGAATACTATCGTGCCCTCGAGTACATCCGGTCGAGAGAGTAGTACGTACTCCTTTCCAGTCTTAGACCCCCAGGGACTCAAGTAGTAAGCCATAGTTGACTACCCTCCATCCTGCGCAATAATAATTAAGCAACGGACACCAGACTCCCAGGCTGGAACCGAGCCAGTCAGACCAGACTAAGAAAGGCTAAAAGTTGAGCTGATCAGTCACTACCCAGGGCGAAGGCGTCAAGCTAAGAAAAATAATATACTCTGTAGAGTGTAGACAAGTTATACTAACAGTCTAACTGAAGTTGGTTCTGTTGAAAATACTAAAATACTCCAAACGACACTAACACGAAACCAGAGTTAAAAAAGAAGCCAGAAGCAAAAGAATCCAGAGAAACTCCGGTGGCACTTCGCTGCTTTCTCCGCATTTCGCTCTCCACAAATCGACTCCCCCCCCTCTTTCTTCTCTCTCTCCAGTCTCTCCAGTCTCACCTGCTTTCTTAGTCTTTTTAGTCTTTTACTTTGCACCTTCTGGTTACTCGGTCGGTTTCTCGGGTCATCGATCGATCGCCTCATCGTATTCCTTACCATTCCTGTTCTTCCTCTTCTTTTTTTTCTCTCTTCCCTTTCCCATTTCCTTTTCCCCCCTCCCCTATTCTCTCCTCTTCTCCCCTCAATCTATTACTCCCTCTCTCATTCCCTCTATGCATCTCCCCCGTCAATTTCAATGAGCGATGTCGCGCCCGCAGGTCAGTATCGACCGCCTGGCGCCGCGCCGCGCAACGGTTGAACCGCGCGAGGCCATGAACTGCAAGTCTTGTCGCAAAAGAAAGGTACCACCTTCCCACCCCTACTCCTCAATACTACCAGTGGTTTTCTAGATCAATCCGAAATACTCATCGCTTTTTTTTCCCAGATCAAATGCAATCGTCTACGTCCCAGTTGCGAGGCCTGTAAGGTCTTTCAATGCCCGTGCATTTATGGTGAGTGCGCACTGTGCACACCTCGGATAACCCGACCGCTGGGCCCGATTCCGCATTTCCCCATCGCATGACCCCCAAGCTAACCTCCCACCTTGTTCACCAGATGCGATTCCGAAAAAGCGCGGCCCGAAAACAGATGTCCTCGAGGCTCTTCTCAAACGCGTCGATGGGCTGGAAAAGAGACTCCAGGACGAGAAAAATCCCATGTCCCCCACCTCCCCGGACAAGCAACAACCCGACGATCTTCCGCTCGGACAGGCGCAGAGCGCCCGTCGCAACACTGTCGATGCCTCCGCGTTTAACCCGTATTCCGCGACCGACTCCCGACCCGCACTGTCATCCAACTTGTCGCAAAATTCCGACTCGTTTCCGAGGTTGACGGGGCATGACCCCTCGCCGGGTTTGCCCCCGCAATCGGCTCCACGGAATGGCGCGCTCTCCGAGGTTCTGCTCGATGCGTACTTCGCGCGACTCCATGGCAAACCTTTCTATATTTTGGATGAAGCGGAGACGCGGCAGCGCCATCAGTTGAATCAACTACCGGTACATTTGGCGATGGCGATATCGGCCATGACACTGAGGTGTGTGCTGAGTGGGAGAGGGCTTAGCCGCGAACCTACGATCGATTGACTAACGCATTGTAGGTATACTCATGTTGGACAACCGGAGCAGTCCTTGCGTATCGGTCTGGATGTGGCTCTACAAGCGCGACGGATGATCGATGTGGATAATCCCACGATAGAAGGTTTACAGTCCTTGCTGTTACTTTCCCAAGCCTTTTTTGCCTACGGATTGGGCAAGAAGGCTTATATGACATTCTGTATGGCCCCGCCCCAGCACCATATTTGAATTCGTTGACTGATCACTTCTAGCAAACTGCACAGCTATGGCGGTGGCTCTGGACCTGTTGCGTGAAATGCCATCCAAAGCCAATCTCTCCGCGGCTGAGCGTGAGACGCGACGCCGTTTATTCTGGTCCGTCTATTTGATGGACCGTTTTATTACGTGCGGATCCAGGAGGCCATGTCTCATCGCTGATCACTCCATCGTCTTGCGGCTCCCTTCGTGGTCCCCCCATGCAGCCGGTCTCAACATGGAGGGTGAGCTGTTCCACGTTGGTCCGAATATCCAATACTCGGCCGACTCGCGCCGGAAAGTGCCCAGTGCAGCGTCATTGTTGATCGATATCACACGTATTCTGGGAGTCACCAACCGATATCTTGCGGCCGGCGGTGTCAAGGGAGACTCGCACTTTCCATGGCATGCACTTTCCAATCTGTCCAAAATCCGACAAGAATTGGATATCTGGGCTGCAGGGACACAAGATGTCTTTGCTTCAATAGAGGCATTATTCGGTCATCCGGAGAGCACAACACTACTCCTGAGTAAACTGATCTATCATCTGGTGCACTGTCTAATATACCGCCCCTTCCTGCCCATTGATCTCGTGGAGCTGCGAGGCACGGGCCAGCATCAATCATGGCAGATCGAGGCCACCAATCTATGCTTCTCACATTCCAACGCGATCGCAGAACTCGTCGAGCTGGGCCGGAATTCCCCGCTGGTCGAGTGGCCTGCCTTTGTGGGTTATTGTGTATGCACGGCAGGTACTGTGCATGTCCACGGGGTGCACTACAAAGGCCGTGAAGGTGAGGTCTTCTCGTCGAGTGCCGAGTTTCTCACCCGCGAGATGCACCAGCTGGCCTGGTTGCGGCATTCATGGGCTGGCGTCCAGCATCAGCGGGAGCTGCTTCAAACGATATATACCTGCCATGCGGAGCTGGTGCGCAATCTGGCGAGTAGCTCGATGCGCTTTTCGCCGGTTTTTCATCTGGAGGATTTCTTGGACCGGTATCCCGGTCTAACAGTGGATGGTGCCCATGTGCGGTTGGTTGATACCGGGGATGAATTGGTCGCGAGGTAAGCAAACCTTCGTCTTGATGGTCATGTCTGCAATAGCTGACTTGAAATATCTCAGTCCTGCTGGCTACGTCGACCAACAACAAACCCAATTTTACCGCCCAATGGCACCACCCTCATATCAACAACAATCACCCTTCTATGGCAACCTTCGACCAACGCCATCCCCTCATCCATCCTCCCAAACCCCGGACTCCGACCGCCGCAACTCCCACTCCCACTCCCACTCTCAACACCCAACCAAACAACATCAATCAAACAACCCCCTCTCCCCATCCCTCCACTTCCACCAACAAACCCAACCCTCTCCCTCCCTCTCCTCCATCTTCCCCATCCAATCCGCCTCCGACCACCTCTCCCAATCAACCACCCAACCCTCCCAAGAAACCACCCACCTCTCCCTCCCAAACGCCTTCTCCCCCAGCGCCTTCGGCATCTCCCCACCAGCCTTCCTAGCAGACCCCTCCCTCGCCATCGCCCCAACACCTCCGTCAAACCCGCAGTACGCCACCTTCCCCTTCGACACAGCGACCACCCAGTCCGGTGCCGCGCTTACGCCCGGCGCGCAGTCGCAGACGAGTGGCTCGCATACGGCGAGTAGCGAGGCGGGGAATCTAGAGAAAGATCCGTTTTTGAGTCTGTTGGAGCAGTTGGCGGAGAATGAGCATTCGCAGGGTGGTCCTAGTGAATTGGATTTCTTTTTGACGGGCGCGGTGGATGCGGAGGGGGATGTTAATGTTAATGTTAAGGTTGGGGATGGGGAGGAGGGAAGGAGTGGTGCGGAGATGTAAATATTACAAGAGGATTGGATTCGGGGTATCATCTTTGGTGGAACTTGTAT
Organism: Penicillium goetzii; assembly: GCA_037043885.1. Lineage (NCBI taxonomy): Eukaryota > Fungi > Ascomycota > Eurotiomycetes > Eurotiales > Aspergillaceae > Penicillium > Penicillium goetzii. Next base: position 72,035 of record JAWLST010000008.1, on the reverse strand, counting down.
ATATTGTTTCGTGAATGGACCGCATCGGATCGGGTTCAACGGGCATGGCCATGCCAACGGCAATGGCGCTGTTTCAGGCTGGCTGGGTGTTGGGTGTCTATAGGGTGGTTTCTAATCGGCGCTATAGCCCAGTCTGAGCTATTCAAGCTGACATGACTACCTTAGTCTCTTGAGACTCAATACCCATTTGATAATCATGCATATCATGCTTTCTTTCACGTATCTAAGTTTAGTTTCTTGGCCTTACACTCTTATTTCGTATTGCGAGGTCTGTGATACCATGCATTGGATTTGACTGGGATACGAGTTCTCTTCGCCAAGTCTAAATCTGCCCTGTCGACTGTATAGCCTCGGCACCTAAGCGAACGAGGCAGAGCAGGGCAGAGCAGGACACCTGGTTACGCCCGACGAGTTTGTCTTTCGCTAGACCGGGCAGAGATAGATAGGATAGGATCGGTTATGAACATAGCGAGATTATATCTAGGTAAATAATTAGAAGATCCTCCTATCCTAAATCGGAAAAGTCAAGCGAAAGCTCAAGGCAGAATACATAGTGACCTGCCCCACAGATTTGGGGGAATCAGATGGTGTAATTCATGCATTAGCATTAGCGTAGGAAATTAGCCTATCACAGATAACATAGCGCCTACAGTAGAGTGTATGCTGCCTTGCCTATGGCCCTGTAGTCCCTGTTCTTCTCTTCCTTTTCTCCGGACGCCCTGCTTATCTACCTTTACCTAGCTATTAGTATTAGGCTTCTTCGATCTAAGGAGCCAGAATCTACGAATGGTGTCTATTGATTGGGCGAGTGCCCGTGGTGGTGGGGTAGAACGGATAGACAGGGACAGGGACCTGGGACAGGGCTGTGCGGGTAAGTAGGTGGTGCCCTGCCGGATCCACTGCCAGGCATAGCCACCCGCCTGCCTAGGAGTGTACCACTGACGTAGCCTGTAGGGTGTTGAACACGTGGAGTAGGTTGAAAAGTGTGGGTGAGTCAATTAGTACTAGCAAGTCACTGGAGTATCTAGTGATTAGTGGTTAATGTTATCGTTAGGAAGTAGCCCAAGTGTGCTTGTAGCCCTGGTGGGTCAGTGCCTATACGAGGCGCCGAGGTGAGGCTCACTTTTGTCTTGGTAGAGCGTAGATGGAAACGGGATGGGATATGGACTTGATCATGTGTATAGATTTAGTTTTACTATACTCGGGGAGAAGTATATAATAACCCTCCCTGTCTGTCGTTATTCTCCCATCTCAACATCTATCCAACTTCATCTTATCTGGTCTACACATCTACAACCACTTCAATCTCTTGCATCAAGCTCGAGAACCGTACCCAAACACGTACTCCATACACACCCACTCTACCAATCCATTCAATTCTGCCTACACTATCTCGCCATTTGATCCATCAAAATGTGGGAAATCCTCAAATCCCCCTCCCGCCGCCGCCGCGAAGCCCGCCAACGCCGCGACGAAGAATTCCACAAACAACAAGAGAACATAAAAGCTCTGCGCGAGCAGAACCAGCAACGTGAAGCCGCAAAACCTGCAACTACCACCGTGCCCGCTACGCCCGCTACGCCTGCTACCCCGGCGTATAAACCATACTATCCCCCGTCGAGCACGACCAAGTCCCGGGGCTCGGGATACTCGGGTGGAGGAGGGTCCTATGGTGGTGGGTCCTACTCCTATGGGGGCTCTTATGGGGGTGGATATTCGGGGGGTTGTGGTGGTGGTGGGTCGAGTTCTTCTGGAGGGGATTCGGGGGGTTCGTCCGGTGGTTCGTCTGGTGGTGATGGTGGAGGTGGTGGTGGTGGCGGCGGCGGTGATGGTGGTTGCTGAGCGGGCTTTTGATTCTGGTTGTGTATAGGAATACGCAGAGAGATGGGTTTTATGGAGATTACGCACTTGCGAGAGATGATTTTACTACTTTATGTTTTGGCAGATATGTACTTACGACGAATTGAATGCGTTTTATACGAAGAAAGACTGGGCGTATTAGAGAGATAAGAGTAACATTTATAGAAGTTACAAATATAAGAACCGCAATTATAGTTTGGCAATCTCAGACGATATCGCCCTTTGCCTTGTTCTCAATAACAGCAACTTGCTCCGCCTGGTACGGATCGACATTCGTATGCTTGAGCTGACGAGTAGGGATCTTCTGCTCGAACAAAATGTCAAGTTCACTGTAATTTCTCCCCTTTGGCTCAGGCAATCGGAAAAGGCTCGAAACGAAACACAAAAAGCACGTCCCAAGCCAGAAGAATCCAGGCTCCTTATTTTGATGCTCTGTCGAAATCTCGTAGGCAGGCTTTTGCGGAGGAAGCTTAGGGGATCGCTTGCAAATGGATTTACTTACATAGAAACACCAAGTGATATTTGAAGTGAGCAGTCATTGCTGAACAGCCATTCCAGCTGTCTGGGTAAGAAAGGTCGAGTAGAAGGTAAAATTCTATCTTCGCCGCAAGAGCCTTACAACCTCGACCTATGTGCTCTTCGCATAGAGCGCACACTAGCTACTCTTATCGAGAATGATGTACGTTGATTGAATCTATTTGCTACCATGCAATATGTGTTTGGATAGCTACGATGTCAGTTTACTCTTATTCTTTTTCTAAGTGCAAATGATTCTTCTCTGCGTCCTTGGGTATATTATAATGCCAAAGTCTAGTCAACTATAATTCAGAAGGACCATTGTATATAGAGCCTCTCGAGCAGATGTCAATAATGACTCATTGCAACTTGAAATACCGAGAGAATCATCGATAACCCTCGTCTCCATGTATATACCACATAACACATTGAAAATAGAAATCATCATTCAAAAAATCAATTTTTGTAATCAACCCCACCGCCATCCAGGGGTTCTTTGTACTCCATACGCTCCGAAAGAAATATGTGTCATAAGAATAAAAAAGCCTTAAACCGGCAAAACAACAACTCAGTGGGAAATCATGTTAGGGGCAAGAGAAAGAAAGAAAAGATAGAACATGACAACACGCTGATAGAAAGGAGAAGGTATCATCTAGGGTTTCAAATTTGCAAGTCTTCCACGCTGCTGGACCGCTTTGCCGATCCGATGGCGGCGTCGCCGAGGGAGAGAGAAGAAATGGTGCGTCCGTTCTTGGGGCGGGCGATGTCCTCGGTCTTGGTGCAGATCCAGGTTGAGGCGTACATGTTGACACTGGTTGATGTTAGAGGGAATCTATAATGAGAAGGGGAGATGTGTGGACTTACCGGTCAATACATGTGCCAGGGAAGCGGGCTCCAACTCGGCGGGCCGAGAAGCCGTTCTCCTCAAAGTGCTTGATGTACCAGGGCTCGATGCTGGCAGAGCGGAGCAGGATACGGCCACCCTTCTTCAAGGCAGTGTTGAATCGACGGGCTTGGGCGGGCGCGGCATCTCCCTCGGGGTCGAACCAGTCCATGGAGTCCATGACCTGGAAAGCGATTAGTTACAATGTTGGTGAAGGTGTTGGGACTGGATTACTTACCACGGCGATGGTCAATGTACCCGGGGTAATACGGTTGATCACCTCGTTGATCTCATCGGTGTGAATGCGGAGGCCATCAAAGGCACCTGGGGTGGACAGCTTGACGTGCGCTTGCGGTGACAGATATGTGGGGTGGCAGCTGTGATCTTGTTAGTCGATTTTGTCACTCGCAGATAATGGGGGTTTTAACGCACCGGCGCGAGAATTGTCCCTTCATACACAGATAGTAGAAGTAGTTGTCGTTGCTGATCAGAGTATCGTTGACCACCGGGTCCAAGGTGTTCACCACGTATTCCCAAATAGACTGGCCACTGATATCCTTGCCCTGCTTCATATCCGCCGTCAACCCGTTGCGGCGGAAGTAGTCATCAACGATCATGTTGCGCTGGTTGCGAGGCACACCAGCCGCCTTCCAGGCAAACCACTCGGTGCTGACAATGGCCCAGTTCAGAGGCTTGCTGAGCAGAACCCGGCGAATGCGAGGCCAGATCTCCCGCTGTTCGGCCAGAGTCTGTGCTGAGCACATCTTCTCCACCTCTCCCTGAAGTCCGAACAGGTTGAACAGGTAGCGCACCATGCGAATCGCGTGGCGTGAGCCACCAGTCTCATACAGACCACGACCAGACTTAGAAGTGAAAACGTGAGTGTGCTCCGCCCAGTACTGGAAGGCTTGGCTAGACAAGTGAGGGCTGAGCTTGGAGATAAGGAGCTCGCGGAACTCTGCGTGCTTGCCCTCGCCGAAAATCTTCCACATGTCGCGGTGGCCCAAAGCGATGTAACTAGCCACCTTGAGCTCCAGAAGGTGGTTCTGGTTGGGATTCAGGTCGACGGCGTGGACGCGACGTGGGTTCTTTTGCAGGTAATCCAAGATGTTATCACCGGCGCTGGTGATGGCCAGAATCACATCATCGGAGCCGATGTTCAGAAGGCGGTGGTCGACGCGGGGGTCCTCCCAGGTGAAGGCGTAGATGTATTCATTTTGGAACTGGGTGTGCTTGGGGAGCATGTCATTGTAGTGGATGCGGTAGTGGTGGTTTTGGTAGAAGGAGGAGGGAAGGGGCAGATTGGCGCTCAGGTTGATCACAGCCGACTCATATGCCTTGGAACGGATCTCGATCGTGCTTTTCTCCACGGCCTTGTCCATTTCCTTCTGGTGGTTGGCGGGGAGCAGGTAGGGAGACTCGGTGAAGGAGGCATCCAGCTTCTCGATGGTGGCGTGGCTTGATGGCGTGGAGGCGATCTCCTTGGGGCAACCCACGAAGATGTAGTATGGGATACCACCGAGAGCGTAGTTGCGCTCGCTGGCCGAGATCACGGTACCGAACTTGTACTCCAGGTAGTCACGACGAGCAGCTTCCAAGCTAACCCGGTCAAAGTCGAACCACGCGCGCCAGAAGACACGACCGAGCCAGTTGACGTGGCGATTGAAGGCGCCACCGGTGTAGTTGCGGCAGGAGACATCGACGATGCTTTGGACTGTACATTGTTTAGTATCTGAGGTTCATTGTCCCGCAGTCAAAAAGCTTACCGTAGAAATCGCAAACACCCAGCAAGCCGGTAGACTTAAGGCGGGAGGTCAACGAGTCGACAACGCTGTAGTAATCTGGCAGAAGAAACTTGTCAGAATGGTTGTTCTAGAATATCTCCCGCACCACTCATGGTTGTGTCTACTTACCGGGAATCATGGACAAGCTGTAGCTCATGGTGATCACGTCCGCACGATCGGTTGTTGCACCATCAGCCGCCTTGGGGTCGACCTGCTTCTCGGGGAGACGGAATGAGCGGGCATCCTGGCACAGAACGGTAACATTCTTCCAGCCGAGGCGCTCAAAGCGTTGGCGAGCAACATCACAGAGCGAGGGCGAGAGGTCGACGAGGTAGACTTGATCGAAGAACTTGTCCACGGGGAGGAAAGCCGACATGGCCTCAATATTGTATCTGCCGGTGGGTTAGTCGAATAACCCAAAGGATGTGATCTAGACACGCGTTGCTGCACCTACCCAGTGCCACCACCGACCTGTGAGTAGCGATTGTCAGTTCTTATGTCTTTATCTTAGATTCAAGGCACTTGCTCTCATCACTTACATCAACCCAGACTGCCTTGCCTGCCTTGATCTCCTTGTTCTCGACCTTGTACTTCAACTGCGCCGCAACCAGGCCGAGCATGTCCTCACGGCCGTGGAGGAGACGACGGCGTGTAGCATCGTAGACAGTCGCCTAGTGGTCACGGTGTCAGCTCTCTGCAATTGTGATCTTCCGAGCTCATTTCCACTCGAATGTCGCATGCTAGCTTGCACATACTTGAGTCTTGTAGAAGCTCTCCAGGGCACCCTGTTGGCCCTCCACACTCTTATCATGGGGCTTCAAGAAACTCGCCCAGATGAACTTGACATATGTGAGAGGGCCAGAATTCATATCAATCTTGACCTGTTGGAAAGAAACGAGGAGGACGAGCGCAACAAGCGCAAAGACCAAAAAGGCCGCGCCGGCGATGTAAATGTGCAGCCAATCCATAACGTGCCTGTGTGTGAGGGAGAGTGAGAGGGAGAGTGAGAGGGAGGAAGAGGAATTAGGATAAGGAAGCGCGGCGGGGAGAGGAGAGCACGAGGGGAGCAATTCATATACGCGGGTGCATGAGAAAGTGAATGGCACACGCCCCATCGCGAGGGGCAGGGCGCATCACGGACATCCTATCACCGCGACACATGGGTGGGGAGAATTGATAAGGCCGGAATCGGAGGGGGCAGGCAGGAGGATGAGATGAGAGGCGAAAGGAAGGTACTGAGTACGGAGTACATTGTGAAGGAATAGGGTTTGGGAGTGGAGAGATGGGCATGGGAAGGAAGTAGCGGGTACTTTGGGGGGGAGCTACTGCAGTTACTCGATGAGAGCTCCTAGAATAGTATAGTCTGATTATTTAGTAGTTACATGTACAGAGGACTAAGTTACTACTACCAACCGAAACGTTTCGATGGATCGCCCTTGCCCCCAAAGGAGATCGACAGCATCCCGAATTCATCCACCTCTTTGCCTCCATCAATCAGTGGTTATGGTAGTACTATGCTCCGTACAGACTCCGTCGTGATATCCACAGATATCCACCATGAATGGAGCATCCCGGCGGTCATCGGGGCCGTGCTAGCTTCGTCTGTTATCCGAGCATCTTGTACTCACTATGAAGCATACTAGCTATCTAGTGTACGGAGTACTTGAGAATCAGTCTGACTGTCACTGCTGAACCCAGCACAGACGGGACCAACTTTAAGAGCAATTAGCTTCGACCTGCGTTAGTCCCGATGGCCGAGCCACTCACAGTTCGGCCCGTCGGCATGTGCTGAACGTGTCGGGAGTTGGCTCGGGTTGATTCGATGAGACCAGTTGGGGACGCGTGGAGTGGTCATGGAGTCGTTTCCTGGCCGTACGTGCCCGCCCGTGGGGGCTTTGGTGGGGGCTGATTGGTCCAACGATCAGCAAGCTTCTGGGGCCGACGGGCGCCAATCAGATGGTCGATCGCCGGCACATTGGGGCTTCCCCGGATTTAATGGGACCTTCAAGGCTTCAACTGCTGCACTTGCAACTGACCAGCTCGTATTATCTACACCGTTCCATCAAAGATGATACAACAGTATTGAACACTCGTGGCTGGATGAGAAGCTTCCGAGAATCTGCCTATCAGTATTTAATATTGACTCGACGGAATGAATTAATCGATGGTCCTAACCCATATATTATCAACACATGCTATAGTAGTACCTAGTCCCATTCAGCGTGGCAACATCGAAGATCATTTCTACTCTGATTCGTGTCCCAACCAAACATACAGAGTAAAGAGGAAGGATCCGAGGTGTCCTCGTTTCACTATACGGAATAGTATGTACAGCAGTAGGACTGTAGGTCCCGTAAAGTCAGGGGATATCGCCATATTTGGGTCGCCTGGCTCGGCTATGTATAAAGAAATAAGAATCCACTCCCTGTGATTGGGTGAGCTGATTTCGGTCACTCGCTAACTGACAACTGGAGGATAGTGTGGGGTCGATTTCTGCCGCGGCATTGACCTACAGTACGACTTTACTACTCACAGGCAACTGAAACACTACTGTCTAAGAAAGTGACGCCAACTGCGCCTTTCAATGAGGTTTTCAAATCTAGACAAGGGGGAAGAGAACCTAAGAAGTTCTCGACTAAGCACATGCTCTGCCTATCCACTCTGCCTCTTCATCTGAATCTCTTCCCAAATCAAATTATCCCAAGTACCTACTGCAAGACATTATTAACACAGCACGGAGGCTTCAAACCCGTATCTGGTTATCTCTTCAAGCTGAACGATTCAGGATCTGATCTACATCTTCATGCGACTCCCACCCAGCACTTCGACGCATACCACGAAAGCTCCGCTGTAAGTTACCCATGGGATATGTCGATATGTCCTTTTCGTCTGAAACGTGATAAGTTCCCGTCCCTCTTCCAATCTCCTCTACCTCTACACATTCCATAGGCTATCATGAATCGGTTCTTCATCAAGAACATCAAACGTTTCCTCTTCGGCATACTGACCTTTGATTGACTCCCGAGAAATATGTCCGTGCATACATACGCATTGTCTACACTCGTTATGCAACTCCACCCTCCGGCTCCACCCCGCGAAGACCAAAAGAATTGTGCACATTACTTATCACGACACTTAGACAACCCACGATGGGCAAAAAATCAATGATTGATCAGTGATCATGGTCCCAGAGGGGGTCGAACCCTCGACTTTGGCGTTATTAGCACCACACTCTAACCAACTGAGTTATGGAACCCCAATTGATGGGGTGGCGGAACCATTGTGGGGTTGATACGCGGACAGATTCCGTCGAAACTGGTTGCAGGCAGAGGCGGCCACCCTCTGTCATATTCAACAAGAATAATTATGATGTACGGACTAAAAATTGAGAATGGTAGCAATGAGATCTTAGAATAGATTGCTTTATTGATTTCTTGATCGGGTACCGTACTCTACAAGAAGAATTATCCGGGCAAGATGGCATCGATTTCAACTGGGTCCACTAAAAGGATGGCGCTAGTGGGTACCAAGACTGTGACTAACCGAAACAGAAGATGTCGTCATCCATTCTGGCTGCACCAACTTAGCGCACAATTTTCAACCTTCTCACATCAATTGGGGTTCCATAACTCAGTTGGTTAGAGTGTGGTGCTAATAACGCCAAAGTCGAGGGTTCGACCCCCTCTGGGACCATGATCACTGATCAATCATTGATTTTTTGCTTGTTAAGCTGTTAGGGGTTGAATTTTTGTCTCTGGGATAGTAACGCTAGACCTGTGCCATGTGGGCGTGAAGTTTTGGGCGGCAGAAATCCCATAGCTAGGTCGACGAAGGCATACATCGAATCAGAACTGAGAAACTGGACTTCATTCCATACTGAAACGGGAAATCTAAGCTTCGCTCATATTTGTGAAGGCTTGTTTTTTACCAGGTAGACGTAAAAGGAATCAATAAGAAGAGTACAATATAGATACTCATAGTAGAATGAATCTTCGTAATCAGGGATGACTACTGTCATGTATGGATAGAACTGCATGAATGCTCTAATAATGTGCCCAGGCAACGTTCCCCTTTCGGCTTCCAAGGTTAGCTTAAGCGCACTTTCATATTCAATGTTCCCCTGGATTTCATGGGGTTTGCATCTTTCGCTCAACCACAACGCATCGGAAGCATACCTGAGACTGCCCTTTTCCATGTAATATCCTCATCGGTATGCGAGAACCTTCAGGATGTCAAAAATTGACTCACTTTCCATCAACCAGATCTAATAACCTAGTTGGTTAGCGGTTCCATAACTCAGTTGGTTAGAGTGTGGTGCTAATAACGCCAAAGTCGAGGGTTCGACCCCCTCTGGGACCACTTCTTTTTATCTTTTTTTGTCCTGCCAACACAAACATGGGATTTCTTTAGTTTTCCTGTTGTCCTTTGTTTTGTTTTTTTTTTTTTGTGAAATTGACAGGACAGAATAGTATCTGGCTCATCTGATAACGCGTTTCTAGCAAAATGGTGCTCAACAGATGTTCGACCTGGAGCTGGTGTTGCGGTAAGGTTCCAGGACATGTCTGGTGGCCAAAATATATTTCTGATCTGAGGTCAATGCATATGGAATATCCACTCTCATCCCCCACGATGACATCCAGGCGGAGATATCATTGCCAGGATAATCAATCGACATTCATGGTATCAATCCATAAAATTGAACAAGAAAATGATAGGCGGCATCTTGTTGGCATGCCTCGTTTAACTCAACAATAGATCTAGGTCCATCCGACCGCCAACTCCCAAGTCTGCCTCCCGAATAACCTTGGAAGTCAAGGTCTAGTAAATCAGCCTGTAGGTAATGAATGGGGGGGTTTTATCTAAACTGAAAAGACACTTCTAGAATGACGAAAGAGTGAAATAGGACGAGAGCTACTGCATGATCGAGTTTGAACCCCAAGTCCTGGGTCTAACATGGCGAGGATACCTTATGATTTGCCCATTACTATGTGGTGTTTGGAAGAGAGCCCACTGGAAATCTTTTAGTATTGATCTTCGATTGAAGCTTGAATATGAACATGGAAATGAAAATATAGTTCTGATGAGTGCCAATGAGGAAGAAATCATTCATCTTGGTGCTTGTAGCTCCCTCTTCGAGCGGGTCTATCACCAGATTGACATGGGCATCGGGTTGTCTACTGAGGACCTAGGCCAACCAGGCTAGCTCACTTATCATTGATCGAGAGTAGTTTGTTTTGACATTGTAAACAAACCAGAAGCACGAAATCACTGCGTAATAGTTAATCAACCGACTCCTCGCCTCCAAGAACATCGACAACGAGTGATTTGATAATTGATAAGCCTGCGTGCAGTCAGCCGGGGCGTCAGGTACCCAAGCCCTCTGGATGGGCGATGGGCGGAATCCGGGTCGCATGCAGGAACAGGCTTAGTTCGCTTAACCGACAATTAGCTTGTTACCCGCTACTACGCAAAGGATGTACTGAAGAGTTTCCTGGAATGCTCGAAAGACATTGGGGGCGGGGCTAGAGGAATACGAAGACTTAAGGAGTACTGTAGTAACCTGGGGGCGATTGACCCCATACTACTGCATGGGCCATGGCCTATCTGGATCATGGATCTTCAGGACCCCATAGGCCCCATGGGTCCCGCGTGTGATTGTGATTGACGATTGTGATGGGCGTCTATTTTAGGGGATACCCGATACTGAGATAGAGGTTGTTGTGGTGATTATGTCACTGTACTATGTACTGTAGTAGTCTTGGTTCAACTCATGTGTTTATGTACCTTTATGTATTAGTGTGCTGTCCCCTATATGCAGTAGTAGACTAGCAGTCCTCCGTACATACCTTGTGTCCTGCTCTGTTCATAACTTCATTGTCGGGACTTAGTCTGTAGTGTCCTTACGTCAGCGGACTTGATCGGGACGGGATCAGGAGGAGGTCCACTTGGTTCTGATTTGGCAGCTTCTGAATGCATGCGATACCCACGATGATTGGAAGCACAACATTAATGGATCATGGGCCCAGGCACCAGCAAGTTTGTCCTCTTCCGTAGTGGAACCGAGTGACAAGCTTGAAAAGAAGCCCAGAGCGAGTCAGAAGACACGAAACAAAAAAGGGACCTTGACTTCCTACCGAGTGAGTCGCGACTCGCGACAAGAAAAAAGCGCTCGGGGCTCCACTTGAGTTGCGCCTTCGTCCCGGCCCCCCTGAAAGCCCTGATCGACACCCTTGGCCCCCCTTGGTGAAGTTGGGACGGCAGAGAAGAAGAAGCAGAGACAGAGAAACTTGCAGCGGAGAATTGAAGGAGCTTGATGATGTACAGTATTGTTTTGGAGTGCTCCGCAGGATCATCAGAAGAGGGGAATCAAACCAGCATGAACATGGTATCAGCGTGGGAGTGGAACCAGCTTCTTATCAACTGCGGGACTTCGGTTCGAGAAGTTGTACAGTATGTACTCCGTACTGTACTTTGGATTGGAACAAGGAACTGAACCTGAATTGAAAAGAACTCAACTGGATCAACCCCCCTGAACCACAAGACCATCACAGTTGGAACTTACGAATCCTCCGTCCGCACTGGAGACACTACTCACTAGCGGCGTCGTACTGGGCCCGGGCGCCTCCTGAATGAGCCCTCGCGTGGGTCTAGTTCTGGTCTAACGGGGGTCTAATTCGGGGGCTAAACACTCTAGCACGTTAGCAACCGTGAGATGTGCCCGCGATCGACCAGTTTCTCAAGAAGACTGGGGGTTGGACTACTACTGTCTGTACTACTCTGTAGACACTCTGTACTACTTGGGGTCTCCTCCCCTTCTGGAATCATTCTATCTTCCTTCCCCCGGACCACCAACTATCCTACGTCTCACCCCCATATTCCTGTCTTAGATTGTGATCCCTAGAGAGACCATTCCCCGCACAGTTCGTCCCTTCAACACATCTCGACTATTCGAGGGCGAACTCCCCGATGAGGACAGGGCATCAGCCCCTCTTGAAACTTCGATGGTCCCGACCTTCTGATTTGAACCAGGATGGCGACGATGGAGATGGGCTTTCTGCCCACGATCAAATGCTCCAACTGTGGAAACAATGTGGAAATCTCCGCCATGGGCGACCATGTCTGCGCCCCTATTGACTATGGCCTGCCTGCACCGGGAACAACAACAACAACAAACCATTTCACCCTGTCGACTCTTCACCCCTCTCACGCAACCTCCAACTTGACAGCGCCTCCTTCACCACCTCCCTCCGCGGGGCTGGATGCTCCAGACCAGTTGACCGTGGCCATGGCTGCCAAACCCGGTCGGCCTGGAGCACCCCCTCGCATCGATCCTTCCATCGCCAGTATGTGATGACCCTGGCGGGGACGCCCCGATCTAAGACATGGAGACATTGAGCGATGGGATCACTGACATACAATCTAGATCGCGCGTTTCTCCAACCGAATGTGCCCACGCCGGCGAGTAGTGTTGGATCACATCTGCCATCACCCCTTTCAATCCACTCGGCACCTCGATCGCCAATGCACTTGTCAGTGTCCAACAACAACAATCAAGTGTCTCCCGATGACGAATCGGTGCTCGATCTGGATACAGTGTTTTCCTTTCCCATGCCTGGCAGCCGGTCTCCTGCTCTTGTTGGCACTCCTGCGATGAAATATGAACCTCCAGCACGGTCCCCAGCACGTCCAGCCCCGACCCCGTCCCCGCGACTCGGATTAGATCTGGTTCCGGAGAACATCCAGCTTCCACCCAGTCCCCTTCCACCCCAGACAGAGTCGGCGCAAGAGTCGGCGCAGGTGGGACATAGTCGTGGGGATTCAATGGCGAGTCACAGTAGCTACCGCACCTCGCTAGCGAGCACCCGCTACGAGGGCTCGACCGCGCGATCATCGACCCATAGCTTCTCTCGAGGATTGCGCTCATTCATGGAGGACACCCCGCCCCTGCCACCGGCGCCCCTTCGCACTCCCAACAAGGCGTCACTCTCAGGAGACTCGAATTCGAACTTGTCGGTGAGCCCGACCTCTCGAACCGATCGCGGGGAAACCTATAGTGGATTTGATTTTGGCATCTCGTCAGCGCACACCCCGACTGGTCTCCATGACCTTCCAGAGGAACCCTCGCCGGATCCGATTGCGATCGACAAAGAACGGCAATACCTAGCTTATTCACCGAGCCACTTACACCCAGCCAATGCGGAACCAGGAAGTGATGCTCCGAGGAAGGCTTCTGACGCGACGAGCGAAAGTGCCATATCAATCACTAATTTTGCGCGTGATTTGGGTCTGGATGATCATCAAGTTGATAACATAGAAGATTCCACGTCTTCAGAATCTTCTCCGTCCGAAACCCGCATTGGAAGTTCTAGCGGAAGTTCCATGTCCAGTCTCCCATCTGATACCAGTTTGAATCGGCATAAAATCACTGACCCCCTCAACCTGGGTCCTTTGGTGGAGGAACTGCCACCACGAACACGACAGACTATTTTGGAACTGCCCGGTCGCATTCGCAGCACTATGGATGAAGTTCCTCCGATCCCTGCGGCGTTCTTCAGCCCTGATTCTCCGACTGATCCAGCGATTGGCCAAGGTAGTTTGTCGCTGATTGTCGAGAGGCGTGAGGAAGCGATCCCCCCGCAGCAGCAACAAAAACAGCAATCACCACCGCCACCACAGCAAGACGAACTCCAAGATCCACCCTCGCCTCGGCAGCCGATACAACGGTCTGCGACGGAACCAATTCCTCGTCCCCCAACCCGTTCCGGAACTCGCCCCAAGGGTAACTGCAAGGGTTGCGGTGAGGCCATCACTGGCAAGTCCATCTCCTCCTCGGATGGTCGTCTGACCGGACGATACCACCGTGGATGTTTTGTCTGTTTCGAATGTCACTCCCCCTTCCCATCCGCCGATTTCTACGTCCTGAACAACCGGCCTTATTGTGCTCAGCACTACCACGAGCGCAATGGTTCCCTGTGTTCAACTTGTCACAACGGTATTGAGGGCCAATACCTCGAGACCGTGGAGCGCAACGGTGGCCGCCCCGAACGACGTCGTTTCCACCCTGATTGTCTTCAATGTCGGACGTGTCATGTTTTACTCAAGGGAGACTATTTCGAATGGAACGGCGAGGTCTACTGTGAACAAGATGCCCGCCGTGCTGCCAATGCTTATTACCGACCACCAGGGCCACCAGGGCCACCGGGACCCCCGGGATCTCTGAGACCCCCAGGTCCCCCTGGACCACCCGGTCGTCGTCGACCTACGATCGGATCTTCTCCTCTGGCACAATCTCGTGCCTACCCTCCTCCAGCGGGATACCGACCTCCCCCCTCGCCGGGCCCGAGTAGCGGGTCCCTTCGTCCTGGTCCACGTTACCCATCTGGGGGTGCCAGGCGTTTCCCTGAGCGGAGAACCACCAAGCTCATGATGATCTGAGCTGTGGAAGTCCTGCTTAAAAACTTCATTTCGACAGTGTCCTGTCCAGCGACAGACTATATTCCCTTCTCTTTTATTTCTTGTCACTTGATGTGACCCCCACTTTATTCCCCCCAGAGCTTTTTTTCCCCTTGCCTGGGTTCGTCGTTCGTTTTATAGATTGCTTTATACCCTCCACGTCTTGTTTTTTTGCCTTTGGTTCGGCTTTCGCCAATGATAGCGTTGATCGTTCTTTTCTCTGCATCATGGGCTTACTTACTTTCTACCCTTCTATTGTACCCTACCCTATTCATTCTATTACCCCCTTTTGCTTTGACCCTTTTTGAGTTGCGGGTCCTGAGGATTGAAATCATCACCCGCGCCGGTGTTTTCTTCACCTTTTTGATTTATGGTCATGTCGCCATGTTACCAATGTATATCTTGTGCTTTGTTGGCTCGGTGTTTGTGGTGGATTGTTCACTTATGTACCTCTCTTTCTCTTTCTCTTTGCTCTAAGCAAGCTTGAATGAACATAATAATGTTTCCAGCAATAATCGTCTCACTCCCTGATCAATAATCAATAATCATCCCTCTTCAGTATAATCATCATCAAGTCACCTTCCTCTCCTCAATCTGCACCCTCTCCACCCCCAAAAGATACTTCCGTTTCAGCACCCACCCAAACAGCACCACCAAAACAGCCACCATCCAAATCTGCGCCCTCTGCCCAACACTCAACGAATCAACCCGTAACTCGGCATCCACATCCACATCCCCATCCACAACCCTCCCACCACCATCTTTCTTTTCCATCTCCCAAACCTCGCAAACCCGCTTACACAACGCAGGATCATCCGTAATAATCCCCTCCACACCCCGTCTAATCCCCCACCGCATTAAATTCGGCACATTAACCGTCCAAAGATAAACCTTGCATTTCGCCGCCCGCGCTTCTTCGAGGAATCCCCGCCCAAACGGACCCATGAGGATGCGCTGGTTGACGTTGAAGGATATGTTGGGTGTGTGCAGGTATTTCCGCGCGTAGCTCAGGTCGAAACATATTAGCGTTAGTTCGTGGTTCGGCAGGTACTTGTCGCGGAGGGGGAGGTAGTGCGCTGACCAGCAGCCGAGGATTAGGCGTTTGTGCCAGGGGGCGGAGGGGGATGTGGAAGGGAGGGGTGTGGAGGTGATGGCTTGGGCGATCCGGTGCATTATTGTTTCCGGGTCGTTAGTTACCTAAGGAAGGTTAGGGGGTGGAAGTTTGGATGGGATGGGATGGGATGGTAGGGAGGGTAGAGAGGTAAGTGCTTACTTTGATGTCTAGTAACACCCAGATATGCTCGTGTCCTGGTTGTCGGAGATATTCCAGGATATCGACTAGCCGGGGCATGGGTTCGTAGGGCGCTTGTAGGGTGCGCAGGGTCTTGAGGTACGCCCAGTCACAGTCTGCGATCTTTTTCTTGATCCCGTAACATCGCTGGAGAGTTGGGTCCTGGAATGGAATTAGTATTTGGATGTATATAGGTTGTCCATGTCTTGGGGCATTGATTGGTGCGTACATGGGACAGTACAAGTACTCCATCTCGAGAGAGGTGCAGATCGATTTCTAGGGCGTGAGTACCGGCCTGGATGGCGCCTTGGACGGCTGCGAATGTGTTTTCGGGGAATTTCCCCTTGTAGCCTCGATGGGAGATGGTTTGTGGGAGGCCGGGGAAGGTATGTGCTGGAGAGAGATGAGTTTGATGATTGTTTCTTGGGATGGGAGGGGGGTACTGACCTGATGTTGGAGTTGGAGTTTTGGTGATGTGTTCCTCCTCATGAAGAGAGGAGTGGCTTTGAGTGTGTTCTGCCATAGCGTAGGTGGGTGAGAAGTATTATTAAGTGGTCAGATCGCACTTCGGATCAGTTAATATCTGATTCTTTTATATCCTCTTGGCCACGGAGTTTGGCGGAGTTAGGCGTCCGGCGCCTGCCTGTTCTGCGCTTCTGTGTTTAGGCCTCCCGAAAGAGTATCTTCATTCGAGACCTCTTCTATGCCACGCTCTGAAATCAATAAAGCTGCACCACCAGTAGGACCGAGAAGGTGAACGACGTTGACAAGGTTGAAGAGATGAACCAGTTGTGTTTTCTCGTCTCTGCCTGGCCCCGCACCCTTAAATGCTGACTCAGCCCCGTCTCCAAATTTCTCCAACTCGGCGATTCTTCAGTCGTATTTAAAGCATGACATCACCTGCACGGCCGAGCTCATAGCTTTTACACACCACACAAATCATGTCAATTCAGCAGTGGGTGACGCCCCTCGAGGGCCTGGATAGCCTCCGGCAGACTGAGGCGCCAATGGCCTCGCCGGGCAACGGTGAAGTGTTGGTGGAGGTTCATGCTGTGTCGCTTAATTATCGGGATGTGGAAGGTTCGTTTGAGCTTGTTGAATTTTTTTCTCGGGATGATTTAGAGCAATTTAAAAAAGAGCTAACCTGCATCGATAGTGACCAAGGGAGAATACAAGCACCACAAAACCGCAGAGCAGAACGCGACTATCGTGCCTTGCACCGATATGTGCGGCGTGGTGGTGCAGGTTGGTTCCGGCGTGAGTCGCTGGACTGTCGGAGATCGCGTCTTGTCGACTTTCCTGCCTGAACATCAGACCGGTCAAGTCACGGAGAAGGAATTGGCGGGCAGTCTTGGTCTCCCGTTGAATGGAGTCCTGGCTACCCACCGGGTTTTCCCAGAGTACGGTCTCGTGCAGGCGCCGAGTTATTTGTCGGATGAGGAGGCGTGCACGCTGCCTGTTGCGGCGGTCACGGCTTGGATGTCTATTAATGGGATGCGGCCTATGGGTCAGAATGGTGGGCGGGATGAGTATGTTCTGCTCCAGGGAACCGGTGGTGTGGCTATTTCTGGATTGCAGATTGCTAAGGCTTCTGGAGCCAAGAGTGAGTTGTTTGAGCAGACGAGTTCCATCCATTATCCACTGTTAAGCACGGCGCTAATCAATGATTCCAGCTATCATTACTTCTTCCTCTGATGCAAAGCTGGAACAGGCTAAGCAGCTGGGCGCCGACTTGACCATCAACTACCGCACCACGCCTAACTGGGAAGAGAAAGTCATGGAATGGACCCAGAACCACGGCGCCGATATCATCCTCGAAACTGGCGGTGCTCAGACCTTGCGAAAGAGCTTTGATTGCATCGCCTTTGGTGGTCTGATTGATTGCATCGGCTACGTGTCGGGCAAGGTGGACGCCGAGGATGATCGCTTGAACGTGAATCTCCTGGCCCTGCGTCGGACGGTGACCTTGAAGGGAATTATTAATGGCCCGAAGGATCGGTTCGAGGAGATGATCCGGTTCTATGAGGCGAAGCAGATTCATCCTGTGGTTAACCGGGTGTTTTCCTTTGCGGAGGCTCAAGAGGCGTTCAAGTTCCTGGAGAGTGGTAGTCACTTTGGTAAAGTGGTGATCAAGGTGCAGGCATAAGCAGATAGAATTCAAAAAGAAGTGTTTATATCATATAGACAAAAACAGGCATAGTCCCCAGTTACATGACACCATTCATCCTCTCCCTCCTTCTCCCTCCTCACTGATCATTCCCACTCGGCTTCAAAACCCCCGTCGCAATCCCCAAATCCTCCTTCAACTCCTCCCCACCCATAACCAGCGGCTCACAATCCTGCAACACAAAGACCATCCTCGCCCACTCCGTCGCACTCGGATTCCGCCACCCATGCATCGTAGCCCGCTGCACCGCAATATCCCCCCTCTGCATCAACGTAGGTTCCCCCTCCTCCAGCACCATCTCAATCTGCCCCTCCAACACAATCCCGTAATCCAGACTCTGCGTTCGATGCACCACGCAGGGGTTGTTGGGCGCAAAGTCGACCACCCGACACACGGTGCCTTTGGGGTTGACGAGACCCAGGTGCCCACTTTGGAGGACTTGTTCGTGGGTCTTGAGGTCGGCGTCGTTGTTGAGGTTGGCTGGGAATTGGGAGGTGGTGTAGATTACGTTGAAAGCCATGTGGCTTTCGTCGTAGGATTGCCACTGGGCCGGGGTGGAGGAGTGGAGGACTGCTTTGCCGGCGGGGTTGTGGGTGGTGATGTGTCGGGTGAGAGGGCGGAGGGGGGAGATTTGGCCTGGATTGGACATTTTGAGGATTTTGGGAGATCAAGTTGAGCTATTGTTTGATAGAGAGGGTCGTTGGGTATTTGAGTGGGAGAGATGAAGATGGTAAGAAGTGATGTCTGTCTCTTTTTGTGTCTTACGACTCGAGTAAGGAGAAGAGTTTGTGCAACGTCATTTCGGACCGATCGTCGATTGTGTTTTGGGTTTGGGATTGGGCAACTACTGCATCTACGGGCATATCCTTAACACCGAACACCGACACCGACCAGCGGTGAGGAGGATGCAAGATCCAAAAAGAGTAGGAACAGTATACTGATGTGGGGAGTAAAGCAATGAGGAGATCTGCGAGGACGAATCATCCATCGGGGATCATCAGAAGTGGAGACGGCTGAAGAGCATGGGAAGAGAGCTTCGATTCATTAATATTCATTAAGAAGGAGCTATTCTCAGCTTCCTAGCTTTTGTTCTTTCCTCGTTTGGTTTTCATGCTGATTCTAGCAATGCTTAGTTGACCATCTCACATCATGGATCCTGTCTCGAGAGGTCCCCGCTTATGCTTAAGTATTGCGTGACATCTCAGTCTCATGCGGGGACTATGGCCATGAGAAACTCCCACGGACTGCCAAGTTGGGAAGACTTGAGAATCGCTGCTGGCCACAGTACAATAGTATTGTCAGCTTTGACTCCACTACTCCAAATCATTTACCCCTAGGGCTGACTACTTAGTCCACAGCGCCCACCGGAGATCTTCCGCGGTATGACTATGGACTTCGGCTTCACTCCTAACAATACGCCACCTGCTACCGTCTCCGAAGGATCGACTCAGCTCATTTATATACGAGACTTCATTTCATGGCATAATTACGTACATGGAAACGATCCCATCTACCTCACAGGAACCAACGGAACTCGGCCGAGGCCGGACCATCTCGCATACGCTCCGTGGGAATATCTCGCGCTCGAATCGTCACTCCATCACGACGATCGCGCCGTTTATTATCCAACCACATATACAGGCCCAACAGGCCGGCCAAACAGGCCCCCGTGGCTCCAAAGGCTGACACTGTAATCAGCGCTGGCATGTACTTGGGCGCATCCTTCTCCAGGAACACATTGCTGCTGACCAGGCCCATCAGGTTGGCCAAGGGCACGCCGATACTGGTCAAGAGCACCCGGCGACCTTCGTGGGCAATGTTGTTGTTGTACCAGGTACTCAGCATCACCGATGGGGCCGAGGTGCCCCATGTCATCATAAAGGTTGCAAAATAGGCTACCTGTATCTGTTTCTGGACGTCGTTGATGGATGCGTAGATCATGAAGCCAGTAAAGGTAAACAAGAATCCCAATACGATGAAGGGAGATCGGAGTCGGGTATAGTCTGAGCAGAATGCAAGCACTAGTAGCATCACGGCCCCTGTCACGTTCGGGGCTACCGTATACAAATTGGTTTTGACGGTCGGATACCCCAGACGACCCACAATCTGTGGCATGAAGAGGGCCACTCCTTGCAGAGGCACACCCAGGCAGATTTCAATGCACAGGAAGACGTAGGTGGTCGGGTGCTTGAAGATGCCCATTGCCTCGCGGAATCGGAACTTTTCATTAACCACCGCACTCGAATCGACCTGAATCCGGTGGAAGGCTAGCGCTTTCTCCTCCTCTGATAAGAAACTGGCCTCGGCGGCACTCTTGGGTAGGTAGAAGAATGCAAAGACGGCAAAGATTACCGTCACGCCTCCCTCGATGATGAACAGATAGCGCCAATTGGGCAGACTCGATCCTTGGATTTGGAACACACCAAAAGCGATTAGGCCTGAAAAGGCATTGGCAATGTTGGACGCTGCGTAAAAGATGGCCAGCCGACGAGCCAGCTCGCCTCGACGATAGAAAGTGGTCAGGTAGTAGATGACCAGAGGGAAGAAAGCAGCCTCGGACATGCCCAGGAACCATCGCAGGGCAAAGAGGCCGCTGAAGTTCTTGGCGGCGGCCGACAGCAGGGTGAAGGAGCCAAAGGAGAACATCAGAATGGGCAGGACGCGAGCTGGGCTGAACTTTTTGCCTAGCATGGAAAAGGGTGGTGCGAAGATCACAAAGGGTACGAAGAAGATTGACAGTAGTAGATTGTATTGGTTTGGCTTGAAATTGAGGTCTGCGAGCGATTGAGAGAAGGGAATTAGTATCGTATCTGCGGTATTGGGAGGAGGGGGTGTTTGCGATACCTTCGGTCATATGGTCCGTCTTTGCGTTACCCAGATTCCCCTTGTCGAGGGCATTGAACAGGTCTGTCTCTGATTAGTTTCAATCTTGATGAACACTCTGAATACTTTCACGGGTAGGTGAGTATCCAATTGTTCTTGATCACTCACACATAATTGCTAGGATTGGCAACAGACGAATATCGAATCGCCGGCAGAGACGTCGCTCAGCCTTGTGGTCAACGACCCGGGTGATATCGTCGACCACGCCAGGGGCCGAAGCATAACCTTGCAACTTATTGGGCTCGTCAATGGACCCCACGGCCCCCAACTTGGATGTGTCGTCCAGCGACGATTGATGTTTGTGTCCCGAATCCATCTTGGCAGGGGAGAGCAAGACACGAGGGAAGGAGAAGAAGCAGCAGAACAAGGAAAAGACACGACGAGGCGGGGATGGGGGAATGCGTCAGGAATATAGCAGAGATTCACTGTTCCTCATGCACTGTGCACTTTTCCCTGGTTACTCCGCACCAAATCCTGTCGCAAAGCAACCGAAGACGGCCAAGCTTCGCAGCGACATCCACTGCTTATCAAGTCGCTGTAACGCGGGCATCCCTTGCCCACCCACCAACCCACCCAGCAGGTTGGATCGATAAGAAGAATGTTGCATCACGGTTGCCGATGTCACCCCCACGCTTTTCTCCGCAAAAGCGGACCAGCCACTGGGTGGAAGAGTAGGATAAGGTGGTGGTGGTGGATCATGATTTTGGGGGAATTGGGGGAAGAAGAGAAGAGGGGGTGTGTCGATCCCTGGACGGTTGCATCCAAAAGTTGGGGGAAATCTCTTGGCAGATACAGCACGCTGAACACAAGAGATTATTGAATGCTGGGACCATTGAAGGAAGAAAATCTCAATGTCAGTTGCTGAGGCTCTAATTGAATACATCTAAGAAATAAACTAGCCAGGATTATACAGAGATCTATCGAAATCTACCAGCCGCATTCTTCTCGACATGCATGGTGAATGCCGATCGTGTTTCACGCCCCCTTATCTCCTTCCACGGTACTTAGGAATGTTCTAAAATCTCGGGATTCCTTCTAGATTGCAGTCATAGCTAGCTTTTTCAAAGGATTAAACAAGAACAGACGGTCGGAGTGTGGCCGATCGCCTGAAATCGCGGGACTTGCCGATTGCGGCGACTGGCGAGCCTTCGGGAGCCTGAGGTTGCATTCTCACCGTTCCAAGCTATTACGTTTCGTTCTTTTAGAGGGGAATCAAATGCTAATAGTACTAGGTATGCTTAATCTTGATTAGGTCTTTTTTTATTTATTTAGGACCACCCAGTAGTATACACATGTATCCGAGACTGTCATCGACCATGCTCGTCTCTATCCATACTCCTCATTGTCCTGTCGCCCTATCGCCAATTGAAATAGAGTTAGCACACGCACGAAGCAAATTTATTTAGAGACAACGTGTAGAAATCAAGCTCTCATTCAGAACCATTTCGAATCACTTCCTTGCTGGTCTTAAGCTATCCAGCAGGGTCATTTCGGCGAGTGATAGGTATCATCATGGAGCAAAATCATTCAGAACTGTACAACTTACTGATCAATAGATGATGGATGAAGCACCGAATTCAACTTGAAGATCATTTAATGCTAGTCTACTGGACTGGTTGGTTGTCATTTGGCTGCCTCTTTATACACATCGTCGCCTCGGCCGCCCGGTCAACATCCCTCCCCGACCTGACACAATACCCCTGGGCGATGACTGCTTAGGACCCACGACAAGATTGAATACCAAGACCGAACGAATCAAAGACTACATAGAAATTATTCCCGATCTTGACATGACTCACGACTTGCCAGTCCAGTTGCATTTCGTATTCGTTGACTCATCGTGCACAAACAACAAACAGCCCTGACCCCTGTCGACTTCCTAATTGGGTGCCCGCCCCGACATTAATGCCAGTCAAGCTGCCAAGCATCTCCTACTAGCAACATTCCAAAGATCGAGAAAGTGAAACTGAATAAAAGTTATCGTGTATTGATTGTCTTTGTCAACCTCATATTTCACGTTTAGTATGGATTCCGTGTCTCGATCAAGGCCTTAATGGCTTCCACGGAATGAGGTCTGTCTCGACAATGTTTTCGTCTTTCACAGTCTGTGTATTAGACACCTCGAGCCTTACAATCAGCCTGAATACTCTCTTCAGCACGAGCCTGCCACTTGTCAAACCAACGAGAAAGGGCCGGTCGTCCCTTAATCATATCATCACACGCCCATCTTATACGCGCCTGATCCAAGGCCCGAGTAGTCTCACCATCCGGACAGATAATGTAAAATGATCCAGCTTCTATTCCCTTCACAAGCTCCTCCGCCACCTGACTGGGGTACCACGCCCCCGCCGGCTTCTTGACTTCTGCCTCGTCGGTGGGACCGACGTTACCCATTAATCCCGTCCATGTCCACCCGGGAACCAACAGATGGACCGCAATATGGGAGGTAATTGGGTCCGAGCGCATATCGTGGGCGAGATGTTCGGTCAAACTCTTGATTGCAGCTTTGGATGCGTTGTAGGCTGGATCTCCTGCGCCAGGAGGGTTGGTGATGCCTTCCTTTGCGCCCGTGATGACAATTGACTTGGGGGATGGTGCTTCAGAAGCGTGGAGCAAGGGAAGCAGAGCCTCCAGGCCATTGAGTGGGCCGCGGACATTTGTGTCGAATGTCTGTAAGAGTTGTTAGTGTGTGTCTAGTGGCGACCAGGTATACTTGGTCATAGAGAGGATAGGCAGAGGCAGGAGGAAGAGTGGCATACCTTTTGCCAATAACAGCAATCCAACCAGGGATTCAAGCGACCGGGGTTCTGTCCCTTAGCCTGATAGCTCTTGCCAGCATTCAGCAGCACCAGGTCGATCGAAGGGAAGAGCTTGCCAATTTGTTGGGCAATGGCTTTCCAGATCTCGGTGTCGCCGACATCAATCACATATGCCTCCGTTAGGAGACTTGGGTTGAGATCGTTCAAGACGGTCTTTGCCTTGACCAGGTTAGCCTGATCGACGTCCAGAAGGGCCAGATGCATCCCTTTGCTGCGGCAAAGTTTCGCAATGGCGAACCCTACTCCGGAGGCAGCGCCGGTGATAAGAGCGGTCTTATCTTTTTGAATTACGGTGCACATGATTGATGGTAAATTCTCTTCAATGCTGTTGTTTGAAGCTTGCGAGTGTTTGAAGAGAAAGAAAGAAGGTCTGAAGGACGGGCTTTTTAATGACTTGGAGATCGATTGCCACCTGCACAATCATGGCGATGTCATCACGGGATTATTCACCGGAGATGGTGTGCGTTGCGTGCATAAACCGACCAACATGCGAATAGTACTGCACAAACTCGGTTAAAGGTTTACTTTTCTATCTAGAAGACTTCTTCTCTCAGGTTCTTGGATTCTTAGATTCTCAACGGTCTCTCCGTCCGGAGCTATTATCAGCCCCAAGACTTTTGAAATGCTTTTCCAATTTATCTATCCCCGGATTTACAGTCCGCCGCACCTTGCACACCGATTAATTTCCCCTTGAGCTCTTTGAATAGTTTGCAGCAACTTGGACAGCACGGGCCCATATTGATAACGGCGTGATGGTAGATCTTTGATCTATGTATGAACTGTGAGATATTTGACAATGGTTCTTAATTTATTTTATTTGATACAAAATATATACTGCGGGCCTGGCACCCACATGTCTAGTGGATATTGAAGGTACATCAATCAAGTGCTCAACAATCCACCAAGCAATTCCTTCGCTTAGCCACGGCGTCTGAGACGGCCTTCCAAGCTACGCTTCTTGTAAGCACCGCTCTCCTCCAGAGCCTGGGCAGTTCCCGGTCCAAAGTCAGGCTGACCACCCAAAGTACCGAAAATATCACCAATGTAGTTAGTGTGCTTAACTCCCTTGGCAAAAGTCTTGTCCCAGCCACGGAGAATACCCTGCACAACTTCAATGCCGGCGTGGTAGATGTTCTCCAAGGCGGGCTCGAAACCACCCTGGTCAGAGTAGAGTAGGTTGTAAGTCGCAGAGGTTCCGGGGTAGGGCCGGTCAAAGTCGGAGGCAGTGCGCATGACGATGATACGGGCAAAGTCGGTCAGCTTGTGGACGGAAGAACGAAGGAGGACCTCGAGGGTGGCATTGTCCTCTTGTGCGGTGGAGCAGTAGTCGCCGGTTCCGTTGGTGAAGAGCTTGGTGGTGTTCTCGAACGCGGTGCCCATGATGTTACCGCTATAGTAGACGTCCGAAGTTGCGACATCACACTCGACAACGCTTGGGGCCAGCGTGGCAGCCCTGTACTCTGCGCTCGCGTTGGCGTAGTGGGCACGGTAGGCCTTAGCAGTGGTCGAGTCGGAAAGGTTGGCACGGCGGGCAAAGTTGGCGGCGATGGTGCGGAGTTCAGCGTTGACCTCGAAGACCTCGGTGCCGTAGATGCTGGTGGGGTACTGATCCGGGAAGTCGGCGCCCAGGGGAATATACCCAGTCTCGTAGGCGTCGGAGAGCTCGCGAATGTCGATCTCACGCTGCAGAGCCACCTGGATTGCGTACCGAGCAAAGGTTGCAGAGCCGGTGGTGGCTCGCTTGGGGTTGATGCCGGCGATACCAGCCACGAAGAAGTAGGTCTTGGTTAGGTTGAAGAGGGGCGAAAAAGCAACCGTGGTGACGGTAGTAGCGGCATTGATCTCGGCTTCACCGGTGATCAATTGGCAGACCTCATAGTCCTCAGTGCAGTGGACATCCGGGTAGAGAGGGGAAAGACCAGGGATGGTGATGTTGTGTGACAACAGGTCGAATTCAGGGATGTTCCACCATGCCTGAGCTTCGGGTTCGAACTATACATATCACTTAATCTCTCGAATGTTTCCAATTCGACCATATAATTGGCACAGAGAACATACCATCGAGACAATGAACACCTTGGGAGCAATCTTGCCAGCATGGTGGGACGAGGTCTTCGCCATAACCTGCGCGCCGAATGTGCTTCCGGCAAGCAGCAGCGAAGTCACCAAACTCTTCAGGGACGGCATCTTGAGGAACAATGGGGAGAAGGATTGTTCTGACTGTCTGACTCTCCAGAATGCCCCGCCTGAGGACTGACCGTGTTTTAAATAAGTCCCCAGAGTTCATCCTACGAAAAACACGCGAAAAAAATTTGACCCATGTCGCGTCAGGTACTCCGTACGCTATTACGATTTGCATCAAGCAAATTCCTCAAGTGGATCGGATCTAAACGCCAATAAAGGAACGATCAGCGGAGTGTTCCTCACGAGATTTGGTTGAGGATGGCGATAGCATGGATGATTGGCGGTCTTGTCGGACCAGCTCCGTCAACTCAACCCCTTTTTGATAGAAGATAGACCATTGACGAGAGGCTTGACTTCCGATTGCGCTTTTTCTGGCCAATCGCAATGAGAGGGGAAGGTTGTTATCTTCCACGAGGCTGTTATCGCACGCCTTTTTTTTGATTAAGCCTCGGAGCGTGCCGGTGGATCCACCTGCGAAGAGAATTTTCCCGCCATTCCGGAGGGGAAAAAGGCTTGAGTATATCTCTAGAATTATAAAGATGACTGCAGGTGCTGTATGAAAAAAAGATCATCCTTTCTGCTACTGTAGTCTTTGGTCAAGTCTTGTGTTGAATAGAACTATCCCATAATGATAGCCTTCACTGATGGACCGTGCTTCGCTACGCGCTAACTGATTCTAGCAGCCTGTCACAAAAGTTATGGGCCAGCAGCGAATTAGACCATCAAGTAGAAGGTGAGAAGCTCTTAAATGTTAAATTCAAGGTTGTTGACAGTGCGAGAATCCAATCGCGACAGTGCTGTTTTCATACAGTAGAAGTTTACAGAATATCTACCCAGTCCTAGCCAATCCAACCATTTAGATTATGTGAAAGTACTCCGTACTCACGGAGTTTTTGTTCCAATCGGAATACAGTACATAGACCTATGGCCTTCCTCAGATTGTATGGACTGGCACCTTGGAAGGCCCCGCCTTTTTACTTAAGTCATGGCCCTTGGGGTGCCTGTCAACGGTGCCATAGGAACAAAGCATTCAACGTTCCCCATTTCACTAGACTTTTTAGCAGCAGGCTTTGATTTTGCCCTGGGGTCCTTGCCACGAGGACACCCAAACTCCTGCTGGTGTCCATCCATGGATGGTGATATTTGCTACCATACTGTGCCATCAACACTCCCCGCCATAGACAACGGGGGGTGAAAAGACTACAGAGCGCCTTATGACGCGCGGGGCTCAAGCCACCATGGCTGATGGCCCGGACGTTGGCGTGGGGCATGACGCATGTCAAGAGGGCTATTTTGGGGGGGGATTTAGAATTCTTGTGACAGGATTAGATGCTGATCGTCGGGGATTTTTGGCAGTTGGGGCTTCCAACGTCATCTCCGTGACGTCATTTTAATATATCGAGATGGGCTGCACCACAGTGAGCAAACAAGCCATTAAAACCACGATGGATTCCCCCCCCTCTCTATGATCAAACCCCCCTGAATCCATCTTGATTGTGGTGTCACTGTCTGTAAGGTTGTTTAATCGGTAAGTTCGCCCGGTCGGAGAGGATAGTATGTGGTCTCGTGGCCTAACCCGAGTTATTTTGTTTAGTCTCGCATCTCCGCAGAACCGCACTCGACCCTCTTTGAGACTCGCCCATGATGCCGTCCATGTACGATCGTATCCGTGAGGATCTCCTCAACAAAGAGCAAGCGCTATGGACCGCTCTCACCTCGGCCGATCCAGCACCTGCGGTAAAGAAATTGTGCAACCCCGAAGGCAACCTAATGTTCCCTCAAATGCCGGATGTCTTGACTCTCGAAGACGAAGACAAGTTCAACGAGGCCTTGAAGCCACCCTTCCATCGGTTTGACGGATACCAACTTGACGAAGTACGAGTCATCATTATTGATCTTATGGCGGGCGCTGTGACATACAAGGTCCGCGCGGTGAGGGGGAAGAGAGAGTATCGGGCGACATGCTCATCCACATGGGGCCAAGGATCAGATGGAGAGTGGACTCTCTTCTCCCACTCGGAAACACTACAGTAACTGGGAAGATGAAGGGAGGGGCGTGATGAAGAAACTTGGGTTGCGGGCAATCGAGCGTCTTAATACTTGTGAATGGTAATATGATGTCATGCGTCACGAAAATATGAACTCCTTCATATATTTTTGCATTTACTGGGGATTGAGAGTGCCCATCAAGACGTCAGAGCTACACACCGTCTTTTCCTTTCTGAAATTGAAGAAATCGGCACTAGGTCTTTAAGATCAACCCGATCGCCAGTGCATATCCGTCTGCGATCGGCGATTCAATAGTGCCTGAGTGCTATTAGCGCTGATTGGCTGTCACGATTTGGACGACACATCCTCCAATAACATTGCTCCTCCTTGGCTGCTTTCAGCCTCGGGCGAAGTTGACAATCAGCCGTTCCTTTTGGTGATTCATCATCTGAAAGACGCAAGGGATTGTTGCCCTTGTTGACAGCAGAACAGTGAAACACTAAGATTTTGAGGCTGCTTACGACTCGCTTCTCAAAAGCCCTTTCCATTTATTGTGTAGTTCTTGAGTAGCTGTTCTCCGTATGTGTATTTCTCGGCGACTTCGGAGCCGATCAAAGTATGATTGAACCATGGATTGAAAGTCAAAGACTTTGTCTAGACTCTAGTCTCGTAATGAGAGTCTAGCCTCTTAGGTCATCTCCGCTTAGACGACTAAAGTAACCGATGGCAGGGAAGCTAGTAGCAGGGCGATCGATTTCCGAATTTTGACCGAATTTTTGCTTCTGTTTGTGTAACTATTGAGGGTTCGCTCACCACAGTCTTTTCTTGAATGGCTGCATTGTGCGGGTAGTGCGTGTAGTTGCTTTTGCAGTGTCTGCGAGAGACTCGAAATAGGCGTAGTTCCCTCTAAACTGATCAGAAATGATCATCAATGCGGGTCTTGGGCCTGCACCTGCCTGCACGGGGTGGTTGCACTGCGACTTTTTGTTATGGAATCGCAGTAAGATAAATGTGCAGAGGGCGAGGTAGGTTCACTTTACTCCCGGGTGAACATTTCTGCTCGATGAATCGTTCTCTTGGTCTCGAGACAATAAGAACTTTCCAAGATCCAAGATGATGGCAAGATTTCGAGGTTCAGGGCCACCATGGGGTCACAAATGGAGATCATCCGAGCTCTTCATAATTACTGCAACTGCAACTGCTTTGTTGACTGGTACGGGCTTGGTATGACCAGCAAATTCAGGTATCGTAGCTGATTGACTTGGGCAGATATGTTCCTGCATCAATTTCTTGTCTCGATCTTGCCTTACGTTCTGGAGCATCGACTTAGTCTTGATCCCTCGCGCATCCAGGACGTGAGTGTTGCTTTGCTAGCAGAGAGTGCTCTGGTTTCCTTTCTCGTGACCCCTCTGATCGGTCGCTTTACCGATCGCTTAGGTGCTCGAACATGGCTTCTCCTTGGTCTGCTTGGACAAATGGGTGGCTCCATGATCATCGCGTCGGCTCATTCATGTAATGTTTCTTGGCCTCGGCCACAACCCTTTCATCGCGACCACGCGCAGGTTCTTGTATCTCGCTGACATCGATATCGCAGTACCCACGCTGTTTTCCGGTCGCTTTGTTCAGGCAGTGGCTAATACGATCGTGGGTGTTCTTGGGCTCAACAATCTGACAAAGGTTGTCTCGTCGAATGGAACGGAGAAAATTTATGGAGTCCTCACCATGTCCATGGCTGCAGGCTCATCTGGAGGACCATTGATGGCCGGGGCGATGTTCGAATTATCCGGATATTGGACTGCGTGGATGAGTGCATTTGGTGCATGTCTGATTGGCGTAATGCTGCAGAGTCTGATGCTGGTGCCACCACAAGAAACGCATAGCGATAACAAGTCTGCCAAAGTACAGACGCTTATACGAGAAGACACGAACGAAGAGAGTCCATTGCTAGTACCCTCGACGGTATCCGATCTCTCTCAATTACCCGCTAAATTGAGAACAGTAAAACTCGACTTCCAGTTTTATCTCTGCCTTCTCACAAATCGCCGCTATATTGGCGGGATCCTCAGTTCCATCTGTTATGCGACCGTGTCCGTCAGCTTCGACACGACGCTTCCGCTCCATGTTCTTGACGTGTTTCACTGGGGCAGTCTTCACACTGGAATCCTTTTCGCTATTTTACAAGGACCGAATGCATTCTTCAGTGTCCCTGTGAAATGGTTGAAAGACCGAGCAGGATCACGGTACCCTACTTCCGTCGGATTTCTTGGGCTTGCGCTGCTTCTGTGGCTGGCGGGTACTCCTGGGGATGACCGGTTCCCTTGGGCAAATCTGGAGTATCGAGGTCCTATCATCTATGCGGCCGCCATCGCTGCTATGGGAATCTTCATGACTTTGTTGAACGGGACTGGAATGACGGAGGCTGCTAGTAAGAGATATTTGAGCGTCAATGAGAAATAGGAAGCTGATGATTTTCTGACAGACGCCGTTCATGAAATCGAAATTGACCAGCCTGGAAGGTTTGGTGCAGAAGCATACTCCCAGGCTATGTTGATCAGTCGTTTAAGCTGGACCTTTGGCCTTTTCCTGGGGCCTATTGTGTCAGGGCAGCTCACAGAGAAAGTCGGATATTATGAGATGAGCTATATACTCGGTGAGTATATGAATCACATCGTTGAATTGAGTCGATCGTTCACCCCCGTATGCAAACTCTTCAATCGCATAGCGCTAATCATCATTCAGCCAAGATGTGTCTGTTCTGTGCAGTTTTCGCTGTTTGGAATCTGAGATCGTCGCCCTCTCGCCCACTATAGAACGGAGACTGAGCGGCGTAGAGGTGGGGAGGTGTAGAGTGAGCGTTACAATGCCAGCCGTGTTGGATATGAACTGGCGGCAGACTAGCGCTTAGCTTGAACCCAGGAGGTACTCCGTTCTCCATGACGCGATAGGAGACTGGGTCTCGTCAAGAGAATGACCGCAGTAGTAGCCGCACAACCAGATCCACCAGTTCAAGCTACCATGTCACCCTTGTGAGACCGAGGTACCGATCGGGGGCCGTCTATCTCGGTATCTTCGGACCCCGTACCCCTGTGAACTCCATATGTTGGGAGCTGGTTTTCTCGTTGGTCACACCGAAAAAAATGATAACAATGTATACAGTACGCATGAACGGGGTGGCATGCTCTCCTTTTTCTGCATGATTATTTCGACAGCTAAGCAAGTTCGAACCAAGGCCCGACCCACTCAGCTTAGAAGAGAAACATGCATGCATCGGTCACTAACCTAGCGCTGTTTCAATCCTGCAGAAAGGAATCGAGAAGAAACCCCGACTCCCGAGGTCCGCCTAGTCCCGACTTCCGGTAGGAAATACAATTGCAGAAAAAGGTGGAACTGACATGAGCTGAGAATTGAACTGTTTCGATGAAGTATTTACTGCAGTCTGTAGGTGGCCACCAACAGGGTGGTCTGCACCAGTCTCCAGTATACGTATCGTCTGCATAAGATTTCTCACAAGACCCTATAACCAGATTAGTCGAAGCGAGCCGAGCAGAGTTTGTACTTTGTGGGGGCATGCCGTTGCAAGAAACTTGAACTATCACGGGGATCACGGGGGGTGATACTCAGACAGGCAAGAGGCACGGTCGGGGGTGGACCTAGTGGGACTTCGACGGGATCTGACAATAATCTGACAAGTGTGACAACTGACAAGTCAACCGAGTTAAACAAACACACCAAACTGTTGAAACCATGGATATTTACTCTGTCTGCTACTGGACGGATCAGTTGGTTTGGCCTGTCTTGGTCTGGTGTGGTTTGTTAGCCTCGGAACGCCCATCCGGTTCCCAACGGTCGTCCACGACCACTCGGGTCACGTGTGAATACTGATCTAAAGTTGTCTTCCCGTTGTCGTGTGCCGTCATCCAACCATTTCTCTCGGTCCGACTCGCCATCCACTTGCTAAAACGGCTGACTGGCGTTTCTCCGTACTTTTTTCCTTTGAGACAGATCATGTTGTCTTTTATGCTTTTCTTGGATACTTTTTCCAGGACCCGGCCGTGTGTCACTGTGTGAAGAATACAGTACTCCGGACTTGCGCGTTCGGGGAGATCCACCACGGTTCCACGAACGATGCCTTTGGGGGCGCAAATGCCGAACGATCGCCTCTTCCGGCCGAGGAAACCTTGATTTTCATGCGGTCGCTGGTTGATTGGTGAAGATTGATTATGGAGTCGTTTCTATGCGACTGGCCAAGATCCGACAAAGGGTCGCTTTGTATTACTCGTGTTGTGGCTGGACCGCCTGAAAAATTTGCAACTGACCTCCGGAGCTGTCGCTGGACTTTTTATATATCACGTCAACACCTTCCTCCCATTAAGAACAGTGGCGAACACAGGGGGGACCACGCCCATTAAGTGGATCGAATCGCTTGACACGAAAACACTCGACAAGACAAATTCGGACGACTCATTCACGACCTGTCTCCAGCTCGACCTCCGTCGTTAGCTATAGCTCACTCAAGCGACCTTTGCCGGGGCACTTCCACTCTGTCCAGCATCTCCGTACAAACCGAAACGGAAACCACAAACGAAAGAGACGATGGATCCTCCCAGTCCCCCACGGGATATCGCCATTGTTGGCGCAGGTATTGCCGGCATTGCTTGTGCGCTTGCTCTCTCCCGGGAGCTGTCCCCCTTCGTGCCCAACCTTAACATCACAATCTACGAGCGACATGACATCTTGTCCACCTCAGGCGGTGCAATCAATCTAACTCCCGTCGCACAACGGCACCTGGCACAGCTAGGAGTCCTGGATGAGCTAGACCGCATGGGCTCGGAGGGTGGGGCCGAAGTGGATGCTATTGAACTTTTTTCGATGCGCTCTGGTCGCTCAATTGGGTCAATCGACTTTGTTGATCATAGTGGAAACGGCTTTGGCGGTTACAAGGGCCGCCGGGTCATGCGAATCATTCTCTCTGTGGCCATGATGACGGTGGTCGAGAGGACTCCAAATGTCAAGATCATCTTCGGCAAGAAAGTCATTGGCGGCGAAGAAAGCAGCGACAAGGCCATCATTCATTTCAGTGATAAATCCCAAGTCATTGCAGATCTCGTAATTGGCTGTGATGGTGTTCATTCCGCCGTTCGCACCCGTTGGGTCGATCCTGATAGCGCCTCCCAATACACAGGCATCTCTTTCTTGCAAGCTACTATTCCGACGAACACCCTCTCAACTCCAACGCATTTCCGGTCATCTGCGTTGAACATTTCGCGTCATGGCTCAATTTTGACGAGCTTCTGTGATCGTGATCGCGAGCAAATCTTCGCAGCCGCGATCGTGCAGTTTGATCAAGCGGATTTGCGCTATTATCGTCTTGAGCCGGGACAAGACTGGGCGACTAAGGATCGAATCCGTCGGGATTTACGTTACGAGATGCGAGACCGGTTCTCCAAATCTGCGCTGCCATGCATCCGAGAGATGGTGGCGAGCAAAGCGGATTGGATGCTTTACCCGGTTTATCAAGTTCGGCCCGGGGGCCGATGGTGTATGAACCGTGTTATCCTACTTGGCGATGCAGCCCATGCGGTATGTCTCTCTGATGAAATACTTTACCAGTCCCGACTTTTATACTAATCGTGCGTGTTAGATGCCCCCTCGGGATGAATCGGCAGCATATGCTCTGGACGATGCTATTCTCTTCGCTCGTATCCTGGCACGCTACCGCTCAGAGCCTCTGACAGAGGTCTTCGATGCATACGAGCGACTTCGTCGGGAAACGATTAATCGCGCCTTCAAAGAATCCCGCCGAATGTGGGACAGAAATCGCGACATGGGCTTTTTGGAAGGACGACTCAAGGAGTGGATGATGCCCTTCCAAATTCGAAGTCACCGCGATGAACGAGAGAGTGCGTGGGAATTTGATGCCACCAAGATTTTGCTCCCGACGCCAACCCCAAGTGTGGATTTGGTGTCGCTGAATTCATTTTTGAAGGAAGGTTCGGTATGAGCGAAATGTGTTTTTGAGATATCTCCTTGGGTCGGTTGAGGTGTTTGGATGGATTGCATAGGTGGTGTACTGATTCGGATTTATGGTGTGATACCCTAGAAAAATTTGGTTTTAGTGATATCTGTAATTAATTTAGCTGAGCTCCATGCCTGATGGCTGTTGCAAATCCCCAAGTCAGTTTTCAGAAACTGTAATTCTCATTGTTATGCCCATGTGGAGTGGAACAAGTTGGCCGGGCCGATGAACCCTGGTCTAGTATCTGAATCAAGGTAGCCTGCCAGGAATATCGACTGGTCATCTCTTTGATCTTCGTTTGCAGATGCAATCAATCACAGGATGATTCTTCTACCTACAGATTGATATACTACCTTAACTGGTGATGGTTCATACACCGTGTGACTTGACATGACTCCATTATGTCCATAGTTAGTAGGATACTTGTGCGAATCCGGGGCACTGTGCGCATTCAGATCACGGCTGTCGGAAGTAAATTGAAGACCGACAACATTGTGATCTACAAAACCACTACTACGGGCATATCCTGGCAATACAGTCCCCGATAGTTCAAATAGTCGGCCAATAGAGTCCTTGATATTTGGGTCGACCTTATGATACATATCACACAACAATGACCCACTTCAGCAGGCAACGAACACATTAGGCCATAACACATCGAGGTGGGAATGTGAATGCCTGAATCTGCCTCTACTGGCGCAGTACACCCGACCTCTTTGTATACCCCACCCCTTTCGGGGTTGGGTGTTCTAAGCCATAAATTAAATCTAAGCCATGAGTAAATGGTGCTATATCCCTATAACTCGCTAGTTTTGTAACTATAGTCTTTTAAAAATCAATTAGAAACTCAC
Source organism: Penicillium goetzii (assembly GCA_037043885.1). NCBI lineage: Eukaryota > Fungi > Ascomycota > Eurotiomycetes > Eurotiales > Aspergillaceae > Penicillium > Penicillium goetzii. The sequence goes on along the minus strand of JAWLST010000008.1, from coordinate 37,339 downwards.
GTGGGCAGTACTGTAGAACGGAAGGAGAATGCTAAGAGTTGTCAGACATGGTCCGGTATATATGGAGCCGTGTTCCTCCTTATAATAGGAGCTCCCGTCCTAGGCTAAGTTACGATGTTGACCAAGTTCTTACGAAAAACATACGCGTATAACATAGACAATTACAAATTGAGAATACATTTCGGTACATCCTCGCTCGGATCTCAAATTATTTCCAAAACCCTATTCCTCTGCGCGGATAAACCGGGGTTCAATTCGAGCCCCTAGAAGCTCAGTGTCTGACCAGCAGTACCGACAACAGCGCTCTTGACCTTTCCAGATCCAACCAGAGTGTAGGGGTAGGGCACAGATGTCAGAGTCCCTGCCTTAGCAGTGTTTTCACCATCCCCGAAGTCGTTGTCCTTGGCAACAGCATAGCCGTCATCGGTGGAGTAGAGGGGCTTGCTGGAACCAACGAAAGTGTTAGACTCGACAAGGACCTGGGCACCATCGCGAGTGTTGATTCCATCGCTGACGGTGTCGAAGTAGCTGTTGTAGACGTGGCCAGTGCCGAAGCGGATCGATGGAGCGCGGGAGTTGATGTTATGCCAGTAGTTGTTGTTCTGGGTAACGTGGAGATGACCGGTGTCCTCGTCGCCATTGCTGTCCGAGTGGCCAATCAACGAGGCCTTCCAGTGGTCGTGGATGAAGGTGTTGGATACCGTGACGTAGTCAGCCGCATGGGTGATCTAAATCTCTGTCAGTATACCTGGCCCATACAACATTTCTTTGGCTAGGATACTGCTCACGTCGATAAGACCATCGTAGTAGTCCTTGTCGTGGTCCCTGTCAGAGGAGACATCGCAATGGTCCACCCAAACATTGTTGGATTTTTCTGGAAGACCTTAGTGCCCAAATCCTTACGACAGGTTTTAAGACAGTAACTCACGGATGCCGATAGCATCTCCGTTGTCAGCCAGAACCTTGGAGATGCCAAGGTTGCGAATGATGACGTTGGAGGCTTCCTTGACAAGACTATATATAAGGTCAGCTTATGAAGCACCGGCTGAGTCTGAAAAAGACTTGTAATACTGACATGCCAAAGTTCACCAGCTTCGCGCTCGAGTCCTTGCCAATGATACTGGTGTTGCTGCCAACGCGAGCTTGATCGGCAGTCTGGGCGATGGTGCCGCTGACAACAACAACCTTCTTGGCGTTTCCAGAGACTGCCGAAGTGAAGGCTGCGTAGGAGGAGACAGTGGTGGTAGTGCCGCCAGCGCCGCCAGTAGTGCCTCCATTCTGGCTAGCATAACCGGAGGCCGCCTATTTTTTTGTAAATCAATGAGTCAGTGTGATGAAGGCGCAAAGTCGGGAAATGTTGATGAGATTGTCACTCACATCATTGATGCTTGCGCGCTTGACAATCAGGTTGTCAGTGGTCGCAGTGGGAGCTGCAAGGACTGAGCTGGAAAGGCACCCTGCAAGCGCGGCGGTGAACCATTTGGTGGGAGCCATTGTAAAAGAGTTGGCAAAGATAAGCTGATAGCTAGAGTTTGAATTGAAGAGTCTAGGATGATTGTTTTGGTCTTGAAACGGGGAGCTCTGGTGGGTTTTATATACACTTGAAGCTCTTTTGAGCTTCTCTGCTAGGCCCAGCTATCGTGGTCCCGTCTATCAGAAGTGGATGGAATATCTTCTCGGCGTCAATTCCTCCAGGTTAGCCCACGGAGTAAAGGATATAGGTGGACTAGCTTACCATAATTCTCCGAGAAAAATTGTATCATCTTCACACGGGCGAGAATTTGCATCAATGCAGGGGCTCCACTAGTATCCTTCAGAGGTACTCCGGCCTTAGCATCAAGAACCGAGGTGTTAGCCCCTCCTCGTATAAGTCTTGTGGGAAAACAATTTACTAGATAGCACATACCATACGAACTGTATTATGAAAGACCATGATCAAATGACAGGGGAAGATCGTCAAAAGTAAAAATCAAAACTTCCACAAATGAACCCCCAGAGGCTCTCACTTCTGGGGTGCATGCATATGCAGCCGCGCCAAGACGGCTGGGGTTTCATCAGGTTTCATCACATCGCGGAAGATCTTGGCACCGGAAGATGAAAGGGGGGACTGTGCAGAGCTATTTCCATCAATCGATATTTTTCACTTATATGCTCGTTGACATCATCGTTCTTGGGTCTGTTTCACTAACTACTCTCGATTAAATCGGAAGCGAAGTCAACTTCCAAGAGAGTGTGGAGTGGTTCCACTGGTGGCATAGTTCTCCCATGCCCTCGTGCTATATTGAGAGGCTATAAAGACCTCACCCCAAGAAATATGGCGTGAACCTGGGAATAAATGAGAGGACGAAAGTGGGTAGAGTGGTATGGACATCAAGCAGACATTTCCTATATTCTTGTCCTATGTGAAGACGAGCAGACAGAGGAGCATAAATGTGATGCTTTTTTCTTCACACTTATTGACATATAATCAATAAATTCCTACTCATCGCAAGGGCGTTTATGGTTAGCCAGAGGTTTATAAAAGTGGATTCGTCCTTCAAGTGTGTAGAGTAAACTAGGGTATCGTATACCTTCAGTCCTGAATGTGGCTGAGTAATGCTGGCATTTGTAGGTGGGGATACGATCACGACATTCCCTCGGCTCTGCGGGGAACTGAGTCACCAACTGCACCTGCGACACTCGCCTTTCAAGAGCGCTCTCTCACGTCGAGTCCAGACTATCCCACAGCCACAATCCTCTCGACGTGTGTAAGCTTAATACTTGGCATCCGTTGGTCGATCCAGGCATATTGTGGCGCAGGGTGAAGTGATCAAAATGTCAGAGACATTCTCATCGGTCCCACAAGTCGATTACTCTCGGCTGAACAACCCTTCCACAAGAGATGATGAGCTAAAGAAGCTACGAGATGCAATCTTTGTGGTCGGCTTCTTATACTTGACAAATACGGGGTTGGAGGTTGGCACTTCATCTAAGGTCGAACTTCATAGACAGGGACTGACCTAGACATATGTAGGGTCTGATACGCCACACGCATGAAAAGATTCCACGGCTGTTCGATCTATCTGATGAGGTCAAGGAAAGGTGCAACATGATCCACTCACCGTCCTTTTTGGGTTACACTCGTCTTGGGGCTGAGACCACCGCAGCCAAAACTGATATTCGGGAAGTATGTAACCTGTTCACGCTGTGGCTTGGTTGTTTCCCCCTTTATGTATGCGAAGACTAAATCTCCTAGCAATATGACTTCGGAACCCCTGGCATGAAGGAATGGACGAATCAGGATCCCTTCTGGCAACGTCTTGAAGGCCCTAACCAGGTAAGTTCTCCACTAATTGAGTTTGAGAAGGGATAATCTTCGGTGGTTTCATCGGTTGACTAGCAATATAGTACCCAGAATACCCTGGCGCGCAAGCGCTGGTGGAGCAATACATCGGCAAAATTGACGAGCTAGCCCAGAGCTTTGTCCATCTCGTGGCAGAATGCTTGGCCCTTCCAGCCGACACCTTTGACGAGTTTAAAGGTCAAATGAGCCGACTGAAGTTTGTGAAGTATCCTCGGTCGGCACCGGATTCGCAAGGTGTCGGCCCGCACAAGGACTCTGCGGGTCTATTTACGTTTCTCTCTCAGGACAACACTGGTGGACTGCAAGTCCTGAATAAGAATGGGGAATGGATTGATGTTCCCCCTATCGAGGGTAGCTTGGTGATTAATATTCAGCAAGGATTTGAGGCCATTACTGGGGGTGTCTGTGCTGCCACCACCCATCGCGTCATTGTAAGAGAGTTCTTCGCATGTGTATCAATAATAAATGCTAACGGTCTCGCCTTCTGAGGCACCTACTTCCCGGACGAGATACAGCATCCCATATTTCCTGGGAGTTCGCCTGGACTTGACGTTGAAGCAGCTCAAAGAGTCTGCTGCTCATATTGTGCAACGTATCCCTGCGTCCGATGACCGGAAGAAGCGAGCAGTTGACGTTCCCAGTGAATTCCTGTCCCCTTTATACTCCTGCGTGAGTCACAATATCCTTCTTCAACACTTGGACTCCAGCTCCATTAATGTGCTCACTATGATCTAGTTCGGTGAGGCACACTTGCGAAATCGCATCCTCAGCCACCCAGATGTGGGCCGACGTTGGTATCCCGAGTTGCACGCGAAGTATTCACAGCAGATTTTGGAATAGACTACAACGCGATCAAGGAGGTTTTCATAGTGAGAGATGAATTGTATACAAGATACATCATTCTGGTAGTTCTTAAGTATCGCAGTTGCATGAGTGGAACAGATCGTGCCCAGAATTAAATCAGACATTATCTCTTAAAGAATGTACATCAACATCAATGGATCTCTGTCTAGGTTCAAGGTTCCGGGGGCCCACGAGGCGCGGGGAGGTCCATTATATATCGTGAAGCCTCCAGGTCCATAACCTTTGAGAGACAGAAAGAGATGGATGTCAATATTGTACATGGTGCATTGATCGCTTTGTCTAACATACATTATTCCGAATGGATATACTGGAAAATCATCGAGTCGCCAAATACAGTATACTTTGTGCAACTCTCTGTGGCGGCTTGATCCATTTACCGCAGTGGAGTCCGATGCCCCGCCATTTTTGGGGTAACCAGACGGAGTAACCCAACAAGCTGACGAGCTAAAGACCCGGGAAAGAAACAAGCGAACTAATCGCAGTGAGCATCGAGGACCCATCTGATTATCGCCTAGCCTTAAAATACCACGCCGAGGCAGCGGGGTTGTTCCAGACATTCTCCTCACCATCTCAATCCAAGGTTATCGCAACATGGCGGGAATCAGCCCCTCTACGATCGAAGCCCTTCGCAGTCGACTGACAACCGCAACTGTCCTTACTCCCGACTCGGAAGGATATCAGGACAGCCTTATCCGATGGTCTGACACGGGGAGGAAGCAGGCAGTATGGCAGACGTCCCCTTGGGGTGAATGCGACGCGCTAACAACAGCCAGGGAGTGGTGGTCCAACCAGTGGATGTCGCGGACATTCAAGCTGCGCTGCTTTGGGCGCAGGAACACTCGGTGGACCTCGCTGTGAAGGGCGGCGGGCATTCAACGGCTGGCACCAGCTCGAGCGAGGGTGGTCTGGTCATTGATCTTTCACGCATGACGCATGTCTCCGTAGACCTCGCCAGCAAAACCCTCACGGCTCAGGGTGGTGCAACCTGGAAGGAAGTCGATGAGGCTGGTGCAGCTCACGGCCTGGCGACCGTCGGAGGGACTGTGAACCACACTGGCATCGGTGGTCTGACCCTCGGTGGGGGTTATGGCTGGCTCAGTGGGCAATACGGCCTCACAATTGACAATCTTCGGTCGGCTCGAGTGGTGCTGGCCGACGGCAGTCTGGTGACAGCCTCTGAGACTGAGCATCCCGATTTATTCTGGGGATTACGAGGCGCAGGATACAATTTCGGTGTCGTCGTGGAGTTCACTTACCAGGCATACGATCAAAGTCCAACGGTCTACTCGGGAGTCCTTGGATATTCCCCAGACAAGCTTGAGGAGGTTATTGAGCAGCTGAACAGCACTCTGGCAAATCCCGATGCCCGGTCGGGAGCGATGTGCATCTTCGCCCAAGCACCCGATGGGTCTGGCCCGATGATTATCGTGCTCTGTTTCTACAATGGCACTCGTGAAGAAGGACAGGACCGATTCGCCGGGTTCTTGGCTTTAGAGCCCTTCCTCAACACGGTGGACATGATCCCTTACTCGGTGGTGAACACGCTACAGAATCCCCAAGCCACATATGGCGATCGCAAGTCCTTCAAGGGAATCTTCTACGAGCCTCCACTGGATCCCCACTTCATGCGAACTGTCTTCGAGGAATTCATGGCTAAGATCCAGACTGACGTGGATCTGATGCCCTCCGCGATAATACTTGAGTTCATCGATATGCGCAAGATCTGTGAGACGTCCCTATCTGCCACTGCGTTTGCAAGTCGCAATATGACTCAAAACGGTATTCTGTACCTGCGCTGGACCGACCCATCGAAGGATTTGGACCATCGAACTTGGGCTCGTGGGGTCCAGGCCAAGTGGAAGGCCGAGTTGGAGGCAAGGAAGAAAGACCTGCAGAGTGGGAAAGATGTGCCCCAGTATATCAACTACGCCGAACGTAAGTTATTCTGCTTTGCCACAGACAGATGATGTCGAGGCCGATACTGACATTAACATTAGCGGGCGACTCTGTTGTGACTAACATCTACGGTGAAAATTTGGCCCGTCTCCAGTCGATCAAGGCCCAATACGACCCGAACAATGTGTTCCATAAGATGCATCCCATTCCATTATCTACCGCCGGAGACTCGGAGAAGTAATACTCCAAGTTAACTATTTATACGTCATCTCGGAATGTTGGTATAACTCCTGTTCTCTTGCCCCCTTCGGACGTCTAATCTACAAAGTAGACGAGTAAAGCGCTGTCAGCAAAATTGGAGACCTATTCTCTGAAAGGGGCATTTGTTTTCATGTGACCTCTATATTGCCCATAGTTTTCAATCTAGGCGAAATGTAGCATTGCGAAAGACAGAACGTACAAGAAAGTTGATTCACTAAGTACGAGGTGTGACTAAAGGAGATTTGTGTTTATCATAAGATGCTGTCTAAAGGCGAGGAAGAATATGATACTTGACTGCTTTGACAGTTGTCCAGCCTTCCATGGCATCCTCACCCATATCGCGCCCGAACCCACTCTCCTTCACTCCGCCGAATGGAACATTGGGACTGAGCATCGCCCACGCATTGACCGTTACCTGACCAGACTCAAGTGCTTTCGTGACGCGATGGGCACGGTTGATATCGTTGGTAAAAAGAGCCGCACTCAGACCGTGATTAGAGTCGTTGGCTTTGGCGATGACTTCTTCCTCCGTGGAGAATTTTGCAATGCTCTTATTTTGTATTAGCATGAGTATAATTGACTCGACGGGAAATTTGAGAATAAGACTTACAGCGACAGGACCGAAGATTTCCTCGCGCATAATTGTTGCGTCGTCCGCAACGTCGGCAAAGGCTGTGTTTTGAACAAAGTATCCCTGGTCGCCAATTCTCTCTCCTCCAAAGAGCAACCGGGCGCTGGACTCCTTGCCCTGTCGAATATAATTCAAGATCTTCTGATGCTGAGCGCAGTTCACCACGGGGCCCTTGGTGGTTGCAGCATCCAGCGGATTGCCGGCAACGGTTGGAGCATTGGCACTGGCCTTCTGATATGCTTCCACGAAGCGATCGTAGATAGACTCTTGGACATAGATACGCGAGCCAGCCGCACAAATCTGCCCGTTGTTCGCGGTAATTCCAATTCGCGTCCACAGCAAGGCGTTTTCGAGATCGCAATCGTCAAAGACAATGGATGGGCCTTTACCTCCCAACTCCAAACTCACCTTCTTTAAGTTGGTCCGCGACGCAGCTTGCAGAATCTTGCGACCTGCAATGGCACTGCCAGTGAAAGCGACCTTGCGCACCTCCATATGCTCGGATAGAGCCTGGCCAGCGCTGGCTCCCTCGCCAGTCACGATATTCACCACACCAGCTGGAATACCGGCTTCCTTCACAAGCTGCGCTAATCGCTGAGCGTAAAGCGGTGACATCTCTGAACTTTTGATGATCAGGGTATTGCCCGTTGCTAACGCCGGAGCTAGCTTCCAAATCGTGATCATTCTATTAGCGGGCACAGATGCAATGTCAGTATCTTCGAATGGTATCGGGATATACCGCAGGGATAGTGGAAGAGTAACTTACAGGGGGGCATTCCAGGGAACGATGGCGGCACAGACACCCAGTGGCTCGCGGTGGGTGTAGGCGATGCCACCATCCATTTCGAGCACTTTCCCATCGATCTTATCAGCCCAGCCGGCATAGTACCGAAGACAACCAAGCGCCTGTGGGATGTTCATTCCCATGGAGTCCGTATAGAGCACTCCGGCGTCCACAGCCTCCAAGGATGCAAGATCCTGGCCATCGCGCTCAATCAGGTCGGCCAACTTCAGGAGAAAGCGACCTTTGGCAGGCCCAGGAACTGCTTTCCAGGCCTGCAGACCAGCCTTGGCTGACTTCACTGCCTTGTCAATGTCCTCCTTGCCAGCAGCCGAAATGGTTCCGAGCTCCTCGCCCGTTGAGGGATTCTCCACGCGCAACGTTTGGCCTGTTACGGAGGGGACGAATTCATTGTGAATGAAGAGACCCGAAGGAACTGCAGGATGTCATAAGTTATTAGCATCGAGACTCAACATCATCGCCAAAAATGTGGGGGAAAAAAAGGGAATAATATATCACCTGTGACTTGGCGGCCCTGCACTCCAACAATCGTCAATGAGGAAAACATTCTGCATGGAAAACGATCTCGATGAAACAGCCTGAAACCAATATTTTAAGGACACTTCGTCCAAAGTAACAATTCCTGGAGTATCTAGCCATTCTGAGCGGCTCGTAAGGCTCCTTTTTGAAGACTGACCCCCCGGGCATCGGAATCACTGCGGGGGAAATAAAGCGGCCCCGCGCGCGAATTCCGCGTTGCGTTCCGAGCTGGTGGAGAGGGTCTGATAATCAAGAAAATGGTTTGATTGGCGTTTGCAAAACATTGTTCCGATGATTTTGTAAGAGCCACCGGATGGGATACTGTAATGGATTCTGGCTTGGTGGATATGTTGAGTGATAATGGTAGGTGGGAATGAGAGTATTCGGTATTCGGTGGTCAGGTCTGTAGCACGGTAGGAAGATGGGCTATACTTTGTAGAGGCTACCATAGTTAGTTATAACTAGTGGTTAGTCACACACTACAAGCTTGATGCATGGAGCGGTCAAGGATGCAAGATCTCCTTGGAGCTTATATGCAAGTGAGATTCATATTGATGAAGGATTGAGAACTCGACCAACCTATTTAACAGGGTTAATGCCTGAATGTCTAGGCTATTTGAGATGGCTTATGCCTTGAAAATCAGGCAACAAACTTTCCCCGGACCGACTCGCCTTGGTCCACTTTCACCCTGGAACTATTCCACTTCACTTCAGCTTCCCCAACTACTCTAATAATCATGCCTTTGTTTTCCACATCCCCCAGGCGAATGCCACGATGAACTTGATCCCCGCAGACAGCCAAAGGATTGGGGCGATGTCCCCCGTGGCCTTGGTGACCCAACCCCCGACAATGGCGCCCACTAGAGTCAAAACGAACGCAATCACACGCCGGTCCCGCTTTTCGTTCCGCAGAAGAAATAGCTTGGGGTCTGACATCAGATCACAGAGGAGACTAGTGATTACCACGGTCGGAATCTCGTTGAAGCCCAGGGCGCGGCTGGCCACGATCTGCCCTGCCGATTGAAGACTGAGAAGCACGATCGGCACTTCTTGATCCCATCGAGTGATGGATTGGGACGAGTCGTCGTTGAGTGCGCTCGACACAACGCCTCCCTGAACGAGAGCAGCGGTGATGACAATAATACTAGCTTGGATGAGGAAAGAGAGCATCAAACACCCGCGACGCCGGGCTCCAATGATGCGATTGAGCCGCGCAAAGAGGAAACACCCGATCACAAAACACCCAATCGAGGTCAACGAGCGTGCCCACCCGTATGGACGCGCATTTTGATTTGAAGCTCCCAGTCCCACGAAGATGGTGTTTCCTAATATGCGAGGAATCGCAAACTATCAGCAACGCCACTCTACATCAACAGTCACATGTCCTGTCAACGTCGAGTTCATACCGGTTTGCATCGACACAAAAGTGTTATAGGCTGCTCAGGTCAGTTCAATTGGCCTCAAATTTCAACCCAAGACAACAAGACGATGCTCGCACCATTGTATATCGTACTATCTACCAGACCCGAAGTCAAGCAGCAGGTGAACAACAACAAGTCGGCATGGCGTGGATCGACTTCATTTCCCAAGAACCTGGATAATCCAGGGAAACCTTTCTCGTGCTGTTCCATTGTGAGTGACACAACCTAGAATGATACAAAGACGCCGAGGTCGCGAGGATGACGGGAGACGGCTTGCTCTTGTTCACACAGGGCCAGAAACTCGCCGGCATATGTGAAAAGGCTAGGCGTGGACCCTCCCCTCCCTGTCAGCCCGTCGATCGCATTTTTTTTTTCGGGAAATCCTCTTTTCTCCGTCTCGGGAACTCCTCTTTCTTCATCTCGGGGATGCATGGTTCTTCTTGGCCTGAGGGGCGAGGCCAAACAACCCCCCACGGATGCTGGCGTCCAAGACGAGCAGGCCTGGGCATAGGCATGGTAGCGCCCCCCCCTGACACAACCGATCAGCCACTATCACCAGCTACCCTTCGGATATATCATTTCTCGGCAGCAATCTCAGCAGTAAGCGGAGTTCCTGATCCACCGCCTGAACCGAAGACGTTGTGTTGCGCGCCGGATGAACGTGCTCCTGAAGCGCCAAGAAATCCTCGGGGGAATTCGTTTGTGACGCCGAGCCGCTTGGCGCCGTGTCTGGTCTTGCCCCGAGATCCACCACACCGCGGACTTGTGTTACAACGGCTTCTTATGTGTGAAAATTTGTAACTTCCACCCTGGGTTGCGGCCCTTCTGCTGCTCATATGGACCGTCGAAACTGAGGCATGAACGATAGCTTGATGTCCGTTGCGCTTGTGTTATCAGAGCAACTTCCGCCTTCCAATTTGATCGATACATCTCCCCACCGGAAAGGAGGATACTACGCTGTTGCGCTCTCACGGCTCATGTGGCTGCTGATCTCCCGAGAGATGAACTGCGGAAGAGGCTTGGCGAACCGGGGTTGAATGATTCTCGCTGGCCAAGACTGATATCGCTCCCGCGCACTGCCCCCTCCACCCCTGTTAGGATTTTGCAGACGCAAGTCAGAATACAACTCATGCGCCAATGCATATGCATTAGCCGTCACTAGCGTCTTCAGGTTGATTATCACCCTTCTGCCGTCTGCACTCCGTGTCAATCCCCTCTTTCCTGACTTGCCGAGTGTTTACTGGACGTTCTGCTTTTGTCCGATTGGACGGGAATGCCGTTATCAGGACCCGGAGCTCCGAGTGCTCCTCCTTCGATCCGTGCCGTAAATGTCTTGACCGTATCGGGGATGAATATCAGCCTGATATTTTCTCGGCGGTCTTCGCGTCTCCATTTTCTGGTAGGAATAATCTGGGCCACGAGGTCATCTATGCCTCATTTTCTGGGTCAGTACGACCCAAGGACGAGCAAATGATCATCTTACTCTTGGCGCATGAGGAGATGTTGCGTCCCCAGAAGACCTAAGCCCATTTCTTCGTGATTAATGTCGGAGCGAATCGGGGTTATTCATTTACATTCTAATTCAACTGAGAATCGGGATATGTTACTCCGAACGGGAACCCTTGAACTATAAGTAGGGAGCTTAGACATTTGAATTCGAACCAGATCATCTTTCAAATTACGATCACACAAACTCTTACTATCTTTTCCCGCCCTCGTGCTACCATCAGCATCATGACAATCACTATCACCGTTGAGAAAGATGGCTTCTATGAGGTCAATGGCATGCGCCATGAGCCCAGTGTCTCTCTTTATGTCATTCCTGCTGCATCTAAGCTGCGTCGAATGCTGAAGGACTCCAAAGATCTCATCGTCTGCCCTGGAGTGTATGATGGCCTGTCTGCTCGAATTGCAATGGAACTCGGCTTCAAGGCCATGTATATGGTATGTCATGCCGTACTATATGCTTTCACTCAGGCTTTGGGCTATGACTGACCTCAACAGACTGGCGCTGGAACAACTGCTTCTCGACTTGGAATGGCAGATCTTGGTCTTGCCCACCTTCACGACATGCGAACCAATGCGGAGATGATTGCCAACCTTGACCCCTTTGGCCCTCCCCTCATTGCAGATATGGATACCGGTTATGGAGGTATGTTGAAAATGACCTTGATGACAAGACAAACTAGATGTGAAGCTGACGTGATCAATTGCAGGACCTCTGATGGTGTCCAAATCCGTTCAGCAGTACATCCAGGCTGGTGTGGCTGGGTTCCATATCGAGGACCAGGTTATGAATAAACGTTGTGGCCACCTTGCCGGCAAGAAGGTGGTGGGCCGAGAGGAGTACTTGACACGTATTCGGGCAGCCAAGCTGACCAAAGATCGTCTGCACTCGGATATCGTCCTCATCGCACGAACTGATGCCCTCCAACAACATGGCTACGAGGAATGCATCGCCCGCTTGAAGGCGGCGAGAGACATTGGTGCTGATGTGGGTCTTCTGGAAGGGTTTACATCGAAGGAACAGGCACGCCAGGCAGTTCAAGACCTTGCCCCCTGGCCTCTGCTACTCAACATGGTAGAGAATGGCGCCACTCCAGTTATTACCACCAAGGAGGCGGAAGAGATGGGATTCAGAATCATGATTTTCTCATTTGCTTCTCTTGCCCCTGCCTACCTGGGCATTCGTGCGGCCTTGGAGCGTCTGAAGACCGACGGAGTTGTCGGCACTCCTGAGGGTCTTAGTCCTCGTAAGTTGTTTGAAGTTTGTGGACTCATGGAATCTATGAAGGTGGATACAGAGGCAGGAGGTGATGGCTTTGCTGATGGTGTTTAGTAAATACTGAGCAATTGTTGATTGGATTCCTTCTTTACTGCTTTTTTTTCCATAGCTAAATAGAAACCGAGTTATTGATAAAGCTATCTTGAATATTGAAAACACCTTTGTTTCCAATTTAAAGGCAAAGACTGGAGAAATCCGCGAGGAAGTCAGTCTCAGTGAGAGGCTCGGGATCCGTCGGCTCTTGGATCAGTTGCACGACTTCTTTCTCCACAATGATCCAATTATCGGATGTACCCTTACAGAGCATTGGCCATATGCTTTGGAAAAGCATTGCGTTCGTGGAAGATACTCCAGTCAGACTCCGCATTTGCTCTTCGTGAAAGGGTGTCCATGGACAGCTCCAGTGAAAACAATATCCGTATCCTTGGCGCTCCAGTCTCAATTTGAACTCCACACATTCTAGGAGCAAGTCTTTGAGTTGCTGCGTCCTATCCTTGGGGTTTGTGAGAGTGTATAACCCGAAGCATCCTTCTATATTTTGTGTGATCTGGTCACGAGTATTGTCAAGTGCTTCCCTTGCGAGAGATGCTGCTGCAAGGCTTGTGGAAGAACGCCAATGTTGCCAAACGTGCGGTGGAGCTAGTGCTGTCAGCACAGAGAGTCCTTGGTTGGGCGATGTACCTAAAGGATTGGGAACTAACAGGATCTCTGTATTTCTGTGTCGATTTTGTAGAAAAGGTTGTCCCAGGATCTGTCAGGGAAGCCAACCATGAAGCGAGAAAATATTCCATAGAAGATTTGCTGAGATATGGCGCCCTGAATGGCCTGAGTTGTTAAAGAGGATCCGTTACAGCTGGGTAAAGCTATGTCATAGCTAATATTCCTTGTAGAATGCGCTGCATGGGGCACTTGGTTGTAATGTCGTTTGATCCAGTCCTCCAACTTCTGGAAAAGCCTGCGCATTACTCGCACTGCCTCATCGTCGTCAATGGAATCAGTCCACTTTTGAAGCTCAGTCAATTTGACCAAGACCTGAGATTGCTCTTTGACTGCAGTATCAGCGGCTTTACGCCTCTCTTCAAGTAGTTCATTCTGGCGTCGGAGCTTCTCCTCCCCGATTAATTGAGCCCTTCGCGCCACCCTTGCAGTTTCATGGGCAATTTCTAACTTTCGTAGAAGGCTTTGATTTTCCCGGTGAATATCTTTAACCTCTGCAAGAAGATCAGTCTGATCTTCAAAATCTGAGAAGTTTAGCATATGGTGAAAGTTGGAGCTGCGGGGGCCAATTACCATTGGAGGAAGCCTCATTCGAGGTTCCTGGGGCCGTGTCAGGCATATCATGGCCCTGACTTGAAGTGCTCCAGCCAGGAACCATTTGAAGAAACCCCATTCTATCCATCAAACAATCCGGAAGAACAGGAATTAGGAAAATGTGTATGGAAACAATCAAGTTAATTGTCAGTTTTTGACCGGAATTTCGATTCTCAGAATGTAGCGAGACCGATCGTCATCACGAGACCTTTTGGGCTTCGGGGAGACATCTATTACGCGCTATGAGGTGAACAGTCAGGCAAATATGCTACAACCGAGCGCGGTCCTTACTTTGCCATTTCCCATATAGCTGTGGATTTTTTTCGAGGCCCTTCTTCATCTCACGAAAGCTCAGGGTACTCGGCAACATTATGGAGTCTAAACCATACGCGAAAATGGGGTACGAAGAAATGCCGAGAATCGTTATCGGCATAGACTTTGGAACAACCTTCAGTGGGTATGATTGTACTTAGCTGCGATCTACGTCTATTTTTGAAAAGAAAAGAATGCTGACAATTCTAGTGTGGCTTGGGCCCTTGAAAACTGTCTCGATGATCTGGAAGTCATCCAGACATGGCCAGGCGGCGGTAACAGTAAATTTACCCTCCAACAGGACCAACAGAAAACGGGCAAGTGGCTGACAATAACAAGATACATCGCAGAAAGTTCCCACTGTTTTCAATTATTGCAAGGGAAAGATTCGGTGGGGCTATCAAGTTGACGACACCTCGAAATCGATCAAAGGGGTCAAGATCCTACTCGATGAAAAGCAAACGTACCACTACGGCTACGGCCCATCGAAGGAATCTGAAAGCCTTCTACAGACCATGAAAAAGTCTGCGATCAGTGCATCTGGTGAGTATGTGGGAATGCTGGTGGCTCACACGAAAAATATCCTGAAGCAACGATTTGGGAGTGCGCTGCAAACAATGAACCTTCAGTTCGTCATGACGGTTCCAGCCGTGTGGTCAGACAAAGCAAAGGATGCCACCTTGCAGGCAGCAACCCTGGCGGGCATCCCTAGTGCCGACTTGTTCTTAGTTTCCGAGCCCGAGGCAGCGGCGGTCTATGCAATTCGGTCTATTCAGCCGAACACGATGGCTGTACGTCTCTACCCATAAATTATTCTGAAATTTTCTAATTGTTCCAAAACCTCAGGAGGGTGATTGCGTGATCGTGTGTGACGCTGGAGGAGGCACTGTGGTATGCCCGAATCTTCCTTTTCTCAAAGCAAAGCTGACGAGGATGTGCGACCTCTAGGACCTTATCACGTACCGCATCAATCAAACAGAGCCATTGAGACTGGGCGAAATTACTGAAGGAACCGGTATTGCTGAGGGAATTCCCTGGGTTTTGGTTACAGTGACTGATATTCTTAGGGGCGATTTGTGGCTCGGTGATTCTGGATGAACTATTCGAGGAATTTCTGGCCAGGAGGATAGGAAGGGAGACATACAACCAGCTGCCTCGTGCAGCAAAAGGCTTTACACTGAAGCATTGGCAAGATTACATCAAACCTAATTATCAAGGACCCCTAGACTCTGAGGATTTCACGGATGGGGGCTATTGCATTCCGACCCCGGGAATTCCGGACAACGAAGACATCAACCTGGCGAGCGGAATTCTCCACATGGACAGGTAGGTAGGAAGTCAAATATTGGAGAGATGTCTCTGATCATGATAACAGCGATGACGTGGAGGCCATTTTCCACCCCGTTTTGCAAAAGATCGTGGAGTTGGTTGCAGACCAGCGTCTCAGAGTGAAACAGACGGGGAATAAAACCAAGGCATCAAGCCCAAGCCCTAGCACAACTTGACCTTTGCTGACAATGACCAGGCAATTGTTCTCGTTGGAGGTCTTGGTGCATCTGAGTATCTTTGCAAGAGATTGCAGAAGGAGTCTCCGGGTGTCCAAGTTATGCAGCCCCAGAACGCGTGAGTGCATACTAGCCCTGGATTGCATACCAGCCTATGACATTTTAACAAAGGCTGACAAATGGACAAATTTCTCGAACAGCTGGTCTGCAGTGGTACGGTAGGGCTTCCCTGTCTCCCCGAGTAAACGGTAATGGCTAAGAAAGGCAGCGGGGCTGTTTATCGAGGCCTGGATGGCAATCAGGTAGATAATAGGAAGGCCAGATGCCACTACGGTACATCATGTCGCCAAACCTACAGCCCGGAAATGCACAAGTCGAACCAGAAGCGTGTGTGGTGTGAACTGGAGCAAACCTGGAAGGTCGATGGCCAAATGGAATGGTATATCAATAAGGTCTGCCCCTTTTAATCACTTGAACTAGAGATGAAAGATAAAATCTAACCCCCGTGAAAAAGGGAGATTCAATTACAGAGGACAAGCCGATAAAATTCGACGTTTACCGTAATATAACCGACCACGACAGCCTGAGATTCACGGACAAGCTGCATTTTTGCCTAGCAAAAGAGGCGCCAAAAGCATTGAATGCGAGTAAGAGGAAGACTTAGATGACCATTCGAACTCCATTTCATGATACTGACTTCCGACTTAACTAATATCTAGCTATATCAAAATTGTGTGATCTAGAGACCGATCTAAGCAAGATACCAAAAGAACTATTTGAGAAGCATCAGAACTCGAAGGGCAAGGAGTACTACAGAGTCAGATACCAATTGGTTTTGACCCCCAAGTCAGCATCGTTGCTCTTTGATCTCGAGTTCAACGGAATATCTTATGGAACTGTGAGGTCACGATACTAGACATTGCTATGGACCATATGCTAACCCACATTGCTTTCAATGCTCAACTGTACAATTTGCAAAGTCGTGCATCTCAGCTACAATGAAGGACAATTGACAGGGTTGGAAAGGGATATCTGATTGCTGTCTTCTTAGTTAGCTGAACAATAAATGGCTACTTTGCTGTCAATAGCAGACCATTTTCTGGGCTAAGACATCCATAGCCGTAGCTTCTGAATTTTTTAAACCCTTGACAATACACAGACACGAAATGGGCGGCGAGCTCAGGCGTCCCTGTAATGGAACCAGGACGGCCCCATGTGTATGCAAGTGGACGTTGACGAACCTCATTGATATCACACAAACGACCCAAATCTCAGTATAATGCTATGTTTTCAAGTCCCGTTCCTCTAAGAACATCCAGCGGCGCCACAAAGGCCATCTGGCTCCAGGAGAAGACCTGATTCTTCCCACCGTAGACGAATACTTCGAATCGCCCCACAAATTGATCATTCACCCACACCCGAGTTCCGGTACATGTGTCGGATGTGATGGTAATCTCGCATTTCTGGGGTACTTGCACAACTTCATGGGTCGAGCTGGTAGCGTTGGCCCAAATTCTTCCAATCGCAGCTGGGTCGAACCCGTCCTCCTCGGCAACGGAACGAAGAAGGTACGGCCAGCCGTCGGTAGTGAAGGTCAATTGACCAGTGTCGGAGAGGGAGAGAACTGCGTCGTTTGATTCAAGGGAGAACGGACCCACAACACTCAGTTCCAAAGTATAGTTCATTCCTTTGCTGCCATATCGCAAGGCAAACTGCTCGTGTGGATTGCTTGTGCGTGGTTTGGTCCAGGAGATCAAAGGACCCCGTGAATGCCTCTTCGTTAGAAGGTTTCGGTCAAGATTCTCTCCTACTGCCTTGGAAGTCAGGATCTCAATTGTGTCTTCGAGGCCTGCTTCATCCAGTCGGGGTCCTCGGCTGCCGGTCCATGCGCGAGACGCAACCACAGGAATCCCATTTCGAATCGCGTAGTATGACTCCAACTGAGTAGTCGCGTCCGGTCCATTGTCGTTCCAAGCAGCAAGGATCGCACCGCGGACTGCCTGCTGCTCAGGCTGTTCTGTGATGTTGACGGGGTTGAACAGTTGAGGTGTCCACTGCCACCCTTCTTTGTCGGCAAAATTCAATACTCGTGCATTGTTAAAAAATTGTGGATATGGTGCTGGGGATATAGGAACATGATTGTTCTTCAGAGACATGTAAGCCCACCAATCCTCGGAATTGATGACTTGATAACCCTCCTGGGCTAGCATCACAGGGTCTGATTGCCCATATTGCCAGTGCTGGATGGTGATTTTCTTGTCGATTACTTGTGTATCGGACGGCTCATAAGTCCCCCAGATGCGAATCCCCTTTCCAGAAGTCTCCCGTACGAACTGAGACATTTCGTTCACGAAAGCAATGTAGTCGTTCGCCAACGTTGAATCATACTCATCAGCACCGATATGCACCTCTTTTGTGTGGAACCAAGGCAGGAATTCCGACCATATAGATTTCACCAGGGGCACAGTATCGGGATGAGAGAGATTCAAAAGATCGCGCGACTCTAGAGCTAAGTCTGGTCTCCATTTGGTGATGGAAAGACAATGACCGGGGCTCTCGATCTCGGGGATCACCGTCACTCCCCGAGCAGCACAGTGACTTTGAAAGTCGTCGAAGTCGGCGCGCGACAAAGTTTCATTTTCTCGTTGTACGAGAGGCAGAAGATCTGGATTGTCTGGTCGCAGCGAAAACTGCGAGTATACTTCATTCCATGACACATTGGGGCCTCGACTGAGCGGATAATTGTCGGTCGCATGGTAGTGGAACTCAGAGAGCTTGAAGAACGAGGCGTAGGTGCAGAGATCCTTGAGATAGTCCAAGGAGTACCATTTTCGCCCTGCATCTAGCATGAATCCTCGAGTCGCATAGGCCGGCGCGTCCTTTACGCGACCCGCTGGAATAGAGGCGTGAGGGCTTAACGCGAGTTCTTGCAATAGCGTTCGTGTTCCCCACCACATTCCTCGCGCGCCCGATCCCTGGATCAACACACGGTTGTGTTCGACAATCAATTCATAGCCCTCCTCCGTCGTGGTTCCATCTTCATACATGAAGCCAGATGGCCTCTTGGAGCGACTGAGGAAGACTCCCGATGCTTGCTTTGGGGGCTGCTTGACCGTTCGAAGCTGCCACGTAGAGTTGGTAATCTCTTGAAGATCTTCACGAAGCGTGTGGGCAAACTCCAACGCAGACGGTGGAATCAAAGTAAGGCCATGTTGATCCCGCGAGTGAGCAAAATCATCCTGGAGATAGATGATGTGATCGGCTTTTGTAAGAGAAAATCCATGAGTAGTGTCTGAAGATGAGTCCTGCTGATCCCACTCAACTGGAGGTAGAGTCTGCAAGGCCGAAGCGACCGTAGCAAGAGCAAGTATGGATAACTTCATGATAAATGTGCATGTCTACAGATATTTTGCCAGGTGCATTCTTATGTTTATATTCAAGGGGCCCCCAGAGATACGCACGATACCTGGATGGCAGCGTTACATTCTTCGCGATGGTCGGGTATCTACTGTACATGCGACGGTGCCGAGTGGAGTAGAAGCAGCGTGGGATGCCATGCGGGGATGTGCGTGGGGAACAAATCAAAACAAACTGATTCTTCTTACTATGACGATCCTCCTACATATTTGCCTATCTAGGCCTGGACGCGTCTTGGCTTCCCTTCCTTTATGGAGTCGCAGTGTTCCATTTCAGTTCGAGGCCACCATGTTTGGTCAAAGATGCGCCAACCCGTTCGACTTCCTGGAGGGAACATGGAACCAAGCCTGTTCAAACCCCACATGTCGAGGCCAGCGCGCAGTCACCCGTTGAATCTCAGTTGACATCAAGCTCGCATGTTTGTATTTATCGCAAATCATCTCCCTCTCTTGCTCTGCTGACTGTCGGTTGAATTGTTCGGCGGAGTCAATGACTAGAGGGTTGAGGGTTAGAAGATGTTGAGTAGAGCAGGAAACTAGGGTAGCTTACCCATATGGGCAATTTTGAGAAACTCCTCGTCGTTCTTCAGCATGAAGCTTGCTTTGTGGGAATATTCCTTGCTCAGTTGAGCGGTTGTGGCGACCCCTCTAATCAGTTTAGCTAAATGACCGTCATCTTCATACTCGCAGGCTCGCCGAAACACCTCATCCCATCCAGATGGACTTTGTGGCTGGTAAGCGACTAGCTCTTTAGGTCTCGGGGACGGTGCACCAGTCTGGCAGTATAGAATCAGATTCGCCCGCCCTTTCCATTCCAAGAGCCGGCATTTTGACTCTGTGGAAATCCATGAAGCCCTGTTGATCACCGGCCAGATAGATCCAGCTGTAATTGAATGCATGAGGAAAAAGTCGAACCGAATCTGCTTTTCAGGTCGTTGAGCGAGAGATGTCCAGTAAACTAACATTGTCAGGCATGGACGTATCTTCAGATGAACCCTTCAAAAAGATCCATACCGGTGGAATTGAGACACTCTGCAGTCTTCTCCCGCAAGTCTTCGGGCGTTACTTTCCAGCGACTCAGCACTTGCATGAACTCCTCCTTCGCGTGTGCTAACGGTCCATCCCGAACCTGAAATACGCCATGTTCGTACTTCATTGTCTGTCGAAGTCTCTTATTAGAGTATATTTCCTGCTGCAGATTGATAAGGCTCTCGTCTCCATCCGATGTTCTGGCAGCAGCCTCAATGTCAGTCAAGACTTCACCAAAATAGGAATCATGGACAGCCGTTAATGCTTCAGCCATGATGAGCGGTTGGTCGAACTCAATAGCATATCCTAGATGGATCGGAGAGTGGAGAAATCCTAATGATCAACTTAGTACTGGTGTGCAGACCGAGGCCGCCGTTGCTGGTATCCCTGGTTTTAGGCTCACTGACCACTGAAGAATCGACGCAGCATGTCCTCTGCTCTCTCGTCGCCCTCGAAAAGGAACTTGTTCACAGTGTCCGGTACTCCATGTTCGCCAATTTCATTCTGGAAAAAGGCGAAATAGTCGTCATAGTATTTGCCTTGCCCCAGGCACTCTTTGAAATTTTCTGGATCTTGAAAATCTGACACACGTTGGCTATCGGGTTTCCGTGTCGGGCGTTGCGAATCCATTGCAAGCTTG
Source organism: Penicillium goetzii (assembly GCA_037043885.1). Taxonomy (NCBI): domain Eukaryota; kingdom Fungi; phylum Ascomycota; class Eurotiomycetes; order Eurotiales; family Aspergillaceae; genus Penicillium; species Penicillium goetzii. The sequence goes on along the minus strand of JAWLST010000008.1, from coordinate 16,604 downwards.
TATGCCTGTTCGAGCTGTGCTACTGTTCCTCCTAACGCATAGATAGCTAGTATATGATGGAGAATATGGTCTGGCCAGCCTCAAAATCAGAAACAATGCTACCACCAAAGGGCAGTGTTGTACCTACTGTGAAGTCCCAGATCATGGATATAAATATGATAGTTGTCATGGTTATTTTGAAGAATCTCAGAAGCCTTGGCGGCAGTCTCTGGTGCCAACGCTTGCACTTTGAAGGTGTCTGTCGCGGGGACATTTGTTTGAATATTGATCTCTCGGTGAGTACTCATCGTGACCGTATCAAGATTCCAGTACAGTCTCAAGTGTGAGGGAATAATAACATTTTCGACCCAAGCTTCCAAATGACTACCATGAGCTCCTCATATACCTCCAGTGGGGCGGGGTTCACAGCGTAGGCACAGGTGGGTTTTGCCGAGCAGCCGAGTCATTGGATGCGCCCCGCATTATTACTCAAGGAATGCACAAATTCACAAAGATACCATGCTTACATAGTTGGTATGGGGCGCGTGGTATTTAAAAATAGGACACAATTTGGCTATACGGTGTCACTTATGTCCCCGTCGATCTGTCGCAATTCTGTCTGTCAGTTATAGATTCGGCTGTGGCTCATGGCACGAATATGTTCGAACTTTCAGCCACCTCAGAGTGTGATGGCACTAGGCTTGGTACAGACCAAATGAGTAAATATCAATACAGAAATATTGACTCTTCTTTATGACCTATGCTAATTGCCATTCTAGCTAATCGCGTAGTTGAAAAAGCCCAGTTATGTTGCTGAAGAAAGTACTTGTAGGTCAAAGGCGAGGCAAAGGCTGCCGGTTAGAGGTTTCAAAATACAAGCATCTCAGTCTTCATTAAGCTATTTCTATCTAATTTTCACCTATGAGTCTGTTGTCGGTTGGTCAGTGGTTGCCTGTTGTACATGTGGAGGAAGAACGAATGTGCTTGATAAACCGGCCCAATGCAATGCATCAAGCCGAGCTAGCCCCAGTTTCACGAGTGGAAAACTCTGACTTTGACACCTTAAAACCTGCAACCACGAGTCTACCAGCTGCTTACCACGAGTCGCATGGGCTATAGTCGGTGCTTGGACAAGAAGTAATAGGAGGAAGTTGGAAACAGTTGCGAATCCGATGCGTGACCCTTGAATCGTTGGTTAGTCAGCGAGCCTTCAAACTTTCATAATTTTAGGAGATCTCTTACATGAATACCAAAATCCCGTAAAATCGCTAGGTGTCAAGCGCCGCGTGAAATTGACCAGAATGGTGGCACACTTCTCTGCTCCGTGTAGAACGATTTCACCGGTTCCACACTCGTCGGATATTGAGATTTCAGGTAAAGTCTCAATGCCTGAAATATCTGGAAGGTCCAAGGCGGGATCGTCCACAGGCAGTGGAGAGTTAGTCGGCATCTCTTCCAAATCAAAGATCATGGGTGGGCTTGAGGATCGCGCCATGGGTCGAAGCATCGCCCGGTAGACATAGACCACGAGTAACAGGTAGGCAAAGTGAATTGATGTCGGGTACGGGGCGAGGCCTTGCACAGACTTGCTCCAGTTTGGCAGACGGAAAGTGTCCGGTAGAGAAGAGTACCACGAGTTTAGCTGCTCCAGCAGACCTTGACCAAGCTCAGATGAGGAATCAAAGTCTACGTTGAGGACTTGGGATGCTCTAAGTGTACTGAAGATAGGCATTAGCGGAGGTCTCCAGGCAGTCCAACTGGACTGGTGTGAAAACTTACTAAAATGTTTCTTGAATGTCTTGAGCAATTCGAGCTAGGTTCACTAGGTACCGAAAAGGAATCTCGGTGTCACACGAACATGTTGAGAAACCCTGCCGGGGACCAATGAGAAAATCGCCTTCATCTAACTCACTGACATCCCATTCGGCCGAGTGGATATACGGCGGCCGTCCCATCAACAGACTGCGCCATTTATCTTCGGCGTATACTGCCCACCAAAGCCGACGCCGCAGACGCTTCTCCCACGCCGGGATTCCCCACATGCGGCATTCTATGTGGACGCCGAGCGAGCATGCTAGGCCGACGATTTGGCCCACAAAGGACCATGTGAATGGGGTATCGGCGGTCGTGTAGCGGGTCTCATCCAACGGTTGCTGGTGGAGATATAACAGCGCGGCCTGCAGTACTGCCAGGCGAGGGGTGTGTATCTCTTCGGTCACTAGTTCATACACCATGCGCCAGAGCCTCTGCACCGGTGAGTTATGGTAGGTGTTCAAGACACATAGATAATCATCATGGCCGACAAATGGGAACGCCGATGCATAGACAGCTGCGAGAAGGTGGACGGGCACCTTTGCTAATGCAGACAACTCAGGGAGCTGGTATGACGTTGTGGTCAACCCTAGCTGCGAACGCGAGATAACTGGCAAAGCAGAAAACACATACTTAACAAATCTTGGCCGCGTCAGTCAGTCAACAGTTTGAACCAGCAGATAACCGGATTTAACTTACAATGCGACAAGTCTTCTGCCATATTCTGGAGGCACTAGACAGTCGAGATACTCCCGGGTAGCCTCCCCAATACCTGCCCTTGTTTCCTGCTTGGTTGCAGCGGAAAGCTCCTCGGAGGATACCATGAAATGAACCGGTATTCGCTGTGCAGTGGGCACTCCTCCAGCGTTGCGATAATGCACCTTGTAAAAATATTTCATGCCCGCGTCATCGAATCGGCAGTGTCTCAGGAGCCAGGGGTCTGACTCGGACGATGCTCCGAACAACTGGGCATAGCCGTGCTCTAGCCGATCAATGCTCTGGACAAACTGCGTGGCTGGCCGAGCGGCCAGCAGTATTCCAGAATCGGGCGATGGCCCTCCGACTTGGCCGAAGTCAAGTGATGAGTATGGAGGTTCAACACTACCAGGTGGGCTTCCAGCATTGGAAAAGCCACGACTGAAGATGCTATCTTCGGCATGCGATGTGACCGGCAGCTCGTCAACACTTGGAACGGCAAACGAAAGTGATTCCGAGAGACGCGCTCGTTTCGGCGGTGGATTATCGAACGTGCAATCGAGCTTGGCGGCTCGGCATCGTTGGCAAGGGATGCCATCGTCAGTCTGGCAACCCAACTTCCGTGCCCGGCATTGGTCGCATGGCCGATGACGCTTGGATCGATATGGCCGAGCGGATGGTGGTGAGGACATTCTGGCACTGTGCGGCTTTCTTCGGTGAGTAATCGGCGGAAGAGAAAACAACATTTAGGCGGATGCGCGTTTTAAGATGAGCAACGAAGTGGAGAAAGGTTCATTGGGCGCATCGGCGAAGTAGACATATACTTAAACTTGTGGCGACGGCCGAGATTGTTGGAAAGAGTGGGTGCGGCGAAGGCCGACCTGGACGAAGGCCGAGGCGAAGAAAGGAAACCAAGTTATCGATTAAGAGAGGTGCTTCTCGCTGACGCGCCCTGACAGATTCCAGCCATCATGACGTCATTTTTGAAGACGCACATCGATTTATGGAGGTTATCACCTATACGCGGTAACGGGCATCGGCCATCAATGACCCACTCTCGGCCATCATCGGCGAACTCGACCACCATCTGGCATTGAACACATTCAGGACAAACCAGATGAAACCTTCAGGACAAACCCGGGTAAAGAGGCTTTTTGCCTTCGGGGAACTTGCACCAGATGGATCTCTCTGACCTCATTCATAGATGTGAACCTTCTCGATCTCGATAGGGACTAGATAGGTATATATTCGATGCTGGTCGGCTGTGTGAAGGAATTCCAGTCAACATCACAATTTGCGAAACCTTCCACCATCGAACTCCATGACATGTTCTCTGTGTGAGAGCACCACATAGAGACCGGCAAAGTTTATTTGAAGCATTGAAAACACACCAATTTGTTGCCAAAATGTCATCACGATGTGGCGAACCTGCGAAGAGTTGGTCAATAAGAGGCCTATTCTCACGAAGTGCCAAAGACAAACTGATTACGGATGACGGCCGCTCTGAACTCACCTTGGTTCAACAGTATGTATACCGAATCTCTCGATTGAAGAGCAAAAAGAAGAAAGCTCAATACTGATTTGGTTTGATAGAAACGAGCCCAGGCCAACTGCCACGAGAAATGTAGGAGCAGGGAACTTCAATGGTACGATCTCAAACCCACATTCTTTCCAGGCTGGTCTCTAACAGTCTATCAATGATGAACAGCAGCAGATATGTGCTTTGGGTCCTGCTGTAGGAAGGCCTAGGTCAATACTGCTCCTCCAGCTCGGGACAACCGCATAGGTGGCCAGTGACAGGGAATATGAAGATGTTATATGCTATTTTACCATGAGGCATGCTTTGTATAGATAAGTGACATATAGTAATTGATAAGGTACACTGTGATAACTAAAGCTTGGTATCGTATACTCCATGGAAGATGTCTTGTGTATCTTAAAATTCATCGGGCACTCATATGGCATCGAGGGCTATCTCACATACCATGCCTCAATATACAAGACATCAGAGAATCTGGGCCCTTTGTAATTTTTGGCTTTGATTGATGTTACCAGAGGGTATCTTTACTCTATCCTCATTTAGAGAGAACCCTGGTCGAGAGACAAGGGTGTGATGGTGATGCTCTCAATGCCCGGTCACGTGAGATCAAAGGGGGTTTGGGCAGACGGACTTTTTTTTTTCTGTTTGTTTCAACTTTCCTCACATTTTCCCACGAGTCTTCTTAACACTCTCAAGGACGGAGCCCATCTCGCCAGGCTATTTGAAATCAATCTCGATTCTGATTCGGTTCCTCATCCTCACCGTCATGCATGTACTGTACTGGTCGCTACGAGGATCTTGTGATCGGAGCGTGGCTGAGCGGGGGTTTCACGGAGAGATGTCAACCAGTTAAACCAGAGGAGAGCAACGAGGCGCTCTTTGTGGAGTATTCTCTCTGCTCCCACCACGTTCTGTTGTGATCTCCACGAGCCGACACAAGAACTAACCCATTTCTTGTCTAGGACTCTATTATGATAGTTTCTCTCTATGTATCCCATGGCCGTCCAGCCTGAGGATTATCTTATGAGCATAATTACACCTGCATAATTATTCTCGCTTCGAGCCCTCGGCCCTTTTCTCCTCGAGCCGTTCCGCTCAGCCAGGCGGTTGGGCCAACCAAGCGGCTGATCTCATTCGTAAATCGAGTTGAGGCCCCCCAACCGAGTTCCGAGCTACGCACGAAGAGGGGCTGTGGCTGCCGCGGAGCTCTCCTGGCTCTTGCTACGCCCCCGTGGAGTATGATGCACCATACGGCCGCAAAGAGGATCTTCTACCGGCGATCGTGTATATAGACGCTTTGCTTTTAAGTTGTCAGCAACAAGAACCATCAATACAAAGCTCACCTTGGATTATTACTTCCCAACCATCATTCTCTCCCTCCCAGCTTCATCAGACCGCAGTCTGGAGACCTCCCTTCAGCCATGATTTTCGAGCCTGCAGAGAGAACTCTGCTCCCGACAAAGGATCTCCTGTCTTACATTTTCGATGATCCACCCTACGACCAGGACAAACCGGTAGGAACTACCCTTCCTGCGCCAGATCTCGTCTCCATGACAATCTGACTAGTCGTATTGATTCTACCTAGATTTATATCGACGTTCGAGATACAAAGCGCTCGATTTCGTGCAACCAAGCCCGCAAATTGATTCGGCTGCTTATTGCGGGGCTGAGAGCGTCTGGTCTTCGCCAAGGGGATTGCGTTCTCATTCACTCATTCAACGATGTACGTGTGCTTGACTGGAAAGTTGTTGTTATCGGCCTTGACTAATTGCGACGGAAATCAAGATAAACTATAGTATACTTGTGCTTGCTATCATTGGTGCTGGCGGAGTCTTCACGGGCTCCAATCCCGCATACACCCCGACGGAGCTCGCCCACCATATTAAAGCCGCCGAAGCCAAGTTTTTGATCTCGGAACCCGAGATTTTGAAGTCGCTTTTGGGCGCAGCTCAACAAACTGGAGTGCCGGAACAAAACGTGTGGATCTTCAATAACCTAAATCAGTCGGTTCCGACCGGGCAAAAATCATGGAAGGAGCTGTTCAAGTTTGGTGAGGCCGATTGGGTGAGGTTCAACGATCTGGAGACCGCCAGAACAACAACAGCGGCCAGACTTTTTAGCAGTGGAACTACCGGTCTTCCCAAGGCAGTCATGATCACTCACTACAACCTGATCGCGCAACACGAGCTTGTGCTGGGAGCTGACCCACGGCCTTATCCGGTCTGTCAAATCTTTACTATAACTACTTGGTGGCTGATCTGCCTCCCCCGCAAGCCAACGCATCCGGGGGCCGAGGATCTATATCTGACTGCTAGTTCTATAGATATCACGCATCATCGCAGTCCCAGTCTTCCATGCATCCGCTGCCCCCGTCACTCACATTTCGACCCTGAAAGCAGGGACCGCTGCCTATGTGATGCGACGGTTCGATTTGGAAGAATATCTTACCACAGTCGAGAAATATGACATTACTGACTTGGCTATGGTACCACCTATCGTCATTGCGATCTTGATGTCCCCCGTCTCTCAAAGAAGGCCTTTCCTGCGCAAAGTTCGCCTTGCAGCATGTGGCGCAGCCCCCTTGGACAAGGACGTCCAGGCTCGTTTCCGCTCACTCATGGGGGATGACAGCCCTTTTAATCAAGTCTGGGGGATGACGGAGACATCGTGTGTGGCGACCATGTTCCGGTATCCTGAGCATGACGACACCGGCTCAGTGGGACGGCTGATTCCGAATCTTGAAGCAAAGTAAGTCCCCTCGTGCCTTCGTACCATTGTGCCTCAGATGCCACGAGAATACTGACAGATTCGCCCCTTAAGGCTTATTGACGATGACGGAAACAACATCTCGGCGTACGGGGTCCGTGGAGAGCTGTGCGTGCGAGGCCCTACCGTGACCACCGGATATTTCAAGAACGCCGAGGCCAATGCGCAATCCTTTGACTCCGATGGATGGTTCAAGACTGGTGACATTGCATATTGTGACCAGTCCACTCGGAAATGGTATATTGTCGACAGGAGGAAGGAGTTGATCAAAGTTCGCGGATTCCAAGTTGCGCCGCCTGAACTGGAGGCAGTACTTCTATCACACCCGCAGATTATTGACGCTGCTGTAATTGGCATCTCGTTCCCGGGAGCTGATACGGAGTTTCCTCGAGCATATGTTGTCCGGCGCCCCGGCAGCGAAGGCCAAAAGCTGACCGAGCAAGAGGTTCAGAAATATGTTCTAACGCGTCTTGCGCGGTTCAAGGCCTTGACAGGTGGTGTAAAATTTGTCGGCTCGATTGCTCGAAATCCCAGTGGAAAGATCTTGAAGCGCGTGATCAGAGAGGAAGCAAAACGAGAGATTCAGGCTGGCCAGATCAAGCCGCACTTGTGAGTGCCCAGACGCTTGCCGTGGTCTATTTAGATGGGGACATGATTATTGCCCAGAGAATCTTCTTACTTCCTGATTGAGTGCGTTTTTTTTTGGATCATTGTCGATGTTAAATGTCAGAATCCAAGGGAGCTATCTCTATTTTTCATTGAATAATGAGATTCTTTAAGAAGCATTCACATAGCATAACGAATACATGGATAGTACCCCCGATTGATTCTGAACAGTCCACGGTTACTCACGAGGTGATTAACCCATGACTTGAGACTCTTTTGAAAACAAACAGCCATATTACCAGGGGTCAAACACTCATACTCGTACCACTATCTATAAAATTAGCTCGATGTTGGTTATATGGTTTTCATTCACCACATTCAAAGTGACCGGTTTAAGTCAAGATCTCCTGAAAATTGAGGTTATGGATGATCTGAGAGAACTCCCATTCCTTCCAACAGTCTGTTCCAATCTGCCAAGTAGAAGGCGCTCCTTATACTGGCTCAAGATACCCAGGCGATGGTACTTTTTGAACTTCTTCGTTGCGTCTTGGCCTGCTACCCCTAGCAAAACTATATTTTGTGAGACTTCGTGATCCATACCGCCGTGCTCTTCTATGCAAACTCACTTTTACCACCACCAGGGTGTTCTTGCAAAAAATGACTCAAGTCATAAACATCATTTTCGATTATGACCCAGATGTCACCCTCTCGAGTGTGCTGGGTAACCTCTTCTCGAGAGTACATTGCTTTCTCCGCATTATCAAGATATTGTGAACCGATTGATGTCTGCATCTTCCTTGCGTAAGGGTCCGGCTTGATCAATCACTATTTGTGAGCTTTTATCCCCAGACAAGAAACCTGAGATTGTTGCTCCCCGCAAGCCCTCCCGCCCTCATGCGGCACATGAACCTTGCAGTAGCCGCGGTCCACGAGGGACCAAAGCGGGCCGAGCATCGCAAGCAATTTTTCTACATGCGCTCAACAGGAGTAGTCAAATCACCATGACGAACATTGGATATGCTTTGTGCGACCTCTTACTCGATGATGAATCCCGTCTAAATCATAATTCTCACAGGCCTATTGTCCTATGTATACCAGTGACACAGAATACCATGTGCGGCGCTGAAAATTGATTAACACTCTGACTTGCTGACTTCCGTATTCTGATTGCCTCTCATACAAGAGATCGAAGCGAGCGAGCAACAGTGGACGTATCACTAGAGCTGGAAACATTCCCTAGAATCTGGGTGATGTTTTGCATAATTTTACCCAACGCCGTGTCATTGTTGTTTAGCAAGCCTTGTAGTGTGCCCCCCAAAATTTGAATGATCGGCACTCGAGTCACAAGCGTGAGGTTGTTTAGAACCTGCTCATAGTACTTGATATGGACTCCATTAAAGATAGTGGAGTTTCCAGAAGCCGTCAGCTCGAGGTCGCCGTCCACTAAGGCGGCCTTTTGTGCACTGAGGATCTCCGAAAGATTATCTAAAACGGTGGTTATCTCCACGCGTCCTCGCAAGGAGACGGTATTGTTTCCAGGCTTAAGAAGAACGTTCAGAATGGTGGCTTGACCGATAATCAAATCCGCGCTCATCAAGTTCAACGTCACATTACCCTGTGTTTGCAGTCAGTCGTGCGAAAAACAACGCTAAGTTTTGTATTGACATACTAGCGCGAATGTGAAAACAGAATGATTTGGCAGAGTTGCCTCTCCAACCAAGTTGGTACCGTCTGCCTCTCTGGGGATAAGGACTTGTGCAGAGTCAATTGAGAATCCGCTGAGCTTGTCCAAACCTGCGAAATTGATTTTCATTAATCAGCCTATATTTCGAGTCGTCCAAATGTAAAGAAGAACGTACCGTCTAACTGAATATCCTTGTCAAGGGTCAAAGGGGCTTTGAGGGAGCCGAGATGACCAACAGTCGAGCCCTTGGCCGACATTGTAAATCTTTTGTTGTACACAGCTTGCGTCAGAGTCTTGATGAATTCATCTTCATTCAGAATATCGGTATTATTTTTGGTTACCGTCATGTCGGTATCCCCCTTGAGGCTATAGGATGGTAAAGCGACAACCAGGTATGGCTTCATTGGCTGGACGTCCCGATTAAAGAGACTCAAATTGACGGGATCAGTACGAATCCGAAGCCCCATAGGGACATTCAAAGACGTATCAAGAGTGAATGAAACTTTGTTGGCTTTTGGATCCAGAATTTGAGCGGAATGCACCGGAAGATTTGTATTATCAACGATCCGCTGAGCGATCCCTGGGACCGCAACTAGAAAGCTAGATCAGGAAAAATGTCAGTTCGTGACAAGAGACCAGGGCAGTGATCTATAGATGGCCTCTGACACTTACAAGACTGGTAGAAATATGGCCAAGAAAATGATCACCGCCACGAGATAACAACACCAAAACCGGCGCCAATGCCTTTGGACGTTTGCCCGTACATTTTTCAGGCTTCGAGATTCTTTTGACTTTTCTAATGACCTAAAACTCTCGACATGTTCAATGTCGGCGCCGAGAGCTTCTGGAGCCTTCTTTGAGCGATTTCCGTTGCCCATCAGCAGAGGCAGATTTCTGTTGCTTCCAACCACATAGCTATCGTCTTCTTTTTTGTTATGCATATTGGATAATGTGTCTCAAAGCCAATGTTTAGCAGGAGTAAGCTAGATTAAGAGAATGACCAACAGGACTTGCGTTTCAACATTGCAGCCTTTTATAATATCGGGGCAAATTTGCTAGCGAGCCCATCATGTATGGCCAACTTTTTGTCACCCCGCGCGGCGCATACCAGAGAGGCTACAGCGCTTTGGTAGACTAGATATGGAAAATCCGGGGAAAATGGGTCAGTTCGCCTAGAACAAGCTGCCATATGGCGTCTGCCCCACCCTTGAAGATCACATCAACACAAGTTTCCGTCGCATGTGTCACTATTTCCGCGGTAAAGCGGTCCGCGGCAGAAGAAATGGTCTTCTTTGGTGATTGGGGATGGGTAAGCCAAGATTATCCCTGTGATCAACCTTATATCTAGTAGCCGTCCGGTCCGCGGCAGACCGTCACACACAGGCCCTTTTGGCACATCATATGACAGTTCATTTGAGCATTTTACTTTGTGATTTTGAATATTCTATGTAAATGTAATAAAATGCGCGGTATACTGTAGCATGAACATAAAAGCCCATTTGCAATTCAAATTTTAACCCATCTGCTTCGAACCTAGACCACACAACCTTGACTTTTCTCATATTCCTTCTCAAGGATTAACTTCACCGAAAACAAACCCCTTCTTATCCATCACAATCACCTCAAGGATGTCTGAAAAACAAACGGGACACTCCTTTGAGAGCGGTATCTCCACTGTATCACCCACCAATGGCTCCAGCGAGAAAGCCAGTGATAACTTTATCGATCACAACGTGCTGGATGAGCTTGAGAAGTTAGCGCAAATACAAAAAGTCGTCCAAGAGGCAATCCTACTTGCCGGTGGCGCAGCTGCAATCTTGTTACAAGTTGCAGAGCCAGGTGTTGGCAAGGGCGTGGACAAACATAGCAACTTTGCATACAGGCCCATGGATCGTCTCCGGACCACGATGACTTACGTATATTGTATGGCTTTTGGCTCTCGAAGCGAGAAAGAGGCTGTCATCGAGGTGGTTCATCGGGCCCACGCCGTTGTGAAAGGGCCGGATTACTCGGCAGACGACCCTCAACTTCAACTCTGGGTTGCCGCTACTCTCTATGCGGTCGGCATAGAATTATATCAACGAATGTTTGGCAAAATGACAGAGGAGGATGCCGAGGGTACCTATCGAGAGTACTCCGTCCTGGCGGTATCACTTCGCGTCAGGCCGGAAATGTGGCCGGTGTCAAGAAGGGCATTCTGGGAATACTGGGACCACCAAGTTGAGACAATGCAGATCACTGAAAATGCACGACGGGTTGCCAGGGACCTTCTCTGGAATAAGGAGTTACCGCTTCATATTCGGTTCCTTCTTCCTCTCGTTCGCTTGACCACAGCCGAAATGTTGCCGAAGCGGATCCGTGAGGCTTACGGATTAAAGTCTACGAAACTACGACGCGGTGCATACCGCCTGACTCTTGGATTTACCAAGGCGAGTTATCCTTGCCTGCCAAAGACCATTCGGACCTATCCGATGCGCTACTATTTGAAGGACATGCGGCGTCGACTCCGGGATCTAGCCTAAATTGGCCATTGCCCGAGCTGCCAACTATGAACCTCATGTCCTGCAGTGAACGAATAACGATTTTGAATGGCCTAGATGAGTGAGGAGCTTTAGGGTCCCAGGGAAGATAGCTTGATAGATGTACTTAAATTGGTCGACGTTCTAATTTGCTTTGTCTATTTTGACATATACCTCTAGTTGGATTGCAAATTCTCTCGATGCCTAGTTAGATCTAAGCTTGGATAGAAAGTCTTGCCCTGCCAAATTGTTCTCCATAAGCAACCTCTATTTCTACGAGTGGAGAGGCTCGGTCTTCTGTGCTCGAATTAGGCGTGCAGTGATGATAGACTCGAGTGGAGCATGTGGAATCCAGCCGAGTTCCGCGGCAACCCCTCAAGATGGATGCGGGGAACCCTGCACAGTGGCGGTTGCTTGGGTATTACTGGAGCAGGGCCCTGCGAAGACGGTGAGATTGTAGTCTAAATGACACGTTACTTGTCACTGGAGCTTATTGTTGATATTCGCCTCGTACATCAGTCCCCGATATTTGGACTATTGCTCTCATATTGTCAATCCTGCGAAGAGATGATATTGAGAAGCCCAAAGTAAATATAGGAAGAACTAACTCTTGACGCGAAGCAACGTTGATTGAGGCAGATTTAAAGCTGCCTACCCTCGTCTCCAAAAAGTTAAAAACGTAGGTACTACATAATGAAAAAAAAAGAATCGAAAAAAATAGAACAAAAATTCCGTGTAGAACTAGCAGCCGTATGAGATTGTCAAAATCCAACTGTATTTACATCAGAACTTGTACGAAGCATCTGCACGATGTATTTGTGGAGGTGACGAGCTTATCCTGTCCCCGCATGATTCATGAGGCCCACTTCTGCAAACTATTAGGGGGGCCGGAGTCTTCGTAGTGTGTCGGTTACGAACTTACGCTGCCCGCTCGGTCTTTTAGCTCCTAGCTTCATATAACCGCTTTAGTGGGGCATTCTCGACGATTATCACTGACCTTACCACACTGATTCCAAACCCATATCTCTTCGCAAACAGCGCTCAGTGAAAGTTGTCACCATGTTACGACGAACCAGAAGAGCACCAACAGCTTGCCTGTGGTGTCATCACCGCAAGGTGCGATGTGATGCCTCGATCCTAGGCTGTCCGTGCACACGCTGTCGCCAGGACGGTCGCAGCGATTGTGTTCTGCGAAGGAAGCTACCAAAACAGCATGTGTCCCTATGTTCCACAGAATGAATAGAAAGCAAGTCTAACTCAGGCCCAAAGATCAAAAGATCTAGCTAGCCATACTCGTCCGCCGTGTGATCTGACTGATATTCCTCTCAATGACGGAGCTTCTCAAAACACGACAAAAAAGCCAGAGAGCTCATACCATTCAACGGAAGTAACGGGTATATATGATGATTCAAATACGACAGAGAAGGATATCAACTCGTCTCAACTTGAGCATTGTCCATTCCTGTTGTCGGATGGGTTGACATCACTCGCGCCCGAAGACCTCGCATTTCTCAGTTCTAAATGCTGCCTAAGCATCCCTGACCGGGCATACGCAAAGGAATTCGTTACGCAATACTTCCTTCGAGTTCATCCAATTCTTCCTGTATTAGATGAGATTCAATTCTGGCGTGCTTTCGAGGGAGACTGTACGGAGAAAGCCTCGCTTTTTGTGTTCCAAGCTCTGTTGTTCGCAAGCTGCCCAGTGAGTGTACCCTAAAAATCTGAAGATCGAAAATTATTGATAGTCGCTGATAGTGAAAACGACAGTTTGTTTCATTGGAGACGCTGCAGCGATGCGGGTTTGCAGACAAGCGAGATGCGCGGAAGAAGTTGTACAACCGATCTAAGGTATCTATGGATGCAAATTCAACTCCACAAAAGACTAGTCCTGAAACGCATGTATAGCTCCTTTACGACTTGATGGTCGAGACGAGGCTATTCGCGAGAGCGCAGGGGGCAATACTTCTCACTCACCACACATCGGCAGAGGCACCGCAGGCGGGTAGCCTGTGGTTGACGCGCGCAATCGAGAATGCAATGCTTATTGATACCAAGCCGTCGGTGACCATAGAAAATGTCCCAAGCTCGGTGAAAAAACGGTTGTGGTGGTCTATCCTACTTCGAGATCGAAGTTTGTGTATCGGTCTCCGTCGTCAACCCCAGATCGCATCGCACAATCTCCATGGTTGCCGCGACTGGTTGAAAGAAGAGGACTTTGTACGTGAGATGCATGACTCGCCAGTCTACGACTACGACTCAAAAAGAGCTCTTTTTATGGCCCTGCAAGATCAATGCCAATTGGCCGTGCTTCTGACTGATCTTGTTTCCTTGGTTTTTACTCCTCGTGTGACTACGGCGGCTTCATATTCAAAAGACGCCTTTGGAGCACTGATGTGCACAATCGAGGAAATCAAGAAATCTCTCATCGCATGGGAAGAACAAGCACAGGCACCAGAAAATCCGGATGGCATAGCGAATTGCCATGACCCTTCCCTAGCCACAAAGAACTTGACATTCATGTACTATCAGTACGACACCCTCAAAATCGAGTGACTTACCAATGACTGAAGCCCTGATATTGTTTTCTAGTGCGGCCCGCGTCGATCTAGCGCAATACGCAGCCCTTGCCATTGAGGAACACCTTGCTTTGACAACGAATCGCTATAGAGAAGCGGTACTTGGAATTGGAAAAGACTTAAGCTCCGGCATTAGAGGCTTGACCGCTGTCATGGAGTACTTCAGCCGCAACGGCCAGGTGGAAAATCTGCCTTTGAGCGTGTATGCTTTTCCTAGTCCGCCCCCAGTATTTCCTTTCCACCTTAGTATACGGTTTGACTACCTTGGTGGCTCGAAGCCAGGGCTAATATTCTCTGCAGACTGGGATACGTTGGCATGCCCCTCATCCTAGCAGCAATCGACCTGAAGCTTTCACCATCATGGGATGAAATCAAGATTCGACAGAAACGACTGGATTGTCTGAGCAAAATCATTCGTCTTTCTGAATCTCTCTACGATGTCACAGACTTCGTCGCCGCTGGAACCAATCATATACTCCAGCTGGCATATGTGACTACGCAAAACTTCTTTCTTCCCAGTGGGTCTTCAGCAAGAATGATAACTGACAGGGATGAGCTTGACATGATCGAGAAAAGAATGAACCCCGAGGTTCCAAATTTGGCCAGGCTTCGAAGCTCAAATCCTACACGCGCAAAAAGCTGGCTTGATGCTTTTTTACGGTGTCCACGCGCGTATCTGTTAATATCGACGTCTGTGGATTATAGTTTGGCAGTAGGTCGTCTGCCCTACGATACATCCCTGCCAGCTCCAGTTCGGGACATTACAGCAATGGGAGCAATAACGCAGCTCCCCTGGACTATCGATACGAGTCTGAGCAGAGGCACTCCTCTATATGTGAATAGGGGTGGGGTCTCAGGCCCTTCAGACTTTGGAGAGGGATTACTCGACTCAGAGAAAGGAACGCCTGCCACAAATACGCAAGTGCAAGAGATAAGTACGATGATCCAGGACGTGCCTGTCCAACAAACCCCGATGACTGTAGCCAAAGAACGTGATGCGAATGACACGCACATAAGTGTGCTTCAGCAGCTCGGATTTGAACCGAGGGTGCCTACCTTGGAAGAATCATGTGAGCACATGGCGAGTGCCGTGAACCTCGACTTCTTGGATTTAGATGTGAGCTTGGATGGTGAGGGCATCATATGCTACGACTCGCCCACGAAGTCTTGTGAGAATGTTGGCTCTTTACCGATAGGCATCATGGGCGAAAAGGATGTCTGTGCAGGGAGATTGGGTCACATGGGGATTGACGGTGGCCTGAATACAGGGTTCACAAGCGAAGGTCTCGATTCCATTCTTTTCGATTCACTATTCCATGATTCCTGAGGTGGCGGCTATTTTAATGTATGATCTTGTGCTGTTGAAGTTGATTGGATGCGAATTCCAATGTTCACAAATCATAGAGCTGTAGTGAAGTTTCCATGAATGCTGGCAACGTAGCCATTGAGAGACGAATTTGTAAGTCATTAGCCCTTTGGTAGAACCAAGCTGTTAAATTGGCTTCTTCGTATTGAATGGTCGAAGGGACTGGCTCAATATCCAAGGACGGAACAGTACATCATTAAGTGTGACCGGGACATAAATTGTGTCGTTAACTACAATCTCTTTTCTCAGAGCGTGGCGATGACCCTTTGGGTGATGGTAGGTTATCTGTATAAAGAGACAAGAAGAGGCTTACTTTAAGGAAAGCTGAGACATCAAAGAGAAATATCGTAAGGTGGCACTAGAGAGACCCACTTACATTCGTTAGAAAGCGAACAATTCTTGCTAGAGAAGAGGGAAAAAGGATGAAAAAAACCAGGCCGATAGCAAGAGTAGCCGCGACTTAGTGGGCGGCTAGTTTGCTGGCGAATGCATAACAGACACTGAAAATAGGTATACGAACAGGATTGAGCGCCAAAAGAAATTGTCGCATATAACCGACTACTCTAACTTTTCATACGGATGTGGCAAGAGAAATGAGAAGATACAGAATCTGGAGCTGAACACTGCCGATATCAATCCGACTTCACCTTAGGGCCCCAAGTTACGTTTGCATCAAAGGCATTTAGATCTGCGTTACCCGGTCGATCCGCATCAAAGTCTAGCCGATCGGGAATCTTCAATCCGGCAGGACTCTGTTGACTGTGCATTGCATTACTGGGGAACCTTTTAGTCTGATTGGTTGAACCCTTCAAGTTGTCGGTGACGTGATATTATTCTAGCCGAACCTAATCATAGAGAATGAAATCCAGTGCTATTTAATATGATGTGCTGAGAATATCTTATCATCATTGAGTGGCTTAGGATTAGGCTTAGGGTTTAGGCTTAGGGTTTAGGGTTAGGCTTAGGGTTAGGCTTAGGGTTTAGGCTTAGGGTTAGGCTTAGGGTTAGGCTTAGGGTTAGGCTTAGGGTTAGGCTTAGGGTTAGGCTTAGGGTTAGGCTT